>OY728140.1:183603583-184853583 GCA_963277665.1 Viscum album
CCATCGTGGGGTGAATAATGAATTTATTTAATGGATTATGGTTTGCTAAATTATCAATGAATTCATTCTCGTTAAGTTATTATAAATTCATCATGGATAATATTATCCCATGTGCTACCAATTTTTGGGTTAAATTGTTTATATAATTTTTATCGCTTTTGGTAATAAATTACTCATATACTTATGAAGAAGTATATATGACCTTCCCATATACCATGTCATATATTTAAATACTATTTGACAGATTCTTCAATTAAATGATCATGTGTTTTATTTTCTCATAGTGAGTATACATTACATGGACCATTGACAAGATTCTCACAACACGTACATGAACATAACATTTTGGAAATCAATGATATGATTATTCACACCTGAAGTCTAGTTTGAAAAAATTATGTAAAATCGTTTCTCATAATGAGTAGAAAGCAATAAATATATGTTTCCCTTGGAGAAGAAAATTAATATGTCAAAAAGATTATATATTTTTAGATATTTTCCCTGAATAGAATTTGGTTCTAAAAAATTATAATATCTTAATCAATTTTTGTTGAAGATATATTTTATTTTAATTATTTTAAAACTTGTCGATGAAAATGGATTTTGATAGATGTAAAAATCGTAATAATTGGCTAAAATTATTATTGGAACTTATGAAATGTTCAAAATATAAATTTATGGATTTATTATGTAAACTACCAAGACTACTGAATATAGATGATCTTATTATTAAAAATATTATTCCCTGTATATTTGGATATTTATATATGAATCCCAGAAGGGTTTGAAATTCCTAAAGCATATTCAAATTTATAAAAGTTTCACCCATATGATAAATTAGGGGGTTAAATGAATAATATTTATTTCATGTATCCATAATGAGTTAAAAAAGAATATAAATTAAATTCATCATCCCATGGTTTGTATAAATAATTTTATTCATCATATTATTATGATTTTTTGAAAAAAATATAAACTCTCAAAGGTTTTTCTGAAATCAATGAATTATTTGATCATGAAATTAAATTTAATGACCTTGTATTTTTAATCAATCATACTAAAGATAAAATATTAAATTTTTTGACTGGTTTTACCCTTAATGAAAAATTAAATCTCTTTCTTCCAATAATAAAATATTTTATACATAAGGGGTCGATGAAGAAATTACTTATCCCATAAGAATTAAATAAAAATTCACATTTTATTTATCCCTAAAGGATATACATATACATGTCCATTAGTACCTTGTAAATAATAATAAATCAAATTACACTACAAGGTATTTTTCTTCCATATTCATTGAAATCTAAAGGGTATAAATTATTATTATTCAAAAAAATAAAAACTAAATGTTTTGATTATGAATTGACCAAGGATATTCTATAATATAATATTGATTACCATTTTGAGAGGGAGTTGTAACAACTATACTCTTTTTATTTTAGTGATGTTTTTCCAATTGGATTTTCGTGATAAGGTTTTTAATGAGGTAACACTAATGAGACTTGTTGTTATTATACACTTTTTCCTTAATCAAGGGTTTTCCCCCTGAATGAATTTTCATTGATGGGATTTTTAATGAGGAAATAATACATCATAAGAGATATCTAAGGAAATGTTATCAGTTATTCTGGATATATATATTTAATGGAAGGTATTCTATATATATATAATTTTCAATGAAAACATAAATTGTTACATATGTTCTTCCTCCCATGTCTGGAAGACATAAATAATAATATTAATTTATATCCTAAAAACCTAATTAAATTATGTAATCATGGAGCGTTTAGAATGATACACTCTTCTTCCCTTCATTAATTTTTTCCCCACCGGAATTTCTTAATAAGGTTTTTAATGAGGCAACATGACATGGAATTCACTTGCATTGACTTCACTTATGTTTTCCACATGGTTTTTTTATGTTAATATTATATAAGATTCCATGGAATTATGACATTTAAGGGGGGTGTTATGAAAAATTAAATGTGAATTTCATAATTGTGGTAACTCTCATTCCCAGTAAACCCCTTCATGTGCCTATATTTTCATATTTCAGCTTTTGGTATTCTTTAGACACTATATATAAATGGAAATTTTAATGTAATGATGTCTGAGTTTTTAGTCTATGCATTGTGTTATTTATCTACTTATTGTATTTAAGTTATATTTGTGTTTATATTTTTCATTCCTTTTATCATACACAAATTCAACACTCACTTTTTCAATGATGTGCTTCGTCTATTATTAGTGTTACATTTCTGGTTTTGACATTCTTTACAATGTCAATTAGTGTTCGATAGATTTAATAACACTAAATAATTGATAATAATTAATAAATTATTAATTATGGGTAATTATTAATTAATTAATATTTAGTATTCAATAAATATTAATTAACCGTTAATTGTAATTAATTATTCTTAATTTATTACTATGTTTATCGGATATTTTAAATTATTTTCTAATTATTGAATATTATTATTATTATAAACAAATTGGGTTCAAGTCTCTCTTTTAAGGAAATAAAAAACTAGAACCGAGAGAGAAAATACCAAATTGTGTTTCTGATCCCATTCAAAGAGCCAAGAAGATTACAATAAAAGAGAATATAATCAATCTTTAGGTTCACAAAAGTACCGAACCAGAGATGAGACTTGTTAAAAAGCAGAATAAAAATATATTCTTACCTAGAATGAGATTCTATAATAAACATATATATATATATATATTCAATTATTTTCCAAAATGTTTTGTGTTCTTATAGAACACTAATCCCATAGGGGATCCTCCATCACTATGAATTGGATGGCTACCAAGAATTTATACTCATATGACTAGTAGACTGAGAAAATGCATTTGAATAATTTTTATACATTATGAAAATGATACATAAGTCATTTTTGATGTGTATAAATAAGAAGAAACTCAATCTAATGTAGTTTGTTACTGGTTACACCCCATTTGTATCTTTTTATTTAAAATTGAAATTTATTTTTGTAAAAAATACAATTGAAATACTCAAAACTAATAAAATACAATCATATTGTTTTAATAATTTTTAAAAATAATCCCTATGTCATTTTTTACCTATAGGAATAAGTATCACCTAAATCTGATGCATGGTGTGCTTGATATGACTCAAATTGTCCATTATCAATTTTAAGTTTACATTTTAGTTCAAACTGTGTGTCACTCACTGAAAACCAATAAAACACACTCATATTGTCATCGTAATTTATTAAAATGATTCATAATTAATTTTTCACACGTGTAAACTAGTTTCACGCAAACAAATGTCACACGATGTGACTGATATGACTCAAAGTGTGTTTTTTAGTTTAAAATGACATTTTAGTTAAAAACATAACTGACATACACAAAACCAAGAAAACTTATTCAGATTGTTTATATACATTAGTAAAATTCTCCATAAGTCATTTTCTCATTTATGAATCAACTGCACCTCAATCTGATGCATGGTGTGACCAGTATGACTCCAGGTGTGTCTTATTGTTTAAAATTGACAATAATTTTAATAAAAAAGTCAACTCACATACTCAAAACCAAGAAATAGAATTTTAATTATTTTTTAACTTTTTTAAATTGTTCTATAAGTAATTTTTTTGCATGTAGAAATCATCCACACCTCAATCTAATGCACGGTGTGACCAGTATGACTCCAAGTGTGTCTTTTTATTTAAAAATGACATTAATTTTAGTAAAAAGGTCAACTAACATAATCAAAACCAATAAAACACATTATTGGTGTTTTGATACTTTATTAAAATGATACATTTGTCCTTTGTGATGTGTAAGAATCTTTTATGCCTCAATATTATACATGGTGGGTCTAGTATGACTCAAAGAGGTCGTTATCAGTTCAAAATTGACATTTTAGTTCAATATGTGAGTCACACACTGAAAACTGAACAAACATTCTTTGATTGTCATTATAATTTACAAAAACAATTCATAAGTAATTTTTTATGGGAATTATTCAGTTTCATGTCAAAACAACACATGATGTGACCGATATGGCGCAAAGTGTGTGTTTTTAATTTAAGATGAAATTTTAATAAAAAAACAAAAGTGACATACGCAAAACCAAGAAAACGCATTTGTATTGTTTTTATACTTAAAAAATTATCTATAAGTCATTTTTTATGAGTATGAATTGCGAATACCTAAATATGATACATGGTGTGACCGATATGACTCTAGGTGTGTCTTTCTATTTTAAATTGACATTAATTTTAGTAAAAAAATGAGTGACATACTCAAAACTGAGAAAACATATTCATATTCTTTTGATCCTTTTTTAAAACGACCCATAATTCATTTTTAACATGTTTGTATCAACTTCACCACAATATGATGCATAGTGTGACCGATTTGACTTCAAGTGTGTCTTTTTTATTCAAAATTGACATTAGTTTTAGTAAAAAATAAAAGTGACATACTCATAACCAAGAAACGTGTTCATATTGTTTTGATACTTTAGGAATATCATCTATTAGTCATTTTTTATGTATAGGAATCAGATTCACCTCAATCTAATGAACAGTGTGACCGGTATGACTCTAAGTGTATCATTTCATTTAAAATTGACATTAATTTTAGTAAAAAAGTCAAGTGACATACTCAAAACTGAGTAAATGTATTCTTATTGTTTAGATACTTTAACAAACTCATTCATATGATATTTTTTACGTGTAGGAATTAGCCACACCTCAATATAATACATGGTGTTCATGTTATGACTCAATGTGTTTGTTATTAGTTTAAAATTTTCATTTTGATTAAACACTTCTGTCACTCACTATTAGTGAAGAAATTGTCCTTGGGTTGTCTCGATAATTTTATATAAATATTCATATATAATTTTTGACATGTGGAAATCATTCTCATGTAAAACTGACACATGATGTGATCAGTATGACTAATAGTGCATGTATTTAGTTTAAAATGACATTTTAGAAAAAAAACACAAGTGATGTACTGAAAACTAAGAAAAAAAAATCATATTATTTTGATATATTAGTAAAATGATCCATATGTCATTTGTGATGTGTATGAATCACCTAAAGGTCAACCTGATGCATGGGGTGATCATTATTACTCCAAGTGTGTCTTTTTTATATAAAATTGACTTTAATTTTAGTAAAAAAGACAAGTGACATACTCAAAACTCAGAAAATTCTTTTTGGTTGTATTTATACATTAATAAACCACTCTATAAGTACTTTTTGACATGTAAGAGTCATCTAAACTTTAACATGATACACAGTGTTCCTAGTATGACTCAAAGTTCCTATTATTAGTTTAAAACTGACATTTTAGTTCAAAATGTTTGTCATATAAATTAGTTTATTTAAATTTATAATTTTTTTTAATTTTCAAATATTTTTTATATGTTTAATCTATTTTTGAAATTTCATTGATCTTGTACTCAAATCCTATGTTTAATAGGATTACAAAGTTACTGACTTGAAATATAATAAGTTTTGTTGGGTTTCAAGTAGGCAACTGTAAAAACATATAAAAAATAAACAATAAATACAATAAAAATAATTTTTAATGCATATAATATGAACATAATTGATAATTAAAAATGAAAATATTTTTATCAATATAATTATTAGAAAATAATAAAGATGATGCAAAACAATGTTGTTTAAAAAAATAACATTTAGACTTTAAAAGAAGTAGGCAACTCTAAAGCATATAAAATGTAAATTATAGTTAGATTCTAAATGAAACATAAGAAATGAACTAAAAACATATAAAATAAATGAAAATGTAAATAATTTCATAAAACTAATAAATAGAAAATACTAGGTTTTGACAATAATATATTAATTAATCATAATAATAATAGTAATATATTTAATAAGTTAAATAAAATGAGTAATTATTTATACAAATTAATAATTGTAAATATAATTAATTATTTTTATGAAGTCATGGTAATTAATATATTTCTTAAAAATAATAATAATATTATTATTTACCATATCATCATCATTATTATTAATAGTATTGTTAGTCATAAATATAATAAACAGAAAATAATTTACATGAAACAAAATATTATTATTTAATAACAATTATTATTATTATTATTAACTAAACTAATAATAAAATAATTAATATTTATTATATTATTAATTATTAATATTTATTTTTAAATATTAAATTAGATATATTATTAATGACATTATTTATATTCTCTATTTGAAATGGCATTGATCCAACTACTCTGCTCATCTTGAACTCACCAGTGGGGTTTGATCTGACTCATCTAACCATGTATTTTTAATCGTTGGATTTTATCTCTACATGAAACGTTGAATTTTATGCTAGAGAGTCTTATACTACATGGGGAAAACCTACTTCCCTAGATGAAAGTTCATCTACAGGGCGTTCTTGAGGGGTATCAATGCAGAGGGAGGGACCACTAGTTCTTTACATGGTAATGCATGGTGTTGAAATCCATCACATCCTGAGCTATCCTATTTTTACTCTCATTAGTATTAATTTTATATAAATGGAACTTTGAAAGAGATTTGGTGATTCAAGTGACCTCATCAAGTTAGTTACATAGATGTTATATGGGAAACCATGTAAATAAATTTCATTTAATTTAGGATCATTAAAATATGTATTTATCACATATCTTGATATATAAAATTAAAAATAAAAGACATAAATTGATCCATTAAACTTCTATATTTTAGTCTCCTTGATTTACTCTCACTTAAAAGGATTTCTATACTTTTCCTTTTTCTCTCTTCCTCAAATTTTTTGATAGAACGTACCTAAATTTTGATTGAGACATAATTAAAAAGGATGAGACCCTTTAAATAGGGATAAAACAGTTTTCATGGGTAGTTATTTAATAAACATTCAAAGTCCACCAATTTGACAAGTTTATTTATCATTGTCCCATTATAATAATACTAAACAAAATATGACATGATGTATTCCAACATTCTCCCACATAACTCATGTTATATTACTTTATGATGTTCAATATTCAATCATTCATTATGTGAATTTGTATCTATTTTATCATGTATACTACATTCATCATAATTAATGATAATGGGTACATGAATCATGGTGTTCTTATATTCATTATTATTACATTCCCATCCATGTACTACAATATGGACATTTTCCCTATCATAATTAAAATGGGATATATATATATATATACATATAATTTTCCCAATGAAAATATCATTAGTTAAGACTATACTTGTTATCATTATTCAATTCAATCATGTATACTTATTAAAAAAATAGACAATTTGATCAAAACATTTATAATTCCAATTGTCAACTGTAATAATCATAACAGTCAATACATGAAATGAAACCTACTCAGTGGAAATTCTTATACTTTCAACATGTCAAATAGATGTCTTGGGTGGAAAATCATTCATCAAAGTGTTGGAAATAATAATATTTGTTATAATATGATCAATTGACTCCTTATGTTTTTGAACATCCTCTTTAATTGGAAAGTACTTTAATTACATGTGTTTAGAACCATTGGAATATCAGTTATTCTTAGAAAAGAATACTAATATGGTATTGTCAAAATAAATTTTCAAGGGATTTGTGATACTATCTATAATTCCATGTCCTAAAATAACGTTCCACAACCACATACCATGAATTTTAACTTCACATCATGCTATAAATTTATCTTTCATGGTCGAAGCAGCTATAACTGATTGCCTATATCATTTCCATGATATTTCTCCTTCATCTAGAAGATAAACATAACTAAAGTGGACTTTATTCTATCAACACAACTAGAAAAGTCTAAATTATAGTATCCAATCACTTCAAGATCACTTGATCTTTTATAAGTAAGCATGTTATCTTTTTTCCCTTGAAAATGTCGCCAAACGTTTTTACATCTCTTCAACGATCTAGTCTAGGATTGCTTTTTTATCTTCCCAATATACCAACTATAGAGCTAATATCTACGCTTGTACAAGTTTTATCATACATCAATCATTCAACAACATATTCATAAAGAATTGTTTCCATATTTTTTCATTCCAAATCCTTTTAGGGACATTGATAGAGATTAAATTTGTCTCCTTTCTGAATTGGAACTGGTGATTCTGAACATATTTTAATCCTAAACCTCCATAAAATTTTAGTGAATTATGACTTTTGAGATAATCCCAAAAAACATTGAGTTCTATTATGAAATATTTCTACTATAATCACATACTTGGCTTCTCCCATGTCTTTCATTTCAGAATTATTAGAGATGAATTTATTGGTCTTACATAACAAACCAAGACCATTTTCAGCAAGCAATATGTCATCCAAATATAGAATCAATAATATAAACTAAATCCCACTAATCTTCATGTATATAAATTGATCATCAATGTTTTACTTAAATGAAAAAGATATAATGGTATCATTAAATCTATTATACCATTGTTGGGAAGCTTGTTTAAGTCCATATATTGACTTATTTAATATATATAACATGTGTTCCATTCCATAAATGTAAAAACTATTTGGTTGATCCATTTATACATCTTCCCCTAATTTTCCATTGAGAAATCCAGTTTTAAAATCCATTTGATGTAACTCTAAATCATAATTAGTTAATAATTCCATCATAATTATGAAATAATCTTTCTTGGAAACCGGTGAGAAGATTTACATTTATTCAATGTTGTCCTTTAGAGTGAATCCTTTAGAAACAATTCTAGATTTGTAATGTTCAATGTTACCATGGGAGTAACATTTTGTTTTAAAGACCCATTTACATCCAACTCTCTTTAATCCTTTAATAAACTCCATAAGGTCCCATACTTAATTTTTATCCATGTAATTCAACTCACATTTCATGTAATATTACCATTTATCAGAATAATCACACTTTATGGCTTGATAATATGAAACTGTATCACTATCAATGCCAATATCTCTTTTTATTACATACCGATATACCACATATCCATCGGAAATAGTTGTCCTTCATTCCATTTGGGATCTTCTTACCACTATTTATTATGGTTCTTTAACATTTTATTCATTGTGAATTTGGGAAACATTATATTATTGTTCTACATGATTATTTTTTGATACAATAAGTTCAGTAACAACAACATGTGAAGTTGGAATACAAGAAAATAGAACTTGAATTATAACTTCTTTAATTTCCATATTTTTTTGAACTTCACTCCCACTGGATTTACCATTCTCGATAAATATAGAATTTCTAGTTTAAAAAATTCTCATACTATGGTTAGGAAAATAAAATCTATACCCCTTTTATTTCTCTATATAACCAGTGAAATACCCATTCATTCTTCTTGTATCTAGTTTTTGTTTTGTTTTGGATTATATGATCTTATTTCTTCCCAACATACCCATACTTTTAAGTGTCTCAAACTAGGCTTCCTACCATTCCAAAGCTCCAATGGAGTCTTTGGAACTTCTTTACTAAGATCTATATTCAATTAATATATCATAGTATTTAAAATAATACATCCACAATGATTAGGGTAAAGAATAATTACTTTACATACTTCTAACCATATCAATTAATGTTCTATTACGCCTTTCTGCTACACCATTTCGTTGTGGTGTACCTGTCACAGTGTATTGTGAAAATATGTGATGACTTTATAGAAACTTTCCAAATGGACTATGGATTTTTCCACATTCATCAATCCTTATATAATATTCACCACCCATATCAGACCTTATGACCTTCACATTTATGCCTAATTGCCTCTCAAATTCATTTACATAAATTTCAAAGGCATTTATTGCTTGATATTTCCCATGCGATATAAATACATATCCATAACGTAAAAAATAATCATTAAAGGTTATAAAATAATTTTCTCTATCAAAACAATTGACATAAAAAGTTCTACATATATTGGCAGGTATGATTTCAAGGAGTAGAACACTTCTTCTGGCTCATTTCATTGTGTGTTTTGTTTTCCTTCCTTTAATACAATCCACACTAATGTTTATGTTGGTAAAATCCAAATTTTTAAGTATTTCAATATCAACAAATCTCTCCATTATTTATTTGTAAATATGGCCTAAACATTTATTCCATAAATAAGAAAACATTTCTTTTTCTAAACCATGTTTAGTACAATAATTATGATGTGCATTTATAACTATTTCAAAATACATATTATCAGGATTTAGTTTATATAAACCATCATGTAATAATCCAGATCCAATCATGCATGTATTCTTAAATTAACTAAAATTTAAATTCCCATAACTAAAAGAGTATCTAGCAGCATCAATTTTTGATAAGGAAACCAAATTACTATATGTACTAGGTATATAAAAGGTTTATAATAAATCCAAACCATATCCACTATCATGGATTTAATGGTATGTCATAATAGATTCAACTTGAACCTTTACTTTATTCCATATGAAGATGAACATTGTATTTGGGCTTCTGATTTTGATTGAAAGGAATCCCTACATTATATTAGAAACATGAGTCACACAACCAAAATCAATCCACCATGTATTATGTCTAACCTCAACTACGTTTGATTCAAAACATGTATAATCATGTTTCGTAACTTTCATTTCAACCCAAGCATTTCATTTTAGAAAATCCCTTTGGAAATGTCCATTTTTCCCACAAAAATAGAATTTATCTTTATTTTCATTCTCTTGGTTCTTGGTAGAGGACTCATTAACCTTCAATAGACCTGTTCCTTTTCTATGCTTCTTTATACTATGCTTATTTCATCCTTTATGATGTATATAATGGAGTTAGTTGATTCCTTAACTCTTTAAATGTGTTCTCTCTTGAACTAGAATACTATGCTATTCATGAATATTTCATTTTTTTCATGGTTTTATAGTTCATTTGGAGTGTTCCATACTTTGAAGGTGATGAGTTTAGGACAAAATATAGAAGGAAACTTTCATCCACTCTCATTCCCAAAGGATTAAGTCTTTCCACAATATTTTTCATTTCAATAAAATGACCATGAATAGTATGATAACCTTCAAACTTCATGGTGGTTAATGTACTCATTAATGTCCCAAAAAGTGATTTTTTAGTAGTTTGAGATTGGCCTCCCAAAATAAATCAAAAATTATTTAACACTTTTAAGTTTAGGGAGACTAAACATGATGTTACTTTCTATGCTCATTCTCATGAACATTAAACATAACTTTTTCAATCATTCCCATGTTGTATAATATACTCTATCATCATCACTACTGTCATCCATTAGAGTACTAGGTTTCTCTACTTGGAGTGTTAAATAAATATCTAATACACCAATGTGAAATTGGATTTTCTCACTCCAATCTGGGATATTTAATCCATTAAATATCAAAATAGTCGATTTATGTGAGTTCAATGATGATGAAAATCTAACTGTAATAAATATATTATTAAAATTAATACTTTGAAATAATAATAATAATACGTTGATTCAAAAAAAATATATAACATAAATGTGTATTAGTGTTCTTCTTTGGGTGATACATTAATATAAAAACATATTTGATACTGGTAAAATAAACTTTATTTGGAAATAATATATGAATCAATTATATTTATTTATTATCTTTTTTATATATAAATAAATCTCATAATGCATATATATTTCCAAAAATTATATTCATAACTTATAAGAATATGTAAATTTATTTTTAGAAATTAATAAATATCACATAAAAATGAGTTTTAATTACTCATAAAATAGCATAACAATATCAAATTTATTACTAATCAATATATAATATTTCAAGATAATTTTGAAACAATTTTAACTTTATGATTTTTCCACTTTGGTGATTAAAAAAATCCCATGCAGTAATTTTACAAATACAAAACATAAGAATCATTACATAGTTATAAATACAAATAAATTTTAATAAACATAAATCCAAATTTTGTTCACTTTTTATTTAATTTGTTTGGTATAAAATTTAAAAATATAATACTTATTTAAAATGATGATGAATAATATATATGTATATATATATCACATCAAAATAAAAAATAAAATAATTATTTAAAATAATTATAAAGAATTTTAATTAAAAAATTAAAATAAAACATCTTTAAATAATAATAATAACAATAAATGGAGATATACAGTGCATAAGAAGATAAAAATGTAATATATAAATAAATAAACGTATATTTCAAATTTTAAAACACATGAGGAGAGACATGGTGTTTTGGGATTCCCCAAAAAATTGCACAGCAACTTTTAAATTTTAGAACACATGAGGAGAGAGGAATTGTTTTTGGATTCTTAAAAAATTCACATCAATTTTTTGATTTATAAAAAAATTTCACACCTGATTATTAAAAAATAAAAAATATAAATCCCAGAGCATGATTTCAGAATATTCTACTATACACTATAATTATTATTATTATTAACATCAATTTAAAATAAGAATGAAAAAAAATCAAAACCCAATTACATGAAGAAGAAAATCCATGTTTTTTATTCTTAATTTAATACAACATATAAAAAATTTAAATATGGAAAATGATAGATTTCATAACCCACTCTGATACCATATGTAAAATAATTTTATTTAATTTAGGATCTTTAAAATCTATATTATCACATATCTAGATAAATAAAATTAAAAATAAAATACGTACCTTTATCCATTGAACTTATGGAATTGAGTCTCCTTGATTTTCTCCCACATAAAAGGATTTATATCTTTTTTCATTTCTCTCCTTTGTAGAAATTTTTATGGAATGTACAAGAATTGTGACTGAGACATAATTAGAAAATATAGGACCTTTTAAATTGGGATAAAATAGTTTTCCTGGGTGGATATTTAATTAAATATCAAAGTCCATCAATTTGATAAGTTTATCCCTCATTATCCCATTATAATAATATTAAAAAAAATATGGCGTGAATTATTCCAGCACACCATGCTCGTCAAGATCTGGTTTTTCAGATCAGATCAATATTTCATGTTGGGTTGTTGGGTTTACTTATGAGAATAAAATCGAATGGAGAAAAATGGAGGGTTTCATGTATGGGTCTATGGTGGAGGATATCCTAATGGGAATGATGATACATTAAAGGGATGGAGGTCCATCCTCTATGCACCCGACCCACCATCATTCATCAGGTGTGTATTGCTAGAGCCGCAGGTAGTGATAGTCTAGAAGAGGTGATGGACTGTTGGGATTGTTGAAATGTGATGGTGATTCACTTCATATTGTCGGCGATATTTCTAGGGAGGCATACATTTCATGGTTTTCTCTTTTACTTGTAGCTCCTAGAGTTGAGTATCAAATGCTTCAAGGATCTGTATTATGTGGTACTACTACCCACTTACTGTATCATCACTAATTCCCCCTTCTTGCCTATGGTAAACTTATTTATATATATGCACTAAACTGCTCCTGGATCCATCTATCCAATCTGTATTTTCTAGCTGTAGGGTCTGTTGTTATGCTTACCTCTAGATTTCATCCAGGAAAATTGCATGATCGGGTTGTGGGAGTTTATTGAGTGTGGTGGCCCTGATCGCACATGGTGGATCTTCTGCTAGATGGATCTAATGATTTCGTTGACATAGAGGCCCTATTGACATTCCTATTAATTAAACAGACTCCTAGAAAATGTATCTATTTCCTCCCATTAATGTGGATTGATGACATGGAAAAGGTGAAATGGGAGTTCATGCCTTTCTACTAAAGTAAACCAATGGGAAGCTTTCATGATGCCGCCTTTTATGTAAATAAAGGGAAAGTGGCACTATCAGTGCCGCTTTTCCCTGAATTTTCTATTAAAGGGACCCTCCTCACTCTAAATTTATTTCATTTCTCTATGTTGTTCTCTCCATATCATTAAAATAATTTTGGTGATTCTTCATTAGTGTGTAGTGGTTTTAAAGGCCTAAAAGGAATGCCAATTTTTGCAAAGCATCATTTATACGTATTTTTTCATATTTATTTTAAAGTTTTTTATTTATTTAATTGATCTTTTTGTTAGTCTAAAATATGTTGTTTATTTACTAGTTTAGTTAGTTAGACATAGTTTATAAATAATAGTTATTATTAGTAATTATTGAGAATATATTAACTAATGAATAACTTAGGATTGAAGAATGATTTTCTAATAATAATTAAATAAGAATACAATTTTATTAACTAATGATTAAGGAATAATTAATTAATGATTATGTCATGTTTAACTAATTATTACCTAATTAAAAAATAATTATTAGATAATTATCAAACAATGATTAACTAATGATTAAATAATGATTAACTAATGAGTAAAGATTGATTTATTAATGAATAAAGAATGATTAACTAATGATTAAAGATTGACTAACTAATAAATAAATAATGATTAACTACTAATTAAAAAATAACTAACTAATTATTAAAAAATGATTATAGAATTATTAATTACTGATTAAATAATGATTAAAAAATGATTAAATATTGATTAAATATTGATTAAGTTATGATTAACAAATGATTAAATAATTATTAACTAATAATTAAATAATGATTAAATAATAATTAACTAATGATTAATGAATGATTAAATAATGACTAAAAATGATTAACTAATGACCAACTAATGATTGACTAATGTCTAAATAATTCTTATCTAATAATTAACTGATGATTAACTAGTGATTAAATATTGATTTACTACTGACTAACTAATGTTTAACTAATTATTAAATATTGATTAACTAATGATTAAATAATGATTAACATATGGTTATATAATGATTTAATAATGATTTAATAATGATTAAAAATTGATTAAAGAATTATTGTATAATAATTAACTGATTATTAAATAATTATGAACTAATGATTAATTAATGATTAAATATTGATTAAAAATGATTAAATATTGATTAATTAATGATTAAATATTAATTAACTAATTATTATCTAATGATTTACTAATTATTAACTAATGATTAACTGTTGATTAAAGAATGATTAACTAATGAAAAAAGAATGATTAACTAATGATTAAAAAAATGATTAAATAATGATTAAAGAATGATTAACTAATGACTACCTAATTATTAACTAATTATTAACTAATGATTAACTAATGATTAACTAATGATTAAATAATTGTTAAGTATTGATTAAATAATTATTAAATAATGATTAATTAATGACAAAATAATGTTTAACTAATGATTAAATAATGATTAGATAATTATTAGATTATAATTAAAGTATGATTAACTAATTATTAAAGAATAATTAACTAATAATTACATAATGATACACTATTAATTAACTAATAATTATATATAAAGTAACTATTTTCAATCTATTGAGGAAGTAATGATTAAAGAGTGATTAATGATTGATTAAGGTATAATTAATATATGTCTAATTAATTGATAAAGAATAATTAAATAATAATTAATTAGTGATTATAATTTGATTAACTTTGGATTAACATACAATAAACATAGGATAAAAGATGGAAAACTTAATGAAAAAGAGGCTTAACGGCACACATGATTTGTTACTCCCGTGATATAGATGATTGATACCTTATTTCATGCCTATTTTATTACTCTTGATGGATATTTTTTGATGAGTCACATTCTCTTAATAGACCACTAAACGCACCTTTAAGAAAGATAAAATGTGTACTACAAAACATTAGTGTCATCTTTTAGGATATAAGAATACATTCTAAAATTTTTCTATCATGAAGATTATGTGGTCATATAAGAAATCAAATCTCTCTCTTTGGATACTAAAAATGGATGTGGCTCTATAATAGTTGTACTTTGGGTTAAAGCCTAAAAACACTACATTGAGTTAAACTCAATGGGGACTGGTGCATGACAACGGGCATTATTGTACACAAAGTCTGACATTTCTATTGAATGTGATTTAGATAATTCATATTTTTTTATGAACTAATGAAAATTCCATTAGGAAGATTAAATGTTTTACTACAAAACATTATTGTCATCTCTTAGGATATAAACTATGTTATAAAATTTTATTATGATAAATATTTAACAATCAACCCTATTTTTCAATAGTATTTACACTATCAAAATTTTGATCGAAAACATTTTTCAAATAGAGAATAATGTTTTCCTATGCCTTCTTCTTGGGGAAGGTTATTCAAACTATGAAATAATATTCTTATAGAACACAAACAACAACAATGGTTATGGAATTTGATTGTGTAACCCTAAGTGAACTTGAAGAAAGAATTAATGGTTTCTTATATATGGGACATAATCAAGAGATCATTTCTATCAACTATAGACATTTACAATTCCTATCTACACTATGGTATCTAGCTTTTCCATTGGATGCTAAAGAGCACTAGTTCTAAGAAATAAATTGATTTCCCCAACCGTTAGATGGTTCCATGATGAAGTTATATATTGTGGTTTATACTGTATAGAAACAAAATCTATTTGTAGAAAGATGTATAATTATAGGATTGGTTCAATAAGGTCTATCCTATGAAATTGTGGCTACTCCCTATTATGCAAAAGAATACAAACTAACTGATCTCTCAAATATACATATAAATCCAAATTCTAATGAAGAATTTTCTATTGATGGAATAGATGGAGAAAATAAAGTTAATAAAGAGGGAGATACAAACATGGGGTGGATGTTTCTAGAAATAAAGTAGTTATATAGAATACTTAACCCATAATAAATCATCCACCACTCTTTGCATCTTGGTCAGAACCAATGCATGTTTTCATGAATTCGACTGGAATGTTATCACCCCCACAACCGAGTTTCCTAGAGTTATACTTGATAGGTTTAGTAGAACACTTACAAGGCACGTAGGCATAAGTATTAAATGGATCCTAGGCCTTAGAGGAATTCATTTCCCATAGGCTTTAAAAATTACAAACAACCTAGACTAACTACTTGGAACTACTCCTCCCCAGCATCAACATCATGAAATCAGCTCTCCAATTAGCATGGTTGTTCGGTTAGGCCTTCCCGTGCATGCACAGGCTTATCCCGATGGAAGGTTCCATACCCTCTAATTCTTGCAATCTGTTTAGCTTCTTCTATGGTGAAAGCTCCTTGATCATCCTCCTTTGGGAGCTTATTCCTTTTAGGTTGGTTGGCCTGCATCTGCACTTAAGGTGGCCTAAAGGCCTTGAGGAGGCCTGAAGGACTTACTAATCTGAAGGAATGGGTGGCCCAAAGGCCTTAAAGGACTGGGGGACCAAATTGGTGGCCTGAAGGCCAAAATGGGGGAATATTCTCATCTGCTACGGTTCCAAAAAATCCTGCTCCAATATTCTCTACAGTACCCACTACAGTGCCTTCTACAGTACTTGAAAATATGCCTCTGCATAGATTTGATCCTGGGACACCTGAATGCACTTAAGGATTCCTCACCATATGGGTTGAGGCTCATGTGCCAGTGGATAGTGGATAGGTATGGTGAGCTATAAAAAACATTATATATTGGAATGGATTTTCCAAGTGGAGATTCATGGAAAAACATACTAAAAATGATTCATATTGAAGGGCATATTAGATATTTAGTTCAAGAATAAAGTCATAAAAATAAATAATATTGTATCATAAATATGGGGATAACTTTATATTTCACTTGAAGGAGATTCCTGACATTTCATTTAGAGGTTGGATAATTTTGATGATTAAGGTAGCTCATACTTATGTTAAACCAAACCTAACATAGATCATACTTCATTAGATGATTAATTTTTTTCATCTATTATCATTGATAATTCCCTAAATGGATATACATAACTTTTGAATTTTCAAAATATTTTCAACTTATAATGGTTAGCCTCGTTATATAGTGAATATTTTATTAGAAGACAAAAGCTTTTGAAATTTCAAAATTCAAGTGCATCCCTTTGGATGATGTTATTAAGATACCACTTTAAAATAAGATAGATTTTACTTCACTTCTAAATTCATACTCATCTTATCCAAAATCTTTTCTATTGAAAATTTTTAACGTATTTCTTCCTTATTATAAAGAATTAATGTCTTATTTAATGGTTTTTTTCATGTCTATTATAATTTATATTATCATAATTGTCATTTTATCATGAATAAATCAATAAATGTTTTGTTTTATCTTCTTTTTACCTCACTTTCCAAAAACTTCTGTGACTTTTTTTCTAATAAAATTTTAGATATTGATGAAAAAAAATTTATATACAAATATATCAAATCATATCTTACAAAAGACCTTTTCCAATGTAAAAAATATATGTAAATGCACTTTATAAATATTATTTCATAAACCTTAAGACATGCCCTTTTCTTTTGTAAAGAAGAACTTCATAAAAAATGGGAATAGACATGTCATGTCTTACATTCTACCAATCATAGCATTTTTCTGAACATAATGTTATATTTACAATTTACACTAAAGACTTATTTCATTTTATTTCATACAAATATATGATTTTATGATACTCACTGAGAAATATAGGCATGTTTCACATAAGGTGATAGTGGGCCATGACGTTCAACAGATCAGGGGGTATAGAGCACACTATTATCATCGCATTCCACCTCTAACTACCATTATACCATACATATGTCGTGCTAGATTCTATGTCATTGCTGTATATAATTTTACATTCATGGATCATCACATACTTATTACAATCACTGAGATATGGATACCTAATACACACACATTCCACTTTTCCAAGAGAGAGATGTCCAACACCCTAGAGGATGTGGTAGTTCTACTCAGTATTCTTATCCAGGGGGTATTATTATTGGACCTGCTCATGGATACATGACTGAGATTGTGTAGTGATTTCTTCATCTCAACATTGTTGGTGATGATGATGCTACTCATGGTGAGTAAATAACTATGAGCTGGCTTAAGATGCACTTTGCACAATTACCTGTTGATGCTAACAAGAAGATTTTCATGTGGCGTGCCCATGTGTATATCATGTGGCTCATTATAGGGACATTGTGCACTGATCACTCTGGTATTAATGTGAACATGTTGTATCTAGGGATACTAGAAGATTTATATTAGGTTGGGATATATAACTAGGGATATGCATGCTTGGATTACACTTATAGATCATTATGTAGGGCATGCCAATCATATCGCATGGGTCTCGGTGGATGTGTCATTCTAATTTAGAAGTGGGCATGGGATTACATCGCTCCCATATCCCATATTATTTCTAGTCATGAGCTTCATATAGATTTTATTCATGATTCTCTAGAAGTATGATGGTATGATCGCTCATCTTATTTGCTTTGTGATGCTAATATGAGTTATTAAATTTTGATTCTTATTATTTATGACTTTTTATATTGTAAGTTATAGGTGGAGTCCGGCACACCACTTATTTAGGATGTTAAGGCACAAATTGGGTTGGTGTAATCTCTTATTTGGTAGTTTATTACCCACTGATGTAAGTATATAAAGTCTTTCCTTGACTAATCAATTTTATAATATTATTTTTTTGGTAACAAATTTTTTAAACAAATTTCACATGTCATTTCATGTTGCATAGTTTCCATATTGGGATCTATTAGAAAAGTCGCATGCATATTGCATTTTTAGGATTCCTGTTGCCATTGTTTTAGTTCCTTTCATTCACTTTCATATTTCTTAGTGTCACCAGCCTAACAAAGTCATGCTCTGGTTTGGATTTTTTTTAGTGTATTCCATTTCCACCTCTATATTCAGCAATGCTTCATTCCATAAACCTCATATGGAGGTAGGATGTCAACTAGTACTAAATAAATATGGAGTATTTGTACCTCTAACATAGATGAGCATCATTTCATATTGAGGGTATGGATACTATGTCACTACCTCTAGCATAGTAGCTCAAGTATGATCCATGGTATAAATGAAGTCTATATTGTATCTTAATCCACATGTAATAGGTCTCCATAATCTAGTAATTTAGTAAATTTCAATTATTTTTGTTAATTTTTTTAATTCATTTAGAATCTATTAATATCATACTCGACTATAGTATATTATCCACATTTGTGTTCCATATGAGGAAGAGTTTTTTAATCGAGCAGCATAACATTCTGTAGTGCATGGGATGATTACATCATATCATGTTCTATGCAATAGTTTCATTGATCTTCCACCCCAATGAGATGATGTTACCACCTAGGGAGTGGAGGTTTTTTTTAGGAACCTTCTCCCGTAGTTTTTTATGTCAATGATCCAAAATGACGACGTAGACCATGTTGTGCTGCATGTGAGGCCTAACCTATTCTATAGGAAGAGGTCGGCCCTCTAGCAGTCAAGCCTCATCCGATTGGGATGTACATCATTAGGCATTGGATTCATTCATGTTGTTGAGATATCTAGATATTTCTCTTGATAAAAATAACATGGGATTCTATCAGTGGTCATTTCTCATGCCTCTACCTTTCATGCTCAATCCTTCATAGGTTGAATGGTTCCCCCAGGTGTTGATGGAAGGTCCTTCTACTTACACAGTGGGAGACATAGTAGGATCATATGACAACTTCCAACTGACACCTCATCTTGATGATTCACAGCCATAGTATCCAACATTCGAGGTTCCAACACCTGAGGAAGATCCCTCTCCATCTCATCATACTCTACCACAAAAAATAGATCGGCAATCTCTATATGGGTGTCCAATTCACATTCCATATTATGGGATGGGACCTCATAATAGATAGTGATTATACTCATTTATTTATATGTTTTCTATTGACTTAAAGGATTTGAAACAATAATGTATTCAATACTCTATATGATTGTCTATCTATTAAAGTGACTAAATTCTTTTTACTATCAATTTTTTTTACATTTTTAGCTACTATTCCAATTTACACTTATATTTTAGTTACATTTAATATTTTATAATATTTCAAGGTCGACTACTTTAAACATATCAAAACTTATTAAATTACAAGTATGTAAAATTAAAATGTTATAAAATATAAATGATTCAAACAATCTAAATAAAACTTAAAACATAGAATAAACATATAAAAAATTTAAAATAAAATTAATTTAATATATATAATAAATAATAAAAAATTAAAGGATTGTAAAAAATTATTAATACAGATGTAATGGTTTAAAATAAAAATATATTATTCAACTAAAATTAATTTTCATTAATTTTTTTATGACTTTTTTTATTTTCAGTTATTTTATATTTGTTTAGTAAGCATGTCAAATTTTATTTAGATTGTATTTATACTTTATTATTTATATACATTCAAAGCCACCATCATCAATCCTTTTTATGTTCTATATAGGTTACTTTGAAAGCATATAACTTAAAAATTTTAAATACAATATAAATTATATTTAGAAAATTGAATCAACATATAAATCATAATTGAAAATAAAAAAAATCATAAATATAATAAGTAAAAACTAATTTACATGTCACAAAATTTATTACTTAAAAACATAAAATTTTCACATTAAAATATTAATGGACATAATTGTAAACAAAATAAAATAAACACAATATATATATATCAAAATATACGAACATATATATTTTAATTTTTACAATTTTTCTAATGGTTTTTCAAAAAGGTGACATTTCCCATGTTGCCTTTAGACTAAACCCAAATGAGGTAAGGCCGATGATCTCTTTCCACATAGGAAATGAAAAATAATAATTAGTATTATTATAAAAAAATACATAAAAACTTACATAAAAAACTCCTCATGATGGGTTGTGCTAGAACCAATCCCACCTATCATTGATGTGATTAATAAAAATGAATTTGAATATAGATAGTTATATAAAACCCATAATTAATAGAAACATAAAGAACAATATGGAAGAAAACATGAGAAGATAGATTCTCTTAAATCCGAGTGTGAGATAAATGTTTTGATAGATCCTACGAACTCCCCAACCATGAGATGTGGCCCTATCCACTAACTTTTAGTTGGTTTTCATGAGTTTTCATGACCATAATTATCCTCATCCATGAAAAAATAATTATTAAAATAATGCTATTTTAAAAATATTAATAAAACTAATATACAAATTCAGTAAGATTCTTGTTTCCTTTAGCCTGTTTTCACCCATGCCAAAGGCGTAAAGGACTTTACAGACTTTTCTAAAAAGTTTGTGAAAAGGCGGTAGGGGCCTTAACACCATTGTCAAAAAGAAAAAAATATTTACTTATTTTAAATATTTTTGTTTGTAGTTTAAAATTTTTTATTTTGTTTTATTTATATATATATATATATAATATTTTCAGCATAATTTAACTTATATTTAATATTAAACATTACTTCCAGTAAATAATCCTGAAATTCTAACAGAAACTCTCTCCCATGGCTCCCTTTTATAAGTGGTCCTGCTATGGAAATCCTTCTGGATTTTTAATGTGGGATCCAGATCATCCATTTCCAATAGAGAATTAATAATATATTTTTATTAAAAATTATTAATTAATTAATAAATAAATACTAATTACTAATAAATAATAATAATAAAACAAAAATAATAATTAACTATTAACAGTTAATATTAAAAATTAATAATTAATTAATTAATAATATTATTATTTTAAATAATATTAATTAATAACTAATTAATTAATAACTAATATTAATTACTAATTAATAATATTAATAAAAAACTAAATAATTACAAAATATTTTTTAAAAATTACTAGGTTCTAATTAACTAGTAATTAAATAATTAATAATTAATAAAAAATATTAATCATATTAACTAAATAATAAATATAAAATAATTGTTAATAATAATTATTAAGTAGAGAATAATTTTAAATATTTATTAGTAATTAATATAAATTAGTAATTAAAAATAATAAGAAATAGTTATATAAATAAAGATGACTCTGTTTCCATCTCAGAATGTCTAAAAATAGGTAAGCACTCCAATATTGCACACATCATTTTTTCCAGGGGCTCTATACCATGGAATGTCAGTGATCCGGTCAATCACCTTTCAGTTCTATGGGGGTTTGATAAATAGAGATGCATCTCAATGGTCCATGGATTTTTTCACATCCTCTTATCCAATGAAGACTTGAAGATGAGGGTGTGGGGTCTCGGCTTGATATCCCTCAAACCTAGCACCATACATAACCGAGAGTGGGATAGGAATTTTTACCCAATAAAGGTATTCAATTGTGGGTCAAGGTGTGTGAATTTTATTGGATATTATGGCACCCAATAATTCTCTAGGACATTACATTACAAATTGGTGTTCCTATTAATTTTTATAAAGAAATTGAACTTGCTAGATTTGGGAACTATGCACATTTCATGGTGGAGGTTGATTTAGGTTCTACCTTGTTTGATGAAGTATTCTTATCTGCCGATTTAGATGAGTTTGAACTAAAAATTGAATTTGAAAATATTCCTCATTTCTATATAGAATTCAAGATAATCCCCTGAAATATTGAACTACAAAAGTGGTTTATCTTTTTCCTTCTATTTGGTTTGGGGAAATCATGAATCCAATTTCAATAAGAAATCTCAGTAAATGAAATCTATTAGTAATGATACAAATGCTAGAAGAAAATTTGTATGGTGGATGACCCATTCCATCATCTGGGAATATTGTGTTGGGTAATGAGTCTCCCCACTCTTCCCAACTTATTCCTCTTAGATATGGAAAGTAGTAAGCTACCTCACCTTCTCAAGGTCCTTTGTCTGATAAGAAGGATAATGAGGGGATTATTAATAAAACAATGTCTTAGTACACTGAGAAGGATGAAGAGATAAATGCATTCCCTAAAAAAGGGCAGACCTCTTATAACCTTTTTATTCCACATACCATGGATAATCTTTTTGCGTATAATGATGTGAATGCTGGAAAAAATCTATTTTTGTATGGTGGAATAATTCCATCTTCTGGGATGTTTGTGTTAGGTAGTGGATATGTACTCTCTTCACCATTTATTTCACATGGATATGGAGAGAAGAATGTTTCCTCGTCATTAAATGGTACTTTGGTTGTTGATTGGAAGGCTGATGAGGGATTTCTGAATGTGTTAATGCCTCAGTCACCTAGGATGCATGAAGAGAGTAATGAAACCCTTGTTAGAGGACTGGCCTATAATATTAGGAATATATCCTCTACCTTGGGTACTCTTATTTCTTATAAAAATATTGTATAGGTTGTGGTTGAGAAGAATTTTCCTGTCACATTCTTGACTCTAGAAAATAGATCATTGGCTGATATTACTATGGAGAAGTAGGAAAAATATGTGGATCCAAACTTTGATAAAAATGAACAATCTAACATTGAATTTGCAATTCAAAAGGAGGTGGACAGATAGCTTCCAATGAAACATGTCCTTACTGATTCCAAAAGGAAGTGGAAAGGAAAACTACTTTTTGTATCCTCCCAATAAACCAATTATTATTTTTTAAATAACTTTTATCTTCTCATATAATCCCAACATCCCCCCTCCCTCTATGGAACTATGCAGCATTCCCACCCCAGAATGTAAGAAAGTATCTTCATCCAAATTAGTGGATGAGGATGGATTAAAATTTTCCCCTTTTAGGAATTCTAAACATCTTTCCTCTACGACTGGACTTCAAGTTATAATTCTTTGTCTTCCTTACTGTTTCCTCTTCAGATGGAGCCTCCTACAAACTCTCCTTCTTGATTGTAGGAAGTGTCTACCCTATCTATGTCATAAGATGACCTTGAATGCATCATTGAAAGTTTTCAGTAAATAGAAAGATTCGTAAGTGTGTAGGTACCTACTTACAGCCTATTTGAAGTGTTTGAGTTGCTCAAGGAAGTCATATTCTCTTCTTCTTTGGATGAGGGTTCCTTGGAATCAAATATGCAAGTATCATAGGTTTTATCTGGAGAAAATAAGACTCAGGTAGACCAGGTCAATAAAGAGATCCTCATTGATGAAAATTCATAGAAGGTGTTGTCTCAATCAGATTCTAGGAGTACGAACTCCAAGAGTACTGACATTGACGACCTCTTGCAACATGCAAAGGCTTAGAGGAGAGGTCAGCACCCCCATAGGTCAAAGTTGTGGAGACAAAATAATTAATTAGAATGCAATAAGTGATGAGGAACTTAGGATTAGTGCTATGAGGATAGAAAAATTATGACTTTGACCATTTTTTAAGAGAGCAGTTGTCATGTCTGACCTTATCTCCTGCTTTGTTTTTCTGTCTTTTAATAAAGGGGTGTTATCCCTGCCTTTTTCAAAAAATTAGTAAATTTTTTTTAATATTATTAAAAGTTAATTAAATATTGTCTAATTAATAATTAATTAATAACTAATAAATATATTATTATTTTTAATAATTAGTTACTAAATAATAATTTTTAATACTTATTAGAAATTATAATTAATTAGAAACTAAAATTTAGTATTAATTAATATTAATTATAAACAAGTGGTTAATTAATTGATACTAATTTAATAAAAATTAATTAAAATTTAGTAATTTAGTAATTTAACAATTATTATTAATATTTGTTAACTAAATAATAATTTTACAAATTTATTTTTTATTATTTAATAAAAATTATAAAAAAAAAGTTAATTAATAATCAATTAGTTAATTAGTAATTACTATTATTAATACATAATTATAAATTTCTTAATTAATGATTAATTGATGAATAATAATATTATTTTTATTTTTAATAATTAGTTACTAAATACTAATTTTAAGTATTTAAAAGTAATTAATATTAATAAGTGATAATGTTTTATTAGAAATTAGTATTATTAACTTCTAAATCGTATTATTTAATTAATATTTATTAGTAATTAATTTTTATTAATAATTAATATTAATTTGAAAAAAAATAGTTTTTTAATTAATACTAATTTAATAATAATTATTTTAAAATTATTAATTTAAATTTTTAATCATTATTTTTAATATTTAATAAATAAATAAAAAATTTAATTATTTTTTTGGTAATTGTGTAATAAAGAATTTTTAATATTATTTAATTAATTAATAATTAGTAAGTTAATTTGTAATTACTATTATTAATAAGTAGTTAAATTTTTCTTAATTACTAATTAATTAGTAGCCATTAACTATTACTAATTTATTCATAATTAATTAGTAATTAATTATCTTTTAATTAATATTACTTAAAATATTATTAATAATAATTAATTAATTATTAATATTTAATAGTAAATATTATTTGTTATTTATTATTTATATATTATTATTATTTTTTATTATTATTTATTATTTATTATTAAATAATAACTAATTATTAAAAAATATATATTATTAATTCTACATAGGAAAGGGAGGACCTGGATCCCACATTGAAAATCTATGACGATTTCTATGGTCAGCCCCTTATAAAAGAAAGCCCTAAGAGAGGGTTTCTGTTAGAATTCCAATCTTCTTTAATGCATGCAATACTATTTATTAAATAGAAGTTAAATTCCATTGAAATTTTTTGTTATATATTTCTAAACAAATTATGTAATAGCTCTAATATTTCAATATATTACTTTAGAATATTATATGGATTATTTTTAAAACTAGGTGTCGAGACGGTGTGAGATTCTGAGTCTCGGTGAGCCCGGAATTAATTTTTTAAATATATTTAATATATTTAATATCACGAATGTAAAATATTCATCAAAAGTGGAATTAATCTTAATGGAGACTCGAATAAAATATTTAAGGGTTTCATTGTGTTTAGGTCATGGATTTTACCCTAGGCACAACTTAACGTTAGTGCACGTCGTACATTTAGGTTGATTGTAGTCATGAACTAATTACCAAAATAAATTAATTAAACTATTTATTTTATTATTTCGACATAATTACCTATTTTCCTCTATAAATAAATGGTTATGATAAAATCACAGGGTTGACTGTTTAACCCAGGAGACCTAGAGGGCCATTAGAGGAGAGTGTTTTGGGCATTAAACATCGAATCATACCAGGATTGAGGATCATTGTGGTATTTAAATTCAAATAACGTTCTAATGAAAAAAATACAGATTCATTCTTCATTATAGATCCATCTATCTCGAGGTAGGAAATTTGTATTAATTGTATTTATCCCCATTTCCAAAACATACAATGAACAAGAATCAACCGACCAACGGATTGATTTTTAGTTCAATCATATTATGGGTGGAGGCTTATTTTTCAAGGATTATTGGGATATTTTCAATACTTTAATTTAGATCTTCATTCATTGTTCAAATGATAACGGATCGATGCCAACCCGAACATAGATGAGGTTCATTCCACTTTTTCATGTTTCTTGGATTTCTTTCACCATTCTTCATGTGTTCATCATCAGGGTTTCGTTTGACCAGTGGTTCGATGAATTCCCAAGAAATCAATCTGTGTGCACCAATTTCTTAGTGCAACATATTAATAATACAAGCATGGGAAGGATTTTGATAGAGGTGTTCACTGATGATAGTGGAACAGTATCAGTCTGATTATTCTAGTTTTTCTCGTTTGGATGTGTGGTGACGACAGGGCATGATGACAAATGATTTTTGTGTGAATTGGATAGTCAGATTCCAGTGATCGGTGATGGAAAGGCTCATATGAACATATTATTTTCTTATCTACATGATCTGTATCCACTTCATAGGATGGAGGAGAGGATGATGACACATGAACTAGATATGGAATTCCAGAAAACCCAGGTTACTCAGTGTGTAATCTAGAATTACATGCCATGTGGGACCCCATGTGTCACTCTAGGGTTCCATGGAAAAGATAAATATCACACGGCGTGTGGCCCTTACCTAGTATCTTGGTGTGTACCCCCGAAGTAACATGAACATAGACAATACTACCAAGGCTCAAACACACTGTGTAATGGGGCACAAACATGGTTAGCTATACAAGGACACCGTTAGGAGTACACAAGCTCAGACACGCCATGTACTCAAACACTGACATGGGTATGGACCGTGATACAAAGGTATGACCTTGTACCGAAGCGACACTCTGTGTAGTACTAGTATATGTTGTTTACTCCTTCAATGATGGCTTGGACACCTTATCCTCTTCAGCTTGGACGATTTTCATTAGGGTACATTCCCTTGTTCCTTTCCATGAGGGTTTAGTATAGAGGATCATCCTATGAATATAATGGTGATCCCCACTAAGGAACTTTATTCTTGGATAGAGTTACTGGGATCCATCCATGAAGACTGAAGTGAGATCCTCTATCATCATCATTACCCTGGTTGAGGTTCTTGGTATTTTTAGGAGTAACACTATGTGGGTGTCGATCCCCTATTAAGAGAATTAATCCAGATTGGGTTATTGGTATAGCCCATGGCCATGGGTGTGATCCCCATCTATGTACTGATATCTTCATACTTCTAGTGTGTACATATTATAGCAAGACCTGACGAGCATGAAATCTCATATGTGTTGGAGTTGGTTCCATAGAACCAACTTATATGTACTTTATTATAACCTGTATTCATATTTTTAAACATTAATAAACGTTGTATCACATTATGATTGTTCTTCTACAATACAGAGTATATAATAATGTATTAAGAGTATTTGTCACATAGAAAGGTCATATCAGATCCCCACTATGATTAGAAGCTAGAAATACTACGACACTATTCTTAAATATATGTTCTAAAACTGGATGATATCAATTGAGGGAAAAAAATGATACAGTCTATCAGGGATGGAGACTCATAATAATTTGATACACCTTCTCAAGGTGTACTCCCTTGGTAATATCTAGTAGGATATTATGAGAATGAGACCCGCTAGTAAGAAATACACATTTATATGTGTCATTGGATGTTCCAATTTTGGTATTTGTTTATTGATCCTTAGACTTTAAGATTATTATTAATGATTATTATGAGTTGCGTACTTTTATTAATTGATGAAAACCATGAAAACACATGTTATCTATGTGGTAGGATATATTGGGTGTGTCATGGGTAATATTGCATTAATAAATATTGCAAGAATGGTTTTCTCCGTTATGTTCTTTAATATAAGTTGATATCTCAAGCCCATTGATGGAATTTATGTAGCCTAAATAAATCCATGGCCATCATTTTCTATTGGATAGTTTAATTTCTTGGAATTAAAATAATGATACATTGATCACATAGGTTTATGAAACTAGCATGCTACCTAGTTGATTAGAGATATCATGGAAAAGGGATTATATTACACTGTAAGCCTCTATGTGAGGAATTATGTCATTGTGTTATTAACTTCATTATCTATGGGTGCCTAAGCATGCTTCTAGATTCTAACCTTAGACATTAGGCTGCTTCACCTAATACCACTGAGAAAGAGGCCTTGAGGGTCACACACTATGTGTATCCAGAATATCAGTTAAATAATAATATTATTATTTATTACTTAACAAGTTTAATAAATATTATTATCACACATGGTTTAATAATTATTCTAGTTTTCTTTATCGCATATATTACATCACTAGTTATTCAAGGGAATATAATATGGGTAGAATATTTATTTTTTATTTAGTGAATAAAATATTTATTTATTTATTTGCAAATAATGCAGTGATATTTATGTAATAAATAAATATTCATTATTCAATGTTTGATAAATATTTTAGAGGAATGGAAGACTGAGTTTAATGGTCCGATGAGAAATAATAAATATTTAATATTATTTTATTACATAATATTTAATTTAATTTTAAATTTAATCACATATCGAGAAATAATAATATTATTATTATTTGACATGGGGTTCCTCAAGGATTAAATAAATAATAAACGGAACTTGTGAAATTTTTTATTTCTAACATTGGTGCTATATAAACCCAATTATATTATTTTCTCATTGATCCAAGTCATTTTTTTGGTTGTACACAATGGATTTGGAGAATCCTCTCAATACCTAGAGATCTGCCTTCTCTAATAACCCTCCCAAGCACAGAGACTGATCTTACTCCACTATTCTCCCTCAAGTTAAGAGATATCAAGTAGAATGCTCTGGAAGTAGTTCTTGTGGAGATAAAAGGTGAAAATGCATCCAATAGGACCATCCATTCTTGTACTCAGAGATTCTTATGGAGACGTTTGATGATTTGTGGAACATGTGTGGATCACCGCTAAAGTGAATTTTCTCTTTATTCAAACACCACAATGAAGTTAAAATGCAGATCTGTTGTAAGATCCATCAACAAGAAAATAATTACAAAATTTTAATTCTTTAATTGATTAAATTAATTATAAATAATATGTGATGATCCTCTCCATCATTATGTAATTATATCCCTTATCATGTTTTCTTTGATTCAATTATGCAGTTTATGATGTTTTTCATTACGTAAATCTCGGATTCATCATTGATCATGAAAACAAAATTAGCATGAATCATCATGTGATGCAACTATGCATGAAACCTACAAGTGATATCAAATGGATTTCACATAATTATTTATAATTATTTAATGATCATTGATTGATTTACATATTTTTCATTTATTTTTCAATTCAAGTTTAATCGTTATTTTAATATGTATTGTGATATCTTCTTCTTCCTCCTTTGTTTCTCAAAGATCTAGTAAAAACAATTAATTTTATAAATGAAATAAAATTGAGGAATTCATCTGAGGATTCAAGGATTCTGGCTACATAAAACAGGATTATGAATTATGTAACCAGAGTTACACGTTGTGTACTTGTGTTCAATTCATCATGAATTTATTTTTAAACTAATTCAAACCATTTGAATTAATGACATGTTTTGTATTTATTTCATACACCATGTATCGATCGAGCCATCCTAGCCCATGGTCAGTCGGAGTACACACCATTTATCCCACACACATGGCATGTAGTCCCTTTGAGTGACATACAATCTTTGTATTACCATACATGGACTACCTGACTGATGACCACGTATCTCAAAGACCACATGCCATGTAATTGGTTGTACATGTCGTGTACTCCAATTTTATGAGGCATGGTTTAAATTCCAAATCCCTAAGCCTGTGCCTTAGATAGATGGTGACAAATTTACACAACATGTATGTCACCTGTATATATCGTGTACTTATACCAAATTACGCATATTTAAAATTTATATATTATATTGTGTAAACCTTATCAAAATGTGATTTCATGAGTTAATTATGTTGATAACACACTCCATGTGATGGGTTTTAATATTTTTATATAATTGTTTAATTAAAATTTGTGTAATGTTTATATATTCATATAATGTATGATTTGTATTACAGTTTCTACTCTACATGCATTGATGCATAACATGTGACCAAAAAATCATGTAATTCATGTAATCATTAAGTTGATAGTACATTTCATGAAAGTATGTGATAAGTCTTATATTCTATATTTCAAAAGAGTAAAATGTATACGAGTATAATATATGTTGTGTAGATTCAGACAGGTATTCATCATGTTGCCTCTAAGGTACACTTATGTACACAGTTGATTTTAAATAAATTTATTTAATTTTTTTAAAATCATGATGGATGATAATCTCAATGATATTTTTATTATAATTAAGATTAAATATTTGATTAATTAATGAAGATAATTAACTGATTCAAGTCCCGTTTATCTTAAATAAAAGTTTTTAAGAGTTATATGATAGTTTTATTAAATGATTAATTCGTTACAATATTGTGGATGATAATAAGAATAGACCAGACCTTTGTATCTGATTGGTTTCATTTAATTTTTTATTTAATAAAATTATTGTCTTCTGTTCCTTCTTTCCTCTTATTATGTTAGGACATGCATTCCAATTGTTTCTTTTTTGTAAACACTTTTCCCCTTGATTTTTTGAGTAAATTAATTGCAATGTATGGAGCTCCCAACCTAGTGGAGGTGATTCAAGTTTAGAGTTGAGGCGAAACTAATCCAAGAGAGGTACATAGGTGGACAGGTGGAAATCTGTATCACGAACCTTAATTGGTTCAAGGTGTTTTTCCCCAAGGTCAATGGTTATTTTATCAAATACTAGGTAAACTAACCATTATTAAAAGATTTTTATCATGCTACATAATTATTTTATTTCTTCAAAGATTCATTATTATTTCATTCTGGATGTTTTTTCACGATCACATGAATTGACGAAATTAACGAGAATGTAATATAGAACTAAAATAATTTTGTTTATATGTAAATATTATCTAAGATAGTGGTTGACCAGATAATGTGTGGGTTATTTCAAATAACATGGAATTATAACTTGATGTTTTTAAATTGACGTAACGTAATTCAAATCAAGGGTTAACTAACAAACCAGGAATTGGTGTAAGTAAGAGGTAGGGGATGAGGAAATCCAATTTAAGTATTTTAGGATTGGGGATTCCACTCAACATATCAATGAACTATGATTTAATGCAATTAGAATTTGGAATTCCTACCTAAAACCATTCAAGTTTCTTAACCAACCATATTTGGGTTAATGAGAAGGGGATTATGGATCCTTTCCACTAGAATTCCCAAGAAACATGATATTATGAATCCAATAGTGAGGGCTATTGGGATTCGATAAAATAGTGGGTGACTATTAAATATAATATTTATTTATTTATCTAAATTTTATCAGATAAAATACTAAAATTATTCTCATATTTTTTTTAGAAAAAACATTAAAATAAAATCAAACATATCGCTATGATATATACTTGAGAAGGATAATATTGCCACCGGAACATATTTTCAATATTGGAAAAGGTGATTATGTGTTATCCTTCACCATGAAAGGAAATGATATGTGCAGGAAGAACCTATTCCTAAAACACCTGGTAAAGATACTAGTGATGAATAATTATCTTTCAATGAGAAACTTCAAGATGATTCTACAAATGTATAGTGTTTCAGGTTTTCAACCACAACCAATGTGCTTTTGAATCAATATGAGGACGTGGATTTTTATGTCATGATGTCTCACCTTTGGGGTATCTATCATGAAAAGGAAAGATAAGAGAGGTATGAGATTTCTAATGCCTTTTTTGAAAATAATCTTAGAGAATCTTCATGAGTTGGGCCTCATTTAATCAAGATTATTGGATCCATTGAATACTTTGACATCTTAGGGATTGATTTCTGAGATGAGTTTCATACATATCTCATACATTCATCACTTACCAAGACCATATCTAGTTTTTTTATCAATTTCAATATGAAAAATGATAATAAGAGTCTTTTGGGACTTCATACTTTGATTATCCAAGTGGATAAGTACATGGGGCAAGATAAACCCACAATACTTATGGTGAACAAGAAAAGGAAGAACAAATAAAAGAGTCCCAATAATAATATCATTTCTAAAGCTATTGAGTAACATAATTTTAAGAGGAGGAAGATCCATAGGAAGTTAAAGGAAAAGGACGAAATGTGTTTTTAATGTTGAAAGTCAGGACACCAGAAGAGGAACTACACCTATAACCAAGGGGAATGTAAAGGATTTTTTTTATTGGTTGTAATTTTTAAACATCTACACATTAGGTATTAGATACATCTTGTGGTGCTCAAATCTATATCCAAATATAGGAACCAAGTAGATTTCAAAATATTTTTAATGGAGAGGTGAATCTGAGAGGTGCTAAGGGTGCGAGCCTAGATTCACTATCCATTGGTTACTACCACCATTCATTTCCTACATGAATGATTTTGGTTCAAAAATATTGTTATTATATACCAATGGTTAACAAGAACAAAATTTTTGTATCATACTTAGATATATATGAGTATATTTTCAATTTTGGAAATAAAAGTTGTTTTAAAAAAGGACAACATATGTTATGGTATGGCACATTTAAAAAATAGTCTTTATGTATTAAATTATGAAATCCAAGTATTGGAAATTGATGATGAATTATATTCACATGACTCATATAACACCCAACTATGGAATCACCAACTTGGTCATGTAAATGATAAGTGTTTGACAAATAACTATTTGGATTTTTATTTAGACTCATTTGAGCAAAAACCCACTTTAAAGATTTTATGATTTTTTACAATGAAAAATGACCAAACTTCTATTCAGTGGATGGGGTGAAAGTTTCGTAGAGATTCCAGGATTGGTACACATTGATGTGTGTGAATCATTTCAAATAGAAGCTAGAGGTGGATATTTTTACTTCATAAATTTTACTGATGACTTGAGTAGATATATTTATATCTACCTGATGAGGTATAAGTCTGAGTACTTTTAGAAATTCAAATAATTAAAGAATGAAGTAGATAATAAACATGTAAAGAAGATAAAAAAATTGATCGGATCGATGTGGTGAATTTAATAACTAAGAGTTTATCAAATTTCTATTGGAGTTTGGGATTCTATTCCAACTCACTACACATTACACACCATAGTGGAATGGTGTTATTGAAAGGAGAAATTGTACCTTGTTAGACATGGTCAGGTCAATGATAAGTCATGCAGATCTTCCATTATCCTTTTGGGGATATCTATTACAAACTATGTCATACACATTAAATTGAGTACCAACTAAATCAAAAAATAGAATTCCATTCATGTTATAGAGTATATAGAAATATTTTTGGTCGCATAATTGTGTATGGGTTTGTGAGATGTTTTTTATGGAATTATCATGAAAAAAATCATCACCCTAGGGAACAAAGTGTATCTTTATGGTGTATCCTAAGGAAATAAAGGGACTCTACCTATACAACCCCTCAAACAAGAAAAGTGATTGTCGCCAGACAATATATCTTTATTAAGAGGGTGTATACCCTCAAAAAGGATAGTGGGAGGAAGATTGACTTCAATGAATTTGATGCTCATGATACACAAGAGTTGGTATACGAACAAATTCCATAATTCCCCATGGAATAATTAGTTCTTGAAACACAAGTACTTCATAGGAGTGGAAGAGTGGTAAGAGAACTAGAGAGATATGGTTTTCTAGTCACCAAAGATAGTGAATAATTATTTGCTAATAATTATTAACCTCTCTCCTATAAATATAAATTATAGATCTTAGAATATGCAAGATGTAAGGTATCTATGAATTCTGAAATGGATTCCATGTATCAGATTCAGGTTTGGGTTCTAGTTGGTGTGCCATTTGATTTAAATCTCTTTGGGTTCAAATGGGTATTCAATGGAAAAATTGGGCATTGAAGGTAATGTAAATAACTATAAATAAACAGTAGTTTCTAAAGGGTTTAAACAACATTAACGAATTTACTATGATGAAAACTTGTCACCGGTTTCCATGATTAAATCCATCAAAATTATACTTTCTATAACAGTTTACCATTACTATGAAATTTGGAAGATGGATGTCCAAATTAAATTACTTAATGGGAACCTTCAAGATGATGTCTATATGACACAACTAGAAGGGTTTTTTACTTCAGGTGATGGAAAAAATATTTTCAAGTTACAGAGATCCATTTAGGAATTGAAGAAAGAATTTAGGTCATGGAACATTCGATTAGATGAACCCATAAAAGAATTTGGTTTCATTAAGAATTAATGTGAGCCATGTGTTTATAATAGGTTTAACGAGAATCTAGTCGTTATCCTATAATTATACGTTGATGAGACATTGCTTATTGGAAATGACATACTGGTCTTACGATCTATTAAGGACTAGTTAAAAAAATGTTTCTCCATGAAGGATACAGGTGAAGAAACCTACATTCTAGGGATCAAGATCATTCGTGATAGATCCAAGAGTCTGCTTGGACTATGTCAAAGTATATATATTGACCAAACATTAAATATATATATTATGTAACTATCCAAGAGGGGATTGGTTCTATGGTCACATGGTTTACAAAATTATAAGAAAATGTGTCCTCATACACAATAAAATAAAGAGAGAATGATTCAGATCCCGTACTCTTATGCAATAGTATCAATCATGTATTTCATTTTTTATAGTATAATTGATGTTTCTTATGCATTGACAATGGTAGGAAGATATTAATAAGATCTAGTAAAATTGCATTGGTCTTCATTTAAAGTTATCCTTAAGTATCTGAGAAGAAAAAGGATATGTTCCTTGTGTATAGAGAAGACGAGGAGTTGTTCATTAGGGGTTATACTAATGCTAGTTCTTAGATAGATCAGAATCATCTAAATTTATAATCAATATATTTTTTCTATATCAATAGAGGAGTTGTGAGATAGATGATTTCAAAGAACCTAGTTTTCAAAGAATTTTATAGTAGAGTCCGAGTATATAGTGACTTATGATGAATCCAATTGGATATAGAAAATTCTACAGGATTTTGATGCAGTACCTGGAAGTAAATTACCCATCACATTATATTCTGATAATACTATTGTGGTGGATCTTGCAAAAGAGACAAGGTCACACCAACAGACAAAGCATATTCTTTAGAAGTATAACCTCTTCAGAAATTTTTATCAAAGGGTTGAATTTCCAGTTATCATAGTACTCATGGAAGATAATGTGGTGGACCCCTTGACTAAAGGCCTATATCAGTAGAAGCATGAGTATCATGTGAGAGATAGCAGACTGAAGTTTATTTGCATTTGGATCTTGTGCAAGTGGGAATTATTTAGAGTTGGTTCCCTATAAAAAACTTATGTGTACTTTATGATAACTTTTATCCATGGTTTTAAATGTTAATAAAATCCATATCACATCATATTTTTCTTCTACATGACATAGTAAGTGATAATTTCCTCAGAGTAGTTGTCTCATTGGAAGGTCATAGCAGTTCCCCACTATGATGAGAACCCATAATTGCTACGAATGTATTCTTAAATATATGTTATATATCCAGATGGTATCATTTTAGAGACATAAATGATACATGATATCAATGGTAGATACTCGTAGATCTTTTAGGCACTTTCCCATGGCGTACTCCCTTGGTACTATCTTGTAGGATATTATGAGAACATGACCCACTAGTAAAACATCCAAATTTATATATTTCATTGGATGTTCCTATCTATGGATTTATATATTGATACATAGAGTTTATGATTATTATTGATGAGTATTATGAGTCACTTAATCTGACGTATAAATGAAAATTATGACAATAGATGTTTTTTCATGTTAGGAAAATTTGGGTTTCACACGGGTAATGTTACATTAATGAATAATGAGAGAAAGGATTTGTCCCCTATGTTTTTCAAACAAAGTTGAGATCTCTGGACCTTTTTTGGAAATGATATATCCTAAATAAATCCATGGCCATGGTGTTCTATATTCAAGTTCAATTTCCAGGAAGTTAAAGAAAGATACATCGATCACATAGGTTGATGGCATTGGCATGCAATCTACTTGATTATATATATCATGATAAAGGAACAATATTACACAGTAAGAATCTATTTGGGGTATTATGTCATTGTAGTATTAACTTCTTTCTTTATGGGTTCCATAACATATTTCTAGAAGCTAACCTTGTTCTTTTGGCTGCTTCACTTAGTGCCACTAAGAAAGAGGCCGAGAGGGTCACACAATAAGTGTATATAGAATCTCAGCTAAATAATATTATTATTATTTATTATTGAAAATGTTTAATAAATATTATTCCCACATGTGTTTTAATAATTATTCAGGTTTTTTTATCCTATATATTTTGTCACCAGTTATTCGAGAGAATATAATCTGGGCAGAATATTTAATAAACATTTATTTTTTATTTAGTGAATATAATATTATTTATTTATTGTAAAATATTATAGTGATATTTATTTAATAAATAAATAGTTATTATTCATGGTCTGATAAATATTATAGGGTAATTGTGGACTAACTTTTAATGGTTCATTGAGAAATAATAAATTTTGAATATTATTTTATTAAATAGTATTTAATTTAATTCATATGTTAAGTGAATTTCTAGAAATAATAATATTATTATTATATGACATTGGGTTCTATAGGGATTAAATAAATAATAAAGGACACATCTGTAATTATTTATTTCTAACACTAATTATATATAAACCTAATTATATTATTTTCTCATTGAGCCAAGTCATTTTTTTGTGTACAATGGATTAGGAGAATCCTCTAAGGACCAAGAGAGCTCCCTTCTCCAATAATGATCCCAAGAATGGAGATCGATCTTCTTCCACCATTATCTCTCAAGTTAATAGAGAAGATAATAATTTTTAAGAATTTATTGTAGTGATCAAAGGTGAATAGTGCAAGTGATAGGATCTATAATGCTAACATCTAGAGATTCCTACGGCTGTGTTAAAAACATTTTGCAATGCGTGTGGATCACCAATAGAGGGAATTTTATCTTAATTACAGTTATAGTACAATGGTAAAAAATATATTTATTTTTAGATCCATCAATGAAGAAATAATTCCATTAAAGTAATTATTTAATTGATTAAATTAATTATAAATAGTATATGATGATCCTCTCTCTAGTTCCATCATTCTTACCCATGTCTATTTTTCAATGATTTAATTTCATAAATCATGAAATTTATCATTGTGTAAATCTCATATTTATAATCGATTGTGAAAAAAATAAAAGTTTGGCACTACCCATCGCACGCTTTCGCTACTTCGAGAACCTAAAATATAGACCCCATCAGTGCTATATGACTTATGGAGTGTGCTCTCCTGGACAAGTGCTATGTGGAACCTTCGAGTAGGAATGAAATGATGTTTTTATAGATGTGACTTTACCTTGGTATTGTGTTCCTATTTTGTGTATATCAAGATCTTCTTGTTATATAATTCATAGAAATATACCTATGATGAGATGAATATTTTTCATGATAGTTCATGCTTAGTGATTTCAGGGTTTCCTACAAAGTATGGTTATAATCACCCATTAATGGTATTTTCCCAAACATGCCGTGTCTTATGCAGATGACTGGCCTTTTAACACAGTCCTAGAGGGACCATGACTAGGTGGATCTTAGTGATTTGAATGGTCCAAGGTGTGTTTCTTTAGTTACATTGACAACTGTCCTCACCCACTTTAAAGGTTATCCTTTTTTCAATTTTATTATGGTGGGCTTGTATTTGGACCTTTTTCTTTCTAGTACTTGTTATCATACTCTGATGGTGGTATTTTAGATTTATGCATGAATGATTATCAGTTTTTTTACATTTATACATTTTATGGGCTCGGATATGTGTGAGTGTCTACAGGTAATTTATGCTAAGGCCTCCAATGTGTGTGATATTACTACTCGGCACAGATCACCAGTCTCTGGCCTATTGAAGGTGGTCTTGGGGTAGTCACAGTTTGGGCCTCATTGGACCGAGTCGTGATAGAGTGGAAACTAATATGGTTAGTTCTACCTTAGGACCAAAGATTTTGAGATTGGTTTGGGGAAATAGTATTAAGTGTTTTGAGTTTAGATTTCAGCCTAGGGACTCAAGTGTGGATTCAACGGTTGAGGTATCCATACACCTGGATTATAATCACATTCTTTTCAACTTGGTGTATGTAGACATTGGTTACAAGGAAAATATAGGTACATGAACCATATAGTAATGGGTTGAACATTATACTCACTATATATTCATTAACTAATAAATCCTGATTGAATTTTTGTTAAAAGTTTTTAAATGAATATCCCCCCCTCTATACTATTATCCACTAACATTGATCCAATAGTATCACCCATCATAGTGAACATAAAATACCTATTTGTTTTTGAATTTATATGTAGTATGTTCCTCTTAAACTAATCCTCCCACTAATATTTTCGAAGTACAGTGTTCATATGACAACTCATACACATCTTGATCCTTATTCAATCTTGACTAAACATTAATATCATTAGTGGTTATAAGATTGTTAACTGGGACGCACTTCAATGTTTGTTTGTAGATAAATCCCATTTTTAACCAATTAAATTCAAAAAATACTTAACATTGTAGCATAATAGATTATTATCATATCATAATTTATATGATATCCATTAGTCAATATAGTAGGTATATGGTTATTCGTTGCATAACTATTTTAAAAATGTGTCTTGTAAGAATTTATAGAGTAATTTCAATATGTATAAGATGCATCATTAATATTCATTTTACTACCATCATTATATTGATTTATATAAGGAAATATTAGTTTTGGTAATACATTTTTTTCATATGTATATGATCAATGATTACTTGGATAAGATGTTCTCTAACAATCCAACTCAAAGGAACCTCTATATTTAAAATATAAACTCACTTACTTCACTAGGTATTTCTAAAATTTCATAAAGTAATCTCATCATGTATATGAATTTACATTTATCATTAAAATAGTTCAAATGTCCTTGTTGAACTACCTATAAAAGGTCTATGTAATACCATTATATTTAAAGGTTTATTTTTCTAAAACTTGATATGTAGTTTGTCAGTAGTTTTTTTCTCACAAGAGACTAAACATTTTTTTGGATATTAATAAGTCAAATACAATCTATATTTTTTAACAAAGAAATATCTATCCATAATCAGGTAATCAATTCTCATAATTTTATATTCATCATTCATTGTAGAGGATATTTTTTATTCAATAGCTAATAACCATTAGTTTAGTATGAAATACTATAAAAACATTTGTTTCAAATTTTAAATAATGTCTTGTTGTGTCTAGTTAGACACTAAGATAAATGTTTTTGGTAAGACTCACTAAAAACTCAAATAAATCCATTTTGGAAATTTGGAAGTTGTGTTTTCTCTATAGTGGTGTAGGAATAACCCTTTCTAGACCTCTAGGATAATTCATCCTACTTATTATAATATTTCAGAACTTTCTTAATTATTGAATGAGAATATATGTGCAACATCTTATATTTAATTCCCAAAAAGCACCATGTAAATATTATATTCCATTTTGAATGTCCTTGAAGTTTATAATTACTTCTACTTAAATGTATTTCAATTATTCCTATAACTATTTCTTTTCACATGAGAAGTAAATAGCCTTTTTTAATTTCCCTCCCTATGGATTATTTTTCTCATTGAAATACTTTGTAATGAAACCATTGGATTTAAAATTACATGGGCCTTACAACCTTGTATTTTATTCCTTTCACCATAAAGAGTTGGGAAATAAGTTTCCACCCATCCTTATATTCTATGTGAAGTATAGATAAAAGGTTATATGAGTATTTTCTTCACATTGTTCATATAGACATGGATGAATAAGGAGAATCTTGGTAGTAAGGATTATAGTATGAGATTTTTGGATATTCTCTTATCCAAATGCAATCATATATTTAAAAAATGTACTTCAAAACATAAAGAAATAATTATAAGAAAAACACTCCCCTTCCATGTTTACACTAAAAAATGGGTAATCTCATTTATCTTTAAGCCTCTATTTATTATTCTTAATCGATATAAGATAGGATATCTTGGATAAATCACCCTTAATGTATCTTCTACAGACATCCTTTTTCACCTCTTTTTGGTGGGAAGATGATCAGGAATAGTGAATTCCAACACAGAGTACAAATTTTTTGATAACAAGGTAGTGTAAAATATATATGGCACTTTAGAAATTATTTTCTTTTTAGAACATTCCATGAGTTAAATAATGATAATAGTTATTCTTATGTGGTTTTTAATTTCCATTTTAATATAATAATTAAGACAGATGAGTAATACATTACTTGATTACAAAATGATTAAGGTGAAATAATTTTAATCATTTTATTAAGTCTCCCACTATTTTATCATGTCTCAAAGTCCCTTACCGTTGAACTCAAAATTTCATGTCACAAAGATATTCTAGTGGAATGTATCTATATTTCCTTCCATATATTCCATGTTTTATCCAAGAAAAGCATAAGGATGGTTTTTTTATAGAAATCTTTCCAACTACGGTTTTGAAATTACTTATTATGTTGAGTGGACTTCCTAATACAAAAATATGGATGTGGATTTCCTCAAAACATTCCACAAAATTGGTATGTAATAAACTATAGTTATTAAATTCAATAAAATTTTGGTTATGTCTCCCATAATCATAGTTAATACTCCCTAATAATTAAAATTTTCACCAATTATGGCCTGAAATGACACTTTATATATGGTATATCCTAATTTAGATAAAGGAATGTGCAATAACCTAATATTAACTTGGGGAATTTTTTTTATTATGTGTAAATTTTATTATTTTATCTTTTAGATATCTTATTAGTATTAATTATATTTTACTCAATTAGTTACTGATGTACAGATAAAATATTTATGCATAATCCTTTTCTTTTAATTATATCGTTACACATTAATCTATTTATTTATGTGATTGGGGTATTTCATTAATAAAATAAATTTTGAAATATACAGAAATAAAATAAATAAAATGTAGCATGTCTAGGATCTTTAACTATCAATTTTTTTATTGAGAATACAATAAACAAACCATTTATACTAGGGAAAAATCATTTTATCTTGTTTGGGATTGAGGTTGCAGCCTTCCACCTCTTTTATATGTATATACATGGTTTGTATTCATTTCATATCTATCTCAAGCGAACTTCATGCACCTAGGAGCTCCATCCTTATAATATTTTTACTTCACTCATTGGTGAAGGGTACCAGAAAGGATTTTCTCTATAAAAGAAATTACAGGCATGCAGACTCGTACATAATGAGGGTGGGATAACTCAAAGGCCATTAATTTAATTTAGAATAATAATTTAAAACACCAATAAAATATTTAAATTAATGAAACCAAACATATACACAGGTTGGTCTTCCATTATTATCATCCACCAGTGCAATGAATATTCATTTAATATATCTAGATAGCATACATTTTGATTCGTTCTTTTTATTAATTTAAAACATGCATGAATTAAACTGAATATTAATCTGATTTATCAATTAATTCATGTTATGTTAATCTTCATTCAATATTCCCTGGATATACTCATTGGTTGTAATTTTAGATAAATTAAATTAATTAATTTTATTTAAAAATAATTAATTTTGTATCTTGTACTTGGAGGAAGAATGGTGTGTACCCATCTAAAGTATCTAGAATGGTCCTTATTTTTTACAGTTTATTAATATGATGTCTTACACACATTTCATGTGATATAATTTCATGGAATATACTATCCAATAAATGACACTAGGAACACAAGAGAATTATGATGTGTGTACAAATTTAATTTTGTGGAGTATACAACATGTAACGTCTTTGCAATACTTGTAGTTGTTTATTTTATATGAAATTAATTAATCATTTAATATAATATAAAATTTATCATTAAGAATGTACTATAAAATTAATCACATATAAAAAACATAAGGATGAGGTTTATGGAGTAATAAATTAATTTTTAATTTTTCTGTGTAAAATAATTTATGTATGTTCCTAGCATGGCTTGTATTTTTCATAAAAGGGTAAAAAATAATTATGTTGTGTGTACTTAATTACACTATATATGAATTAATTATGTGTCATGTGAATTAATTACACCATGTGTAAATTTATTACACTATGTGTATTAACCACATTTCATGTGTATTAATTACTCGTGTGTAATTTAATTAAACTACATGTGAATTAACTACACATCATATGAATTAGTTACACAACATGTGAATTAATTATGTGGAATGTTAATTAATTACATTTTATGTAAATTAATTACGTTTTTTGTGTATTCATTTCACCATGTGTGTGTTAATTACATTTTTTGTAAACTAATTATATCGTGTGTGATTTAATTAATTATTATGCATCTCATAACCACACATACACCATGCAATGTGGGGTTACATGAAATATTGGCGAGTCAAATGTCGGGTACCACTGCAACCATGTGCCAGAAATGGATGGTTCATTTATTGTTATTCATTTATTTTTTAACCGGTTAAGGGTTATAAGAACAAGAAATGAAGAGAGGAATAAGATATCTTGAGGATTGAATATAAGAATGTATTTTCATGAATTGAAAAACTTGATTTCAATGTGTATAGCTATAAGTAATAATTAAATTATTATAAATATAATGTGACTTATCTAATACCACATGATGTTATTAGAAACATTGGAATAACCTATTGGGTCAAAGATAATTTAATATTTTTTTGAATTTGATAGATCATTTGCAATGTACAAAACATAACTGCTTTGACTATTCAATTTTTTTCAAAGAATTTTGATAGATAAAACTAAAAAACCAAGAGTATATATTTTTACATCAATTTTATAATTATTTTAAGAACAAGAAGAGTAGTTACCTCGATGTTGAGCTCTTTATTCATTGTGGATGTTGATCATTCTCACATGATTGGTGTAGCATCTTTTCATTACAAGGACCCAAATTAAATCCCCTCTAGTGGTGATCCATTTGTTCTCCTTTCGAAATCTAAAAGAAACCAATGAATAAATGAGTGCTATCATGGTCAATTGATCATATTGTGTTATTCACATTTGATTGATTCAAGTTTCTTTATGTTTAAATGAACATCTCTTGTCATTCTCATTCTTGAGATGATGGGAGGATGAGGAGGAAGCTCTTGAGGGGAATCTGTTGTGTACAACAATTAAACTTCTCTAGAATGTGATAATAGTCTATTTATAGAATCAATGTTAGGATTTAATTTTTAATTAATTGCATAGGGGGCCTGTAGTAAAATATTAATCCTTGATAAACCCCATTCCATGTAATAAAATAATATTATCATTTTATTCCATGGTGTGTGCTTAATGGAACAATGATAAATATTATTTTACCATCTTACAATTTAATATTTATCAGTAGACCTAATATCAGTCCACTCATCATCCTTTTCATTTATTTAGTACCTAAAATAAATATTGTTATTAGATGTTTACTCATTTAGTAAATAAATAAATATTCTATTTACATACTGGAGAATAAATATTAATTTAATATTTACATAAATAAATAACTAATGATGATGATGAGTGGAAATAAATTATTTAGTTAATAAATAAATAATTACTTATTATGGATTGAATAAAAAGAGATAAATAAATATTATATATTCACATAATTAAATAATTACCTTCCGAAAAAATATTTATTTAATAATTTCAGTCATTTATTAAATCTTGAATAAATATTAATTATCGTTCTAGAGAAAAATATGTATTACAATTGTTAAATATAATTAATATTAAATATATATCAAAGGAATCACATTGTGTGTGACCCTATATGACTCTTCCTTGGTTTAATTAGGATAGCTTGAATAAAGACCAATATTACTATCTATAAATGGGTCAAGGCACCCATAAAGGAAGAAGATATATCACAATCACAAAACAACATTGAATGCCTATTGTGTAATATAATCCATTTGTCTCAATATCACATCATCAATTTTGTACAGTTTTTTCCTCAACTTTAATGCTTGAAATAACTTTATTTAATTATCTAGAATGAACATGTCAGTATCACCATGCAATTTAATTTATATTTATGTTTCTATTCTGATCAAATGGGTTGAGATATCAATTTCTATAAAGATGTAATGGAAAAATCCTTCCTCGTCTTATTCATTAATAAAAAATCATTAGTGACACACTCAACAAACCCAAATTCTCCTTAAACTATCTCATCATGGTTTATGGAAACACATCGAAGTTCATGAGTTATGAAATGCAATAATAATAATCTTAAATTCTAAGGACCATTACACATGCTCGTAGATAGAAATATCTGATGACACATAAACATGTAGAATTACTAAAAGCAGTTTTGTTCTCATAATCTCCAAAATTAGATATTACCAAGTGTAAATTTCATGAGATAAAGGCTCGTATACATATGAGTACTCACACCTGATAGTGAACATACTATGTGCCCCTTCATATAATGTTATTCGACCATAGAAAAATATTTAGGGATATCACTATGAGACTTTAAGGTTCCCATCATAGTTGGGAACTGCTATGACCTTTTCAATGTGGTAACTATTCTAGAACATTATCACATTAACATTATACTAATGAAAAATAAATATGTGATAAGGTATTAATATTATAATCCATGAATATACAGGCAATCTAAAGTAAAAAAATTAGTTAGTTCTAGGGAACCAACTCCTACTGTATGGGATTCCAAAGGCATTCCAGGGTTCTTTCAACCTTATCATTGGTTCAAAGCTCAATCCCAAGATTCCCCATAAGTGGCTATAGTGGTTTCCAACCTCATAAAGTCGTGGTTCTATTACAAAAAAATGAATTATACCAACATAAATTTATTGACAGATAATATATCTATTGGTATAAATGATCAATTCATATAGATATTATGTTTTATCGGTATTAATTTTTAATATCAAAACATCTTTTTTTCAACAGATATATATATATTGATATTGATCATTCAATACCAACATATCACTTACCAACAGTTGAATCTTGTAATGACCCGTGTTTTGACACCGGTTAAAAGTGGGGGAAATTGAACTTTTTCAATAACTAAATCGGTCGTTTTCAGAATCGGTCTTTGGAATGAGATTCTGAAGGTTTTAACCATTATTTTTAATGTTTTTGGGCATGGTCGAATGCCCGTTAAGTTTCTCGGGTGGCCGAGGGGTTTCGGAAGCGCTGGACCGTTGTTTTTAAAGTGCTACAGAGAGCGCACAGTTGGCGCACAGTTTGGAAAACTGTGCGGCCCAAACTGTGCAGCCTTTTTAAAGGAGGTAGTGGCGTGCGTACGGGCTGCACATGGTTTCCCCAAACCATGTGCCTAGCCCGTGCGAGAGATCTCTTAGAGGCAAGAGACTCTGTAGTGTTTGCGCACGGTTTGGAAAACCGTGTGGGTCAAATCGTGCGCTCGAGTGTGTTTTAGGTTTTTATTTTAAATTAAAATAAAATAAAATAAAATAAAATAAAAACCTAAGTCTACACTCACACACCCTCACTAGTCTGAGCCGCGCAACCAAGCACCCAGGGAGATTCTCCTTCGTCGTGAGACCACCCATCCTAAGTCCTCCTCTTGATTGAGTTTCCACCACTGATTCCCTCCGGTTTCTTCTCTGAATCACCATGGTAAAGTCTCCTCCCTAGTCTCCTTTTATTCTTGGACTGTTTTAGGCTTCTCCCTCACCCTAATCTTGTTCGATCAAACCCTAGGTTGGGGTTGGTTTTTTATTCTGTTATTAATTCTTGATCTGGTTGCTCTAGGGTGATGGGAAAGGACCCTAGAGGCTCGTTGGTGCGTGATTCGAGGTCCACCGCCGAAGGTGTAGTGGTTTGTGGTGATTCTAAACCGCCGGTTTGATTATGAGGTAAGGGTTCTGCCCATTTATGGTTTGTGATTCCTCTAAACTAATGTCTTTTGTTGTTTTAAGGATCATAATGTGTTTTTCCTTATGTGTTAGGCTGTTGAAGTGTTTTCTCTTGCAGGATAATAGTCGGTTCGCCTTCATAGGTATATTTACGTATTTATATGTACATGGGTTCCCCCAGAATGCGTGTATTCATCCATGGCAGCGAATATACACGTACGGGGAAAGTTGTCCCCATTGCATATATAAAAAGTGCATGTGAAGGGGAGCGGAGACAGGTATATGTGTATAAGCATAGGTGTAAGGATCCTCTTGTGCACGCTCATGGCCATGTGGGGCAAGTGAATAGAGGCTAGGTGTCCTTATACATATTTGAAATCACATATGCCTCGTGGGGGAGTAGCAGCGCTGGCAGCTTTAGTTAGAAAGCGCCAAGATACGGAGTGGACGGATGGATCCACCTTGAGGTAGGGTCCCTCTCCTTGCCCTTTTAAAATTAAAATGAAGCCTTTAAAGAATTTAATACTGCACTTATTTAATTATTCTAGTTTATTTCCAATCAAATTCTGTTGTGCAAAGAGTGTGAATTGCAGGGACAAGATTAAAATGGTTGTTTGTTCATTAAAGTCATGATTTAATAATAAAACCCCTCAATCAGAGGTGCGCTGTTTTCAAGGTAAAAGTATGAAGTCGATTCTTATGCTTTCCTGCTTGATCTCTGTGATGCTTGGGTGATGATTGTTGATGAGAAATTTTATTTTATTTTTACCAAATGATTAAAGTATGATAATTTCACCCAAGCAGATGAAATGGTTAAACTGATAAGGAAATGGATTAGGGTGGTAAGACCACACCTTAGAATAATAAAATAAGCCTGGCTCAGGATAGTGCCATGAATCTAGTGAGTGGGACATACCTCGGAGGGGTAGTCCTTATCACCTCTCAATGTTTTGTACATCCCTATATGCCTTTGAAATGACATAGAAAGGAATGAAGAATAAATATGGGGTTAGCCAATACCGTACATGGGCGGGTTGCCTCATGTGCCTTATATAAATGTGAGGATTTTGTTAATGTCATGAGATGAATACTTAAGAAGGTATGCCTTAAGTATAAATGGGATGAACATGATAAATGATGTGATAATGAGATTTAAGATGGGTTTTTCTAAGTATGAACATGAATTTGTTTTCTTATATGTACGTGGTATGATTCTTTGAATGCTTATGAGGTAATTCCATAAGTAGTTTATTATAAACATGTGTGTGATTATATGATGTTGTGGGATGGAAATGCCATGTTTTATTGATATGAATGTTATAAGAAGTGTATGCCTTATAACCTATATTATTGAATGATAAAGATTCGGGCCAGGGGTTGACCGTGAGAGCTCCCCTATGTTAGGGATTCGTGCTGAGGGTAGACTGTGAGAGCTCCCTTGAATCATTCTTAAACCTTCAGTCCGGAGATAGACCGTGAGAGCTTCCCCAAGGTTGGACCAGGGGTAGGATTGAGAGCGTTGCACCTGGGTTAAGGACATCCGTGAGTTCCATCCTGGTCCTACCCAACGTATTATATATGCCTTTCAACCTATGCTATTGGATGATAATGCTTCGGGCCAGGTGTTTCCGACGCTTTCACCGAGGCGCGCGCGCATCCGTCCGTCACGCGGAGGAGGATGTGCGGCTCTGTTGCCCCGCATTCCTGCATTCCAAAGGCGGGCGGCATTCGTTCCTTGTTCAGGTACGTCTGCTCCTTGATCGAAACGGGATGATGGGATGTCAGTTCTTCCTTCTGGGGATTCCTCCTCAGAACTCGTCACCTAGTCCGGGTCTCCCTCATAGATTTCATACGTAGTTCGTGAAACTCTTCCCAGTGCCATGTTTCAATGGACGCCGGTTAATTACACTGCTTCTGTCGGGACATTCCAAAGGGTCCGGTCAGGGCAGCAACCTTCAGTCGGGGGAGTACTCACGTTGAGGCATCAGTAGTGTGTCTGGATGCTTGGGAACCTGGCATGTCTGTCTGTTGTCCCTGTTTACAGGGCTTCTCGAGGGCGTGGAAGCCCGAGGCATCCCACATCGAGCGCGGGGAATTATATGTCATAGAAACATATCAGAGGTTTTCCTCAACTTCCCGTGTTTAACAAAGGGTACGCCGCGATTTTAACATCTAGCAGAGACGGATCAACCCAACCAGAGCATTAGCTAGGATAGATCGGATTGAGGGATTTCCCTTGAAGGGATGCCGATACCGGGGCCAGCCCATGGGCGGTTGCGAAGAAGAGCATACCGACATGGTCTCACCGAGACATGAGGTCCGGGAAGGAATCATAATGGGTGATAGGTGGATGAATGGAGTGGAGGGGAAATTAAATGGGACCATCGCAGGGGGGAGACAGTGAAGTAGGGATTGAGCCTTGAAGAGGCTTCCTACGTATCCACATTGCAGGGAATCAAAGTCCGCGTAGTTCAGGATGGCGTCGGTGAACCAACGTGAAGGTGAACCTTGGTCCGATGGGTGTCGTCACCGAACTGACATGAACGTGGACCTTGGTCCGATGTACATCGTCAGCGAACCGACGTGAAAGTAGACCCGTGGGTCCACTAGTGTTGGGCTTGAACCTTGGGAAGGTTTCCTATGTACCATGCCTTGACATGGATCAAAGACCACGCAGTTCAAAGTAAAAGAGAACAAACGTGAAAGTAGACCCGTGGGTCCACTAGTGGTGGGCTTGAACCTTGGGAAGGTTTCTTACGTACCATGCCTTGACATGGATCAAAGACCTCGTAGTTCAAAGGATTGATGGAATACAGCTTAACGTCCTGCGGGACAGTAGTGAACCCTGACGTGAATAAACGATGGGTGGTGGGTGTCGGAGAACCGATGTAAGTGAGGGACCTTGGTCTGATGGGAGATGGGCTTGAACCTCTGGGAGGATTCCTACGTACCATGCCTTGACATGGATCAAAGTCCTCGTATTTAGGGTTTTGTAATATAGTTTAACATCATGCAGGAAGATAGTGAACCCTGACGTGAATGAGGTCGGAACGACCGGATGGTGGGTGGACTTGAACCTCGTGGAGGCTTCCTACGTACCATGCCTTGACATGGATCAAACACCTCGTAGTTCAAATGGGGGATTTGTCGGAGAACCGACATAAAGGTGGACCTTGGTCCTATGAGTGGTGGGCTTGAACCTCTGGAAGGCTTCCTACATACCATGCCTTGACATGGATCAAAGACCTCGTAGTTCAGGTGGGAATGGGTGTACAGTTTAATGTCACGCGGGACAAAGGGAGGGGCATACAGTTTAACGTCATGCTGGACGAGGGCGAAACTTGACGTAAATTGGATGATGGGTGGGCTTGAACCTCAAAGAGGCTTCCTATGTACCATGCCTTGAGATGGATCAAAGACATTGTAGTTCATATGGGTTCTTCGGTGAACTGACGTGAAAGTAGACCCGGGGGTCCACTATTAGTGGGCTTGAACATCGTGAAGGCTTCCTACGTACCATGCCTTGGCATGGATCAAAGACCTCGTAGTTCAGGTTGGGAAATGCAGTTTAACGTCGTGCTGGACATAGGTAGGACCCGACGTGAAGAAACGACGGGTGGGCTTGAACCTCAAAGAGGCTTCCTACGTACCATGCCTTGACATGGATCAAAGTCCCTGTAGTTCGCTATGGACGGGGGTCAGGGTCGGTGCTCACTCTAAGCCCACATGAGTCATGCTCGGTGTGAGAAACAAGAGGTTGCAAGGACCGGATGACCATGTCGCGAAGGATGCGTCCGTGAGAAGCGAAGAGGGGCTTACGCGTTAGGCGGCCCATGGTGTTGGGACTTACTCCAGGATGGAGGCCCAGAGCACGACAAAGCGCAGCGAAAGAGGGATTTGGGACCAATGGTGGGAGGTGCCTCGTTCCCTATCACACCCTCCACTGACCTTGGTAGTGGGGAAGTATGGAGATGCAGAGGTGCAGTCATCCGTTGGGGAACTAGGGTCGCCCTTTCTCTTATGAACATACGCCACTCCGATAAGGAGGATATCATCCCTTGTGGATGGATGATTCCATTCCCGTGGAGACGAGTGGTGTAAAAAATGTTCGAGCTGGGTGGACCCTTCGTGAGGGAAACGAGGTCGGGTTACAGTTTAACGTCATGTGTTGAGGACGTGGTGCTTGGCAGTTTAACGTCCTGCAGCTCGGACGAGGTGGGTTCACTCCGCACCCCTAGGACTTACATAACCGGTACCCTCTGGTCCATGGGGGAGGGAAGGTACCAGTAAATCCATGGTCAAGGGGGGTTGTGGAACGAACCATCAAGGGGTCCACATTAGTGTGTCTATGCGAAGAAGCAATATCCGTTAGCGTGCCTATGCAAAGAAGCATTAGGCGAAGCAACGCTATGAGTGGTATTGTCCATGGTACTTTGAAATCGCATCGTGCAAACCTGGAGGGTCGCACGAGAAGTGGAATCGCTAAGAAAAGGAGTGTGCTTCGCGAAGAGGAGTGCCTTGGCCTTGGAATGGGGCATGGGTGTGAGTGGAAGGTGCTTCGCGAAGTGGAACAGTGTTCGCGGAGCACTGCCTCGCGAAGAAGAGGTGTCTCGCGAAGCAAGGTCCTGTGATGCAGTGTTCTTCGCGATGTGAAGTGATCCTGCCATAGCATAAGGATCACTAGTATGGGTCGGGTGTTTCTCGAAGCATAAGTGCTCCGCGGCTTCCCGGGTTCCCTTGGGAATCCCCTTCCTTTCCGAATGCCCTTGAGCTTCGCGAAGGGCATCCCTCTCTGAAGAGGGGCTCAAAACGAGACAAAGAAGAGTCATCTCGCGAAGTAGAAATACCTCGCGGAGCTCATGATTCCCGGGAAAAGAGTGCTTCGCGATTCGGGAGAGGAGAAGCCGAATGGTCAGATTGTCTGTCCTCGGGACTCAGGGGGTGTCCAGTATTTATAGGGAAGGGGCGTCGTGAAGCAGAACTCACGCGCCGCCTCCGGTCCTTCGCGGCGGCCCGCGAACGTCAAATGTGTTCTCGGAGCATCACCGCCTCTGGAGCTTCGTGGCGGCTCGCGAACGTCAAATGCGTTCGCGGAGCATCACCGCCTCAGGAGCTTCGCGGCGGCTCGAGAACGTCAAATGCGTTCGCGGAGCATCACCGCCTCGGGAGCTTCGCGGTGGCTCGCGAACGTCAAATGAGTTCGCGGAGCATCACCGCCTCGGGAGCTTCGCGGCGGCTTGCGATCATCAAATGAGTTCGGGAGCATCACCACCTCTGGAGCTTCGCGGGGCCGCGATGTTCGGGGCGCTTCGTGGTGGGGCTTCGCGGGGGTGCTTCGTGTCGGTACTTCACAAGGCAGCGCGCCAGCCGTCCTTTTCGTTCCTTTCTTTCGGGCCATATTTTGGCGCCAACAAATGCCCCCCCCCCCCTCAGACATGGATCCGCGGAGGGCGAAGGGTCGAAGTTTGAGGGAAAATATCCAAAATTGTCGGTGGTTCACGATGCCGCTCCGCGAAGGAGCCCCGTGGTGCTCACCGGGGCCACCGATCCGGGCGCGCCGCGATGCTCCGCGCGGGTGAGGCGCGCCGCGATGCTCCGGGGTCGCCACCTATAAATAGGTGGGGTCAACCTCTTTTGTCTTCACGTGACTTTCTTGTATTTTTGTGATCTTGACTTCGCGAAGCTCCGCGTACTCCGCGACAGCCCTCCGCGAATCGAGCTTCGCGGCGAACCGTGGGCCTCCGGCTCCGTGTCCGCGCCAAGCGAACCTCTACGTGTCGGCCTTGGCCAGACTTCACGGCTTGGTCTTGCGACAGATCTTCGCGATCCGTCTTCGCGATTCATCTTCGCGGTTGAGCTTCGCTATCCATCTGAAAAAAAATCTTTTCTGAGGGCCAGAGTTAAAATGGCCCATCAAGAGGCTGTATTGGGGGTGCTTGCAGATGCTGCTCGTCGAGATGAGATGGCCAACTGTCTAGGCCTGGGGGAGATGGTCCGAAGCCATTCGGACCACACTTCTTTGACAGATCTGTTATCAGAGGGTCAGAAGTATTATCCACAATGCATGAAACTTCCATTGTACGGCTTCGGGCTGAGGGATGATGTCTTTATCCCTGAGGCGAGTAGGGATGAACCAGCTTGCGGTTCAGGAGCACACCGTGCCAGCACCAATGGTTCAGGGTGGCCAATGGTCATGCGTGGGAGGACTTCACACCCGTCACCGCTGACTGTCTCTACATCCATGTGAACGATATTGATGGGAGGCCATTACAACCAGAGACGTCCCCTCCACTCTACCGTACCATGCTGAAGGCGGCCTTTCAGGATTCGAAGAAGGGATGGTCCGATGAGTGGGACCTGCGCCAGGGCAGCAACTTTACTGATGATTGGGCCTGGGCCTACTGGGTAGGTGCCTCGTGCGAGGAGTTTGGGGCTGAGCTGAGGAGAGTGGGGTTGTATGAGGCGGCTTGGGCCTCCCAATTCCACATTTACCAACCGAAGAAACTGATGCCAGAGCTACTGAGCAGATGGTCGTCTAGGAACAACACTTTTCACTTGCATCACGGGGAGGTGGGAATCAGCATGTGGGATGTCCACCAGATTTCTGGGGTTCCAATTTTGGGAGCCATGTATGACGAATTCCTCCCCGTCATCAGCGCATGGGAGGATATGGAGCAAATGCTGCGACTGGCATCAGCGCTGATGGCACTCATCCTTGGAGAGGACAAGGAGGCAGTGAGGGATGTCCATTTTAAGAGATGGTTCAAATGCTTCCTGAATTTCCCAGAGGATCGACAGTTCCCTCCGAGGCCTAGAACTTGTCCGAGGGCGGCCCAACGGGGCAAGGGGCACTCGTATTGGCGGGTCTTGGAGGACATCCAATGGAAGACTTGGGGTTTTAGTGTCAGCACTGAACAACAGCCGATAGTGAGGCTGGCGGCGTTCATCGCGGCTCTCATCTGTGGCTGGATCCTACCGGTCAGAGATACAAGAATGGGGGTGCGGCCCAGCTCGTTTATCATGGCGTCGATGTTGGCCATGGGGCAACAGATCAATCTAGGAATTCCGAAGCTCACCAAATTGTACAGAATGCTGCGGAATATTAGCGAGGGCAAGAAGCCGCCAAGGATATGTGGGCCCTTCCACCTCTGGTATGGGTGGATCGCAGCGCATATCAGGGGGATTTACGAGTATCCAAACCCGATTTCCCCACCGGGATCGAACTTTCGCCCCTCCATCCTGAACGCGGTCGGGATCTTCCCGTTCAAACTGGCTGTTTTGATGGTATTGAATCGGGTGTGGAGGGCGGACGAGTTTAACTTCCACCCCTTCCCCTTGCCGACGGTGATACTTACTGATGACGGGAGGGGAACGGAAGAGCAGCGGGATTACCTCCTGGACTTTCGAGGTGGAGTTTTGGTGGCACGGATATATCTTGAGCCACTCTGCGAACCGTACACCCCACATCGGTTTGCGAGGCAGTTCTGGTGCCTCCAGCGGCTGACCCCGCAGGTCTACTGGGAGGTGCTTCATGAGAAGCACTCGTGTGTGATGAGGCATTTGTGGCTCATGTTCACATGGGAAGATGAGAATATGCGGATTGCATTGCCTCCATCCACTACCGCTTTCGGATTGGTGAAGGAGTATGCCATCAGTTGGGAGGCTGCTTACCCTGGGGAGATGCTGAAGCAACCAACTATCCGGGTCGGTGATGGTGGGACTCCTCTATCTCGAGGTCGGGGTCGGAGGGCAGCTAGGGCCGCTCGCGGTAGCGGGGCTGCCATGGCGGCGAGACCCGCACCGGTCGAGGGTATGGCAGCAGCAGTGGATCCGGTGATTCCGGAAGAGCAGGGGCATCCAGAGGGGCGGCCACCGAGGGGATTTCGTAGGATATCCACTCAGGCTCCGGGGAAGCGTCTGCGTCATATTGACATGGCAGAGGATGCCGTCTTCCTGGAAGCTTGGGACATCTGGGATGTCAACTGGAAATTCCTCAGCCCACCCGAGATATGGGCCCACCTGAATAGCCTCGGGATGGAATTACCGGGCATAGGCCCAGTTCGGGCTGGATTCATGTCATCTCCGGCGGAGGCAGAATAGTACCTGGACGAGCTGGAGGATTACGTCCACTCCAGTGGTGTCCCTCACCCAATGACAGACTGGGTGAGGGTACTGTTAAATCAGACTGTCCCCCCACAGTTATCGGCTGTCGATCTGAGGGAGCGCTTCCCCTTGCCGGAGGAATCAGAGGACTCCTCTCGGGAGGATGAGGCTGGAGGAGGGAGCCCGTTGGAGGAGGGCGAGGTCGGAGACCGAGGCTCAAAATCCGACGACTTCGCGGAGGCCCTCGAGGTAGCATTCCGAACTTCTCTCCGTGCGATCTATTCTTGGGTCTCTATGGACTTCTCACCAGTGTTTGAGCCATGAAAGAAAAACTTGTTCGCAGGCCTCATTCTCGCTCCTTGGCGGGTGATGATGTGGGACCTTCAGAACCCGTGCATATGGCTGCGTCTAGTTCCGCGTCTGGTGGGGCCAGGGCGCCCGAGGTGGCTCCTCCGGAATCTTCAGATCTTTCAACAGTATACGGAGGGCCTCGTCTTGGGGTCCCGTCAGTACCGGCTCAAGAGCAGCGTCAGGAGGTCGATCTCCGTAGGTCTCCTCTACCGGTCTCCTCATTGTCACATGTAGGCCATGCCAACTAACGTTTATGTCCCTCTTTGTCGTACAGTTCTTCGATTGGCGTGGGCTACTGCGACAAGACTGGTCGGGATGTCTGGTGGCACCCCTCCTAGGGGCATGCCGGTGATGGTGGTGATAGTCCCCTCATCTCCTTAGGTTAAGACGCACACCATCACTGGCGGGACCATCAGCAAGGTCGTACCCGAAGTCATTGAGGTGGAATCCGAGGAAGAGGATCAACCGGTCGGTCCCAGTCCTTTCGCGCCTGCTTCGGCACCAGGTGTCGTACTGGATTCAACACCAGATATAGATCCTGCCGAGGATTTCCTGTGGGTGTACCCCCCGTACGAACCTGCAAATCGCATAGACTGGGACGAAACGACCTCCGACAATGAAGACAGCAGCATAGTCCACGGCTCGTCGTGGAAGTTGATCACGCGCTTTATCAAGGAAACCCCCAAGAGAAATGGTTGGCCGAAATGGATAGACTTCGCTCGCAATTGCGTGAACTATGTGCTGGGGGAGTGGATGCCCAACATCCTCATGCACTCATCCGAGATCTTATGGCTGAGAAGATCCGGGTGCATGATCGTGGGCTCAGCGTGGGCTGGCAGTGGAGGAAGGAGAGCAGCATTAAGAAGCTCCAGGAGGCTGAAGCTGAGGTCTAACAGATGCAGATCCAGGCAGACGAGCTTTCAGCCTCTCTTGATGTACAATCTGAGCTGGTCTCATGGTTGAAGGCCCAGCTGGCAGAGGCAGAAGAGCATATGAGGCAGACCTCTGGAAAGATGGCTGCCGTTCAAGCTGACGTAGAGAGGGCCAAATCCAGAGCTGACAAACTGCACCCCGCTGCTGCTGAGGAGGAGCGGGAGCTGATTCAGCAGCAGCAAGCCTTGGACGCCGCAAGTCAACGGGTGGCGTAGCTGCAACGCTCTTTTGACGGGGTCAACCCGTCCATGGGAGGAGTCAACCCCTAAGTATTGTAACAAACCCAAAACCCTTTTATTGGTACTTTCGTGCTTCAATTATTTTCTTTGTTTTGAGTTCCATAGCGCGCACGATTTACACTGTTTGAATTGCCTTGTTACATCCCTGCAATGTTTGCGGGACGTTCGATGACAATTCCCCAAGCCAGTCCATATTCCCGAAAGATGGGGGAGGCTTGATCGGAGGAGGAACATCCAAGATAGCCGAATTACCGCTTCTTTAGCGTGCTCTTATGCACGAACGGGGCAACTCCAGGGGTGCTGAAATCGATCCAGACAGATGAAAATGGGAAGTGTGAATCACGATACCCAAAATCCGGAACACTGTGGGGATGGAGTGACAATAAGGGACAACCATTAACCTTAGAGGAGAAGTGGTACCCTTACTGCGTTAGCCTGTAATGGGGACAACAAATGAGGGTCGACCGTTGACCATGTTTGAAACACGGGACCATGTCACAAATGTTGTTGATCAATCCTTTGGGACGTTGGCCCAGGACAGTTGGCGGACCATAGGTCAGACACCCATACTGTTAAGGGGTCCTTCCATACATGACCTGTCTTCCGGAACATTGGCCCATGATGGTAGGTGAGCCGATGCGGCATGAGACTAGGCCGTTAGGGGGTTCCTTCAGACATGAAAGGTGACGAGGGTCCGAATAAGGGGTACGCAAAGCGTGGGACATGGAGTGACGGTTTGTCCAAACAGAATCCAACACTTAGGTAGTTACACCACCGTGGTGGGAGCACACCATATGGGCACATCGGTCTGATCATGAATCATTCCTTCTTTGGGACAGGGCCTCTCTGACGAGGGGATCTGTCCCTTCCCAGTGGGATCTTGGGCCATCCTGAACTTGTTCAGGGGAGAACCGCAGTTTAGTGTCATGCGTTGAGGACACACAGACTCCTGTATTTTAACATCATACGATAGGACGTGGAGAAAAAGGAAAGATCCTAGGTAACGTGTGGCGTGGTAGATATGAAACGTACGTGAATGAGGACTTGGAGTCCAAATCATACCACATACCCCCAGAGGAAACTCTTCAGGCTAAGGGACCAAGAGTGAGGATTGGGTTGGGCCTGATGCAGAGTGGTCGGGCATTCCTACGTACCCCATGAGGATGGGAATCAAGCCATATGTAGTTCTGGAAGCGCAGTTTAACGTCATGCGGGACGAAGAAAAGCCCGGCCGTGTTGGTACACATCCTTCCAAAACTACTAAGCCTACGTGAGTCGTGCTCGGTGTGGGAAACAAGCAGTTGTGGTGGGAATTTCCCGACACAAAAAAGTGGCAGGTTAGGGCAAAGGGATTCTCGGTGAATACCGGCCCAATGACACTAACACAATCATTTGGCGCACCTAGATGCGCGAAGAGAAATAGCTGAGTATGATGGAATTCCACTTGAACATGAGAGAGTGGAAATGTGTGAATCATGGCACTTGAGATTCAGATCATGATGATGGCGGCGTGACGATGGAGGATAACTGCTGACCATGTTCACAACACAGCATCCTATCACGTTAGCCTATAATGGGGACAAAAAAATTAGGGTTGACTGTTGACCATGTTCGAAACACGAGAACATGTCACAAATGTTGTCAAATATCCGTAGGGACGTTGGCCTGAAACGATTGGAGGGCCCTTAGGTCCAGCATTCATGGAGAGCCCTTAAGCCTAGTATCCATGTCGTCTGAGGTTCCTTTGGATGTGGAAGAGGATGAGGATCCAAATAGCGATCTCACGAAGCTTGGTCATGGGACGAGGGGAATGTCCCCATGAAAATCCCACACTTCGGGATCTTTGTCAAAACACATCTGAATACGACAATGAGACGTATTAGAGAGAGGGAGAGGATTTCTTTCCCATGGGGAGATCTTGGTTTAGGGTCGTAGAATTCGGACCATGGATGGGTAAGGGGAGCAGGGGATACATGGAAAGGTGGTTACAAAACCAGATGTGAATGAGGACCTAAGCCCTACTTACCATGTATTCTCTGGGGAAATGCTTGAGTTGAGGGACCAAACACGAAGGTTAGGCTGGGCCCGCGGGGAAGTCCCCAGGCGCTCCTACGTATCTCATAAGGATGAGAATCAAGCCATAAATAGTTCTGAAAGGTGGCATGGTAAGGTACCAGTTCCAGGGGAAAATGGGTAGTGCGGGCATGGCCCTGGCACTAAAAGAAGCGGAATTTGATGAATCTTGTTTGTTCTTTAAGGTGAATGTTTTTTTTTGTGAAGCGACAAGCCTAGAGTAGTAGGCCGTGATTTCTCCATAAGGATCAAGCCGTGATGGGAGTTGAAAAATGGCATGGCACGTGACCAATACCCAACGTGATGTCCTCTACAACGAGGTCGTCACAATGCAGTGTTGTTTTTCATCGTGCGGTCAGGACGATAATGTCACAGTTTAGGGTCGTATGATAGGACCATGCATGCATTTTATCATCCTGCAGCGCAGAAGTAGCAGAGACGATGCTAGGTGGGAAATGTGTGTAGTTTTATGAGACAACCGATGGATACATGATCCCACATCACACTATGCGCCACTCCAAGAGGGAGACCTCAGGCCGAGGGGCCTATATGAAGGTAAGAGGTGAAACAGGGGGAAAGACTGGTTCCCCAAATGGGCTGTACCCAATGACAGGACGTCCGGGCGGTCCTACGTATCCCATGAAGATGGGAATCAAGCCACATGTAGTTCTAAAGGGTGCCTTTTAATATCGTACTGGGCAAGGAATAGGAGGGCTAACTCTCAGAACGGGAGTGTGCGTGGTGCAGCCTTTGCAAACCTGACGTGAATGAGGACATAATCCTGCACTACGCCACGTGGTCCGGTAGTCGGGGTCCTGAAGGCAGGACCAAAGAGGTGAATTTGCTGAACTCAAGCTAGGCCCAGAGACAAGGGGTCTGGGCATTCCTACGTATCCTATCGAGATAGGAATCAAGCTGAACGTAGTTCTAGATGGGAATCTTAGTTTATGGTCTTAGAGCTCGGACCATGGATGGTAACAACTTCCTGAGTAAGCACAGATGTCAACCAGATCCCTAAGCCCACGTGAGCTAAACTCGGTGTGGGAATCAAGGGGGGAATCCTCATCGCAATACTTGGGGCAAGTCAAACGGGAGTTGGTAGAGAGCTCCGAAGTACACCTTCGACATAGCCTGTTTCCCCAACATGCAGACGTGCACGGGGGAAAAGTACCAAGAGTTTCAAAACTCTACTTGGACACGATGAAGTGATGAAGTTTGTGAATTGTGCACCCGACATTTTGGGCCTAATGGGTTGGCGTGGCGAGAGAGGAAAACTATTAACCATGGTGGAAACGCAGCGTCCATATCGCGTTAGCCTGAGATGGGAACAACAAACAAGCATCGACTGCTGACCATATTCGCAATGCGGAATTTTATCGATTTGTTGTCCAAAACCCTCGGGGGAGTTGGCCCGTAACGGTAGGAGAGCCCTGGGGCATAGTATCCAGGCCGTTCTTGGGGGTCCCACCAGGTGTGAAGGATGATGAAAGCCCGGATGCAGGGATACACAAAGCCTGGAAAGAGGGTGCGGACGTGTCCGAGTAAAGTTTAGCATTATAGGTAATATACCAGAGTACTCTTAGGCACATCAGTGGACTGCCGGAAAGGGATTGACAATACAGCTCAGTAGAGAGAGGTACATGGCGGTCATTATGAGACCGACATGAATGAGGACATAATCCTACACCACACCATATATTCCTCTCATGAAGGAATGGTAGGCCAAGGGGCCAAGATGGGATGAAGATTCCCGAGGGATGGGGCTGGACCCGAATCCTAGACATTCGGGTGGTCCTACATATCCCATTAGGATGGGAATCAAGCCACACGTAGTTCTCCAAATGTAGTTTAACGTCATACAGGACGAGGATGGGAATAATATACCCATAAAAAAGGGAGGTGTACGGTATGGCGAAGAAGCCATCGTGAATGAGGACATAGTCCCACACCACACTATACACTACTATGAGGGAGGACCTGGGCCGTGGCTCGGAAAGTCCAAAGGGCCTGATGGTTAGGCATTGGTCAGGAAGGCCTAACCTGCTTGTAGTTTAATGTCTTGCAATGAGGACAAAGGTCGGGGACCCAAGAAGGCCAAGAGGCCTGAGGCTGGGCCTCGGAAGGGAAGGCGTACGACATGGCACATGATCCCGACGTGAATGAGGACGTAGTCCTACACCACACCATACTCCCTGGGTAAGAGGGGACCTGGGCCGGGGGGCCTGAGAAGGAATTGGGGCCTAAGGTCAGGCATCAGTCAGGAAGGCCTAACTGATTTGCAGTTTAACGGCTTACATGAGGATTGGAATCAGGGGCCCAAGGAGGCCAAGGGGCCTGAGGCTGGGCCTCATAAGGGAAGGCGTACGACATGGTACATGATCCCGGTGTGAATGAGGACTAGTCCTACGCCACACCGTACACCCCTACGGGGAATCGGGGTCATGGGCCCGATCGCTAGCACCACCCCGGGGGAAGTTTGTCACCTCGGGATGGGGCAGAATGAATCACTGCACTCGATGTCTGGGACATCTCGGGGTGGACCCGAAGATCCAGGACACTGTTGACCATGTTCGAAACATAGCGTTCCTATGGTGGCCTGATATGGGAGCAACAAATGAGCGTCAACCGCTGACCAAATTCGCAACGCGGGACTTGTATCGGCTTGTTGCTTGAAAACCCTCGGGGGCATTGGCCCGTATCGGTAGGAGAGCCCTTGGGCGTAGTATCCAGGCCGTTCTTGGGGATCCCTCTAGGTATGCAAAAAAATGATGGAATCCCAGTCAAAGAGTGGGTGAAGCATAGTTGTATCCATCCATGGAAGAGGAAAACATCTCTAGGGGGGATGTGCAGCCGGGTCGAGGCTTTCTCGATGTGAGTTGGGGAAAAAGTGTGCACCCTGCCATGTCTTGACCGGAGGGGAAGATTTTGGATTTTGGGCTGGGCCAACGGACAAAATGTCTGGGCATTCCTACGTATCTCAGGAGGATGAGAATCAATCCATACATAGTTCTTGAAGTCCATGCAGTTTAGCATCGTGCGGTGAGGACGTGGGAGGATAGAAGAACGGGAGTGGGAACATGATATGACCCTTACAATCCTTGCGCGAGCGGGGTTGTGTGAGTGAGGATAAGAAAGCCTACTCCCTGCTACACAAAGATCATCCAAGGAAACTACCCCTAGGGGGGGAATAGTGGAAGAGAAATGCCTGGGGTTGGGCATAAGACGAGGCATCCGAGCGTTCCTACGTATCCCATGAAGATGGGAATCAAGCCACACGTAGTTCTTGACATGCAGTTTAACGTCATGCGGGACGAGGGGCATCTCATTCGGGGATGTGTATGGTGCGGCAAGTAATCCGACGTGAATGAGGAAGTAGTCCTACAACACACCGTACGATCCTGTAAGAGGGTAAGTCGGGGAAAAACCAAGGGGGCCTGGGGCCAGACTGCGGTCAGGGAGACCTGACCAGCTTGCGGTTTAACGTCTCGCGGTGAAGACAGGGGGCCAGGGGCCCAAGGAGGCCAAGGGGCCTAAGGCTGGGCCTCGGTCAAGAAGGCCTGACTGGCTTGTAGTTTAACATCTTGCAGTAAGGACGGGGGGCCAGGGGCCTAAGGAGGCCAAGGGGCCTGAGGCTAAGCCTCGGTCAGGAAGGCCTGACTGGCTTGCAGTTTAACATCTTGCAGTAAGGAAGGAGATGCAGTTTAAGGTCGTGAGGGACCATCTCACAGTTTAGGGTCGTGCAGGACCCTTTCGCAGTTTAGGGTCATGCAGGACCATTTTTCCCTAGGCAAAGTATCGCTTGAGGAATTTGGAATTGGTGGGAGGGGTTATACGCTCTCCATCTGTGGTCACAAAGGAGTATGCTCCATTGGGATACACCTTATGGGTGATATAAGGCCCTTCGCATTTAGGTTCTAATTTGGGCGGTTTCCTACCGGGAATCATTGACGCTCGAAGGGACAGTACTAGGTCACCCTGTATAAAAGAGAGGAGACGAACCTTCTTGTTGAAGGACCTCGCTATCTTGTCCTGATGCCTTTCCAGATTATGCAGGGAACGAAGCCGGTTCTCGTCCAGCGCTTCCAATTCAGCTAGACGGATCTCGGCTACCTCTTCTGATGTTTGGTGATCATAAACTGCAGTGCATAGCGATGGCAGCTGGATCTCAATGGGTAGGACGGCCTCAGCTCCATACACCAGGGAATATGGGGTCGCCTGGGTGGAGTTGCGAGTCGTCGTCCGGTAAGCCCAGAGGGCATTGGGGAGCTTGTCCGGCCAACTTTTCTTGTTCTGACCAACCATCTTATGCAGAATGTTAGAGAGGGTCTTATTGAATTCCTCGATCTGTCCATTCGCCTGCGCGTGGTAGCGGGAGGTATGGTTCGACCGGATGTCGTACTTGGCATACAATTTCTTTAGTTCAGCTTCTCGGAAGTTGGTGCCGTTATCGGTGAGGACGACATGAGGTGCCCCAAATCGGTGGATAATGTTGGAGCTCAGAAAGTCAACGATGGAACGGGCCTTGACCTCTTTGAGCGGAACTACCTCTGCCCACTTGGAGAATAAATCTGTAGCAGTTAGGATGAACCTACACTGGGGGGCTGTTGCCGGTGGATATGGTCCCACTACATCAAGCCCCCATACCGCAAATGGCCAAGAGTACATGGTGGGGTGGAGGGCCTCCGGCAGCCGATGCAGGAAGTTGGCGTGAACTTGGTAGGCGTGGAATCTCTTGGCATACCCAATACAATCGTGGATCATAGAGGGCCAAAAGTACCCTAACCTCCAGATTTGATGGGACAGTGTCGGCCCAGCTTGATGGGCGCCACAGTAACCGGCGTGAACCTCTTGCATAACTTGAGGTATCTCTACTCCTTGGATGCAACAGAGGAGGACACCATCGAAACTCCTCTTATAAAGGATCTGTTCAAGACTGGGGCCGCTCTGGAGGGTAAATTGCAGCGCACGGCGTCGGATTCGCTCGCGATCAGCCCGATCGCCCAGGAGGCGACCATTTTGGAGATACTCGACAAAAGGTGCCCTCCAGTCGGGAGTGACTTCAATCACTGCGTCTGGCGAACCCGGGACCCCTAACATAGAGGGTCCAGCTGTGAGATGACTCACCCGCACACCGTCATTTTACTTTTGGGTGACGGGGGCAATGACTCTCCGGTGTGCCACGTGTATGATCAAATCATCTTTCTCGGGTTCTACGAGCGACGCGGCTAAACCAGCCAGGGAGTCTGCTTGGCCGTTCTGTGACCGTGGGACATGGGTAACCTCTGGTCGAGAAGAGAATTGGGCCATTAGGAGGAGGGTGTACTCTAGCAATGGTGAAAGCTCTGGCTTCCTGACGACGTAGTCGCCATTAACCTGTTTGATTACCAGCTCGGAATCTCCCTTCACATGTAGATGGGGAACATGGTTCTCAAGGGCCAACTCGAGGCCAGTGATGAGAGCCTGGTACTCTGCCTTGTTGTTCGTACAACCTTCTGACAACAAGAACAAGTATGGAAGGACGGCCTGCACCGGGGTAATGAAGACAATACCGAGGCCCACTCTGTTGAGCTTGGGATCGTTGAGGCTCCTACCGGTGGGGCTCCGGGAGGCGCCGTCAAAATGCATTTGCCAACACGGGACAGCATGATCGACTAAGAGGATCATCTCATCAGGGAAATCTAGGTCCAGGGATTGATCCGCAGAGGTTGGATGGGTGGCTAAAAAGTCTGCCAATGCATGTCCCTTAATAGCCTTCGGAGGTACAAACCTGATATCAAACTGCTGGAGAATCACCGCCCACTGTGCTAGTCGGCCAGTCAGCATGGGGTGGTTCAGAATGTACTTCAGTGGGCCCACCCGGGAGACCAATTGCACCTCATGGTGTTGTAGGTAATGTCGCAACTTATACACTGCGAATACGGGCGCAAGGAAGCTCTTTTCGATGGGAGAGTATCTGACCTCTGTGTCGAGAAGCATGCGGCTGAGATAGTAGAGACTGTTCTCAGTACCCTCGTTATTCTTTTGGGCGAGCAGCGCACCAAGGGATCTCTCCAGGGTGGTCACATAAAGGACCAGCGGCTTTCCGAAGACGGGTGGAATCAAGACCGGAGGTTGGAGCAGATACTGCTTGATTTCCTCGAAGGCGGTCCGGCACTCCTCATCCCATTCGTAGGCGGTTCCCTACTTCACGAGCCCGGAAAAGGGCTTACACTTGCCGGCCAGATTCGCGATGAATTGGCGTATATAGGCTAAGTGTCCTTGAAGGCCTCGAAGCTCCCGAATGTTGCTCGGGGGAGGCATTTGGTGGATGGCCTTGATCTTCTCTGGGTCGATCTCGATACCTCGGTATCTGAAAAAAAAGCCCAGAAACTTCCCGGAGGTGACCCCAAAGGCACACTTTAGCGGGTTCATCTTCAGGTGACGGGAACGGAGGAAACCGAACACTTTCTCTAGGTCTTTGAGATGGTCCTGGCGCTGACATGATTTGACTATGAGGTCATCCACATAGCATTCCACCAATGTCCCGAGGATCGGTTTGAATATGCGATGCACGACCCTCTCATAAGTGGCACCTGCATTTTTCAAACCGAATGGAATAACCTGGTAGAAAAAGGTACCTTGGGGAGCCCTGAAGGCAGTGGACTCCTCGTCTTCGGGGTCCATCCAGATCTGGTTGTACCCGGAATACCCATCCATGAAAGAGAGGTCTTGGAACCCGGCCGTGGCGTCAATCAACAATTCCATTACTGGGAGTGGAAAGTCATCCTTTGGACAGTGGCGATTAAGATTGCGGAAGTCGATGCAGACTCTGATCTGCCCATTATTCTTCCTGACTGGCACAATGTTGGCAAGCCACTTGGGGTACTGGACCTCCTTAACGAAGTTGGATTTGATTAGCTTATCAACTTCGGCCTCAACCATAGCACCATGAGAAGGGTGCATCTTCCTGGGAGGCTGCTTAAACCCACGATGTTTTGCCGGGAGGCCCAAACAGTGGACGGCCACCTGGGGATCTAGCCCTGGCATCTCATTGTAACTCTAGGCAAACACATCACGGTGCTGTTTGAGGAAGTCTACGTACTGCTGGCGCTCCTCGAGGGACATGGTTTCACTGATCAATGTGGGTCTCGGATCTGCCTCGCTGCCAAGGTTCACCTATACCAGTTCATCAACCGTGGTAGAGACGCCTTCTTCAAAGGCGGGGGGAGCATCCTCCAGGTCTTCCTCCCCACCCGTGGGGGGAATTCTCGTGACGGAAGATACGTCTGGGCTATCAAAATCAGAGGGGAAGCTGGTGCAGACTCGGGCAGTAGCGGTCATCACATCGGGAGACTCACTTGCCATCGAGACCGCAGCAATGAAGACAGTTGACCCTATCCCATCTGGACTTCGGCCTAAGGGGCCCCGTTTGATGATATCAAAGTAGTGGTGACGTGTTGGCCTAAGTCGGTTAATTCCAGCCCAGTAGAAGAGACACGTATGGCGCACCACCATTGTCATCAGCTTGACGTCCCGATACCGTACAGGGGTAGGAGATTCCGGGATCACCTGAGCCTGGTTGATGTAGGAGTACGAGGTGATCATCCGTCGTTGCTTGGACACGGGAACATGCCTTCCTTGCATACCCGAAACAACAAAACATTGCCCCATGTCGGGGGTCATGGCCTCCAACCGGTGGATCGGGAGGATGTAGGCATCATCCATGCTTGCCCAGGGATCACTTGTGATCGGGGCGGGTTCATCCTCACTTACTAGGATCTTTTTATCCTTAATTTTGTAATAACCCGCATCCAGGTAGCGGGCCTCACAAGAACCAAAAGGGGACGCGTCTCCTTGGAGCACGCCTACTCGACCGTTGAGCGAGTACTTGAGGCACTTGTCATATGACGAAGGGACCGCCGCGTGCAGATGGAGCCATGGCCTACCCATCAGCGCGTTGTAGGCGGTGTCCTGAGAGACGACCATGAACTCGGTGCTGGAAATTAGTCCACCAAACTGAGTCTTCAGGCGGATCTTGCCGACTGGGGTTTGCTCGGTCCTGTCGTACCCCTGGATCCTGAGGTCAGAGGGAGTAAAATCACCTTCAGACAGACCCAACTTTCGCAACGTCCGGGTCGGAATTAGATTGATTCCGGAACCCGTGTCAACAAGGCAACGGCGGATTTCCACGCCATTGAAGTGGCCAGTGATGTACAGTGGGCGAATGTGCCCCTGTATAGGAGGGTCCTCATCTTAACCAGAGAACAAGATAACTGCCTGACATTCGGCGTTTTCAATCGCCTCGGTATGGAAGACTTCTGTAGCTGCCACCTCTGTCTCAAACTAGAGGGGGCTCCTTAGGGCCTCGGCAAGTGCCTCGCGCATTTCGGATGACAGGAGAAGGGCCTCAAGGATGGAGAGCCTTGCCGGAATGTCGGCCTAGTGCTTCAGGATATCATACTTTCGTGTCAAACGCGAACCTCTACTTGCTGGAGGTCGCTCGGCACTTGGAGGCACAGCGGGTCCTACCGGTTGAACCGGTGATCGGCTAGTACTGGGCACATCTTGTTGCCTACTAGTAGAAGCCTGGAGAGTAGTCGCCGGGCTACGATTGGACAGCGAAGGCTGGCCTGTAGCCGAGCAAGACTGACTGTGATGTGAACGAGGTAGCTCTCCCCGATCCAGTAGCACGAACGGCCGTGGAGGTAGAGCCGAGGGCGTTAGATGGGGTTGCGCGTGCTGAGCTCTGCACTGAGCCTGCTACCTAGTCTCAGTAGCATGCACGGCTTGGCCAAAAGTGTCTGCTAACGTGCCTCGATGACCGGCACGGTTGCGACTCCGCTGACGTTGACGTCGGCTGGGAACGTTGGGCAGGTCTGCCTGGCGTTCCCCCTCGTCGGGGGGCATATAGGGCTTTACCAGATCCACAGTGTTAACCGAAGCGTACCCCTGGCTGTCGCTCGAGGATTCATCCACCGCTGGGTGGATTCTGGGAGGAATCCCCATTTTAGGGGGCATAAAATCGCTGAGAGTGTGGGATGACGACGGCATCGGCGGTGCGCGTTTCTTCTTCTTGCGTCGCCGCTGCTTGCCCTTTTGGGAAGAGGCCGCCTGTGAAGATGATGCGGAGGCACCGGCTACTTCTTCTGAAGGTTCCGGCTACTTCAGGCGTGCCCAAATGATACCTTGGGCATGGATGACGGTTTTTCGATCCATCCAGTCGTCGTATTTCCGGGATCCGTGACTGGGGACCTGCTGCCACTCGCCTTCGCTGTCGCTACCGATCTCTGATCCTGTAAAGACACCCGCCACTTGTGCTGGTGCTGGACCCAACTTGACTATGTTGTTATTGACCTTTTCTTGAAGCCAGTCTTTAAACACATAGCATTGCTTGAGGGTGTGCCCCAGAATCTGATGATAAGGGCAGTAGTTGTGGTGATCAGTGAGATTTGCCTCTGTCGGCCTTCTGCACTCGGGCAGGCGCATGATCCCTTGCTCTAGAGCACTTCAGAAATAGCCATGGACCTGATTTTCGTTAAACGAATAATTCTGGTGCCTTCTTTCCGGATATGGGGCCCTGGGGGCCTGGCCCTGTTGAGGGGCCAGAGGGGCCTGCCGAGGAGGCGGCGCCTGATTGTCTCGCCTAGGTGGCGGCGGCGCATTGCGCGGGGGAACCTGTCGGTTATGAGGCGGTCGCTGCTGGGCGGGAGCCTGTGCTTGAGGTGAAGGACCTCTGTGGGGTTGTAGGGGTGGTGCCACTCGCAGCAAATCCAACTGCCTCGGGGCTTCTATTTGGGCCCCCGTGGCGGGTTCAGCCCTGGCGGTCCTCCTGGCTGGGATCATAGGGGGAAACAAACGCGTCTGACTAGCCTGTTGCAGGGCTTCCTCAAGGCGTTGAGCCTTATCTGAGAAATCTCTGAACCCTCCAGGGTAATTCTAAGTGATCAGGGAGGGTACCAGCTCTGTCTTGACATTCCCCACACACATCATCAATAATTTCTCCTGAGTCAGTGGCATATCGAGGGAATACGTAAGTCCATTCCACCGGGCGATGAAATCTGTAACCCGCTCATCAGGCCTCTTCTTGCACTTGAAGAGGTCCGCGATGCTGGTCTTCTGCATGGTGGAGCTAAACTGGTACAAGAACTGCCGGTGAAGATCCTCCCAACCGGTCACCGATCCGATAGGGAGCTGGTTGTACCAAACGAATTTCGGACCTTCCAATGTCTGTATAAAACATCGGAGTTTGGCAGCTTCTTGCTGGGCTGGGGTCCCCAGCATGGGGCCACACCTGGAAGAGAAATGTTCCAACTGCTGGGGCGGGTCCCCTGTCCCGTTGAAGGGAGAAAAAGTGGGGTTCCCAAAACCCGGAGGTGCGGTCATATCATCCACCCTCACGGGATAAGGCTTGCCATCCGGTGGGACCGCCACCTGCCGCATTTCTAACGCTTCAAGGCGGGCTGTGAGCGCCGCAATAAGATCATCTGGGCGGGGGTCCCTGTCTTGACGGGGATCCCTAAACACAAGTGCATTGCCAGGTTCTTCAACATGGTAGATAGCTTCGGCCGCTCGTGGGTCAACTGGCTGGACGACCTGCGGGGCGACTGGGGGAACCCGGACTGGATTCTTCAGATTGCCCCGTCGCTCGGCAGTAGAATGATCAGGGCTGCCCAGAGGCATCTCACCGGGGGGAAATTTTTCCTGCCCCTGTTGCCCCATCCTGGGATCACCATAGTCGGGTTGCCGCTCTGCGGCGTGCTCAGCCAAGTGTTCGTCAACCATCATCTTCTGCTCAGCAAGCTGTTGGCGTAACGTGGCCTTCTCAGGATCCTCATCCGTTTTCTGCACAGAGGCGGACGGGTCGTAGTTCTTGACAGTTCCGACGTGCTCCTTACCCTTGCCGGTGTTTCGACCGAGCACCAGCGATTCGGTGGGTACGGGGAGGCCCAGCAGGTTCCTCTGTTGACGGGTAACTCTCTCTGATGGGTCCAGTAGTGGCGGTACGCCCTCAGGGGGTAAGTCTCCATCAAGGAATTCAATCCCGTCCTCCTTTTCCATGACGTCGGCCATGTGGACCGCGACTCCTCTCGAGGGCATGTCCTCGATATCACATAATGAATCGGGCTGCCGTCGGATAGGGTCGAAGAGGAGACCGGCATAATGTCCCCAACCACGGACTTGCACATGGGGGGTGGATTCCCTGATGATCCTGCGGAGTTCCTTAAAACTCTGAACGCATTTGCGTTGAAGGGTGCTCTGGAAGCCTGGCCACTCAGGGTGCTGGGCCACAAGGAGTGCTACCGCATCGATCAGGCGGCACTGCTCGCCAATTTCTTCGAAGTGCTCTCGACATCTGGGGTACACCACCTGTTCATAATGGAGGCGGAAGTGTGTTTCCCATAGGGTTAGACAAAAGAACCCCACTTCTTCAGGGGTAAGAGACTCTGGTACGCGAAAATTCAGCGCTGTCGTCGGCCAGAACTTTTCCGTGAAGTAATCCGCTGCAAGAATACTCCAGAAGCTCCTGGGTTCGGACTCGGGGTCCGGCCCTATGTTGCCCCACTCGTCAACCGGGGGCGGCTGAGGGACCGGTAGCTGTACCGAGGAAAGACCTTTGGGATAGTAAGCTCGGCGGCGGAGAATACGACAAACGAGCTGACTGGCCGCCGAATTTCGGGCCATCCTCCGAAGAACAAGGTGACCTGGCCATGATGTCACGGTATGATGGGCTTATAGCCATAGCTTCTGGAACAGGAGTCGCGGCTACTGGTGACCGGTCATGTCTTCATTCTACCATCGCTGGCCCCCAAAACAACTCTCCGTGATCTCTGGTAGAGGTAGAGGGCACTTCTGGTGACGATGGCGATGATTGCGTGGTTGAGACCTGCGGAATTCCCAAGATTTCTTCCTCCTGGATGTACCTGCGGAGAGAGACGGGAATCTGGTGGACTTCACATTCCGGGAGAATGAGGCTAACGCATCTGGTTCCTACCCCGGTCCTTGATACGGAGGAGCGGGGAGAAGTTTCCATCATTGAATCGCATTCCTCTTCAGAGTCGGAGAAGCGGGCGGGTTTGATCTCCGCCCGGGCTTTCCCAGGACTCTTCTTGTGGCGGCGACGACCTGCTCTCCTGCCCCGGGGTGGCTCTTCGGGACAGGGCTGATCCCTATCATGGAGTCTCGGGGCGGCACTGGCGCCATGGCGGAGAGGGACCCCACTCGAGATGGTCGAGGTGCGAGGGGCACTGGGGAAAATGTCGAAGGGTACATGGGGATGACCTCCATGAACAGTGCTCATGTAGGAGGGGCCTCTGTTGGAATTGGCAGGAGCATGGGGAGGACCTCCATGGTCGATGCGAGTGGAGTGAGGCTGACCATCACTCCTCGAGTTGCTGGGATGAGGAGGACCTTCGCCGGTTGCAGAGAGGGCGTAGGGAGGGCCCCCACATTGGAGAAGGACCGGAGGGACGGCTCCTTTAGATCGGCGGTCAGGGGCAGGAGGATGGACTCCATACCCTGTATAGTGGGCGCGGGAAAGATTTATGCGCTGAGCGTCACTGTCGCGGGGCCGGTCTTCCTTCGGGATGGGGGTAGCACGAGGCATGCCTCCATGACGAACTTCAGAGCAGGGAAGGACCACGCTCTGTGGAGTAGTGGTACGGGGATGACCTCCGTACGGGGTGACATCACCGCGGGTTAGTTCGCGGCGATCACCACTTGGGCCTGCAACTCGGAGAGTCAACCCAGCCTGCTCATGGGGCGGTTGGGGTCTCGGTCCTGGTTGGGTAAAAGAGTGCCCCTGCTCAGTGTATGCAGGAGCTTCACGATGCACGTCGGCGGTGGATCGGTCCACTGTATCTGTCGACGTTGACGCGCCTAGGTGAGCGTCTGCAGCCCGAGCCCGGCGTTGACGTCGGGTTAAGCGAGCTGGTGCTGGTGGTGCAGGGGCATGGCCTGCCTTCTCTTCCTGCGGAGCTGGACGGCGGCACTGACACAGCCTGATGGGAGCTCTCGCCTAGATCCCTTGGGTCGGGACCCTGAGCGGGCTGAGCCGGACGGCGCCCGCCTCTTCGGCGTAAGGCGAGGAGTCGTCAAGGCGTTCCGGTGACAAGCTCCCGAAACGGTTGATCGTTGGGGTGGGGAGAAGGGGCTCCCTGTGCGGCCTGTTAGGGTGGCGTTTACGGTGGGGCCTGGACTCCTCCAGGTCCAGGCGGTCCATATCCCTGGTTGGGATGACCCCTTCCTCCTCGTACCTGCGCACGAGGTTGTTGATCACCCTTCGCTGGATGACCTCTAATGGGGAAAGGGGACGTGGGCGCCCCGTATTCAGCGATGTGGCAGCCGTTGTGGCGGTAGAGGCGTCGTGTGGGGTGGTTGTGGAAGAGTTTCCCCTGCCCCTGCATAGGCTAGCGGGCGGTGATCGTGTCTTTGTAACAGCAACTTGGTTCCTGAGAAACGAAGGGATCAACTCATCAGCACTGAGAGGGAAAAGGATTGACAACCAGTTCCCCAGCGTCCTTCCATTATCCACGTATGTAAGAAGGATCCACACCAACACGCTGCAGAACGGAGTGCCTCACGTTCTACTTCCCCGACATTCGGTGAGTTTCACGACAGGCCCGCTATTTTCTTTGCGGCACCAGGCACCAGATATCTAGATCCGTTGGCACGTCAATCTACTGGTGTCTCGAACGCTACTAATCTCCATATTGAGGAGAAGAATTTCATGTCGGGTTCACCATTTCTGTTTCCGACGCTTTCACTGGGGCGCGCACGCATCCGTCCGTCACGCGGAGGAGGACGTGCTTCTCTATTGCCCCGCATTCCCTCTTTCCAAAGGCGGGCGTCATTAGTTCCTTGTTCAGGTACGTCTTCTCCTTGATCGAAATGGGATGATGGGATGTCGGTTCTTTCTTCTGGGGATTCCTCCTCAGAACTCGTCACCTAGTCCGGGTCTCCCTCATAGATTTCATACGTAGTTCGTGAATCTCTTCCCAGTGCCATGTTTCCATGGACGTCGGTTAATTACATTTCTTCTGTCGGGACATTCCAAAGGGTACGGTCAGGGCAGCAACCTTCAGTCGGGGGAGTAGTCACGTTGAGGAATCAGTAGCATGTCTGGATGCTGGGGAACCTGGAATGTATGTCTGTTGTCCCTGGTTACAGGGCTTCTTGAGGGCGTGGAAGCTCGAGGCATCCCACATCGATCGCGGGGAATTATATGACATAGACACATATATGAGGTTTTCCTCAGCTTCTCGTGTTTAACACAGGGTACGCCGCCAGTTTAACGTCTAGCGGAGACAGATCAACCCAACCAGAGCATTAGCTAGGATAGATCGGATTGAGGGATTTCCCTTGAATGGATGTCGATACTGGGGCCAGCCTATGGACGGCTGCGAAAAAGAGCATACCGACATGGTCTCACCAAGACATGAGGTCCGGGCGAGAATTAGGATGGGTGATAGGTGGATGAATGGAGTGGAGGGGAAATGAAATGGGACCATCGCAGGGGGGCGACAGTGAAGTTGGGCTTGAACCTTGAAGAGGCTTACTATGTATCCCCGTTGCAGGGAATCAAAGTCCGCATTGTTCAGGATGGAGTCAACGAACCAACGTGAAGGTGAACCTTTGTCCGAAGGGTGTCGTCAGTGAACCGACATGAATGTGGACCTTGGTCCGATGGACATCGTCAGCGAACCAAAGTGAAAGTAGGCTCGTGGGTCCACTAGTGGTGGGCTTGAACCTTGGGAAGGTTTCCTACATACCATGCCTTGACATGGATCAAAGACCTCATAGTTCAAAGGAAAAGAGAACAAACGTGAAAGTAGACCCGTGGGTCCACTAGTGGTGGGCTTGAACCTTGGGAAGGTTTCCTACGTACCATGCCTTGACATGGATCAAAGACCTCGTAGTTCAAAGGATTGATGGAATACAGTTTAACGTCCTGCGGGACAGTAGTGAACCCTGACATGAATAAACGACGGGCGGTGGGTGTCGGTGAACCGACATAAGTGAGGGACCTTGGTCCGATGGGAGATGGGCTTGAACCTCTGGGAGGATTCCTACGTACCATTCCTTGACATGGATCAAAGTCCTCGTAGTTCGGGTTGTGGAATACAGTTTAACGTCATGCGGGACGATAATGAACCCGGACGTGAATGAAGTCGAAACAACCGGATGGTGGGTGGAATTGAACCTCGTGGAGGCTTCCTACGTACCATGCCTTGACATGGATCAAAGACCTCGTAGTTCAAATGGGGACTTTGTCGGTGAACCGACGTAAAGGTGGACCTTGGTCCTATGAGTGGTGGGCTTGAACCTCTGGAAGGCTTCCTACGTACCATGCCTTGACATGGATCAAAGACCTCGTAGTTCAGGTGAGAATGGGTGTACAGTTTAATGTCATATGGGACAAAGGGAGGGGCATACAGTTTAACGTCATGCTGGATGAGGGCGAAACTCTACGTGAATTGGATGATGGGTGGGCTTGAACCTCAAAGAGGATTCCTACGTACCATGACTTGACATGGATCAAAGACTTCGTAGTTCAGATGGGTTCGTCGATGAACAGACTTGAAAGTAGACCTGGGGGTCCACTATTAGTGGGCTTGAACCTCGTGAAGGCTTCCTACGTAACATGCCTTGGCATGGATCAAAGACCTCATAGTTCAGGTTGGGGAATGCAGTTTAACGTCGTGATGGACGTAGGTAGGACCCGACGTGAAGAAATGATGGGTGGTCTTGAACCTCAAAGAGGCTTCCTACGTACCATGCCTTGACATGGATCAAAGTCCCCGTAGTTCGCTATGGGCGGGGGTCAGGGTCGGTGCTCACTCTAAGCCCACGTGAGTCATGCTCGATGTGAGAAACAAGATGTTGCAAGGACCTGACCACCACATCGCGAAGGATGCATCCATGAGAAGCGAAGAGGGGATTACACGTTAGGCGGCCCATGGTGTTGGGGCTTACTCCAGGATAGAGGCCCAGAGCGCAACAAAGCGCAGCGAAAGAGGGATTTGGGACCAATGGTGGGAGGTGCCTCGTTCCCTATCACGCCCTCCACTGACCTTGGTAGTGGGGAAGTACAGAGATGCAGAGGTGCAGTCATCCGTTGGGGAACTAGGGTCTCCCTTTCTCTTATGAACATACGCCACTCCGATAAGGAGGATATCATCCCTTGTGGATGGATGATTCCATTCCCGTGGAGACGAGTGGTGTAAAAAATGTTTGAGCTGGGGGGACCCTTCGTGAGGGACACGAGGTCGGGTCACAGTTTAACGTCATGTGTTGAGGACGTGGTGCTTGGCAGTTTAACATCTTGCAGCTCGGACGAGGTGGGTTCACTCCGCACCCCTAGGACTTACATAACCGGTACCCTCTGGTCCTTGGGGGAGGGAAGGTACCAGTAAGGCCATGGTCAAGGGGGTTGTGGAACGAACCATCAAGGGGTCCAAGTTAGCGTGGCTATGTGAAGAAGCAATAGCTGTTAGTGTGCCTATGCGAAGAAGCATTAGGCGAAGCAACTCTACGAGTGGTATTGTCCATGGGACTTTGAAATCGTATCATGCAAACCTGGAGGGTCGCACGGGAAGTGGAATCTCTAAGAAAAGGAGTGTGCTTTACGAAGTGGGGTGCCTTGGCCTTGGCATGGGGCATGGGTGTGAGTGGAAGGTGCTTCGCGAAGTGGAACAGTGTTCGCGGAGCACTGCCTCGCGATGAAGCGGTGTCTCGTGAAGCAGGGTCCTGCGAAGCAGTGTGCTTCGCGATGTGAAGCGATCCTGCCTTAGCATAATGATCACTAGTATGGGTCAGGTGTTTCGCGAAGCATAAGTGCTCCGCGGTTGCCCAGGTTCCCTTGGGAATCCCCTTCCTTCAGTAATTCCCTTGAGCTTCGCGAAGGGCATCCCTTTCGGAAGAGGGGCTCAAAACGAGACAAAGAAGAGTCGTCTTGCAAAGTAGAAATACCTCTCGGAGCTCATGATTCTCGGGGCAAAGAGTGATTCGCGATTCGGGAGAGGAGAAGCCGAAAGGTCGGATTTTCCGTCCTTGGGACTCAGGGGGAGTCCAGTATTTATAAGGAAGGGGCGCCACGAAGCAGAACTCGCGTGCCGCCTCCGGTGCTTCACGGCGGCTCGCGAACGTCAAATGCGTTTGCAGAGCATCACTACCTCTGGAGCTTCGCGGCAGATCGCGAACATCAAATGTGTTCGCGGAGCATCACCGCCTCGGGAGCTTCGCGGCGGCTCGCGAACGTCAAATGCGTTCGCGGAGCATCACCGCCTCAGGAGCTTCGCGGTGGCTCGCGAACGTCAAATGCGTTCGTGGAGCATCACCGCCTCGGGAGCTTCGCGGCGGCTTGAGAACGTCAAATGCGTTCGCGGAGCATCACCGCCTCTGGAGCTTCGCGGGGCCGCGATGGTCTGGGCGCTTCGCGGCGGGGCTTCGTGGGGGTGCTTCACATCGGTACTTCGCGAGGCAGCGCGCCAGCCATCCTTTTCGTTCCTTTCCTTCGGACCATATTTTGGCGCCAACACCAAGGGTATACCATGAGAGATCCTCTATATTACGGCTTCACACTAAGGTTAGACTGTGAGAGCTCCCTTTAATCATTCTTAACCCATCGGGACAGGGATAGTCCGTGAGAGCTTCCCCAAGGTTGGGCCAGGGGTAGGATCGAGAGCACTGCCCCTGGGTTAAGGACGTCTGTGAGTTCCATCCCGGTCCTACCCAACGTATTTGAAACATATATATATATATATATATATATATGTATGTATGTATGTATATGTATATATCTATCTCTAAATAAGAAGGTAACTTGTTCAGACTACTAGCCATGAGCTGAAGCAGGTAGACCCGCCAGGTGTTCCTCTGGGACTTGAGCGGGAGGGTTGTTTGTTTACTTTGTTTTGCTTTCTTGCAGTTAAATACACACTGTCTGGATTGGATTAGACACCGGTGGTGCCGGCCTACTAAGAATATTATCTCACACCCTACTCGGGCCTCCATTGCACAAGGGTACCCTAGTAGACCTTCTTGCTTGCAGGACCTAGGTGGTATGTTATGCTGTTTGTACCTGAGGAGTTAGGAGCAGAGGACCAAGAGGTAGCTTGGGATGCTCAGGAGATCACCCATTGGGCTTTGCGGCCTTTTCTTATTTCTTTTGTATTGTATTGATAGCATGTTGTACTATTTATTTCTTTCTATATCCGTATCATCATCCTTGTATTGTGACAACTATCTTTGGACACCTTTTATAAAAATGATCACTATTTGTTTTCCGCTGCTGTTTGTTCATTGTTTATCTATTACTGCTTCCGCTATTGACTGTTATTTACTCTGAGATACCGCTATGAAACTCTGATAAGAGGGTATATTCTCCCCACTATCACCTCTCGAGACCCTCGCTGCTAGTCGGCAGCCTCTGGCATACGAGGAGATGCACTTGAGGCCGTGTGACCCACCGTTCCGGCCACCGGTTCGATGGTAGGTCGTGCCAGGACGTTACAAAGTGGTATCAGAGGATTTTTCTCTTCTGAGTTGTTTTACTGTTTGGCGATATTAGACGGGGATAGGAAGAAATTGGAATTTGGTAATAAGTTGTGTCTGGGATTGGCCACCCCATGCATAGGGAAAATCCAAATTGCCTCAAATTCAACTGTTATTTTAATGATTTTGATTATTACAGTTGATTTGATTTCACCGTTGGGTGACGCACATGATTTATGCTGAAACTGTTGATACAATTGTGGGTTCTATTTCAGTTGCAACCCAATGAGACGAGGGTATGACATCTCATGCATCTTATATGAACGTTGTTAGAAATCACATGCCATGCCATCTAGGATGCATTAGTAATTCCTGCTTATGTGATAGGTACTGTGGTAGTTATTCTATGATTCTATGATATATCATGTTCTGTGTTACTGCTTATGATAACATGTTGTTTTTGATCAAAAATTAAATTGGTTACTTTTGCTAAATTAAGTGATTTCGGTTACGACAAGAGCCAATTTTTAGTTGTAAGGTGTATGGGAGCCTTATAGCTGGGAAATGGTAACCTGCGTAATCTGATTTCCGAAAAAGGGCTGATAAAGTTTTAATTGTAAAATGGAATTGGTTTTGATTAAAGGGAGCCAAATGGACAACTGTAATGTGTATGGGCACTTTACAGATTGGTAGGTGGCCACCCGTATGACTGGATGATTGCTTTGAGCATGTTTATTTCTGGAATGTGATCTATTCTTGTTTGATGGGAGACAATTTTGAATTCATGGAGTGTATTGGTGCTTAAGGGGTTGGGAAATGACAACCCATAATGAATGTGATGGGAGCATGCTTTGTGAAATGATTTTTTGTGTAAAAGATGTTTGGATTTGATCTGTTGTGAGTTGGCTTGTTGAGACCCTCGTAAGTTGCCTGTTTTTTTTAAAGGAATTTACTATGATAAATTGCCTGAAAAGAGACAGTATGTTCGATAAATGTTTAGTGGTTAAAAGGATGTTTTTTGAGACTTTCCTGTTTTTCATTGAGCTTTTTGTTAAAAATGATCAAGTGCCTAGTGATTTTCAGTTTTGAAAGGGGTACTTGATGTGTTGAATTCAATCTTTTAAAGTGATTAAATGATAAATGTGAATAAATGTAAAGGGCTTGGAAAAAGGAACCTGTAGTGGTGTCCTCTGTTGAGACCCTGTGTGCGGGTAGGTAAAGTCTTTGGAACGAAACCTTACTTGTTTCTGTATGCTGTTTTCTTTTAGAAATGACGTTGAATGTTAGGCTTTGAGCCTAATGACTTTTGTTGGGCATGACCAAGTGCTTGGGTCGACGCTTGTTTTTCGTGAGGGGCTAGCCCTTGGTAGGTAACACCCTTAGATCTTATGTTCTTGGCTTGTGCAGTGAACTTTCTGAAGTTTGGTACTGTTCGGGTACCGTTGTCCCATGTAGGACTTCCAGTTCTAATGACACCCTTGTTCAGATGGGTGGTCATGCGTCTTTTGATCTTTTTAAGGGTTTTATCATCAAGTAATGCTCGGTATCAATTGGTTGGACATGCCTCGGGCATGGTCGGTCGCCTTGTTGGTCGTTTGACACTTTCTTTTTGCGTAGTAATGGATGAATTGACATGTCATCATCTAAGCGAATGGTCTTATGGGGAAATATGAAGTTTGGAAGTATCTCTTGCGCTTCTGTGTACATTCTCTGGTCATCTCCGTGGTAGAGTGACTTGAGCATTTTAGAATGAAGTTGTCCCAATACTCGGGATGATTTTCGGAAGACTCTGGTGGTTGACACATCGACCTTGTTTATTGGGATTCCTTGTACGTTTGACATGGTGGTCATGAATCAGAGGAGTGACGCACGTCCGTTTAGTTAATTATGAACAAGTCTTCTTATGAGCAGCTTTTCTTTCTCCTTTTGATGACTGCGACCCTTGTAAGGTGGGAAGCATTGTGCCAGTTGAGAAAAGCGTGTCCTTCAGGGTAGAAGTAACATGCCAAGAAGGAGCATATTGGAAAATTATCAGGCTTTACTTGAATGATTTTTGGATTTGGTGGTAAGGTTGATCGATGAATGCCTCGTGTGTGAAAAGGCATCTTGATCGGTTGAAATCTTGATGCATCGACAGGTGAAGCTGAGTGTCTTCTTTAAAGTCAACCAGGGGTGGGTCGACTGTTCTTCCTTCCATTTTTTGGTTATAAATAACTGGAATCTGTTTTCAATCCTCTTAGTGTACTCTACAATGTGATGAGCTTGTCACCTATCTTGCTTTCTTCCTGGATGCGCTAAGAGACCATCGATCTTACGCCGCGCTAAAGTTTTACAAAGTTTTTAAGCTCGGTTGGTTGTTCCCTTTCAGCATTTCACGCTGCATGCGTGGTTTCGTTCATGGTTTGATCTTTGATACGTCACCTAGAGTCGGGTATGAGCTTCTCTGTTAATGTCCTCATGGTGAATGTGGGATACCTTGGGAGAAGGAATTATTGTTCAACTTATGAAGCACCGGCCGCCAAAGCCAGGCATCTTCTTGAATAGTCAGCTGGAGTGTCTTGACTTATTTTTGACTTGGGTTTAGAGGTCAATGGGGAAATCGACCATTTGATCGTTTCAAAATCATGCTAGGTCCGTCGTTGGAACACTTAGAGCATGCTTTTGAAGAACAGTTCAAAAGATGGTGGAGATGTGGTTTGAGTCTTGGTTGTTTAACGTGAAAATTCTAAGGTGGGAGGTACCTCTGATTGGTTTCATGTAAAGATGATGATGAGTTTGTGTCTCCAGTATGACGGGATCGGGTAAGATTCGTTTGGGTGTTCGGTTGGAAAATGAGCATTGGCTTGGGTGCTGAAGGCTTAACTGCCGCATGCTTAAGTGGATGTTCGTTGGTGCTTGGGACGTTTGGAAACGTAATGCAGTCATTTTAACAAAGCTTCACGACCCTTGTAGGTCGAGTGAGGTGTCTGTTGTTCCCGATGGCTTCTCGGGGACAATAAGTTCTAAGGTGGGAAGGTTTTAATGACAGGCATTTTGAACCTGGTTAAAAGTGGGGGAAATTGAACTTTTTCAATTACTGAACTGATCAGTTTTAGAATCGGGCTTCAGAACAAGATTCTGAAGTTTTGAACCCTTCTTTTTAATGTTTTTGGACATGGGTGAATGCCAGTTAATTTTCTCAGGTGGCCGAGGGGTTTCGAAAGTGTCGGACCCTTGTTTTTAAAGTTCTGTAGGGGGCACACGGTTGGTGCATGATTTGGAAAACCATGCGGCCCAAACCGTGTGGCCTTTTTAAAGGAGGCAGTGGCGTGCGCATGGGCTACGCACGGTTTCCCCAAACCGTGCGCCTAGCTCGTGTGAGAGATCACTTAGAGGCAGGAGACTCTGCACGGTTTGCGCACGGTTTAGAAAACTGTGCGGGTCAAACTATGCACTCAGGTGTGTTTTAGGTTTTGATTTAAAATTAAAATAAAAGAAAAGAAAATAAAATAAAAACCTAAGTCTACACTCCCTCACCCTCACTCATCTGAGCCGCACGACCCAGCACCCAGGGAGCTCATACTTCACTGCGCGACCACCTCTCCTAAATCCTCCTCTCGATCGATTTTTCGCCACCGATTCCCTCTAGTTTCTTATCTGAATCACCGCAGTAAGGACTCCTCCCTAGTCTACTCTTGTTCTTGGCCAGTTTTAGGCTTCTCTCTCGCCCTAATCCCGTTCGGTTGAACCCTAGGTTGGGGTTGGTTTTTTATTCTATTCATCCTTCTTGATCCTATTTCTCTAGGGTGATGTGAAAGAACCCTAGAGGCTCGTTGGTGCTTGATTCAAGGTCCGTCGCTGAAGGAGTAGCGTTTTGTGGTGATTCCAAACTGCAGGTTTGATTCCGAGGTAAGGGTTTTGCCCATTTATGGTTTGTGCTTCCTCTAAACTAATGTCTTTAGTTGTTTTACGACTCTTAGTGTGTTTTTTCTCGTGTGTTAGGTTGTTGGAATGGTTTCGCTTTGTCGGAGCTTAAGCGGCTCACCTGCATAGGCATAGGTACATATTTATATGTATGTCGGTTCCCCTGGTATGCGTGTATTCGTCCATGGCATCAAATATACACATACGTGGCAATATTTCCCCATTTCATATATAAAAATTGTCTGCACAGGTGAGCGGAGACAGGTATATGTTTATAACCATAGGTGTAAGGATCCTCTTGTGCACGATCATGGCAATGCGGGGTGTGTGCATAGAGGCTAGGTGTCCTTATATTTATGTGAAATCACATAATCCTTAAGGGGGAGGAGCAACGCCAATAAATTTAGTTAGAAAGAGCCAAGAGCCTGAGTGGATGGATGGATCCACCTTGAGGTAGGGTCCCTCTCCTTTCCCTTTTAAAATTAAAGTGAAGCCTTTATAGAATTTAATACTACACTGCTTTAATTATGCAAGTTTAGTTCCAATCAAATGCTGTTGTGCAAAGAGTGTGAATTGCAGGGACAAGATTAAAATGGTTGTTTGGTCATTAAAGTCATGATTTAATAATAAAACTCCTCGATCAGAGGTACACTGTTTTCAAGGTAAAAGTAGGAAGTAGATTCTTATGCTTGCCTGCTTGATCTCTGTGATGCTTGGGTGATAATTGTTAATGACACATTTTCTTTTATTTTTACCAAATGATTAAAGTATAATAATTTCACCCAAGCAGATTAAATGGTTAAAATGATAAGGAAATGGATTAGGGTGTTAAGACCATGCCTTAGAATAATGAAATAAGCCTGGACCAAGATAGTGGCATGAATCTAGTGAGTGGGACTTACCTAGGAGGTGTATTCCACAACACCTCTAAATTTTTTGTAAATCCCTATATGCCTTTGAAATGACATATAAAGGAATGAAGATAGGGGGTTAGCCAATACCGTACATGAGCGGGTTTCCTCATGCACCTTATATAAATGTGAGGATTTTGTTAATGTCTTGAGATGAATACTTAAGAAGGGATGCCTTAAGTTTAAATGGGATGTGAACATGATAAATGATGTGATAATGATACTTAATATGGGTTTCCCTAAGTATGAATGTGAATTTGTTCGCTTATATGTACGTGGTATGATTCTTTGAATGCTTATGGGTTAATTCCTTAAGTAGTTTTTTATAAACATGTGGGTGATTATGTGGGGTGGAAATTCCATGTTTTATTGATATGAATATTATAAAAAGTGTATGCCATATAACCTATATTATTGAATGATAAAGCTTTGGGCCAGGGGTAGACTGGGAGAGCTCCCCTATGTTATGGCTTCGCGCTAATGGTAGACTGTGAGAGCTCCCTTGAATCATTCTTAAGCCTTCAGGCCGGGGATAGACCGTGAGAGCTTCCCCAAGGTTGAGTAAGCGGTAGGATCGAGAGTGTTGTCCCTGGGATAAGGATGTCTGTGAGTTCTGTCCCGGTCCTACCCAACATATTATATATTTCTTACAACCTATACTATTGGATGATAAATCTTTGGGCCAGGGGTAGACCGTGAGATCTCTCCTATGTTACGGATTCGTGCTAAGGGTAGTCTGTGAGAGCTCCCTTGAATCATTTTTAAGCATTTGGGCTGGGGACAGACCGTGAGATCTTCCCCAAGGATGGGCCAGGGGTAGGATCGACAGCGCTGCCCCTGGGTTAAGGACGTTTGTGAGTTCCGTCCCGGTCCTACCCAACATATTATATATATATATATATATACATATATATATGTATATGTATTTATCTTTCTCTAAATAAGCAGGTAACTTGTTCAGACTACCAGCCATGAGCTGAAGCAGGTAGACCCACCAGGTGTTCCTTCGGGACCTGAGCGAGAGGGTTGTTTGTTTACATTGTTTTTCTCTCTTACAGTTAAATACACACTGTCTGGATCGGGTTAGACACTGGTGGTGCCGGCCTACTGAGATTATTATCTCACTCCCTACTCTGGTCTCTATTGCGATGGGGTACCTATGTAGACCTTCTTGCTTGCAGGACCTAGGTGGTATGTTGTGCTGTTTGTACCTGAGGAGTTATGAGCAGACGACCAAGCGGGAGCTTGGGATGCTCAAGAGATCGCCCGTTGGGCTTTGATGTCTTTTCTTATTTCTTTTTTATTGTATTGATAGCATGTTATACTGTTTATTGCTTTCCATATCTGTATCATCATCCTTGTATTATGACAACTGGATTTGGCCACCTTTTGTAAAAATGATCACTATTTTTTTCCGCTGCTATTTGTTAATTATTTATCTATTACTGATTCCTCTATTGAATGTTATTTACTCTAAGATACTATTGTGAAACTCTGATAAGAGGGTATAGTCTCCCCACTATAACCTCTCGATACCCTCGCTGCAAGTCGGTAGCCTCTGGCGTACCGGGAGACGCGCTTGAGGCCATGTGACCTACCGGTCCGGCCACCAGTTTGATGGTAGGCTAGGTCGGGACATTACAAATCTAATGCTTTATCATACTAATACCATCATTTTTTTACTAACATGTGAATATGTTATTAATAACTCTATTACCAACAAATATTTTGACATCAATAAAAAATTTATAGTGAACCATTCAATAGAAAAGTGATTTAATCAATCACCAACTAAGAGAAACAAACATTATATATATATATAAATATATATTATGACCAAAGTAAATTTTTAAATCTTGAAGTTTTATCAAAAACATCTCATAATTGATTTTCATTTTCAATTTTCTTGAAATATTAAATGTTTTCATAATTTTCAATTTTGTTTATTCAATTTTCTTGAAATATTAAATATTTTTATGTTTTTTAATATTATTTATTTAATAAAAATTTAAAAAAATTAAATAAAAAAACACCAGTAAAACCCTAACTGGTGACTCCATCATCACCCTTATCCTGTGTTTTCCATCTCCTCCCCACCTCACATCCTGCCGCCCCACCTCGCATCCTGCTCCAATGTTAGTGCCTCAAATCCAACCGCCCCACCTCACATCTCATCGACCTAACATTGCATCACATCCCACCACCCCACCTCACATATCGCCAACCCATCGATGCCTCACATCTCGTAGCACCGCCTCACATCCCATAGCCCCACCGACACTTCACATCGCACCACCCTGCCTCACATCCTACCCCACCCTACTCCAGCCTCACCCCCCATCATCCCACCTTGCATCTCACCACCACTATCTATCCATGAATCCTAATACCTCATCGGTTCACTATTCACTCTCATCTGATGATGTGATCTTATTCTTGATTTTTTTTTCTACAGAGTTGGTCTTGGATAATGATTTCGGTGTTGTTTAGGTTTATTTTAGTGTTTTATATTTAGGGTTTCTTCCCCATAATTTTTAATCGATTCTCTACTAGATTGGATCTTCTCTTTCTCTTTGTAGGTTTGGCAGATGTCTATTTATGCTTCAACTAGTTTGGATTTCCCTATTTTGTATCTTGTTTCAATGGAAATATATCAAAGGTGGTCTTCATTAAGGGTGGATTCAGTTGTTATCTCTGGTGACACCGCTAGGTCTTGAAGGCAGTCCTTCCAGGCCAAAGCAGTTTTGGTCTGTCCATCCTGACTTGGGTATCAGAAGCTTCCTCATGCTCATGCTACATAGCAGTGAAGGGTGGTCAGGTCAGTTCCTGCTTTTGGGTTTCAATTATTTTGTTTCATGCAATGCATTTATTGGGGGGATTTGATGGAGATAGTTCTTGTTCAAGGTTCAGTTTTTCTATCACAAATGGATATTAAAGGAACTAATTCAGATAAACTATATGATTGTGTACTTGTTCAATATTTTCTTTGTTTGTTTTCGATCTGTGTTGAATTTCAAGTTCTTTAGTTGTTGGCTAACTAAATAAATATCATGCAATGCAGCATTGAGACTATGTATAGGTAAAATGGTTAAAATTGATCTTGATAATGAAAGACTATTTCATTAACATATTTTTCACAACATGCATTCACTTAATACATTATTTTAACATTAATAGTTTCCATATAATTACTATTTTAGAGGTTTAACTAAAATTTGAATACTCTAGGATGATTCTATTAAACAAATGAGTTCTTGAATGACAATTCATAGCCAAACATTATTTTAGTGATGCAATTGGTTCATGAAAAACAACATAGTGGTATGTTTTCACCAACATAAAGGTTTCATTTATTATCATCAATATCATGAACCTTAATAATTATTCAATTATATATTCTCATGTATTGCCTTACATCTCCCATAATTGTTACTGCAATCCTGAATTCTTCAAAATTCGTGTTCAATCCTTACACTCCAATTATAGAAATGTTCAAATCTCGGTGATTTATTCAAAACAAATTGCATACTTGTATACATTATACATAAAATATCTTTGGTTATTTATGTTATTAATTTCAATTAAATGGAAAAAATAATTACTTGTATGCACTTTATATAATAAATGTTCGTATATTTGTTTTTTAATACTCTTCTGTTTCTGGTCAACACATGTGTTTTCTTCCCAATCTTATCAAACTAGAATCTACATTAATTTTGATTTCTTATTTGAATTCACTAATATTTCATAAAAACAAAAAAAATAGTACTTGATATAAATTAATATTTATAGGTTACTACAATCTTCATGCAATTTTAAATTCTTATAGAAAATTACCAATCGTATATTATTTACCTTTATATATTTTTACAAAAATTAGTTTCCTACAACTACTTCCAAATATCTTATTATAAGTGTTCACTACTACTAGTAGTTACTAATTATTATCATTCGATCTTGTTACTTAACTAAAGACGCTATTTATGTACATATATTTATGGACTGCTTATTGACCTATTGATTTTCTTCCATGAAAAATAGCAGTTTTCATAAACTTTTTAATTAACACAGATTAAATATAAATAGAAGAAACATCAATACATTTTTTTTCAAAATTATTCTCATAAGTAAAAATTACTAAAATCCCTTTTTACAATGTTATTCAAATCATGAATCAAATTGTAGTTTATTCTAAAAAAAATTCTTCTTTGTTAGACCAAAATAAATTCATCATATTTTGTTAATAATTTCTTTATTCAATACACATTTTTTCAATTATGAGATAATATCTTACATGAATAAGAAAATATATTATGCATTTAGTGTATATACAATGACTTATATTTATTGAATTATGTACTTTAAATATTTTTAATCCAATTGATTTAGAAATGTGACTAATTGAACTCTAGTTAAAAAATTGATTAAATTCATTGCATATTCATTTAGTGCCTCAAATTCTGTAGAAAAAATACATAAATATGATATGTCATTTATCTTAGACTAGTACTTATTGATGAAAAATGGGAAACTCATTATGGTCCCGAATCAGCTTCCTGGGTTGAGTTTGACCTGGTCGTACTGATCAATCAGTGTTCGATGGGCCTAGTAGAAGTCTTACGACATTTATATTAGTTTTCGAAGCTTCTTATAGAACATAATAGAATGTTGTAAAAATGAATATTCATCTTCCTCTATCAACCTTAACATTTATGTTTCCTTTTCATCTAGGGTTGTGGGCATAGATTAGAGCATATAAGAGCATGCTCAGCGTCTAGGGCTATCTAGCCACCGTAGTTGCAGCTGATTCATCATATCATCCATTCACTCAATGTACTGATGTTTAAATATTTATATTTTTTATATATATTTTTTTTATATATACATATCTTTATTTCATTAAATATTTTTTTCCCTAAATGTACTAATGTATACATCATAAGTTCGTTCATTATTATTTATCTTATGGATGTTATTTTCACTGGTTATATAATCCACTTTTTTTTGTCATGAGGTGGTATATTTTAACATGGCCTTATTGGAATCTACCATGACTAGTAATATTTTTCATTACTTTTATGGATCAACAGTTTATGAAAAAAAAGTATTATATGTTACTAGTTAAGTTTTTATCAGGTTCAAGTTTAATTGACTCTTTTTTTCTCACTCTTCCTATAAATGATGTTTTTTTGGAAAATGGATATTGATAGGTGTGAACCATTAACAACATATTCCTAGATTTTGGACTTCATCTATGTTTCCAATATTTATTCACTCATTAAATATCTAGTTTCTTATAAGATCATTTATGCCCATTACCTAACTCATGCCCATTGTCATTACCCAAGTATACCCATTGATCATTTCCCATTTCCCAATTTATTCCCAAGTCCCTGATATGCCCATTTCCTAATTTATTTCTATTTCCCTGATATTACCATTTCATATTTCTTAGTTGACATTATTTTCCTAGGTATGCCATTTTCCCATTTCCCATTTCTTGTTGCCTAGTTCACACCTATTACACATTTCCAAGTTTACACCCACTACCCAGGTATGTCCATTGCCCATTTTCCATTTCCTATTTCCCATTTCACAGTTTAAACATTTTTCCCAGGTATATAATTTCCAATTTCCTAGTTCATACCCATTTCCCATTTTATTTATTCTTTATAGTGTTTCTCTATTAATTATTTTCCAAAATCAAATATAGTCTTATTTCAACTCATTTGGAGAGATGGACTGATTGTGGTTTTTTTATAGGTTTAGCATGGTGGACCTAATGTCATATATGGATAGAATACTACAGTGGAAGGGGGTTTTGGAAAATGTTAATGTCTGCTCTTACTAGATTCTTGAGATGTCAATAGGGGTGATAAAAAATGTTCATTGTTTAAATTATGATTTATACCTCCGTTTATTTATATTTTGGTCTCAATTCAGGAAGATATTTTTTTTAAAATTTAGTTAGAGATGGTTTTCTAGTCCTAAGGGACGGATGGTTTACTAGTGCTCATTGGTCCCTAGTGTGGCATGTATGGGATGAAGTTGGCTCACTAGTCCTGGAGCATGGATGGATTGCTAGTGATCGATGGTCTCTGATATAGCTTGGTGGGGCATGTGATGGATCCTTTTGGGGGGATGGATTTTGTATTTATTCATTCTGTATTAAATTTCATTTTAAAATAATGATTTTTTTTAGTTTTGAACATGTGTAAAAATTGTATTCTCTTTAATAATTAATACATATTAATTATATATGATAAATTAATAAATATAATATGAAATTTAACTAGAAATAAAAATTTATAATTTTTATTCGAATTTAATTTATAAATATGTATTATATTTTTGTAACATTATTACCAAAAAAATATTATCATTAGAACCAATTCCTAAATATTTAACCAACAAATATATTATTTATTGGTTTTATTATAATTTAAAAAAACTTATTTTATCTGTCGCAAAAACATTTAGCGATAGAGTTTTTTCTGACAATTTAGTGATAGGGACATATATGTTGGTAAAAAAATTTACCAATATAAAATGTAATTTTACCAACAGATATGACCTTGTTGGAAAAAGTGAAATATGTTGTAGTGTTTGATAGTCTCAACTGTGATGGAAATTGTAGGTTCAATTAGAGTGTGTAATGCATGAGGTGGAGCAAAACAACATCATACTACATTACTAAAATAGTGGTCCATGGAAAATGAGTCCCACATTATAAATTTCCTTATGAGATAGCCACTTTATAATAAATTTTAGTTTATTCACATCCTGAATGGTTGTTCTAGTGTCACCTCGTACTAGGTATCCCTTTATCGTGTGCCGCCCTACATGTGGTCTTCTCCTTCCCATTTTGTTCCTTGTCCCACACTATGTGTCTGATCTACTTCCTTCTTGGACTATGCATGTGTTATTTGTATGACCTCCTCCTTAGGATGGTATTAAGGTCACATTTTCCTTTTTAGAAATACAAACACTTTTTTTACAATTAACAAGACATTAACATTTATTTTTCTTAATAAAAATTATTTTAAATCATAAATATATTTCCTTTTTCTAAAATCAATATTAAAATGTAAATTACCAACAAAATTATGATTCAGTGAATTAATTAGTGAAAAAAATGAAATTTAATGAAATTTACCATTTTAAATTCAAAATAAAATCATGTAAAAAATATAGGCATCATGTTCACAAGTGGTTGAATGGGAGTGTGGTTGTTATCCATGTGGCATATGTCGATGCCATATTACTTAATGGAAATGACTTATTTTGGGGAAAATCCCTCAAGGTATCATCATTTTTGAGGTGATTGTGTTTGTTGACAAAGTGGACATCTGTGCTGTGATTGTTGACAAAGAAAACCATGACATACAATTTTGTTGAAAAAGTGGATTTCATGGAGGAATGTTAAGTTCAATAGTTGTGGTCAACGATCCATGTTTGATTCAAGAACATCGATAAATGAATGGATGATCTGGAGGTGGTACAAAAAAAACACACAATGTGGCTCCGTTTTCCAGTGTTTGCAAAAATTTTGGGCCTGAAAGTTGCCAAATGGAGAAAAGTGGTTTTGGTAAAGGGACTTGCGCGCCATGTTATTAAAGGAGATGAAACTTGAACTCCTAATGTTTTTCAATATAATAAGGTCAAAATATGGAAAAGGAAAGAGGGTCGCGCATGTATTGGTGGTGTCGCGCAGGTGACTTGTGCGCCGTGAAGCGACTTGCGTGTCGATGCCTAGGAGTCTTGGGAACTTGCATGCCTGTGGTTTTTCAAGATCATAAGATTGAAAATAGAAAAGAAAATATGGTCATAAAAGTATTGTTTTGGTCACGCAAGTGACTAGCAAGGGCAGAGACTTGCGGGCTGAAACTTTCACGCTGAGGGGAGACTTGCGCACCATCACGCATGGTGTTCAAAATGCCTATAAATACTAGAGCACCCCTAATCATTTTGAATGAAGTTCAACACTTTGAAAAAATCAGAGCTCCTGTCATGCAATTTTTGTGGTCGCGCAAGTGGTGGTGTGTCGTTCAAGTAGGACTTGCACGCCAGATTTGAAGAAGGGCGATTGTTGTTTATTCTGTGCCAATATTGGTTTGGGCATAAAGGGAAGTGTATCGCGCAAGTTTGGAGTTGAAGAATTGTTTGTCGTGCAAGTGTTTGAGGGGGACTTGCGTGCAATTTGTGACTTGTGTGTCGATACTTATGCATCAGGTTTGACTTTCCCACCAAGTAAGGTTGATTCACGTCAGTGCTTCTCGGCTGCGTGAAAGCTGAAAGATTGCCCGATACCTTCGGTGCAAAGAGAGATTCATCTACGGGTGAAATTTGGACTTCAATAGAGAATCCACACACAACAGATGATGTATTCATTAGATATATTGAAGATACCTACAAGTCTATAAACTGTGATTGGATCCTTTCTGGAGCAGTGAGCAAAGGAAGAGGAAGAAGGTGATCCTCTCCACCAGTAGTGGTCCAGAGAGATAGAAACAGGGAGTGACCCTTGGGAATGCAGTGAGCTGACCCTAAACCTTGTAAAGGTAGTGAGCCTAGGCATAGAAGTGATCTAACCCAAACATTGTAAAGGCAGTGAGCCTGGAATAGAGTGACTATTCTCCAACCTTTTTATCCACATCTAGTGAAGAATAGTGGATTTTCATATGACCAGCAACTTATCAGCGTATGCTCCTTGGACGTAGCCCAGTGAGGGTGAACAAAGTAAAAATCATTGTGTCTTCCTATTTGCTTCCCAGCGTTGCATTCAAAGCAGCATCATTAGTTAACAATAAAAAATAAGTGATCAACATAAACACACAAGAGAAAACAAAGTGACCCTTGTAATAATGAGGTAAAGATTCAGTGGGGTAGGAAGAATTTTGAAAAAGAATATCCATAACCTAATTCACCCCCCCCCCCCCTCTCAGGGTATATAGGCCCCTATTGGTCCTAACAATTGGTATCATAGGGAAGTTTGCTTTATCATATTTTTTTTCTCTGACATGGTGTAGTTGATCTGTGGGGTTAAAGAATCAGTCTACTCTTATCTTGGTGTGTCATGGTAAAGGGAAAACATCAAAGAAGAAGTAGAAAACTGGTGGAATTACCAACTGTGGAAGTGTCAATGGAAAGTGTGTGATTCAGTTAAAGGAATATTGTAGTGAATATAAAAATGGTTTGGATGAATCATACTATGAAAATAAATACTCATTCAATGATGCTGAAGGAATGAGTGAAGAAACTGATTTTCCAAGTGATTTTGGAACCACTGATGATGAAGAAACACCATGAATTTGAAAAGTAGAAGTTTCCCACAAGGTACAGGAATTGGATCAGAAATTGGATGAAGAAGTTAAATCTAAAAATATCAGGATCCAAGTATTTGAAATTTAGGCCAACAAGATAAGAGGATTAAATCAAAGGATTATTGATGTGTCTACTGACCTAAAGGAGAAGAGAGATTCTTAAGATGAAGAACTACAAAAGATGGCTAAAATGAAAGGAAAACAAAAGGCTGGTGATTATGAAGAGAATCAAAAGTCAGATGAAGTTTAGAATATAAAAGCTAGAAATGATGATCTAGAAACATAGTTGTCTGAAGAAGTTCAGAAGAATCAAAGGCTAAAACAAGAGAATGAATTTTTTTCTGAATATATTTCTCAAGAAAAATTGAAGGTGAAGGAGAAAAGTGACATTGTGGAAAAGCTCACACGGGAACTTGAAGATGAGTTGAGTAGCTAGAATAATCTCATAAAATAACTTAATGCTCAAATTACGTCAAGAGATAAAAAAGATTCATCAACTGGAGGAAGAAATAGAATCGGTCAAGAAAGAAATGGAGAAATCTAAATCTGAAGATAAGCCCATGTTGAAGGATGCACTACACTTATTATTTGATTATCCTTTGGCAGGTGATGATAAAATGAAAGAAAAATATGCTACATCAGAGGATAAGTATGAAAGGATTTTATCATCCAAAAGGCCGTCCATTCTAGGAAAATCTGGAATTGGATATGATGATCCCACTCCTATGCATGATAATAAAAATTAAGTGAAAATATCCAGAGGTAAGAAAAATCCTATAGGTGTTGGAGATAGGCCTAAGAGGACAGTTCCAAGAAGTAGTGACGACATGTGCTATTTCTATGGGATTCATGGCCACACATCAAGCTCCTATTTAGAGGCACAGGAATACATCTTAGGCTTTGAAAATAGAAACATTACTAGATCTGAGAAGAAGAATATGTGTCATGAGAAATCAGAATGAAGAATCTCTCAGAGGAAAGCATCTGTTAGATGCTACTACTACGGATGAATGGGAAACATCATGAGTATGTGTCGGGAAGCTCAAGTGCCTCGTGTTAGAAGAATAACTCAAGGTGTATTATCATCTCAACATAGAAATTAAGAAATGAGGTATTCCATTGATGGAAGATGTTTTATATGTTTAGATTATGGGCATTTGGAAAGAAATTGCAGCAAGAAGAATGCGAGGAAGGAAAAGGAGCCTAGAAAGAGAATCTTGAATACAGTGATGCATAAAAAGACATCTTATACTGGGAGAAAAAGTTGTAAGGTGAATAATAGGCTTAGATCCTCAGGGGAATCACATGGAGCTGAACGTAAGTTGTATCAGTCACCTCCTCTGTCATACTCACAATATCTCTCAAGGAGAGAATGTAAACAAACCTGGAAGATTAAGGGGAGATCTACTCCAGCTATGATAAAGAAGAATGAATGTTCAATGGAGGAATCACCACCAGTGAAAAAGATTGTGGTGACTCAGACATCTGATAAAAGGAATATGGAAAGAAAAGATATTCCTACTCATAGAAGAAATCAAGGGAAATGTAATTTTGGTGGAACATCAAAGACGGAAATGTGTACTAGTGGGTATAAACCCCTAATGGTGAGAAAGGTCAGGCCTGCAAGAATGTTCATTTTAGAAAAAGACTCAGCATGCAGGTAATGAATTCTTAGTCATATGGACAGAGCATTTAAAATTATCTAGGTAGCTAGAAGAAGTAAGGAAAGAGTGTGATTATCTTCAAGAAAGAATAAAAGGGTTGACCTCTCAGGATCAACCGCAATCCTCTTCTTGAGAATTTCATAAGATAACCCCTCTCCATATGTGTATAAATTCTATTAACTAATGATTCATGTGTTTCAGGTTTTATGGAGATACGATCTATGGGGAAGTGGCATATAAGTATGAAATGTTGAGAAGTAATATGCTCAAGAGTTTCAATTGATTCAAATCAGGTATCAAAGTTGAAGGAGAATGTGAGAAATATAGCACAATAGGAAGTGATTGTGTTATTTACTATATCTCTTTTTTCCTACACCGATTTCCAACTTAGTAGGCTTAGAGATTTTGTTATCGGCTCAATGATAAGTGGAATATGAGAATAAACGATGCTGGAGAAGAAGAATGTTTTAGTGGTCCTTACCCGAGGAAGTGTTACATAACATCAGGGGAGCATTAAATAACAAAATCAGATGAAAGAACCATCAATGAAATAATTGGATGATGTAGCTTAGGTGTAGTCTATGGAGGGAAGAAATTTTGAGGGGCAAGCAGCAATGATCAAGAATTTCATAATTATTTATTTGGCTCTAACAATGTGGTGTCAGCTGTCTGTTTTTAGGATACCAAGAAGCTGAGACAGAGTATCAACAGTGCTTCAACAAGAAGATCAGAAAATCAGTTGAAAGAAATGACGTCATTGAACAATGACACAGTGAAACGTTTTCTGTTAAAAGTGATGAAGTGGTAAGAGATGCAGGGAGGATATAAGTGGCTGAATTTGATTCAGTAGAAGATACATATGGTGAGTACGAGGAAGTAAAATCCTTATCTACACAAAATCCAAAGAGTCGAGCTCAAATTGATAGGAATAACATCATTGGTGATCAGTCAGGTCTAGTTCAAATAAGAAGAACGAAATTACTACAGCAGACATCATTACTATCAAAGGTTGAGCCGAAATGCTTCGCTGATGCAGTTGAAGATGAAAACTGGGTTCTGGACATGAATGAAAAGCTAGATCAGATTGAGAAGAATCAGACAATGGAGATTGTTTTGATGCCATCAGATAAGAACGTCATCGGGGCTAAATGGGTATTTTGCAAGAATATGAACGAAATGGCACAGTGATTTGAAACAAAGCATGACCGGTGTGCAAGGGGTACTCCCAAATATAGTGAATAGATGTTGATGATACATTTTCACTGGTTGCAAAGCTGGAGACAACCAGATTATTTCTAGCCATTGTAGTGCAACAGAAGTTCAAAGTCTTCCAGATGGATGTCAAGTCTGGAGACTTAAATTGGATTTTGGACGAAGTAGTGTATATCGATCAATTATATGATTTTATCATTCATGAGGATGATAATAAGTTTTGTTAGCTGAAGAAGGCGTAATATGGGCTGAAGCAAGCACCGAGAAAATTGTATTCAATGCTGAATCAATATTTAAAGAATCTATGTTTCAAATATAGAATAATGAAGGTGGTTTTCAGAAATATTAAAAGAAGATTCTGATGAGATTTGTAATTGAAAATTCCAAGGAGACGAAGACTCCAGTTGATACCTAGATGAAATCATTAAAAGATGACAGTGGCAGCGTAGTTAATATCACTGAAAACAGGCAGATTATTGGCAGTTTTCTGTACTTGACTGCAACAAGGCCTGATATTGTTTTCGACACATGCTAAGCAGCTAGATATCATAGTAATCCCAAGGAAATCCACATGATTTTAGTGAAAAAAATACTTCGGTATATCAAGGGATCAATGGATTTCAGTCTGATGTATAATGACAAATCTCAATATATGTTATTGGGTTACACAGATGCAGATTGGGCCGAATCAACAGATGACAGAAAATCAACGTCAGGAGGTGCATTCTATCTTCGTGGATTGTGTATTTCTTGGATAATCAATAAGAAATATTGCATTTAATTGAGCACTGTAGAAGTTGAGTACATTGCGGCCACTCAATCTTGCACACAGTTATTGTGGATGAAGCAACAGCTTGAAGATATGCGAGTTGGAATGACGTCTCCTATCAGAATCTAGTGTGATAACTCAAGTGATATCAATCTCATCAAAAATATCATCCATAACTCTAGGACAATGAACATTGAGATAAAGTATCATTTTATCAAGGAGAAGGTTGAGCAGGGAATCATGAAGTTGGAGTATGTGCCTACAGAGCTATAGGTTGTAGAAATTCTGACAAAGGCCTTACCCAAGGAACCTTTTGAGAGGCATCGACTAGCGCTTGGAGTTCAGTCGACTCCCCACACTAAAAAGAGTGTGGATGTGGACCCCCCCCCCCTCTCCCTGAGGTATGATTTTTTCCCTAATGTGCTGATATGTGTTCTCTACTCTTTTACAGACTGCAAATGAGTGACCTTTGGGTTCGTGGACATAGGGGGAGAAAATAGTGATTGTTCTAGTGGGAGAAAATAGTGATTGTTCAAGGGGGAGATAGTGTGGCTATTTGAAAATTCATGATAGATATGGGGAGAAACTAACAGGGGGACCAGCAAGATAGGGGGAGTTGAATATGTGTTGTAGATGATTTGCACCTGACAAGAGTTAATATTGTAAGCAGAAAGGGGGAGCATTTTAAATCTGACGATGCTAGAAGTGATCGATCAAAGACTATATATCACGATAGTTGAGGATCATCATAAAAGCAGAAGAGCAGTGCAGAAGGCTAGTGTTGGAATGCGGTAAGAATATTTCCAACAATTGGTATTCCAAAAAATTGGTATCAGTTTGGTGTCAATAGTGGGTGTTATAGTTGAAGTGATTCATCGATGAACTTTTCATTTACTCTAGTTTCTCATGCCGAACATTGCTCATGTGGTCTTAGAGTATGTGTTGAGTAAATCCTTGATCGCTATCTGAATCGCAATAGGCGAATGGTGGCTGAAGAGTTAACGATGTATATTTTTATGGAAGATTTGTCAACAAACCCAAAAGGGGAGATTTTTGGGGAAAAATTCGTCAAGGTATCATTGAATCATTTTTGTGGTGATTGTGTTTCTTGAAAAAGTGGACATCTGTGTTGTGATTCTTGACAAAGAAAACCATGACATACAATTTTTTTGACAAAGGGTATTTCATGGTGGAATGTCGAGTTCATGAGCTATGGTCAATGATCCTTGTTTGATTAAAGAACGTCGACAAATGAATGGATGATCTGGAGTCGGTACAAAAATAACAGACACAAGGTGGTACCATTTTCCATTGTTTTCCAAATTTTTGGGCCTGAAAATCGACAAATGGAGAAAAGTGGTTTTGGAAAAGGGACTTGCGCGCCATGTTCTTGAATGAGGGTAAACTTGTGTGCCTAATGTTTTTTAAGATAAGAAGGTCAAAATATGGCACAGGAAATAGGGTCGAGCAGGTATTGGTGGTGTCGTGCAGGTGACTTGTGCGCAGTGAAGAAAATTTCTCACAAATGCCTAAGAGGATTGGGATCTTGCGCGCCGATGGGTTTTCAAGATCATAAGATAAAAAATGGAAAAGTAAAGAGGGTCACTTAGGTATTGGTTTGGTCACGCACGTGACTAGAAAGGGTAGATACTTGCATGTCGAAACTTTCACGTTGAGGGGATACTTGGGCGCCGTCGCGCAGGGTGTTTAAAATTCCTATAAATATTGGACCACCCCTCCTCATTTCGAAAAAAGTTCAACACTTTGAAAAATCAGAGCTCTCATCATGATAGTGTGGTGGTCGCACAAGTGGTGGTGTGTCACGCAAGTAGGACTTTCGTGTTGGATTTGAAGAAGGGTGATTGTTGTTTGTTGTGCACCAATATTGGTTTTGGCGTAAAGGGATGTGCGTCGCAAAAGTTTGGAGTTGAAGAAGTTTGTGTCACACAAGTGTCTGAGGTGGACTTTCATGCCAGTTGTGACTTGCGCGCCGGTACTTGCGCGCCGGGTTTGACTTGCGCACCAAGTAAGGTTGATTCACGGTAGTGCTTCTGGGCTGTGTGAAAGCTGAAAGATTGTCCGATACCTTCGGTGCAAAGATATATTCATCTACATGTGAAAGTTAGACTTAAATAGATAATCCACATACAAAAGAGGATGTGTTCATTATAGATAATGAAGAGACCTACAAGTATATAAACTGTGAGTGGATCCTTTCCGGAGTAGTGAGCAATGGAAGATGAAGAAGGTGATCATCTCCACCAGCAGTGAGCCAGAGAGAGAGAAACAGGGAGTGACCCTTGGGAAATCAGTGAGCTAACCCTAAACCTTGTAAAGCCAGTGATCCTGGGCATAGAAGTGATCTTGCCCGAACATTGTAAAGGCAGTGATCCTGGGATAGAGTGACTGTTCCCGAACCTTTGTTTCCACATCTAGTGAAGAATAGTGGATTTTGGTACGACCGGAAACTTTTCGGCATATGCTCCTTAGACGTAGCCCAGTGAGGGTGAACCAAGTAAAAATCTTTGTGTCTTTCTGTTTTCTTCCCAGCATTGAATTCAAAGAATCATCTTTAGTTAAAGAGGAAAAGAAGTGATCAACATAAACACACAAGAGAAAACAAAGTGACCCTTGTAATAAAGAGGCCAAGATTCAGTAGGGTGGGAATAATTTTGAAAAAGAATATCATTACCATAATTCACCCCCCCCCCCTCTCAGGGTATATAGGCCCCTATTGGTCCTAACAACTTATGAGTCATATATTCAGTTAAGGTCTAGTTAAACAAATGATTCTCTATGAAGGACGTAGGATAAGCATCATATGTACTTAGAATTATGATTATTCATGATATATTCAAGAGGATACTTAAGTTAAGTCATGGAACATACATTGACCGGATACTAATGAGGTTTAGTGTGAAGCATTCCAAGATGAGATCAGTTCTAGTGTCATATTGTATACATCATTATAATAAAAATTTTCCTTAGAAAAAATAGGAAAGAGAGAGATTAAGTAAGGTCACATATGATTCTCTGATATAATTAATCCAGTATGTTATATTATTTATGAGGCTTGATGTTTACTACACTTTGAGAATGGTAGGAAGATATCAAAACCTAGGAGAAGAGCATTGGTATACTATTATGGATATCCATAAGTATCTAAGGTGAACTAAGGATATGTTATGGTAATATGAAGAAGATGAGGAGCGATTCATCATAGGTTATAATGATTCTAGCTTTCAAATAGATCTGAATAATCTAAAGTCATGGTTATTATATGTCTCTATTATCAATGGTAGAGTTTTGATCTAGAAGAGTTCAAAGAATCCAATTATAACTAATTATATAGTGAAGTATGAGTATATTAAGGCCTCTCATGCACCCAAATAAAATATTTTAATATAAAATATTTTCCATGATCTTGAGATGGTTCCTAATAGTAACTTATATTGTGATAATACTACAGTAGTGCCTCTCACAAGGAGCCTAGGTCACACCAACGAACAAAGAACATACTCTAGAAATATTACCTCTTGAGGGATTTTTCTTATACTGGTGAAGTAGTAGTGAGTATAATTCACATAGAAGATAACATGATTGACCCCTTGACTAAATTCTTATCTCATTTGAAGTTTGAGTATCATTTGATAAATAGTGATCTCATGGTTTTTAGAAATTGGACCTAGTAAAATTGGGAGTCTGTTGGATTTGGTTCCCTACAACCAAATTATATGTACATTATGATTACATGTATTCATTTTTTTAATATTAATAAAATTATTATCACATTGTGATTTTTCTTCCATGTGGAATATTATTTGGCAGTGTCCTAAGATTGTTTTCACACTGAAAATGTCATAGCAGTTCCCTGGTATAATGATAGACTAGAAGTGCCACAAATTTATTCTTGAACATATATTATATATTAGTTGATATCATTTGGTGGGAAAAATGATACATACTATTAGGGGTGGAGACTCATGGAACTTTTATGCACATTCTCATGGTGTACACCCTTGGTAATTTCCAGAGTAGGAGATTATGAGAATAAGTCCTGTCAGAAGGAAATCCACTTTAATATGTTTCATTGGTTGTTTCTATATATGGATTACATTATTATTACTTGAAAATTAATATTATTATTCATGGATATCATAAGTCATTTAATTTGATGTATTTTTGAAAAAATTTATGACATATTCTTGTAGTAAAGTAGGATACATTGGGTGTGTCATGGGTGAAATTTTTTAAGGGATAATGAGAGGAAATATTTGTATCTTATAATCTTTAACAAAATTTTATTTATATTAACTTTTGATAGAAATGTAACTACATAAAAAATCCATGTCGATGGTTTTCTATGGGAATGTTCATTTCTGGAAAGTCAAAGAAAGAGACATCGAGCACATTGGTTGATGACACTAGTATGCAACCTGCTTGATTAGAGAAATCATGATAAATGGATTATATAAAATTGTGAGTTTTCTTATAAGGTTATACATCATTGAGAAATTTACACATTTATCTATGGGTGTCTTGACATGTTGTTAAACTCTAACCCTGGAATTTAGGCAGTTTCTCCTAATGCCACTAAGAATAAGTCCTAGACGGTCACACACTAAGTATATATATAATATTATTTAAATTATATTTTTAATTTAACAAGTTATTATTAGAACTATTCTGGATATACTTTTTTATAATTATTCAAGATTTGGTTTATTACCAATATTAAATCACAAGTTATTTAGAAGAATAAAAATGTGAGCTAAATAATAATAAATAGTTATTCACAACATTTATTGAATATAATATTTATATTTATTGGAAAATAATATAATAATATTTACATATTAAATAAATAATAATTATTGAATGTTTGATAAATACCAAATTGGATAGACTAATTGGCTTTAACTATTCATATGGAATTGACATATTAACTATCATTTAAAAATATTAATTTATTTATATGACATATGATATTTATTTATCTGCAGGTATTGCATATGTCAAGAAAATAATATTATGATTTATATTATTATTAGACACGGATTTCTCTAAGGAATAAGGAATTGGGTCAGGGACAATATCCAATTAACAAACCCTAGACTGGCTTTATAAATACCTATTTACATCTCCTTTTTGGGTTAGCCACAAGTCGTGCACAACAAACCCAGAGAGCATTCTCTACAACCCTAAGAGAGAATCCTTCCTATAACATGATCAATAACTAGATTATAAATCCTCCTCCACTATCCATCCATTGATAGTACACAAATAATATTTCATCTATTAAGTTATTCTTTCTACGATCAACAACGAATGATGCAATGAATCAGAATCAATTGCACTAGCACCTGACAATTTTACAGTGACGTTTGTCGGTTTTGGATCATGTGTGGATCATAGCTAGATGGATTCTATCCTTGTATGATGTTATAAAATTAAAATATGAAAATAGTGGTATACTAATTATTCATCGAATAAAGAATTACAAGACAACGTAACTCTCAAACTATCTATAAATAAATTATAAATTACATATAAGGATCCTTCCCTTTGGTTTGGACCTTCATAGGTTAATTAATATTTAATTTAATTTTGTCGATCATGATGTTATGTTTCATGTATATCTTGGATTATTCATTTATTATGAAAAAAATGAGTTTTTTATATCCAAGTGGTGCTCTCTCTATGCCAAGAACCTTTACTCTTATCAGTGGTCTACAACTTGAGGAACCCCCTTAAGGTGCCCATCACGAGCTGCTTCTCCATTTAAATCCATCATATAATCCTTTTAAAAATAAAATTATGTTATAAAAATATATATCTTAAACTTCTAAATGTTATCATCATATTTAGATAAGGAATTATCGAAAAAAAAGTAATATAAAAAGATAGTGCTCTTCAAATCCCATGTGTTCATCCATATGATTGTTCAAAATAAAATTTTGTCTTATCTGTAATTTCAAATGACATGGTCTAAACCCTAATAGAGGGGGATTCACATATTTATAGTTAACGTTTTTGAATTGGAATTTTCTCAATGGAATTTAATTCTAAATTTTAGACTATTTGTAAGGGTTATTTGTAATGGAATGGATATTTCCTATGGGTATTTGTGATGGATAACATATGTGTCCCAAATACCTACCACCAATAATTCTTTTTCACAATCATTAAAATTTTATTTTTAAGTGAAATAGAACTTCACAAAAAAATATTGATGGAGTATTTGTGATGGAATCATCGCAAATTGTTCTATTTATGATGAATTTCATTGAAAATACTCTATGGAAAGAGTATTTGTGACTGATCCATCAAAACAACATCATATGTGAACTATTTATTTATGGTGCACATACCAATCCAACCAAAATAATTTTTCTAAAATTAACAAGTTGCCAAAAAATCATTTTGCCACAAATTGTTCTTTCCCACCCCCAGGAGCACAAGATCGTCAAAATTATTTATGACAGGATAAACATCCATCGCAAAACAAAACTTCATGAAAAATTATATTTGTGACTGATATACTTGTTCGTCATATGTAAGTCAACTGCGCACACTATTTTCAATTGAATAGTAGTCTGTTGCAAATATCCCGTCATAATAAATCAATCTTCCTATAATTTAAGATGCCTCCATTTTGGGTTTTTCGCCCTGTGCAGTGCCCCATGCTTCCACCAGTTTTTTTATACTCTGCCTTATTCACCACTCCATGCCAATGCCGCCTTGTTGTTATTTTTGGTCGTCATTCCAGAGCCCATTGCCCCCCCCCATGCAGTCTTGCATGGTTCTTCCCACATCATTGAACTCCACTAACATCATTGCTGAAGCTAGTGGGCACACCCCTGCCTTCACGCATTGAAAGTGAACTTTCACCCCCAATTTAATTTGGGAGGGGGGATTAGATTAATGTTCTAGGTTGATCTAACGACCAGTATGATGTAAGGCAAGATCCCCTACCGACAGGGTTGGGGATTACTTGCAGTAATTAATAATAATTAAAAATTAAATATTAAATATTAAATATTGACTATTAAATATTATATATCAAACATTAAATATTACATAATAATTATTTATAAATTTAATAAAAATAACTATTAATTATTTATAATAATTATTAATTATTCAAAATAATTATTAACATATTTTTATTAATTAATAACAAAAAAATATCTATAATTATTTAAAAATTAATATTAATAATTAAAAATAATTTAATTCCTAATTGATAAGAAATTAATTAATAGTTTAAATTTGAATTAATATTAAATGATAATAATTAGTAATTAATTAATTATAATTAACAATAATAAGCAATTAGTTAACAATAATTAATTTTTAATAATTAATAATTAATGTTTATTTATTAGAAAATTATTAATAAATAATTTTTAATTAACATTGATCATTATTATTATTAATTTATACATTTTATTAATTAATAATTACTTATTATTAATAAATATCAATAATAATAATTTTAAATATACATTAGTATGTGTTTAATAATAATTTATAATATTTATTAATTTATTTTTAAATAATAAATAAATAATAATAATAATAAGTGTGATATCCCAATATTTTAAAAAGAAAGACTTTGTTCGATAGCGTACAAGATACGCAACACCGATCTTAAATGAATGATGAAAAATTATTATTTAAAAGTGACTATTATAACCTAGCCATTAAATTGGTGGGTTTGAATATTAATAAATAATTTATGAAATAAAAATAAATTTTCTGGTAAATATAAATATATTGATAAATTACTAGAAAATAATCACTTAAAGTAATTTTATTCTTAAAAAAATGTATTTTTTAAAAATTTCATTTCTTTCTTTTTATGAGTGATATTGTAATTAATTTCTTGAAATATTAGAAATTTTTTTTAAAAATATGAATTTATTTTTTCAATTCAGTATTTTAATATTATTCTTTTGTTAATTTTTGAGAATTTTCTAAAAATATTGACTTTTCAATGAATAGGGAAAAATACGGATTTTTTTTGAAAATTGTATTTTCTTTTTTTAGTATTCATAAAGTACAAATTAATTTTGGATTATTTTTAAAATTTAATTAGTTATTTTTGATTAATAATAATCTAATTATAGTTTTTCAAATGAATTTTATACTTGAATTTATTATAAAATCATTTTATACTTAAAAATGGTATTTTTCTTAAAAAACTGTTTTTCGTCACATTTTGTCAGTTGAATTTTAAAATAACATTTTCCACTTCAATGTATTGAATTTTAAAAAATTGATTCCATATTTTGAATTATAAGTTTCAAATTTAGTAAATGGTTCACTTTTATTTTTCATCAATATGAATAGGAACCTTAGTAATCTTTGTTGTCGCAATGAAGGGTAAATCGGGTCATTAAAGTTAAAAATAAAATAGACTATAATATAACACTAAAACTTGAAAAAAATTTATTATATTATTCCATTTCATTAATATTCATCCAATATTATTTTATATGGCCTTTTTTGACATTTGTATGAGATTATAACCTTTAAAATATTTTATTTAAAGAAATATCTAAAATGGAACACTCTTGTTTTTAATGACTATAATATTTTCAACATAGATATTACAAGAGTATATGTTCAATTATAAATAATTTTTTAAAATATAAAAGATATAAATTCATCCTGGTAATTTATTTTTACTTTTTAGTGAAGAAATAATTACCTTAAATGCTTACACTACACTGACACAATTAGTATTCAATTAATGGAAAATCATATAAATGATATTAAAAATATTAAAAGAAATATAATTTTAGATAAATAATGTGATACCTAAATTTTATACATTAATATTATATGTTATCGATATAAAAAAATATTTTTTTCAAATTTTAATATTTTTCATAATCTTATTAAAATCAATGTAATGAATAGTTCTAAAAATTGACATTAATGATATATTATAATAAATAACATTTTATTAAATGATAAATATTTCCTAAAAATATTATATTTTTTTCAAGTTAATATTATATACTTTATAATATCTACCATGTTCCATTTATGTGCCTTTTTTACTTTTATAGTAATTATATTGACCCTCAAAGAGTAAAAAACCTTGTTGTCACTATATGGTTAAAAGGGTTAATGTGAGGTTAAACCAAAAATAAGGATAAAACATAATAAAAAACTTTTTAAATATTTATTTTATGATATAATTCAGATCCATACTCATTATATATTTTAAATAAATTTTTTTCATCCATTTTTAATTGAAAATTATTATATATTAATTTAATATTTTAAGAAATTTTAAGAGTGCCCCTTCCCTCTCTTATGAAAGGGATCCTCTTCTTCTCAATCCTTCACACCTAAAAACCTTTTTCTGTTAGAAAATATCTACCCAAATTACTTCATATAATCCCTAAAATCATTATAAATTAATTATTGTTTTTCAAAATACCAATATTATAGGTCTTAAGTTTTTAAGAAAATAAAGTTTTCCAAAGAAGAGGTATATTTTTTAGCTGCATGTTTTAGTTTTTTTTTTCTACTTAAACCTGTTTAAATATCCTTAAACCATGCTAAAATAATAATAAAATCCTTAATATAATGATATTTTATTATCTTAATTTTTTTACCTATATCCATCTTCAGCCTCCATCAAATGTGAGAGCAATTCACCGTTCGTGTGCATGGTGGACTATCGCCTCAAGTACCTATACAATTTTTTTCCATCACCATCTATCAAGAATGGTTATAATGATGGAATTAATTTTTATATATGATATTCATGATATATTTATAACTCTAAAAAATAAATCATTTACTTTCTTACCTTTTATTCAGTGAAACATGATAATGTCATTCATGCATACGTGTGGACTACCACGTCCACGAAACGATGTAATTTGTTCTTCATCACCACATCACATGGATGGTATATATATGTATATTTAAAGAATTAATATGATATCTATGATATAATTATAATTATTAAAATATAAAATAGTTTTTACCTTCTTTCCATTATGATCATTGAAGAATGGAAACAGTACTTGTAGAGACCCGAAGCTTATCATACATGGACATTACATTACTTTTGCGGAATACTTAGTACATAACAAAAACACACACACAAGGACCGTAATAGTTTAGTGTCTTTGGAAACTCGGAACGTAATCTTCTAATCGTGGTGAAAGATCCTCAATATCTCCCATAAAGATCTTCCCTTTTTTTTACCTAAAACCATTATTTATATCCTGGGGAAAAGAAAACATAAAAGGGTGAGCTCAAATGCTCAGTAAGGATAAACAAAAGAAAATCAATCACATCATATTCATAAGAACATAACTTTTGGAAATCTTAACCTGCAAAAGAGTGCATAATTTCATAACATGGGATAAATCATAGTAGTGAAATGAAATCCCAATAAGCATAACTTAAAACATGAAACTTTGTGGCATACACACATAATCATAGAGAATCATTTCTTGTTAGTCAAGACTCATTTCCAATACTATCTTAGTGGAAAAAGTCCCTTTCTGAATCGAGTAACCCTCGTTTCAGTCCTGTTTCACTGAACCGGTATAACCTACCGTTCCAGCCCTGTCTATCTCATGAGATATAAAATCTTTACCCAATGCATTGGAGGGAGATATAGGTCCCACCCATCTTATAATGAATCCTTTCATATGTGTGCCACATAATCATAAACCATACATCATAGTGTAACCCATGTAATAAAAAATGGGATTCTTAAACAACATGATATCATAAAACAATTCATATAAGATAAAGGAATTCATAAAAATATTTCCATCACAACATAATCAAATACATGTAATAATAGGGATAAAACAGAACCCTTTATCATCTTATATGGAAAATAATTTTGATAAAACACTTGAACTTCATTCTTGAGGAAAATATCCTTTCTACTTCAAAAATAATTTTCCTTTCTTAACATGTCATACAACTTTAAACTAAAAGAAGTTGATTAAAAATAAACATGAAAACTTATAAAGGAAGATTCTTGGAAATAATGTTTTAAAAATCCATTCTTGCCGTATAAGTTAAAAAAAACATTCTTCGTACTTTTGTCGGAAAAGTCAAAAAGTACCTCATACGAAAAACGTCAAAAGATTCCTTTCGTACATTTTACTAAAAACTCACCGAAGGGTAAAAATGGATTTAAACAATTGTAGGTGGATGGAAATAATATTACATATTGATGAAACATGGATGTGGATGATAAAATACACCCCATTAAATACTTACGAATAAACAATCCCGGATAAAAATGAGATTGTGATATTTCCCTTACCTTAGGTCTGATTTGCTTTGTACGTGTCCGAAGCTCCTCTTCTTTGAAGCGCCTTTTGGAGACCTCCTATTAGGGGACTAAAATTGGTCTTTGAGGAAGACCAGAACCTATAGGATGTTTCTAGGGAAGTGGAGAAGATATTTTGGCAGGGGTTGGCCAAGCTTTAGTGCTCAAATTGGTGTGAGGAGGAGGGGGAGGAGGTGTCCTTTTATAAGGGAGGAGAGGGGCACCTTAGGAATACCTCAAAATATTATTTTATATTAATGTCAAAATCGGTTTATAATGGTTCCAAAGGGTCTTATTTCGAAGCTAAAGTGGGGATGGGTCGAAATACTATCAACCAATAGGATTTAGACAAGTTTAGGGTATTATTTTAACCTTATCAATTAGATTTAACTCTAAGTTAAATAATTTAACTTTTACCGTGTCTTTTTGTTTTCTTTCACTATATGGTTAATACACTTACTATAACATGCCAAAAGAACCCCAAATTGTTTATTATTAATATATATATCCGTATCTAAGTCATTTGACCGAACCTTAGATTTTTAGGAATAAAATAACAATTAATAATATAATATTTGATTTAAAAACTATTTTGTGTCAATTTTGACACTATTTGATATATGATTTTTGTGAAAGTCATAAAAGAATTATATGTTCGAACCTAGTTGATTAAATCAACACTAATATATCATAGTAACCTATAAAATTAGTGTAATTCATAAAAAGTCTCAAATTACAATCATTTGAGCATTTATAACATCAATTATGTTAATATTTCCTTAAAAGGGTAATTACTGCATCATCGTTGTGTTATAAATAAATTAATTTATTTAAAGTCTAAAAATTATAAATAAAATATAATTATGTAGTAAATCTTTTTATCTTTCTAATGAATATTTATAGTCGAATTTATCTTATGTATAACCCCATATTAAAAATGGTTTACTTATTAAACTTTGATTTTAACTATTTTAACCCTTCTTTAAATAAATTAATAATAAATGTCCTAATCTAACCCAAGTGGGCCTAAATGGTCATATTTTATTCCTAAGTTTGTTTTTGGTCGAATTAAACTTATCCAATAGAATTAGGACATGTGTTAGGGTAATAGTAATATCATTTTTACACTTAGTTACCCTATTTACTATTAACCGCGGTAAAAAAAAGTAAAAAGTTATTATTCACCAAAAAATTATTTTTATCTCATTGAACCACATTTAACTTACTGATATCAACCGTGTCTGTCGGATTTTCGAAATTCCATTCACAGAAGCGGTAAAATTAAGTTTTATGCAAAATTCAGTTTTTAACCTACCACTTAGTGGTTTCACTATTCATCAAAAATTGAAAGTTTTCAGAAAAATACCAAAATTTCACCCTAGGCTAATTTCGGTATTCCGAATCCAAAAATGAAGTCCATTTTGAAAAATAAAATTTATAAAATTTCAAAAATTAGTTATTATTATTCATAATGGCTAGTTTTAATAATATTTTAATAGCATATCGTTGTTTAGTGAAACTCGGTATTGCGTACGACGCAAGCTATCGAGGAAGGTCGCGATTGCGTGTAATGCAAGGCAAATCAAGGATGCGTGTTGTGCAAGCTCTTTTTGGTGTAGCGTACAACACAAGACATTAGTGAAATAAAAAAGAATATTTTTCATAAAATCTCGGGCTGTTACATTCTACCCCCCTTAAAATGAATTTCTCCCTCGAAATTCGTCGGGGTTGTAAATGGTTTACTATTAGAAAGTTTCTTTAATAGAAACCCACATCGTAAAAAGGAATACCAAAACTTGGCTTTAAAAACTAAAGTATGAAATGTAACGATTACCCAAATAAACTAATCACTGGGTTTCCACATAGGTGAAAATATGGATATGGAAGAGAAATCTAACCATCATGTTCTGATGGAGAGTGGTAGAGAACATGGCTATGGAAAATCCAGTAATCACAAATCCATAAATTTGTGACAATCTAAGGTACCATCTGATTCATCAGGTATAAGATCACTAGGATAACATTTTTGGTTTTCAAGATCATTTCCCTAAAGTTGAAAATTTGAGTTAGAATAAATACTTTCTTTATTTTGGTACAATCTCACTGTTGTTCATGCCTTGAACAATTTCCACTTCATCTCTTAAATAAATGAAGTTGAATTTGTTATTCGTGATGTGTTAGTATGACAGGTCATTCCATCTGTCTCAAACAAAATGTTAGCAAAAATTATAAGTCAATCTATAGTGAGATTAATCACATATGGTTCCTAAAATGAACTTATACTTCATATATCATACTGCTTAATATAATAAAACTAGTTTCTACTAAACAGGGACTTCCTGTAGGCCAGTGGTAGGCGATAAAGGCCAGTCGCACTTCGGTTGTGGGTTCAATTCCCACAGCCTTGTCCGAAGCGATGGGCTGTCGCCCGTCCTGCAGGTTGTCCTTTTTCTAAAACTATATTACTATAACATCCCATAAATAATATCGACAAAACTTCTATCCTTAAACAATACTAACTTATGTCCAACATAATCCATTCCAATCTTTAGGCATATCCATAATACTGCAGTCCACTCTCATAACATAGTGAAAACGATTACCAGAGATTTAATACCATCGTTGATCCCCATATATCATAAGATATATCTTTTTGGTCACATTCCAAACATTCAAATGACTTAATCTTGTACTCTCTTGAATACCCATTGAACCTTATTGAAAACATGAATTCTATTAAAAGTTAACTCTTTCCACATACCAAAATACTCAAAATTCTATATACTCAAACCATGATATCACTTAGTCCTTATATCAATCATGAGCTCATGAATACTATCAAACATTTAATTTTCTCCTTATCCCTTCATTATGCGCATATCATCTACATTCCAAAAATATCTGAATAACATTTCATGGATACTGGTAACATTAATCAGACAACAGTGTAACAATCCTTACATGTCTCTTTATTCTACAGTACCATGAGATTACTTATACAACATTACACATGATAAACATGTAATCATTCCGCTACATTCTTAAACCATTGACCGAGCTTCAACAATTCTTTCATCTCACATATCATTTGTAGTCTCTTCATCATCATCCACATAAATACTTCCCATACGATCATACTGATTATCTTCATGAGTCTTTCCCTTAGGGCATTGGTTTGCATAATGCCCACACATTCCACATTTAAAACATTTAACCATTGTTGATGTCGTAGCAATACCATTATCCTCCTCCATGCTGTTAACTGAACCTTTTCCTTTGCACTTACTTGCTTTGTGTCCTTCTTTTCCACACCCAAAGCATCTTCCAGTTCCCTTGAAACATTCTCCTTGATTCCTCTTCCCATATGATTTACATAGGGGAAATTGAACTTTCTTTCCTCTATGATCAACATGAAACTCCATCTTTCTCTTATTAGTCGAGTCAGGAAACTTACCAAATTTTACTTTATTGATCATATTATGAGATTGCTGATTCGGCATAATAATGATGTTTGGACTTCCAAATCCCATTTCATTTGGTTTCTAATAAAGAATATCATTCCATTGTCCATCATATCCTCCATTATCGTGAATCATCTTGTTTCCAGCCATTTTCTCTAACCCAAAAAGAATAGTGTGAGAGACAAAATAATGCTAAGGAAAACAACATAGTAAAGGGGGAGTACCTTCAATATCTAACATCTTAGGTTTAATTCTATGATCTTTAGCGTAATTCTAGTACTATAACCTATACGTATACTTAACCTTAGGGACATCCCTAGACATACCGTAGAAATATCTCTAGGGATCTCACTAACATTTTCGCATCCTAGTTTCCAAAGGTTGACTAAACCTTTCCTCTGATACCAACTGTAGAGACCCGAAGCTTATCGTACATGGACATTACATTACTTTTTCGGAATACTTAGTACATAACAAAAACACACACACAAGGACCGTAATAGTTTAGTGTCTTTGGAAACTCGGAACGTAATCTTCTAATCGTGGTGAAAGATCCTCAATATCTCCCATAAAGATCTTCCCTTTTTTTTACCTAAAACCATTCTTTATATCCTGGGGAAAAGAAAACATAAAAGGGTGAGCTCAAATGCTCACTAAGGGTAAACAAAAGAAAATCAATCACATCATATTCATAAGAACATAACTTTTGGAAATCCTAACCTGCAAAAGAGTGCATAATTTCATAACATGGGATAAATCATAGTAGTGAAATGAAATCCCAATAAGCATAAAATAAAACAAGAAACTTTGTGGCATACACACATAATCATATAGAATCATTTCTTGTTAGTCAAGACTCATTTCCAAGACTATCTTAGTGGACAAAGTCCCTTTCGGAATCGAGTAACCCTCTTTTCAGTCCTGTTTCACTGAACCGGTATAACCTACCGTTCCAGCCCTGTCAATCTCATGAGATATAAAATCATTACCCAATGCATTGGAGGGAGATATAGGTCCCACCCATCTTATAATGAATCCTTTCTTATGTGTGCCACATAATCATAAACCATACATCATAGCGTAACCCATGTAATAAAAAATGGGATTCCTAAATAACATGACATCATAAAACAATTCATATAAGATAAAGGAATTCATAAAAATATTTCCATCACAACATAATAAAATCCATGTAATAATAGGGATAAAAACAGAACCCTTTATCATCTTAGATGGAAAATAATTTTGATAAAACACTTGAACTTCATTCTTGAGGAAAATATCCTTTCTACTTCAAAAATAATTTTCCTTTCTTAACATGTCATACAACTTTAAACTAAAAGAAGTTGATTAAAAATAAACTTGAAAACTTATAAAGGAAGATTCTTGGAAATAATGTTTTAAAAATCCATTCTTTCCGTATAAGTTAAAAAAACATTCTTCGTACTTTTTTCGGAAAAGTCAAAAAGTACCTCATACGAAAAACGTCAAAAGATTCCTTTCTTACATTTTACTAAAAACACACTGAAGGGTAAAAATGGATTTAAACAATTGTAGGTGGATGGAAATAATATTACATATTGATGAAACATGGATGTGGATGATAAAATAAACCCCAGTAAATACTTACGAATAAACAATCCCGGATAAAAATGAGATTGTGATATTTCCCTTACCTTAGGTCTGATTTGCTTTGTACGTGTCCGAAGCTCCTCTTCTTTGAAGCGCCTTTTGGAGACCTCCTCTTAGGGGACTAAAATTGGTCTTTGAGGAAGACCATGAACCTCTAGGATGTTTCTAGGGAAGTGGAGAAGAGATTTTGGCAGGGGTTTTCCGAGCTTGAGTGCTCAAATTGGTGTGAGGAGGAGGGGGAGGAGGTGTCCTTTTATAAGGGAGGAGAGGGGCACCTTAGGAATACCTCAAAATATTATTTTATATTAATGTCAAAATCGGTTTATAATGGTTCCAAAGGGTCTTATTTCGAAGCTAAAGTGGGGATGGGTCGAAATCCTATCAACCAATAGGATTTAGACAAGTTTAGGGTATTATTTTAACCTTATCAATTAGATTTAACTCTAAGTTAAATAATTTAACTTTTACCGTGTCTTTTTTTTTCTTTCACTATATGGTTAATACACTTACTATAACATGCCAAAAGAACCCCAAATTGTTTATTATTAATATATATATACTTATCTAAGTCATTTGGCCGATCCTTAGATTTTTAGGAATAAAATAACAATTAATAATATAATATTTGATTTAAAAACTATTTTGTGTCAATTTTGACACTATTTGATATATGATTTTTGTTAAAGTCATAACAGAATTATATGTTCAAACCAAGTTGATTAAATCAACACTAATATATCATAGTATCCTATAAAATTAGTAGAATTCATAAAAAGTCTCAAATTACATTCATTTGAGCATTTATAACATCAATTATGTTAATATTTCCTTAAAAGGGTAATTACTGCATCATCGTTGTGTTATAAATAAATTAATTTATTTAAAGTCTAAAAATTATAAATAAAATATCATTATGTAGGAAATATTTTTATCTTTATAATGAATATTTATAGTCGAATTTATCTTATGTATAACCCCATATTAAAAATGATTTACTTATTAAACTTTGATTTTAACTATTTTAACCCTTCTTTAAATAAATTAATAATAAATGTCCTAATCTAACCCAAGTGGGCCTAAATGGTCATATTTTATTCCTAAGTTTGTTTTTGGTCGAATTAAACTTATCCAATAGAATTAGTACATGTGTTAGGGTAATAGTAATATCATTTTTACCCTTAGTTACCCTATTTACTATTAACCGCGGTAAAAAAAGTAAAAAGTTACTATTCACCAAAAAATTATTTTTATCTCATTGAACCACATTTTACTTACTGATATCTACCGTGTCTGTCGGATTTTTGAAATTCCATTCACAGAAGCGGTAAAATTATGTTTTATGCAAAATTCAGTTTTTAACCTACCACTTAGTGGTTTCACTATTCATCAAAAATTGAAAGTTTTCAGAAAAATAACAAAATTTCACCCTAGGCTAATTTCGGTATTCCGAATCCAAAAATGATGTCCATTTTGAAAAATACAATTTATAAAATTTCAAAAATTGGTTATTATTATTCATAACGGCTAGTTTTAATAATATTTTTATAGCATATTGTTGTTTAGTGAAACTCGGTATTGTGTACGACGCAAGCTATCGAGGAAGGTCGTAATTGCATGTAATGCAAGGCAAGTCAAGGATGCGTGTTGTGCAAGCTCCTTTTGGTGTAGCGTACAACACAAGACATTAGTGAAATAAAAAAGAATATTTTTCATAAAATCCCGGGCTGTTACATTACTCATGTGTACGTGCAGCCTACCATCTTCAAGATTGTAACATAGTTCATTTTTTCATAACCACGTTTCATGATTGGTTTTAAAAGTATGATTAATATGTAAAAATGATAATTATTTCATTATTATTTATTTTTATATGATTTAATTATTACCTCTTTGTCCATAGTCATCCCACTGAAGTCATTTTGAACATACAAGCCGAAAATCGTCAAAATACCTAATGTGATCTTAATAAATTAAATAATTGTATATATCATGGTATTAAGCAAAATAAAGGACTAATGAAATTTTAAAAGTATATTAATAAATTATAAAATTAATATAAGTTTATTATTCAGGAAGGCAATGAACATATGTGATGTTTCAAACTCGGGGTAAGGGATTTTCTTTTAGAAAAAAAACTAAAACATGCAGCTAAAGTCCATACCATGTTTTTCTACAAATGTTTTAGAAATTTTTTATTATTATCCAATGTTTTTTAAATTTATTTTTACCCATGTTTTTATTTTTACGAAATGGTTTTAAAGGAAACTTCTTTTCATTTTTTAAATGAGGTACTTTTTAACTGTTAATTCCACAATGTTAAAGGAATGTTTTTAACAAATAAAACATGAGAGGATTTTCCTTCCATAATAAAAAATATTTTCATTGATTATTATTTAAATTTTTATAATGTTATTTTTAAAGGAAATTTTTTCCATCGTATTTGCATTGTTTTTTAAAAATAAGTGATTTAAAAATAGAAAGTGTAGTTTCCACAAGAAATGTACCCAATGATTTTTGAAAATAATTTTCAATATAAGATGAATCCTTTGATGTTATTTTATGTTTCATTCCTTTAAAATATTCCATATTTTCATAATATAAAAAACCTCCTTCCCTTTTCTAATTATTTTGGTATTGAAAAAAAAAATTATCTAAAAAAAATATTTGTATACAGGTTAAAAGCATTTTTCAATGTTTTATAATGAAAGGGACAAATAATAAAATGGTTTGTTAATGATATGGTTCTTCAGTATTATATATGAGAAGAGGGTGACCTCGGTATAACTTATAAAAAGGTTTTATCACCATTTTATCTCATATGTGAGCCCGATACAACATATACGTTTTGTGACCCCCATTATAATTATGGTTTTTCGATGTAAGAATTATAACCGAATTCTCTAAAATTCTAATGCTAAGATATTTTTTGGAATTAAAGGAAGTGAATTCTAGTATAATAACACTATATTATGTAATTTATAATCTTATTTACTTATATTTTTTATCATAGAAAAGGTTTAGATAACTTTAGGGTTAGGATAATTATAATATAATTCCCATAAAATATTTTAATTAATGGTTAAGTTGAAATAAAATTGAATTTAAAGATTATCATGTTGCTTCACCAAAACTAAGTTTTTCTATAATAGTTTTCCATAGAGGAAATGGGGAAGTTATAGTAAGAAGGTACCAAGAGAAAAATATCCTTCCAAATCAGTAACACGTAATGGTTGTAATTATAATTGAGTAGTTTTTTGTTCTGATGGATCTGTTGACACAAGTTATAAATGGTGGTGGTATAATTATATAGAGCATCCAAATTTATAAAAAAAGGAACATGTCAATGGTGAAAATTTTATGAGGCAGCAACCTATTATATTTAGTAGATCTTATGACTCGGTGGTATCATATGGGTGGATTAAATCCCTTGAAAAGATATGTGATGTAAATGGGTTGTTTGGATCAAAAAATTTTAACTCTTCCTATTTATTGTTATGAAGGTGAATATGATCAATGTTGATCTTCAGTTAAGAATTCCAAAGAGATAGATGAGCATGTTCTCATGGAACATGTAACATTTAAGAATATTTTTATAGAGAAATATTTTTCCTAAGATATTTCTTCTTAGGATAGAGAAAAATTTTAATTGAGACAAAAATATAAATATTATGTGGCCTCATCTGAAGAAGACTTCACAGGATTACAAAGGTATGTTCCAGAATTTATTCAAGACACTGATAGTAAAATTAATAGATTTTACACATGATTGTAACCATATTTTGGAATATAATTGTTCATATGAGAATTTAAAAAACATAAAAAAAATTTTTTGCTGAGAAAGTTGAGATATAGTCTTCTAAACTAATGTTCCCCAAGATTATAAGGCAAATAAACCGTCAAGGTTTTAGGAAATGGAAATTAATCCATGTAAAAACCCTAATCCCAATATCCTAGATTCGGTGGTTATGTTATTAAAATGGAATAGATACTTGATATTACATCACCAATGATCACTTATTTTAGTATTCTTGAAGAACTAGATACATACATGGCTCACTTATTACATTGGTAGTTATATATAAAACATAAAAATTGAAAATAAACTGCTTCCATGACACATATTCAAAGATTTCATCTTTATAACATGGATAAGGAAAAATTTATAAGGGTGAGCTCAACTTCTTAGTGTGGGTTACATACAGTGGAAATATAAATCAATAATAATTGAAGACTAATCAATAAGGTATAATAAATATGATAAGGTAAATAATGAAAAAAACATTCAATTTAATTAGTTAACTGATAATGATAGAAAATAAGATGGAAGTGTGTCAAAAATATGGAGTCGCGAAAACAACAGAGCTCATTGCAGAAACCTAATACTCGATCATTTGTATATGTTATCACTAAAAGATACAACCCTACTGAGAACCCCAGTGCAGGTGGTGTCACAAATTCTACCTCGTGCATTGAGACGAAGCACTTTTGGCACATAGGTCATCTGGATATTTCCTTCTTAGATAATGAGGTTCATTCTCTTACATTGGATTTATGCTTTGTTCTGGTTGGTAAATTTATGATGTGTAGGCCTTCATTTAACTTTTTACAAAAATATCTTGAATCAATTGGATTTACTATCATGACAAACTACTCAAATGTCATTTTTCAATTCTCTTCTAAAAATGAGTACTATAGACTATGGGTGAGGAATTCTTGGGTTTTTTATGGTTGTCCTATGAAAGTTTTAAAATGGCCCCCAGACTTTTCTCCTCATGTGGAACCTCCTATTACTCCTCTCTGGCTCGGTTTCCCTGGGCTTCCGCTTCAACTGTTCATGAAAATTTCCAATTTCCAATTTCTAGCCTTATTGGACATCTATTAAAAATGGGCTCTAAAACATGGAATCCTTTAAGACCCTCTATTTCTAGGGTTTGTTCTGAGGTTTCTATTTTACAAGAAGTATCATCCTAGATCTGGATACAAAATGTAAACTCTGGTTTCTTCCAAGAGTTAGTATGTGAGGATATGATTGATTACTATAGTGATTGTCTTAAGATTGGGAACACTTACAAAGATATTAGAAAGATGAAAGTGTGTCCTCAGGCTCATAAAATAACATGGGTTGAAAATGGTAAACATAAGTTGGGTCATAAGTAATGTAATTATATACTAGTAGTTGGTGCTTTTCCTTCTAGAGTTCAAGATCCTAGAGAAATGAATGAAGTTAATGGTAGGACTTATGAGTTTAAGATTCAAGATATATCCATTGACCAAACTATTTTGTAATTTGTGAGTCACACTATTTAAGCTAATGATCTTTTGGGTTTTTTAGATTTAGTTTACATCACACTAGATTACATGACCAATTTCACCACCATGGTTAGGGATAAAGAGGAACCTAAGGAATCTTGCAAAAATCCTAAAGATGTTCCTGAAAAATCATATCAAGCTGACAATTATTTCTTCTACTCAATTACTCAAAAAGGAAAAAATCATTGGTGGACCCTAATGGGTTCATACAACCTCTTTATAAGAATACAATGAATATGAAGGATTATTCTAAATTAGATCAAACCATTGTCACTATATACTTTGGTAAATGAACTGAAAAACTGAATCCTCCTCCATCAGTACATGTCATCAAGGACCCCCCCCCCCCCCCCTTCCAACTCTTTGATGATGGAAATTTGGATGATACTTTCAAGAATAAAAAATCATTATAGGTTAGTCAACTAGGGCCTTAAATAAGAGATTTATCCTTGTGTCGAAGAGCATGACACTTCGACCTTCCAAAGATATCAAAATGAAGAGATTACAACTTTTGAATATTTGTTTATTAGAGAGTGAATGTTGTATAAAATTGAGCTAGGATTTTAACATGAACCCAAAATTGACTACCTCCATCTTTATTGGGAATAGAATATGGATAAATGATGTAATTCTCACATGTGGGGATGATATTGAAGTTTCTCACAATTAGAGACTATGATTTTAACTATTTTTATTTTATTCTTTGGCCTTGGTGTTGAAACAATTCAGATTCAGAACAGCTTGAAAGCATTAATTTACTTGTAGAGGATGATGTATTAGGTTATGTTCCCATTGTAGAGGATATCACTCATCTTGAGATCTAGGTTTATGAAGTCACATCTATAGAATTTCAAAAGAGATATTTATTATGGTATGGTGCTTGATTTTTCTTGGTAGAAGGAATTCAGGAAAACACATGCCAGCATTTTTGTTGTCTTTTCATACTGTCATTACATATGATTTTTTTGTGATGAGAAGGCATTTTCATGAAAAGGCTAGAATTTGTATCGCCCTTTTTTATGAATTTACAATCATATTTTTTCCCTTTTTTTTCTGCAAACTTCAACAAACATAAGAAGACTTTTTGTTCTAGAAATACCATTGTTTCTTTCTATTGCCTTATGGAAAGAAGATTGGAATGTTTTCATGAATCGAAGTTGCAGTTTGGTAGAGTTTTGGGTGCTACTGGGCAGATACTTTGGTGAGTCTTTATTCTATTCATGTTCGCTCTCCCATGTCCTCATAGGGATGATCTAGATGATTTTCTTTCCCCTATCCTTTCTTTTTACTGATTCTATTACTAGTACAAGCCCATTTTACCTTGTGTATTCATCTGACACTTTTATTTTTGTTTAATAAATTTTTGGGATCATGGGTTTACTCATGCTCTGAGCCATTTGGAAATTAACTGAGAATGAAAAATGCATCCATAGATTTTTCCATAGTGAAAATATCATGGACAGTAATAACTGATTACTGAGTGAAGGAAATGGTTATTTATTAGATGCCAATTATCTGGGATATATACTTATATATTCAATACCTTTCACAATATGGTTTAATTTTGTGAGTAGAAACTCATCTGATTCTTCTTGGAAATAAACATAAAGGGTCTTTCGCTGACTATTTAGTCTCATGAGACTTGTCAATGCATTGAGGGATTATATAATGTCAATACCCACCCATCAATCCATGTCCAAATCACTCTTCATACAAATATTTAATTCACGAAAAATATTCCTTATCAAAATATCTATATTGAGTAGAGAATATGAGTTTATCAATATATACCTAGTTAAAACAATATTGAAAGTAAACAGAGTATATAAAAATGGTATACAACTTAGAAAATAATTGTATCCATGATACAAGAAATATAGATATTTAATGAAATATTTACTAATTTATGACCATAAATAAAAGGGGTTGTATATACATCACATAAAGGAAATAAGTGGTAAATATTACATATGTCTCACATAAATAAAAATTGATATGGGAAAACATTACCACTTTTAATAAATCGAATCGTATGCCCCATAAAATTAATAATCGTCAAATGAAACACTGAATACCATGAAGATAAATAGATTCATTTTATTATATATCAAAGGGAAGTGTACATTCACTACACACAATAAATAAGTGGTGAATAAGCATATCTCATAAAAATAAAAGAGAGATGAGAAACCCCTTACCTTATTTCTAAAAGCTTTCGGCACATGTACTTAGTGTCCCAGATAATCAAATTAAATTCATTGATTGATTTATTAATTAATAACCTCTTAAACATATATTTTATTTCATATAATTTTATTAAGTTTATTTATGGGAATTTTTAGGAGTTATAATGTTTAATTTTTTTGTTCTGGGAGTGTTCCTTCTATGGTTTTATGGTCGGTTCCCTTGTGTATAATTATGGGAGTTATTGTCAAATAGAAGAAAAACTTCAGAATTTGAATGAAATGATATTAATATAATTAAATAATTTTATATTTTCTCATATATCATTTTGTTTTCTGATATGATGATGACTCTTTAGATAAAACATTAAAGATAAATGTTTCGTTAAATTTTGGTTGATTATACAACCATCGTAAACTAGTTTTGTTTTCTTATTTAATATTATGTATATATATCAGTTCCATAACATAAAAAAAGTTATAATTTATATATTATAATCTGATTTATCCATAATAACTGTTTTAAGACTATCCTTGAAGTTGTAAAAGGAAAAAGAAAACTAATTGTTCGCAAAGGCGGTGAATCAACACATCACAAACAATGTTTTGATTTATAAAATAAAAGGAGAAGAGAAAAGATTTGAAGATGGATATTCCATAACAAAAATAAAATTATATTATATATATGGTACCGGATTTAAATTCTACTTTGGAAAGGGAATGTGAGGATAGGATAAGTAGATATATGAAATTAAAAGAGAAAGAATGAGGATTTCACATCTTGAATAATGTCTCCTTAGGAACCTTCTAAAGACACTTGGATTTGGACTTTTGGTAGTACCAGTAGTTTATATATGTGAAGAAGAGACTTTTAAAGGGAATTTTAATGAATTAACACAATCTTCAAGGCTTATAAGGTGTGAGGAGAAGGGGTGGTATTTATAGGGAGATGAGATGATTTGTTATTATTATTTTGTTCATTTATTTATTATTTTGGCGCAAGACTATCAATAGTGTTGATTACCATGACTAAATAAAGTAACTAAAGAATGTGAGTTCTAACTAATGAGTTCTTACTTCATATATACATCATCCAGGACTCAAAAATTCATTTATTTTCTTATAATGTTAAATATTGTAAATTAATGTATTTCACTATTCACTAAAAATTAAACTATTTTAAAAAAACACAAAAAAAACCCTAACCATTTTTCAACTCTAGATTTAAAAAATGGACTTCATTTGATGAAAATAATATTCTAAATATGATAAATTGAATTTTTAATTAAAATTATCATTTATTAAAAAAAACAATTTTTATATTATAACGGATTTACAACACTTTGAAAAATTAATTACAGTCTCCTAAAATTAACTTATAATTATAATAAACCAAAATATTAATTTATGAATCTATTTTATGAAAATAAATTTTCATTTAAATTCTTATATTAATTAAAAAAATGTAAATACGCATTTATGTTTCAAAAAATACCAACACTTAATTTATCATTTTTAAAACATTTATTTACTTATTCTATGATATAAATATATCCTATTTTAACTAATGAGATAACAAAATTTTATTTATGATTTTATAGGTGATGTTATTATTCTAATGGCTACATTACTATTCCTAATGGTTATGTTAATGCGTATTAGTATATAACAGTTCTTTTTAGATTGACGTTGTGTGCAACGTAAGCTATCGAATAAATTGAATTTATTTAAAAATATACCTACCAAAAAATCATGGGGTGATATATTCTCCCATACTTTAAAAATATCATCCTTGAAATTTATCATGAATGTTTCCTTTTAAACATATGTGTGTGGTTCTTCTTCATAGCATTATCAGGTTCCCACATTTCTTCTTCTATTTTACGATTTCTCCAAATAAATTGTATCACTCGAGTCGTATGCTTTCTAAATACTTGATCTCCACTGTTAAGAATATCAATTGGCTCTTCACAGTAAGACAAATCAAGTTCCAGTTCTATTTCTTCATTGGTGATTACATGCGTTGGGTCAAGCATGTACTTCTTTAACAATGATATGTGGAACACATCATGAAATTTGGAGAGACTTAGTTGCATTGCTAATTAGTAAGATAAATATCCAATTATTTCCAAAATTTCAATTGGTCTAATGTACCTGGGGCCTAGTTTCTTTTTCTTACCAAACCTTATGACACCCTTTCATGGAGATATTTTCATAAATACATGATCACCCACTTGTAATTCCAAATCCATTCTTCGGTTGTCATCATAAAACTTTTTACATAGTTTGAGATGCTTTAATATAACCATGTGTAGTCTTTATGTTTATCATTGTCTCTTAAATAAACTACGGGTCTATAAGTTTCCTTTCACCAACATTCTCCTAACAAGTTGGAGTATGATATCTCGTTCCATATAATGCTTCATATGGCACCATTTAAATACTAGAATGAAAACTAGTATTGTAGAAAAAATCTACCAAAGTTAATTAATGATCCCAGATACCTTGAATGTCAGTTGAGCATGATCTCCTCATATTGTCCATTGTTTAAATAGTATTTTTAGACTATCTGTCTATTTTAGGGTGATAAGAATTAATCGAATGAAGCTTAATTTCCAAAGCCTTCTGAAGAATCTTACAACATTTTGATGTAAAATAGGGATCTCGATTAGAGACAATCAATAGAGGTGCACCATGAAGTATATAACTTCATTAATATAAAGTCTTTCTAGGCTCTCAAGAGGTAAATATTCTCTTATAGAAAGAAAATGTTCTGATTTTTTAATAAGATCAACAATAACCCATATTATATCACCCTTTCTGGGGGTTTATGGTAATAAAGTGAAAAATTCCATTGTCATTTCATCACACTTCCACATAAGAGTAAGTATAGGTTAAACAAATCCTTTAGGATGCTATCTCTCAGCCTTCAATTTTTGAAAAACTAGATATCTTGACACATATTCATCAATTTCCAACTTCATTTTATCCCACTAAAAATGTCCTTTTATATCTCTGTACATCTTGGTACTACCATGGTATATAGTGAAATTTGAGCTATAAGCATCATCTAATAGTTCCATTTTTATCTCAATTATTGATGGAACACACAACCACTTTCTAAATTTCAGAATTATATCTTCATACATGAATTATTCCAATCTTCCCTCCTTAATGACTTTAATTTTCTTTTGAAAATTATCATCATCAGATTCAGATCTTATTATCTTTTCCAATAAAGATGGTTTTGCAATCATTTGAAAAAGGAGTGATGTTTACTCATCCTTAACAATTCCCATATCCAACTTTACTAAATCTATTAATATAGGATCTTTCTCAATCCTAATTTGGGTTTTATTTCCATGATCTTTTTTTCATAATGCATCTGTTACCTTATTTTATTTTCCTGGGTGATAGTGTATTGAGAAATCATAATATTTGAGCAACTAGAGTCGTCATATATTCATCATGTTAAGTTATATCTATGTATAGATATATTTCAAATTCATATGATCTGAATATATCTCATATAATTCACGATAAATATAGTGTCTTCATATCTTCAGAGAAAATATTTTGGCTGCTAACTCAATATCATGAGTTGGATAACTTGTTTCTTGAATATTCAGCTATCATGATGTATATGCAATAATTTTACCATTTTTCATAAGGAAATAAACATGTATTTTCTTAGATGCATCACTATATATCACAAAACCATAATTTCACAATGGTAGAGTCCAAATATGAGAATTTATTAATGTTATCTTCAATTATTCCACACATTATTCTCATTCTTTTCCATAATAACTTAACAATTTTATGTGTGATCTTGGTTAACGGGTTATCCAATCAGAAAAATTTATAAACGAAACACCAGTAGTAACCTTCTAAACCAATGAAACTATGTTAATCAGTTATGTTTGTTCATGTAGGTCATTCCAGGATTACATTTGTCGTTACAGGATCAACTGAAAATATATCCATATGGACAATATGTCCAAAAGAAGAAATTTTTTTAAGCTAAAATTCACATTTTCTAAATTTTTCATATAATTCTTTCCTTATGAGAGACTCAATAATGATCTTAAAGTGATTTTCATGGTATTTATAGCTTTTAGAATTTACCGTAATATCATCAATGAATACTAAAACATAATCATTAATCTATTCCTTGAATGCATTGTTCATTAGATCTATGAAAAACTAGGGTTCATTATTCAATCGAAATGGAATTATTGTAAACTCGTAAAGTCCATGCCTCATTTAAAAATCTATCTATAGATTATCTTTCTTATGTACTCTCAATTGATGATATCTAGAACGACTTTTAGTCTTTAAAAAAAATTGATCTTCATGAAGTTGATCAAATAAATCATCAATGTGAGGTAAAGGAAACATGTTCTTTATTTTAGCAGAAATTATTTCTCTATAATCAATGAAAATCATCATAGACCCATCTTTCTTCTTAAAAAAGAGAACATGGGATCCCTGTGGAGAAACACTAGGGTGAATAAATCCCTTATTACTTAAATCCTCTAGTTGTTTCTTTAGCTACACTAATTCCAAAATTTCTATTCTATAAGGATTCTTTGATATTAGTCTTCTATTAAGTATTAAATCAATAGTATACTCGAGTTCATTTTATGGGGGGTGTCTATGTAATTCCTCAAGAAATACATCAATGTATTCCTATGAAATTGGTACATACTCAATTTCAAGATTAATTTCCTCATCCCTAGATTTTTTTTTCACTTACTCCACAATAATTTCATTCAATAAATCTACTAGAGGTGGATCTAGATATGAATTAGATGATGAAATTTCTACCCTAAATATAATTAATTCTATATCGTCCTCACAAATCATAATTTTCTTATTGTATTAAATTTTATCATCATATATTGATATCCATTCCATACTTAGGATTGTATAAAATTCAACCATAGGTAAGATGATAAGGTCCTAAAATAAAGCATGTTTAAGTGTCATAATGAGTATTTTCTAAAACATTTTTGTTGTAATGATACGTCCATTTATATTTTTAACTGAAAACTCCCTTATTAAATAAAAAAATATAGAATTTTCTTGGAAAACATTGTAGATATAAATTAGTGTTATAATCTAGAATCGAATAAAGAATTTGATATATTTGAATATAAGATTAATTTACCTGCCACTACATCATTAGGTACTTATACTTCAGCTGTGGTGATCGCATAAGCTTGGACATCTCCCATTGGCCTCTTCTATGGTAGATTACCTTTTCTCTTGTGACATTTATTTGAAAAATTCCCCACTTAATTACAGTTTAATCATTGAAAATTATTTATTTTTTTCTTATCCTTACATTCATTAGTTCAATGAAACTTTTCTCTACACTTATAACAAACTCCCATGCCTTTCACGCATTTCCCAGGATGATTCTTTCCACAATTTTTGTATAATTGAAATTTCTCTGCTCACCTATTATTATTTGATTATTTACCGTTTTCATAGTTATCAGAAGACCTATTATTCTCTTTATTTCCCTTGAACATATAGGATATATAAAATTCCTTCTATATTTTGATGGAACTTAATATTATTTAATCATATAATTAAATTGTTTGAGAAGAATGTTCCCTTTAGAGACTTAGATTAATTCCTTCAAAGAAATGGAAAATCTTATTTTATGAATCACATGTAAAATGTTTTTCATACCTGGCTATTCTTGGGAAGGTATCATTATAATCCACAACACTCACTTCTTCCTTAACATATAAGATAATGATTTTTCCCTTAATTTCAGTTCATTACACATGAGGGAAATATTTTTTGAAGAATGTTTCTTTACAATTTCTCCATTCCATGTATTCTGCTTCATCTTCCTCCTTAGTATTTTGGATCAACGAACACTATTTATTAGTATCTCCCTTGAGGAAATATATCTCTAGCACTACCTTTTACCTTTCATCACATCACAATTCTATATGTATCTTTTCAAAGGACATGATCCATTTCTTAGATACCACTGGATTAGTAGTCCCACTAAAATATGGGGGATTCTAATGCATTAAATGATCCAACATAAGTGTAGTATTGTTATTTTTCATATCCTGAGTAAGCACTCCTAATATAGTCATGATCTTCTTAACTCCGACACCAACTGTGTTGACTTTTTTAGTGGGAGATCCCAACATTTTCTATAGGTATTGATTCTCTTTATTCCATTATGTACCATGACGAAATAATGGAACACATTGCGTTATCTTATAATCATCATGACTATTTATCCAAAAAAATAAATATAAGGAATTATTATAATACTCATATTTACTTAATATCTAGTTCCCACGGTTTCTACTAAACCTACTAGGATATCAACTGTAACAACCCCAACACCAGTAGCCTAGGGTTAGTGGTTATTTTATTAAAATGGCATTGATACATGAGACCACTTCACAAAGTATTGATCAGATTAGTAGTATTTAATAACTAGATATATACATGGTTACCTTATTAAATTTATAATTAAACATAAAACAAGAAAAATAAAAATAAACTACTTCATTGACACTTATTCAAAGACATCATCTTCATAACCATTGTAAGGAATAAATATAAAAGGATGACCTCAAATTCTCAATAAGGATTTCATAAAGTATAAACATGAATAAATAATAATTTAAGCATATTCAATAAGGTATAATCTATATGTAAAGTAACTAACTGGTAAAAAACATGTCATTTAATCAATAAACTGAGAACGAAAAATGCGTCCATAGTTTTTTTCATGGTGAAAATGTCATGGACAGTAATAACTGAATACTAAATGAAGGAAATGATAAATTTTTGGAAATAATGTATTTGGATCATAAACCATTACCATCAATACCTTTCATAACACATTTTATGTTTTTTGGTAGAAACCAATCTGATTCTTCTTAGAAACAAACATGAAGGGTTTGTTACTGACTATTTTTTATCATGAGACATGTTGATGCATCGAGGAGCTATAAAATATAGGGCCCCACATGTCAATGAATTTACAAATAATACTTAATAAATACATTTAATTCATGAACAATATTCCTTATCAAAACATTTTTATTTATTAGAGGATACAGATTTATCAAAATTTACCTAGTTAAAACAACATTCAAAGTAAATATCATATGTTTTTTTAAGGTTGGGGATGAAGCCTCAATGTATTTTTTAAAGAAAATACCACTTAAAAAGTGGTATTACATAAATAAAAAAAGAAAATAATTGGTAAATATGATATATGTCTCATAGAAATAAAAAGTTATATTAGATAACCTTCCGACTAGTAATCAATCGAATCATATGCCCCATAAAATTAATAATAATCAAATGAAACAATTAACAACATAAAGATTAATGCATTCATGATATTATTTATCAAATGGATGTATACATACACTAGACACAAGAAATAAGTGGTGAATCAGAAATATATTAAAGAAATAAAAGTGAGATGAGAAACCACATACCTTATGTCCAAAAGAGTTCCTGACTTGTAGTTAATGTTACATATAATCAAATTAGATTAATTAATTAATTAATATATATTATAAACCTATAATTTATTTATAATAATTTTATTAAGTTCATGTATGTCCATTTAGATTAGTTATAATGTTTAATTTTTTTGTTCTGGGAGCATTCATTTCATGGTTTTATGGTCAGTTCTCTTGAGTTTAATTATGGGAGTACTTGAAAAATGTAAGAAAAACTCTAGAAGAGGAATGAAATTATATTAATATAATTCTTTTATTTTAAATGGTACTGGAAATATATTTTTTTATGTGACCATGACTCATTAGATAAAACATTAATGATAAATGTTTGGTTTATTTTTGGCGATTTTTCCAACCATCAAGAACTGGTTGCATTTTATTATTTAATATTATTTATATATATATATCAGGTTTAGAACATAAAAAAGTTATAGTTTACATATTATAATATTATTTATCCATTTTATGACCATCCTTGAAGGTGGTAAAGTTAAACAAAAACTGAACGTTCACCAAGGCGGTGAATCGACAAATCACAAATGATATTTTCATTTTTAAAATAAAAGGAGGATATAAAATATTTTGAAAATGGATATTCCATTAGCACAATAATATTCCAGTATATATATGATACTAAATTTACTATGCCACTTTGTATAGGGTTTTTGAGGAGAGGATAATAAAATAAAATAAATTAAAGGAGAAAGAAGAAGGATTTTACCTCTTGAATATTGTCTCCTTGGGAACCTCCTTATGAGACCTGGATTTCGTATTTTGGTAAGATTAGGAGGTATTAGGCATGGGGAAGAGGTTTTTAATGAAAATTTTGTATAATTTAGACAAGATTAAAGTCTTATAAGGTGTGACTAGAAGGGTTTATATTTATAGGGATATGAGAGGGGTGTTTTTCATTATTTTATTCATTTGTTTAATATTTTGGCTCAAGACTATCCATAGTGTTGATTACCGTAACTAAATACAATAACTAGAGATTTTAAGATTTAAATAATGAGTTCTTTTCTCATCTATACATCATCCATGACTCAAAAATTTATTTTTTTTAATTATAATGTTAAATACTGCAAAATTACCCTATTTCACTATTCACGAAAAATTAAACTGTTTTAGAAAAAACTAAAAAATCCACCCAAGATATTTTTTATGTTTTGATTTAAAAAATAGAATCAATTTTAGAAATATAATGTTTTAAATATGATAAATTTAATTTTTAATGAAAATCATCATTTATTAGAAAAATGTTGATCTTAATATTATAACTGATTTTACAAACCTTTGAAAAATTAATTATGGTCTCATAAAATTATAATATAATTATAATAAAACAAAATATTAATGTAGGAATCTATTTTATGAAAATAAATTTTATTTTAAATGATTATATTAATTATAAAATTGTAAATAAACATTTACATTTAAAAAAATACTAACACTTAAGTTTTCATTTTTGAAATGTTTATTTACTTATTCCATGATATAGATATATCATATTTTTATTTATGAGATGAAAAAATTTTATTTGTATATTCATATGTGAGGTTATTATTATAATTTCCATATTATTATTCCTAACGGCCATTTTAATATTTAATAGTATATCATGGTTCATTTAAGCATAGCGTTGTGTGCAATGTAAACTATCAAATAAATTTATTTTAATTAAAAAGATACATACCAAAAAAATATTGGGCTGTTATAAATTGACCAAAAAGTCTGGTGGTAAGAAACCAAAATTTTTGTAATATAGAAAATGAAATTTTAATGAATGTTTTATAGGTTCTAGAAAGTGTTACTGATGCGGTAATTTGGGGATATTGCTCTTGATTGCAATAAAAATGATCTTGGTAGTGGTAAGGCCAATTTTGATAATCATGTAATAAAGTCTTTTAAATATAGTGAGATTGATCATTATACATATTAGTGTCTAAATAAGGACATGAATATTGATAACATGTAAGAATATAAGAATTGGGGTGTGGTTAAATCCTTTACAACTACTTTAGTATATGTTGGGTCATACTATAATTAGAAGGGTGTGGTGAAATCCTTTGAAACTACTTCAATAGATGTTGGGACATTAAAAAAAGTAGTAACATCTCCAGGGAGATTAGTTTTTTTAAAATATTATCCTATGTTTCATGTACCATCAACTTAAGTGGAAGGAGGATGACATTCCAAAAACAGTATTTTGGACTAAAAAAGGACATTATGAGTTTGTGGACATGCCCTTTGGAATGAAAAATTACCAAATTGTGTTTATGGATCTTATAAATAGAGTATTCCATGAACTTTTGTATAAATTTGTGGTTTTTTATTGATATATTGAATAATTAAAAAATATATAAGGATAGTGAAACACATAAGGATTGTTCTATTGTAGGTTATATTTTCAATATTTTAAAAACATATATTATAATGAAATCAATACCTTTAAAAGATATCATATTGAAATGGTGAAAATTTTATAGATTCATTTATTTATTTTTTATAAATTATTTAGTTATATGTGACCCTAATTTATAACATATGAAAAAGTTTATTTGAGTAATAATGCCTCTAATTTTAGTCGACATAAGTTTAAAAGTAATGGTTACCTTTACGGTTTATTTGATCTCATATTTTGAGGTAATTATGGGTTATTACAATTTGGGAACATATGTTTTTGTCACACCCTGACCCCAGAATCTCTGGATCCTATGAGTTAATTAACATGGTGTTTAATTTTTATCAAAATAAATTCTGAATAATTACACATCATGTTCCATACAGAGGATCATTTTAGCTTAGGTTCTAGAAAACCAGATACAAATATTTGAGTCTTTCAATACTGAATAGAAAATAATTCACAAAACAACCACCTCATAGTGTAACTCAAATCTACTAAACCTGTAAAAAAATTGAAAATTTACAGTGAGCACAAAATTTCCCAGTAAGGGGGTTTTAAAATAAATAAAATATTTCAAGTAAAACCTTTTAAAAACTTCCCTTTTAAAAATATTTATAAAACATTTTCTTTAAGAAAACCGCAATACATGTAGCACAACATAATAGTTTTCCAAGAATTACCAGTGAAAATTTTAAGGAACATTAACAGGGATACAATAAAACATGTTCTAATCACAAGCAGGCTTATACCAAGTTCATGGTGTCCAGAATATTATTCAGAATTTAATTAAACAATTCTAAGTGAATCATTCAAGGGTAAAGGTACAAAATTTATAGATGTAAAAAGTATATGATTAGAGTTTCACATAAAAAAATCATATTTAATTTATCACATAAAATGCACATCATAAAATAACTATTAAACTACCATCATTTGTGTTATGGGTCAAGATATGGGTGATAAATAAACATCATGGCATGTGAATTTACTTCTTCTGATATTCATTAGTGGAGGCTCTTAACCAAGAATGTTCTCCATTTGAATACACACTATGTAAAATTAAATACTATAAATCTCTTAACCAAGTATATTATCTAGTTGAATACACACTTGGTCAATTAAATGCTATAAACATAATGAGGGAATGTTTTATGCTAGACGGTGTCAAGGCTTTGTTCCATGACCTGATTTGTCTCATGAGAACAACTGATGAATCATGGTTCTTTCATTAACCAGTCCCCGACCTGTAGGGATTACATTACCTGGTCCCCAACCCATAGGGCTTTCATTAACTGGTCCCCAACCAATTATATACTGAGTCCAATACATTCCTTTGATGTCTGGTAAGGTTATATATTCAAATTGTCCAATACCAATTGGAATATTTAATTTCTCATTCATATTATTCAAAATGTCCCATAACACTTTGAATAATTTAGTTTTAGTCCAAAAATGATCATAATAGTTAAATTTCATTATTTATCAATTGTATATATGTAAATTGAATCATGCAATCATTTTCAATACTAACAGTTGTATGGATATAAAAAATTAATCAATGACATGTATGGATATGTAGATATATTATAGTACATGTGATGATAACTAATGCACATAAAAATAAATTATTATTCAGGTTTTGTCACATAGAATGATAAACCTTAAATTCTAAAATCTTTATTTCATGAAAATAAACATTTTATATTCCAAAATGCATAATTTTGATATTAATATAGTTGTAATTTATATTTAAAACATACGCTGATAAATGGGCATGTCTAACAAAAATAAACTTCAATAATTAAAACATTTATTGTTGTAGATTCTTTATCATCTAAACTGAAATAGGTTAGAAAAAAAAAACAATTGTTTCATGTGAAGCACTCAGTATAAGAATGTAATTAAACATATTTCTCTACATGTGATTATTCATGTATGTGTATTCCTGTATAATCTAAAGACTATTCCAACCTTCTCTAAATTGGAATCCATGCGTGTAAGTTCAATTGTATTAACCAAATGGTGACATTAAAAGTTTTAGGCACACAATAACAAAATAAGGTTTTGTTATTGTTTCAAAATAAAACTGCATCATTTGTATTGTATATAATTATTTAAAACCATGTGAACACTATGTGTATAAATAAAGACATGATTTTGTGTAATTGTGGTTCTCATACATATATGTGTGGGTATAAAAGTTATATATAGCCATGTGAACACAAAATGTATACATGGGGATTTCACAGAAAAAACAAGGTTTAATCTAACTTTACAGATATTAAACACCTCAAAATATAATTGAATCACCAAGAATTTTTTTTTATGAAAACATAATTCAGTTTATGGTTAAACCTATAGGTATATACATATAATCGTATAAATATATTTATATAGTCCAATTAAAATAAAAAAAATAGAATACTCTCATCATTACCTGTATATATAAAAATTACAAAAACACATGAATGAGATGGTTTGCTTCATAATAATCATATGTATATACATATACCCATATATATACACAATGTGTATATGTGGGTTTATAATAAAATCAAAACCATTTTAAACTCACGTGTGGGTGGTGTAAGTAGGGTATATCATAGTTATTCTCATTAATCAAAGGAATTATGATACTGAAAGTATTTGGTATGTAAATATATTTATATTTGTAGTATATACATATAGATGTTTATATATGGTTTACTCAAATACAAACCATGTGACACTTAATTTCCTTTTGTTTTAAAAAACACTACTTAAATTTTGAAGATCCATATTTAGGAGTCTTAAAATCGGGTATCATAGATGTTTATTTAAAACTGTGTGATTATATATATATACAAAACCAAAAAATAAAAAGTTTATAAATACGTTTCGCAAAAGGAAGACATGGTATTTTAAACTCGTAAAATGGCCTTATGTTTTAAAAACATCATTAAACACTGAAATTCAATACTTAGAAGACATAGATCTGGTTTGAATGGAGAATTACATATTATTATATGTATATATGTTTATATAACTGAATACACACAGGGTGTATAAATATTTTTCACAAGTAAGGCATGGATTTAAATCCCTTACCAGTATTCAAGGAGGATGCAGGGCCGAGCAGAGGTTGGAGAGATGCTTGAGAAGAGAGAACCCGCTAGTTTTAAGGGTGAAAATTGAGTGTGTAAGTAAACTGTGTATGTATATTTTTATATACATTACATATTAAACATGAAATGATAAACCAAGACCTAATAGGAGACAAATTTAGAAGAAAACAAATACCCCAATCAAAGAAAAAATTATAAATAATTCAGATTGAAAGGAAGCTTGAAGTGGAATCCAAGCTTTGATTCATGGGTTGGGTTTTAAAAAATAATCTAATCTTATCATTGAAGTGGAAAGAGGAGTGTTCATGTGTCCTTTGATTGATATGGATAGATAATCATAGGTTGATGGAGATGAAAATTTAAGGAGGAAGTAATCTCATCCATCGACCCACAGTGCAACACAAACTGGTGCACGACATGGAGAAGACTACCAAGAAATGAATGGGTGGTCTGGATGAGGGTGAGAGGATCCAATGGTGGGAATAGAATCACATTATATGTTATGTTGTGTGGAATGACTCAATGAGGAATAGGGGGAAAAATTGAATGGCCAAGATTAAAAGAAACATCATCTTAATGTTGGAATAAACCCTAGTATTTTAAGAGGAGGTGTCTGATCTGTTTTAGAGGGGATGGCTGCGATTTAATCTGTGAATATTGGATGGATAGGAATTGAAGGGGTAATCCGATTGGGAATATATGGGTAGAATAAACATCCTAGTTCTTTTTTGTGGTTTTTATTCAATTGTCATTTTTTTCTAAAAATTTTCTTTTCTGTTTTGTTATTTCAATCACATTTTCAACTTTTTTTTGCATGTCACGCTTTTCATATAAGTCATCATTACCACTTTATATTATAATTTGATTGCTTTTTTATTTTATTATTATTATTAAATCATTATAATTATTTACTTAATTCCTTTATTATACTTTATATAAATTTTAACATAATACATTTATTACAAATATAATTTTTGATATTAAAATAGTTATACCATTATAAAAGTCATAATATTAATAATTTTTTAAAAATTAATCCTATCAAAATTTATCATTTAAAACTAACAATTACTAATTTATATATATGTATACTATATATATTAATTTAAAATTACCATATTATATAAATAATAATATATTTTTCAAATAGTCTCAAGAAATGATTTATTCAAAAAATTTAATTCAAATCATTTCATATAAATACAGATATAAATCAGGTTTTAAATAAAATAAATATGTATATTTTCAACATATAATTAAAATATAAATATAATTCCTACATTTAAAATAGATATAATTTTTTAAATCTAATCTTAATTCATAATTTTAAAACAAATAATTTTAACTATAAATATATATATGTATTATTTCAAAAATCAAAATTTTTAATTCCAAATATATTCATTGTGTAGTTATAATTTTTATAAGAGTTAGTGTAATTAAAATAGTCAATATATTTGTTTTCATAAGAAATTTATTTATTGAAAATATTTTGTCAAACTCCCATTTTGATAAATTTTATTATTCATTAATAAATATATTGATGTTAAAATATAACGCTATAAAATTAGTTTGAACATTATACAATTATCAATAAATAATATTGTTTAGTTAACTTACAATCAATTTAATACTTAATTTAACTTATTTTTTAATGGAAATCAACTAAATAAAATACATTTTAAATAAAATTAATTTTAGAATATTCTGGGATGTTACATTATTCCCCCATCAAAAGAATTGTGTCCTAGAAATTCAATTGTGCTCCTAGACTCACTGGAATAGACCTTCTGACATCCACCATGATGTGCCATCGTAGGTTCCACTGGCGTTGACAATTTCCCCAGTTCTCGGTTAAGCGGATTGCTAAAGTTATTCAAAAATCTTTAATCTTTTTGGCCCAGATGCATCACAATCAACTTGGATCAATCACATGTGGACATCTAAAGTTCCATGAGAGAAAAGCATGTAGTGTATAAAGTTAGGAGACGTCAGCATGAACTTGATGTCTATAACATAAATGGGTTGACTCGTCCTCAAGAATTTCAATGTCCATAACTTGACCAGAAAGACCGTAGGTCAACATTTGAGAAAGATACAATGCTCAAAGATCACCCTCTTGTGCATCCTCTAGGAAGTCTTATTAGGATTGAAAATTCTCAGCAAGGGTAAAGCATTTAAAAAAACCCTCAAAGTACTTTCCCTTACATGTATAGAATGGAAGTTGAGCATGCATCAGAAGTAAATTGTCAAAGATTGATCCTCGGTAAATTTTAAGTAAATGGGGAGAGTTTGATACATAGAAGAGATATTTACATGACAGATGAAGGTTTTAAAATATTTCAAAGCCTTATAAACACAACTTGGAAACTATAGTCTTTTGTATTTCTGTAAGAACCTGAGTTTTTGGAAACGGGTCAAATTCTGACCCGGTTTAATCTTTTAACTGGTTTTTGAGAAGTTTGGAAAATCTGTGCAGTTTCTAGAAATTTCTAGACTACACGCCGGGTACTTTAAGTACACTCCGTGTATGAGTTACCCGTGTGACCGGCCGTGTGCTCGCCGAGTACATGCCATGTGAAGACCGTGTAGAAAATTCCTACTACACGACGTGTATTTATAGACACGTCGTGTATCCCTTACCCGTGCAAGGCCAGATACATGTCGTGTGGTGCCCAGGTGTAAATTTCTATCTACACGGCGTGTAGTCTTCCTTGACACGCCGTGTACCCTTGCCCCGTGTAGCGGCCGAGACCCTGACCGTGTGTTGACCGTGTACACGGTCTAGACCGTGTGCTGGACTCCGCTTAAGTCGGAGTACGTAAACACGTATACACGTCATGTACTTGGGAAATACACGCCGTTTACTTTTTTTTTATTTGATCGACCGAGGCGTCGTCACGCCTCATTCCTAGTTTTCTATTCTTCTCCCCCTTTTGATGAACAGTCCGTCTGAAAGACCTCCACGAACACAAATCCTTCTAGATCCGCTGTATGACCTCCGTTCTTCGATCCGTCGGATCTAGGGAGACCACATCGGAGAGGCTAACCCTGCGTACCCTTCTTCGCCCTTGATTCCTCACCTATTTCTCCGCAGATTCCATCCGAACGGAATTGCCAGATTTTCCAGAAACGCAAATCTACCGCAGCTCAGTCCGATTCAGAGGCTAAAATCAAATGAGTGTCATCGTACAAGTACGAGGTGGGTGGTGAATACCTTCTTTCGTGTTTTCATAGACAATTTGGGGTTGCGACCTCTGGGCGCGATGTCGGGTGTTGAGCAGAACCCTGTTTATTTTTTTTAAATTAATTATCTGCATTGTGGGATGCCTCTAGGTATTCCTTGACCCTTATTGTGATTGAGCAAGGCCAGGTGAGAGGTCATAGCTCATTTGGGGCAATTCGTCCGGGGGTGCCAAAATGCATATGTTTTGGACCAGTAATTAAACTGTTGTTTTTAGACTGCTTTTGTTGTTGTTGAATTAAACTGCAGAGTTTGATTTGTTAAAGCATGATGTTAATTTGTGTAAGGTGTTGAGACCCCAGGTGCTGGTTTGGGTTAACATAAGTTGGGTCAAATTGACTGTTTAGTAATTTTCTGTTAAAAGTTATGCTTTCAAGTATGTTTTTGCGATGTGGGATTTTCTTGTGTTGAACTTTTTGATTGTTGGGCATGGCCCGGGTATATGTTGTTGAGTGATAAGGATCACAGGTTGGGGCCTTTGGCTCAGGTTACTTTGGGTGGTTGCTACCACGAGATTGGGCGTCACGGATGTCGGTTGACACAGTTGGACTATCAGGTTGGGCTTGGCCCGAGTTACTAGATGGGGAGACCATCAGACTGGAGTGATAGGTTCGCAGGGACACGAGACGTCAGGGATGTTGTGGCTTGGGATCTTCTTAAAGTGATTACCGCTCACCGGGTACTTTTGAGTATTGTGCACATAGATAGACTCCGAGATGAGGTGGTACGGCCACTCGCTGGGTAGAGGCCCCCGGTAGATGCGGTTAGGTATATTTGGTTTGGGGGTTCTTTCCATAGGAAGCCACATGGAAGTTGAGGAGCCTTTAGGAGATAGATTGAGGCATTCAGGTTGGGGGCAGAGGCTCGCCGTGATTGGAGGGTAGACATTGTTGTCCCTCCGGTTATCTTTTGAGGATAGGTATCGTTGTTCCTCGGGATGTTGTGACATGGGCAGGTTAAGCTTTCGAGCTGGGTTAAGACGGTTGGTCATGCCTTCAGGACGTCGGTACTTGAGACACATGGTGTCATGTGGCACGAGGTGTCGGGCTGCAGATCAGACTTTCCGACATTGGCCAAAGTAGGTGACCCTTCCTGGTGGCTACTGAGCACCAGTGAAGTCTTTGTTTACTTTTGGGCGTTGCACTGTTTTCTTGTTTTTCTTATATGAGCATGTCTGCCTAAACACTTATATTAGGTACGCACCTCTGGGTGGTATCCTACTGAGACTTGTCTCACACCCTACACGGGCCCTTCAGGACGCGTGTAGACTTTATGAAATTGCGTGCAGGTAAAGGTCCAGCCTTAAGAGATGGACTTTAAGTGCTATTGAATTGGAGACTGGCACGGACCTTGAGGTCGTGTTGTACTGGAGTTACTTGTTTAGTATTATTTTTTCGCAACAGCATGTGTATTTTATATTGTAGCTATGGCTGGTTAGCCATTGGCGCCGCAATATATATATATATATATATATATATATATATATATATATATATATATTGATTCGTATGACTTATTGGATGCATGCTTGGTTGTATTTGTAGTTATTGTAGTTGATTTTTGGCATGATGTTCTGTTTACTTTCCGCTGTTGTTGTTTTTGTATTGTTTCTGCTATTTATTGTTATTGAATGTGCTTCCGCTATGCAGGTCTGGTTCGAGTCTGCTGAGTTATTTATTCCTACTACGTATTTAGTATTCTACTTGGACCGGTACCATTTTATTCCTTCAAGAGGGTATATCCTCCCCACTATACCGATTCAGACCCTCGCTGCTAGTCGGTAGCCTTTGGCGTTCAGGGGAGGTGCGCCTAAGGTAGTGACACCCGACCCGCTTGGCACTGTTCGGGTGGCTGTCCGGGTTCGGGTCGTTACAAAGTTGTATCAGAGGAGTTCTTGACAAGGATTTAGTAGCAGTGTTTTTCTGGCTACTAATGAGATTTAGACATCTCTTTTTATTTCTGCTGGTTTTACTATTTGGGATATGGTAGACTCGAGATAGGTTGTTGTTGGAACTGGATTTTTGAACTTGTTCTTGGGTGCATGCAGCCCCATGTACGAGGGATGGATTGAGTTTCCAGGGGTGGGAATTGCTGTTTTCTTTTTGCTCAGATTACAGTTGATATGATTTCCACCTCGGTGGCTCACTTGTTGTGCGATGTTATTGATTATGATATGTAAACCTTGGCCGGTATGGCAAGGGTTTTTTCTTGGCTTTTGATAGACACATTTTAGGGTATTTCAATTTCATAACTGCACATATGCTTTGTGAAGTGATAATACCATGTGAATAAAAATAAATTTTCATGCTAAGTATGCTCTGGAATGTGAATATGTACAACTCCTGATAAAATTGCTTGTTTATGGTGATGTATATTCCATGCTTTGTATTTTGTAGAATTTCATGTGCATGACATATGGGTCTGGATCTTATGAGAGAAGGCATGTACTATGGTTGAGGTAGTGTAACTGTCAGGATTGGGAAACTTGGTTGTTGGGACTGAGGCAATGTTGGCTGTCAGGACGGGCATGACCTGAGGTACTATTGATACTTGGCTCTGTTGAGGGCGGGTAAGGAGGCTGTGAGGTCGGGATGCCGAGGGCATGGGTTGCAGTGAGGGGGGGTAAGGGTAGTTGTTATGCAATTCCATTTACTTCTTTCCTTATCTGCGTAGAATATATTGTTATATAGATATATGTGGTTTGTCTGACCATTTATGGTATTCAGCGGGTTACTTCTTCATGACACGATGGAGCGACAGATAGGAGAGGATATGGTTCCGCAGGATCAGGTTCAGAATCCGGTGCAGGCAGAGAATGAGCCGCAGGTACAGGCTTAGGGGCAGGATCAGGTTCAGGATTCAGTGCAGGTAGGGCAGCAGCCGGGTTTGGAAACATTCGGACCGTGGCTCGACGAGCAGCTCCGAGCTAGCCTAGTTCACGTCTTGCAGGGGATTGACAGAGGCACGCAGGGTACATAGCCTTATATGGTGTATCGTACGCGGGAGTTCTAGTCGTATCACCCTCCTCTTTTTCAAGGTGAGGGTGGTCTATAGGCGGCCGAGAACTGGATAGAGAGTATGCACATGATCTTTGAGCAGCTCAAGACGCCTCCAGGGAGGAGGGTCAAACTAGAGATGTACATGCTGAGAGGACTGGTGAAACATTCGTGGGATGTGCAGGTACGGGATCGTAGACACGAGGGACTGGCATGGAAGGACTTCGAGGACAGGTTCTTCGAGCACTTTTATCCGGAGACGTTGAGTGCAGAGAGAGATCGGGAGTTCTTGAGTCTTCAACAGGGAGATATGTCTGTCATGGACTACGTAGCTACTTTCATAGAGTTGTCTCTCTTTGCACCTAGTATGGTGAGAGATGATGCAGCTAGGGTGAGGTGCTTCGAGGATGGCTTGTGACACGTCATTCGGGTCCAGGTGAACATCATCAGGTTGGGTTATTTCTCCGAGGTGGTGAATCAGGCGCTCATAGCCGAGGGAAACGAGAGAGAGAAATCTTGTTTTGGCAGGGTGACAACCACAGGGGACGGTTCAGACAGTAGGAAGTGAGGGAGAGATGAGTTCCAGCAGAGCGGGCAGGCCAAGGACTTAGATAGACCACCTCGCGGCAGTTCAGCAGTGGTTTGCTTTCAGTGCGGACAGCCAAGACATGTTCGGGCTCAGTGCGATAGGCCTCTAAAGGAGTGTTGGGCATGTGGAAAGTTCGGACATCTGGAGAGGTTTTGCAGGAAGCCTTCTCAGACAGCCATCAGACAGGGACCAGGAAAGACTGTGGCATCAGGAGTTGGTTTAGGTTCTATACCGGGAGAGGGTGACTGAGGTTCAGCTGCACGTGGAGGATGGGACAGGGACAGTAGGACCCAGTTGAGTGGTCCGTGTCCGGAGACTGGGGAAGCAACGTAGAGAGGTCAGGCATTAGGCAGTCAGGCTTTAGGACAGGTGCACGATGGGGAGCTTCCAGGGATTGAGCAGGCTTGAGAGCCAATGATGGTGGCAGGTACACCGCAGGTCTGGCCGTGATTTTATTTAATTTCTTTTGGCATGGCCTCTTGAGGCATGTCTATTTGAGTGAATAGGTTTCACAGGATACTTGTGGACTAACTAGATGCTAGTTAGTGGGACTGGCATCATACCAGATGTGTTTTGTGTTTTTTTATATATTTGAGATGTGTGGCATACGGGCATCGTGGATGCGGGTTACTTGAGGTGCATGGAACCAGGTTTGAATTGAGCATCTATTAGATGCAGGACCTCATGGAGGCGGACGCCGAAGCGGTGAGAGTTACGTTGTGTGTTGGAAGCGACACATGGGTTCCGAGGAGGAGCAGGGGTGACAATGCGTCATGGGAGGACCATGGGTCTAGGAAATAGGTCGTTGGGCCTTGCTTGTTTCTTTTTTGCTTTGAGCTTTGTTTGGGTTGAGACCGAGTAAGAAATTCCTAAGGTGGGGAGCCTCTTTTTTTTAGGAATTTAGCAAGGACTTGAGACTAGGGTAGTCTGGGTTATTTAACCGGAATGGGCGTGTTCGGTGCCATCTCCTGGTTTCGTTTGGTAGCTCGGGGATGATCTATGTTAAGGTGGGGAGTTTTTCAGAACCCGAGTTTTTGGAAACGGGTCAAATTCTGACTCGGTTTAAACTTTTGACTGGTTTTTGAGGAGTCTGGAAAATCTGGGTAGTTTTTGGAAATTTCCAGACTACACGCCGTGTACTTTAAGTACACGCCGTGTATGAATTACCTGAGTAACTGGCCGTGTGCTCACCGATTACATGTCGTATGAAGACAGTGTAGAACTTTCCTACTACACGGCGTGTATTTATAGACAGGTCGTGTATCCCTTACTCGTGCGAGGCTAGGTACATGTCGTGTGGTGCCCAAGTGTAAATTTCCATCTACACGGCGTGTAGCCTTCCTTGACATGTCATTTACCCTTTCCCAATGTAGCGGCAGAGACCCTGACCATTTGTTGACCGTGTACACGGTCCAGACCATGTGCTGGACTACGCTTAAGTCGGAGTACGGAAACACATATACACAGCGTGTACTTGGGAAATACACGCCATGTACTTTTTTTATTTGATCGACTGAGGCGTCGTCGCGCCCCATTCCCAGTTTTCTATTCTTCTCCCCCTTTGGACGAATAGTCTGTCTGAAAGACCTCCACGAACACAAATCCTTATAGATCCGTCGTACGACCTCTGTTCTTCGATCAGTCAGAGGCAGTGAGACCACATCGGAGAGGCTAAACCCGTGCACCCTTCTTCTCCCTTAATTCCTCACCTGTTTCTCCACAGATTCCATCCGAACGGAATTTCCAGATTTGATGGAAACGCAGATCTACCGCAACTCAGTCTGATTCAGAAGCTGAAATCAAAGGAGTGTCATCGTACGAGTACGAGGTGGGTGGTACATACCTTCTTTCGTGTTTTCGTAGATAATTTGGGGTTGTAACCTCCGGGCGCGATGTCGGGTGTTGAGTGAAACCCTGTTTATTTGTTGTTAATTAATTATATACATTGTGGGATTCCTCTGGGTATTACCTGACCCTTATTGTGATTGTTCAAGGTCGGGTGAGAGGCCATAGCTCGTTTGGGGAAATTCTGACGGGGGTGCCGAAATGCGTATGTTTTGGACCAGTAATTAAACTGATGTTTTTAGACTGCTTTTGTTGCTGTTGAATTAAACTGTTGAGTTTGATTTGTTAAATCGTGATGTTAATTTGTGTAAGGTTTTGAGGCCTCAGGTGCTGGTTTGGGTTAACATAAGTTGGTGCAAATTGACTATTTAGTAATTCTATGTTAAAATTTATGCTTTCAAGTATGTTTTTTCAATGTGGGATTTGCTTTTGTTGAATTTTTTGATTATTGGGAATGGATCGGGTATATGTTGTTGAGTGATAAGGATCACAGGTTGGGGCCTTTAGTTCGGGTTACTTTTGGTGGTTGCTACCACGAGATTGGCCATCATGGACATCGGTTGAGATAGTTGGACTGTCAAGTTGGGCTTGGCTCGGGTTACTAGATGGCGAGACCATCAGACTGGAGCGATAGGTTCGCAGGGACACGAGGTGTCAGAGATGTTGTGGCTTGGGAGCTTCTTGAGGTGATTACCACTCACCGGGTACTTTTGAGAAGTGTGCACACATATAGACTCCGAGATGAGGTGGTATGGCCTCTCGCTGGGTAGAGGCCCCCGGTAGATGCGGTTAGGTATATTTGGTTTGGGGGTGCTTGCCATAGGAAGCCACGTGGAAGGTGAGTATCCTTCGGGAGACTGCTTCAGGCGGTCAGGTTGGGGGAAGAGGCTCGCCGTGATTTGAGGGCAGAAATTATTGTCCCTCCGGTTATCTTTTGAGGACAGGTGTCGTTGTTCCTCCAGATGTTGTGTCATGGGTAGGTTGAGCTTTCGAGTTGGGTTACGATGGTTGGGCATGCCTTCGAGACGTCAGTACTTGAGACGCATGGTGTCATGTGGCACAAGGTGCCGGGCTGCAGATCATACTTTCCGGCGTTGGCTGAAGCAGGTGACACTTCCTTGTGGCTGCTGAGCACCAGTGAAGTCTTTATTTACTTTTGGTCATTGCATTGTTTACTGTTTTTATTATATGAGCATGTCTGCCTAAACACTTATATTAGGTACGCATCTCTGGGTGGTATCCTACTGAGACTTGTCTCACACCCTACACGGGCCCTTCGGGACGCGTGTAGACTTTATGAAATTGTGTGCAGGTGAAGGGTCAGCCTCAGGAGCTGGACTTTAAGTGCTGTTGACTTAGAGACTGGCACGGACCCTGAGGTCGTGCTGTACTGGAGTTACTTGTTTAGTATTCTTTTCATGCAACAACATGTGTATTTTAAATTGTAGCTACGGCTGGTTAGCCATTGGCGCCGTGATATATATATATATATATATATATATATATATATATTGATTTGTATGACTTTTTGGATGCATGCTTGGTTGTATTAGCAGTTATTGTAGTTGATTGTTGGCATGATGTTCTGTTTACTTTCCATTTCTGTTCTTTTTGTATTGCTTCTGCTCTTTATTGTTATTGAATGTGCTTCCGCTATGCGGGTCTAGTTCGAGTCTTCTGAGTCATTTATTCCTGCTACGTATTTAGTATTCTACTTGGACTCGTACCATTTTATTCCTCTGGGAGGGTATAGCCTCCCCACTATACCGATTCAGACCCTCACTGCTAGTCGGCATCTTTTGGCGTTCAGGGGAGGCGTGCCTAAGGTAGTGACACCCGACCCACTTGGCACTGTTCGGGTGGCTGGCCGGGTCCGGGTTGTTACAATTTCGGTTGGAAGAGACAAAAGATTTGATTCATCTACCATCTAGATATTTCAAGAAAAAATTCTACTTAGTAAGACATAATTAATTTTTTCATTATTTTAACTTTCCAGAGCTGCCTAAACCAACCTCTAATACCAACTATCCTGACACCACCTTAGAATCCCTAGAGTCATTGCGTTAATAAACATGGTATTTAATTTTTATCAAAAAAATGCTGAAGAGTTACACATCATGTTCCATATAGAGGATCTTTGCATTTTAGGTTCTAGAAAACTAGATACAAATATTACAATCCTTTAATACTGAACAAAAAATACTCCACAAAGTAGCCACCACATAGTGTAACTCAAATCTACTAAACCTATAAAAATATTGTAATCTTAGGGTGAGCACAAAAATGCCTAGTAAGGGGGGTTAAAAATAACTATAATATTTAAAGAAAAACCTTTTAAAAAATTCACTTTTAAAAATATTAATAAAACATTTTATTAAATAAAACTACAACACATGAAGCACAAAATAATAGTTTACCAATAATAACTAGTGAGAATTTTAAGGAACATTAACAGGGCTACAATAATACAAGTTCTAATCATAAGCATGCTTATACCAAATGCATGGTGTGCAGCATATTATTCAGGAGTTAATTACACAATGTTAAGTGAATCATGCAAGGGTGCATGTACAAAATTTAAACATGGAAAAATTACATGATCAAAGTTGTAAATAAAGAAAGTCATAACTAATTTATCACATAAAAGTCACATCATAAAATAACTGGTAAACTACCATCATTTGTATTATGGTTTGGGAGATGGGTGATTAATAAACATCATGCCATGTTCATTTACTTCTTCTGATACTCATAAGTACATGTTCTTATCCCATCATATATTCCTGTTGAATACACTCTTGGTCTATTTAAATATTATAAATCTCTTAAACAAGAATATTCTCTAGATGAATAAACACTTGGTCAATTAAATTCCATAAACATAATGAGGGAATGAATAATGATAGACTATGTCAAGGCCTCGTTCCATGACCCGATTTTTCTCATGAGAACTACGGATGTATCGTGGGGCTTTCATTAACCTGTCCCCAACCTATAGGGCTTGAATTACCTTGTTTAGAACCTATAGGGATTTTATTAATTGGTCCCTAACCCATTATATAGTGAGTTCAATGAATTCCTTTTATATCCAGTAAGGTCATATATTCAAAGGGTCCCATACCACTTTGAATATTTAATTTCTCATTCATATTATTCAAAATGTCATATAACACTTTGAATAATTTAGTTTCCTAATCCATAAATGGTTATAATAGTTAAATTTAATTCTTTAGTAATTAGATATATATAAAGTTAATCATGCATTAATTTTCAACACTAACAACTGTATGTCTATAACAAATTAATCAATGACATGTATGGATCGGAATACATACTATAGTACATGTGATTATAACTAATTCACATAAAAATAAATGATTATTTAGGTTTTTTCGCATAGAATGATAACCCTTAAATTTTTAAATCTTTATTTCATGAAAATAAACATTTTATATTCAAAAATTCATAATTTTGAAATTGAGATATTTTTCATTTATATTTAAAACATACGCTGATAAATGAGAATGTCTAACAAAAATAAAGTTCAATAATTAAAACATTTATTGTGGAAGATTACCTATGAACTGGAGTGCAATAGGTTATATGGAAAACAATTGTTCCATGTGAATCACTCAGGCATAATAATGTAATTAAACATATTTCTCTACATGTGCTTATGCATGTATGTGTATTCATGTATAATCTGAAGACTACTCCAACCTTCTATAAATAGGAATGCATGCGTGTAGGGTCAATTGAATTAACAAGATGGTGTCTTCCTCGCCACACAATAACAAAACAAGGATTAATTATTGTTTGGAAAAATAAAATTGCATCATGTGTATTGTATAGAATTATTTAAAACCATGTGAACACTAAGTGTATAAATCAAGACAGTCTTTTGTGTAATTATGGTTCTCATACGTATATTTGTGGGTTTAAAAGTTATATATAACCATGTAAACACAAAATGTATAAATGGGGTTTTCACATCCAAAAAAGGTTTAATCTAACTTTACATATAATACACACCCCGAAAATATAATTAAATCACCAATAATTTTTTTTAAGAAAACTTAATTCGGTTTATGGTTAAACCTAAAGGTATATACCTTTAACCGTATAAATATATTTATATAGTCCCATTAAAATAAAACTAAATAGAATACTCTCATGATTAACTGTATATATAAAAAGTACAAAAAAACATGAACGAGCTAGTTTGTTTCATAATTAACATATGTATATACATATACCCATATATATACACATAGTGTATATATAGGTTTTATAATAAAATAGAAACCTTTTCAATCTCGTTTGTGAGTGGTGTAAGTAGGGAATATCATAGCGATTCACGTTAATCAAATGAATTATGAGAATGAAGTTATTTGGTATGTAAATATATTTATATATGTAGTATATATATATATATTTTTAAATGTGGTTTATTCAAACACAAACCATGTAACCCTTAACTGCCTTTCATTTTACTAAAAACAGCACTTAAACTTTGAAAATCTATATTTAGGAGTCTTAAAATCGGGTATCATAGATGTTTATTTAAAACTATGTGATTATATATATATATATATATGACTAAAAAATAAAAACTCAATAAATAGGTTTTTCATAAGGCAGAAAAGGTATTTTAAACCCTTACTACTACCTTACATTTTAAAATCATCATTAAACATTGAAATTCATTTCTTATAAGGCATAGAACTGGTTAGAATAGAGAATTACATAAAACTATATGTATATATATTTATATAATCTAATAGAAATAGGGTGTATAAATAGTTTCACACAAGGAAGGCAAGGCAGTAAATCCATTACCAGTATTCAAGAAGGAGGCAGGGCCGAGCAGAGTTTCGAGAGGTGCTGGAGAATAGAGAACACATAACTTTTAAGGGTGTAAAATGAGTGTGTAAATAAACTGTGTATGTATGTTTTTATATACCCCATGGATTAATCATGAAATGATAAACCAAGAACTGAGAGGAAACTCAGGGAGAAAAATAAAAATACCCTATTCAATTCAAAAATTATAAATAATTCAGATTGAAAGGAAGCTTGAAGTGGAATCCAAGATTTGAGTCACGGGTTGGGTTTTAAAAAAAATATAATCTTATCATTGAAGTGGAAAGGGGAGTGTGCATGGGTCCATTAATGGATATGGATGGATAATCATCGGTTGATGAAGAATAAATGTGAAGTAGGAAGGAATCTCATCCATTGACCCACCATGCAACATGAACAGGTGTGCGGTGTGGAGAAGACTACCAAGAAATGAATTTGTTATCCGGATGAGGGTGAGATGATCTAACGGTTGGGATAGAATCTTATTGGATATCCTATCATGTGGAAAGACTCAATGAGGAATAGGGTAAAAAAAGAGGATGACCAGGATTAAAGTAAACTTCATCCTAGGGTTGGAATAAACCCTAGTATTTTAAGAGGAGGGGTCTGATCTGTTATAGAGGGGATGGATGTGATTAAATCTGTGAAGATCAGTTAGATGGGACTTGAAGGGGGTAACCTGATCGAAAATATAGGGATGGAACAAACAACCGTGTGTTTTTTTTGTTTTTTTAGTCAATTATATTTTTTTATTCTAAAAATTTTCTTTTTTGTTTTATTTTTTCAATCACATTTTCATCTTTTTTTGTTTTGCATGTCATGCATTGCATATAAGTCATCGTTACCACTTTATATTAGAAGGTGTTTTCATTTTTATTTTATTATTATTAGTACATAATTATTATTATTTAATTAATTCATTTAATATAATTTATATAAGGTTTAACATAATACTTGTATTACAAGTTTAACATTTAATATTAAAATAGTTATACCATTATTAAAGACTTAATATTAATAATTTTATAAAAATTAATCCAATCAAAATTTATAATTTAAATATAACAATTACTACTTTATATATATGTATACTATGTATATTAAACTAAAATTACCATATTATATTAATAATAATATATTTTTCAAATAGTTTCAAGAAATAATTTATTCAAAAAAATTAATTCAAATCATTTCATATACATATAGATATAAATAAGGTTTTAAATAAAAAAATATGTATATTTTCATCATCTAATTAAAATATAAAAATAATTCATAAATTTAAAATAGTAATAATTTTGTAAATCTAATCTTAATGCATAATTTTAAAACAAATAATTGAAACAATATATATACATATATTTATTATTTCAAAAATAAAAATTTGTAATCCCAAATATATTGAATGTGTAGTAATAATTTTTATCAAAGTTAGTATAATTTCAACAATCTATATATTAGTTTTTTTAAGAAATTTATTTATATAAAATATTTTATCAAAAACCCATTTCGATAAATTTTATTATTCATTAATAAATATATTCATGTTAAAATATATGCTACAAAATTAGTTTTAACACTATACAATTATCTATAAAAATTATTGTATAATTAACTTATTATCTATTTTATACTTAATTTAAATTATTTTTTAAAAGGAAATCAACTAAATAAAATACATTTTTTATAAAATAATATTTAGAAAATTATGAGATGTTACATTATTCTCCCCTCAAAATAATTGCATCCCTACAATTCCATTGTACTCCTAGACTCACTGTAATAGACTTTCTGACATCCACCATGATGTCCCATCATAGGTTCTACTAACGTTGACGATTTCCCCAGTTCCTGGTTAAGAAGAATCCTAAAATGGTTCCAAACTCTTCTATCTCTTTGGTCGAGATCCAGCACTGGAAACTTGGATCAATCGCATGTGGACATCTAAAGTTACATGAGAGAAAATCCTGAAGTGTATGAAGTTGGGCGACATCAACATGAACTTGATGTCTATAACATAAATGGGTAGACTCTTCTTCAAGAATTTCAATGTCCATAACTTGACTAGAAAGACTATCGGTCAACATTTTACAAAGATACACTGCTCGGAGGTCACCCTCTTGTGCGTCCTCTTTGAAGTCTTCTAGGTATTGAACATTATCCACTATGGTAAAGCATTTAAATAGACCCTCAAAGTACTTTCCCTTATATGAAAATAATGGAAGTTGATCATGCATCATAAGGACATAGTCGAAGCCTAATTCTCGGTGGAGTTAAAGTACACAAGGAGAGTTTGACACACAGAAGAGGTGTTTACTTGATAGGTAAAAGTTTTAAAATGTCTCAAAGAATTATAAACAAGACTTGGAAACTATAGTCTCTAGTATTTTGGTTGGATCAAACAAAATACTTGATTCATCTTCCATCTAGAAATTTCAGGAAATAATTCTACTTAATAAGACATAATTAAATTTTTTTAGCATTGTTCTAACATTCCAGAGTTTCCTAAACTGACCTATGATACCAACTATCACACCCCGAACCCAGAATCCCTGGATCTGGTGTGTTAATAAACATGGTTTGTAATTTTTATCAAATGAACTGATGAATAATTACATATCATGTTCTTATAAAGAGGATATTTTAGTTTAGTTTCTTGAAAACCAGATAAAAATATTGAAATCCTTCAATACTGAATACAAAATACACGACAAAGCATCCACCACATAGTGTAACTCAAATCCACTAAACCTGTAAAAAATTGAAAATGTTGGGTCTGCACAAAAAATATTAGTAAGTAAGTTTTAAAATAAATATACTATTTCAATAAAAACCTATTAAAAATTTCCCTTTTAAAAATATTCATAAAACATTTTCTTAAAGAAAACTGCAATACATAAATCACAACATAACAGTTTTACAAAATTACCAGTGAACATTTTAAGGAACATTATTAGGGCTACAATAAAATAGGTTCTAATCATAATCATTATTATACCAAATGAATGGTGTGTAGCATATTATTTAGGATTTAATTAAACGATCCTAAGTGAATCATGCAAGGGTGCATGTACAAAATTTCCACATGGAAAAAGTACATGATAAAAGTTTCTCATAAAAAATCATAATTAATTTATCACATAAAATACACATCATAAAATAACTGGTAAACTATCATCATTTTTATTAAGTTTTAGGAGATGTGTGATGAGTAAACATCATGAAATTTGTATTTAATTCTTCTCATACTCATAAGTATAGGCTCTTAACCAAGCATATTCTCTAGTTGAATACACACTTGGTCAATTTAAATACTATAACGCTCTTTACCAATAATATTCTCCAGTTTAATACGCCCATGGTCAATTAAATACTATAAACATAATGAGGGAATTTATAATGCTAGAATGTGTCAAGGCCTTGTTCTGTGACCTGATTTGTCTCATGAGAACTATTGATGCATCATGGGGCTTGTATTAATCACTCCCCAACCTATAGGGCTTGCATTACCCAGTCCTCTACCCATAGGGCTTTCATTAACTAGTCCCCAACCCATTATATACTGATTCTAATACATTCCTCTTATGTCCAACAAGGCCATATATTCAAAGTGTCTCATACCACTTTGAATATTCAATTTCTCATTCATATTATTCAAAATTTCCCATAACACTTTGATTAATTTAGTTTCTTAATCCATAAATGGTCATAATAGTTAAATTTCATTCTTTATCAAGTAATATATATAAAGTGAATCATCCATTAATTTTCAATACTAACAACTATATGGATATAAAAAATTAATCAATGACATGTATGGATAGGAATACATATTGTATCACATGTGATGATAACTAATGCGCATAAAAATAAATGATTATTTAGGTTTTTTCTCATAGAATGATAACACGTAAATTCTAAAATCTTTATTTCATGAAGATAAACATTTTATATTCCAAAATAAATAATTTTGAAATTAATATAGTTGTAATTTATATTTAAAACATACGCTGATAAATGGTCTTGTCTAAAAAAAATGAAATTCATTAATAAAAACATTTATTGTGGAAGATTCTCTATGAACTAAAGTGCATCATGTTAGACAGAAAAAAAATTGTTCCATGTGAATAACTCATGCATAATAATTTAATTAAAAATATTTCTCTACATGTGATTATTCATTTGTGTGTATTCATGGATAATCTAAAGACTATTCTATCCTTCTATAAATAGGAATTCATGCATGTAATGTCAATTGTATTAACTAGATGGTGGCTTACTTTAAAAAATTTAGAAACACAATAACAAAATATGGTTTTTTTATTGTTTTACAAAACAAAATGGCATCATGTGTATTGTATAGAATTATTTAAAACCATGTGAACACTAAGTGTATAAATCAAGACATTATTTTGTGTAATTTTGGTTCTCATACATATATGTGTGGGTTTAAAAGTTATATATAACCTTGTAAACACAAAATTTATACATGGGGTTTTCGCAGCCAAAACATGGCTTAATATAACTTTATAGATATTATACACCTCAAAAATATAATTTAATCACCAAGAATTTGTTTTATGAAAACTTAATTCGGTTTATCGTTTAACTCATATGTATATACATATAACCATATAAATATATTTATATAGTTCAATTAAAATAAAACCAAATAGAATACTCTCATGATTACTAGTATATATAAAAAGTACCAAAACATGTGAAGGAGATGGTTATTTTCATAATAAACATATGTATATACATATGCCCATATATATACACAAACTGTATATATGGGTTTTCTAATAAAATCGAAACTATTTTAAACTTGCGTGTGAGTGGTGTAAATAGGGTATATCGTAGAGATTCTCATTAATCAAAGGAACTATGAGACTAAAGGTATTTTGTATGTAAATATATTTAAATCTGTAGTATATACATATATATTTTTATATATGGTATATTCAAACACAAACCAAGTATCCCTTAAGTTCCTTTTATTTAAAAAACACTAATTAAACCTTGAAAATCCATATTTAAGAGTCTTACAATCAGGTATCATAGATGTTTATTTAAAACTGTGTGATTATATATATTTATATATATATATATAACCAAAAAATAAAAAGTGTATAAATAGGTTTTTTTCAAGGCAGATAAGGTATTTTAAACCCTTACAACTGCCTTGCGTTTTAAAAACATCATCAAACATTGAAATCCAATACTTAGAAGTCATAGAACTAGTTAGACTAGAGAATTACATAAAACTATATGTATATATGTATATATAACCAAATACACATAGGTTGTATAAATAGTTTTACACAAAGAATTCATGGTAGTAAATCCCTTACCAGTATTCAAGGAGGAGCTAGGGCCGAGCAGAGGTTGGAGAGGTTCTTGAGAAGAGAAAACCCACAAGTTTTAAGGGTGAAAAAAGAGTGTGTAAATAAACTGTGTATGTATATTTTTATATACCACAAGGATTAAACATGAAGTGATAAACCAATACTTGAGAGGGGACTCATGGAGATGAAAACAAATACCCCAACCAAAGTAAATATTATAAACAATTCGGATTAAAAGGAAGCTTGAAGTGGAATCTAAGCCTTGAGTCGTGGGATGGGTTTTAAAAAAAATTATCTAATCTTATCATTGAAGTGTAAAGAGGAGTGTGCATTAGTCATTTGATGGAGATGGATGGATAGTAATATGTTGATGAATAAGAGAAGTTAAAGAGGAATGAATCTCGTCCATCAACTCACCATGAAATATAAACTGGTGTGCGGCATGTAGAAGACTACCAATAAATGAATGGGCGGTCTGGATGGGGGTGAGATGATCCAATGGTTGGGATAGAATCATGTTGGATGTTCTGTTGTGTGACGCGACTCAATGAGGAATTGGGGGAAAAGGTGGATGGCCAGGATTTAAATCAACTTCATCCTAGGGTAGGAATAAACCCTTGTATTTTAAGAGGAGGGTTCTGATCTGTTATAGAGTGTACGACTATGATTAAATCCCTGAATATCGGATGGACTGTACTTGAATGAGGTAATCCGATCAGAAATATAGGGGCGGAACAAACATCCTAGTGTTTTGTTTTTGTTTTTTTTGTCAATTATCATTTTTTTATTCTAAAACTTTTATTTTACTTTTTATTTTTTCAATCACATTTTCAACTGTTTTTATTTTTTAATTTTTTTTGCATGTCACGCTTTGCATATAAGTCATCATTACCACTTTATATTAGAATTTGTTTTCTTTTTTATTTTATTATTATTATTAAATCATTATCATTATTTAATTAATTCATTTAATATAATTTGAATAAATTTTAACATAATACATGTATTACAAGTTTAACATTTAATAGTAAAATAATTATACCATTATAAAAGCCATAATATTAATAATTTTATAAAAATTAATTCAATCAAAATTTATAATTTAAAACTAACAATTACTACTTTATATATATGTATACTATATATATTAAATTAAAATTACCGTATTATATTAATAATAATTTATTTTTCAAATTTTTTCAAGAAATGATTTATTCTAAATTTATAATTCAAATCATTTCATATAAGTATAGATAAAAATTAGGTTTTAAATAAAAAAATATGTATATTTTCATCAACTAATTAAAATATAAATATAATTCATAAATTTAAAATAGTAATAATTTTGTAAATCTAATCTTAATTCATAATTTTAAAACTAATAATTGTAACAATATATATATATATATATTATTTCCAAAACCAAAAAATTTATTTCCAAGTATATTAAATGTGTAGTATTAATTTTTATCATAGTTAATGTAATGGAAACAGTCAATATATTTGTTTTTTTAGAACTTTATTTATTTAAAATATTTTATTAAACACCTATTTCTATAAATTTTGTTATTCATTGATAAATATATTCATATTAAAATATAACGCAATAAAATTAGTTTTAACAATTTACAATTATATATAAAAATTATTGTATAAATATCTTATAATAAATTTAATATGTAATTTAATTTAATTTTTTAAAAGAAATAAACATAATAAAATAAATTTTTAATAAAATTAAGTTTATAATATTCTGAGATGTTACAGTTTTACTGTGTAGATAACCATTGAATTAGAAATTTATTTGGTCATTAATATTATCTTGGAAGAATATTAGTATAATTTGGGGAAAATTACAGGATTAAATTAAACAAAATATAATGGGGTTACATTTGATGAATAAAGGATGAATTATCTTTTGGAATAATATATGATTTTATTGAGGATTTATGATAATTTGGGTTATTTATAGAAATCATAACTTGGTGATTATTTGATTAGGGAAAATTTATTTTTAATATAAGATAGTAAGGTTGATTGATGTTACATAGAGTAAATATTAAACTTATCTTGAAAAAATATGTGATAAATTTCTTCTGATATTTGAGTTTCAATATTAGTTTGGAAAATTCTGTCGAATTATAAGGATTGTTATTTATTGAATGATATATGTTGAAATTTGGGTATTACTGTTATTTTTTAGAGCTTAAAGTAGTTTTTATTCATTTGAAGGTTTATTCATTTTGTGAATTATTTTATATTGTACTAACCATTTTGGTTGCGGTTAATATCTAAATATAAGATGAATAGAGTTTTTTAAATTTTTGAGGATTATGTGATCTATTAGAAGCTGATTATAATACTTTAGAAATGAAAAATTCATATTGAATACTCATCGTTTGGAGAAAAAGATGATATTTTAGTGGAAATTGATTAAATATGAAAGTATTCTGGTCAAATAAGTATACATCCACATGTTCTTAGTCTATGTAGTAAAATAATTCTTCAACTTTAGAAAAATTATTTTGAAGAAAAAATGTTATTTGTTTAATTTTATTACTAATAAATCAATGTCGTTTTAACCCACCATAAATTTATATTTTTATGATGGTTAACTTTATCCTAACTATATTCTATTTCACTCTTTGTCATAGACTATAGGGGAATGTACTTCATTCAATTTGACAATACTCTGTACATAGAGATATCTCAAGTCCTTAAATTTGTCTATATCATGGACTGGTATAAAGTGAGTCGATTTGGTTATCATATCGATCACAACCCATATAGAATTATTTCCCTGATGGGTACATGGAAACCTAACCTCGAAGTCCATAGAGATCTTGTACCACTTCCAATTCGGAACTTAAAGTGGTTAAAGAAAACCTAAAGATTTATAGTTCTTGACTTTGACCTATTGATAGGTATAACAATTAGAAAAAAAGTCAGTGATGTCTCATCTCATAACTAGGCACCAAAATCATAATCTCATATCATAAACATATTCTAGGTTCTAGAGTGAACCACCCACTCGACATTATTCAGTCATCCATTATTTCCTTTCTTATGGGAAACCATACAACAAATTAATTCTAAAAAAATAGTATGACTTTGGAAAATAACATCCACTCAATGACGATATCCCCACCATAAAGAGAGTACCTTATGCTACAAAATTAATTATCAAGAAACTTCTCTTGATGAATCATCTTGAGAGGAGTAGAGGTTAACAAAACACATTACAAGATAACCATCACCTCCTCCAACCAAACTCCAAAATGAAACTGAGAAAAAAGAGAAATAAAGTCCCACTCTTATTATAACCCTTTCATGACCTGGGTTGGAATTGTCTTATTCAAATCATCAGCATTGACATTCCCCTACCCCATGGTGTAGTCAATGTTAAAATCAAAATACTGTTGGTACTCTACCCAAAACCTCTACAAATGTTTTAAACATTTTTTTATAAAATATATAACTTAATATTTTATGTTTAGAATAAAAAGTAACCCTTTATCCAAAAAGGGAATTCCTACAACTCTTAATCATGTACATCACTATTGTAATTTTGAGATCATGGTTTGAGTAATTCTTCTCATATGGCCTAAGCTGTCTGGAGCCATAGGAAACCACATGATCACCTCGAATAAGAACACATCCCAATCATGAACCAGATGTTTCATAGAATAATACATAGTCTTACCCAACCTATGGAATAAATTAACATGGGTGCATAAGTCAAAATACATTTTAACTCATTGAAATAACTCTGAAATTTTTTATTCTACAATAACTTCAGCCACACTCTGGTGAGAGAATCCGTTGGAGAATCCAAATTTTAGAAATATTTAATAAACCTACAGTAATACCCTACCAAGACCAAGAACCTCCATATCTAGAAAATATAATGTAGTTGGTCCCAAGTCATAATATCTTTCACCTTCTCAGGATCTACTAAAATACCATTTTCTAGCACCACATTTCCTAAGAACATCACTTCTAGTATCTATAAATTTCATTTTGAAAGATTAGCATAAATTCTATGATTTATCAAGATTTATAGGACTTCTCTAAAATGACATGCATGATCATATTTAGTTTAGGATTAAACCGACATATCATCAAAAAATACCACCACAAATGAATTGAGGTACTCGTAGAATATTATATTCATCAAAGACATAAAAACTTTAGGAGCATTGGTTAGGAAAAAATTTATAAAAAGATACTCAAAGTGACCATATCTTCTCTAAAATGAAATCATTGCAATGTTGGATTATTTAATTCTTAACAAGTGGTATCCAAACTAAAGATCAATCTTTGATAACCAATTATCCCCTTTCAAATGATCAAACAGGTCAATTTATCTGAGGAAATGGATACTTGATCTTTTTTATAACAGGATTGAGTTTCTAGTAATCAACACATAGGAAACGTTTCCCATAAGATTTCTTCTCAAAGAGAATAGGAGATTTCCAAGGTGACATGCTTGGGTGTATAAATCCTTTATCTAATAAATCTTCCAACTGAGTGTTCAATTCTTTCAACACTTCTAGTTCCATATGGTAATAATAAATAGACATTGGTTCAGTATCATGTACTAAATCAATAGAGAACTCTACCTCTCTTTTCAATGGAATACTAGATAAATTAGAAGGAAACACATCAAGAAACTCAATGATGACTAGAGGGATATAATCACTCAATAATTATCAATCTATGTTAAAAGATAACATAAACATTACCAAGACCAACTCCATAAAAGAATATTCAAATCTACATTACCTTGGGTCACATTATCTATAAAAGGCATGACACACCCCATGGTGTGCAGTAAAGGTTTCCTACCAAATGTAAAATTCAATCCCAGCCTTATGAATAATCAACAAATCCTTCCCAAAAAAATCATTAAGAGGTTTCATATCGAGAAATAGAAAATTCTAGGTAAGCTTAATATCTAATAAAAAGAAAAAACAATCAGGGAAACAGAGACCCTACTCTCTCTTTGTTCTGAGGGGCATAGTAATATCTATCACATAAAACAAAATCATCATAGTAATATTTAATAGGTTTATGATACAAGACAATATAAATGATAAAGATGCCCCAGAATCATATAAATATTTCATTAAAGGTGAAGATATAGTGATGGTACCTCTCATAATCATTGTACTAGTATTATACCCCTTTATGGACTCTTCTATTAAATGAAAAAGCTTTGTTTTGGATGTCTATGGCTGGAATCCCATAGATCTTAAAGCATCTGATTTAACCATAATACATTTCGGTGTTGATAAGAATGTAACCCTATATGGATAAAAAAATTAGTGGTGGAACTTCTATAGATGTCCTGAGGGACCACAAGAACTATAGATCTTTAGTACCTTTTTAAAAACACATCTCGAATGCCCAAACATTTCAAACTAAAAGAAAGTCAATGGGCCTCTTCCAGACATTGTAGGAGGTCTAGAAGATACCTACTATCTTGAATCACCATGAGACTCATCTTGATTCCTATTTCCTTTAATATAACTCACACAACTACCATTGGGAGAAAAAGGAACGTCCATCAACCCTAAATTTTCATCCAGGTTAAGCTCAACCATCAATTCCCTGTCTAACACATTAGAATAGAAGCCCGATTCGGCAAGAAAACCTAGGATTAGATTTCATATTGAAAACCCAAATAAAATCTTCATTTCTTCGCTTCACATTGGTAACAACCTAAGGAGTAAAACGAAAAATCTAGGTAAATCTGTTTTCATACTAATTCATGGTCTTTTCACCCTTCTAGAGGTTGAGAAACTCCATAGATTTCTCTAAGACCATAGATTACAGATAGAATTTATTTGTGGAAATAATTCAATATTCCTTTCATTACAAACCCTCATGCTACTTTTTTATCACCATAAAATATCACCATCTCCTGTTAGGACCTTTCAGCTCAAAGGTATCTCATTTCGTATGAATAGATTTTAGAATTTCTAAAAACTCAAAAAGAAACTCTAAATTTTTTAACTATTCCTTGGCCTCTTGAGGATCATTAAATCCTTGTATATTTGGTGGATTCTAGTGAATACGCTCTTAATAAATGTCATAAGATTCATCCCTTGAAGGTTTCACTATCAGAACCGAAGGGGAATGAGTGTGTGTACTTTTCCTAGAGCTTGGACAATCTATACCACTATCTCGACAAGACTCTGGTCCACTAAAGGATTTTCTCATTGTAGTTCAGCAGCACCTTCCTCTTGTGTACTATTCACACATCTTCTTGGAGGCATGATACTACACAACAACAATAGACAACACTAAAGACATCAAAAAGGGTACACAAATCAATGATATAGGAATATAAATTCTATAGAGTATAAATTTCAAATTTTAATTTCAACATACATAGACCAAAGGAAGGGAAAAGACTAGAATCATATCAAACAATTCCTCAAATACACCTTTTCCCATCTCCCATGGTGACTTAAGGCTTGTTACAATGAGTTATATCTAGTATATCACTCAAAACTAACTCCTAAATCCCATCAAGGTATCCCAAACCACATACCATCATCAAAAAAAGATGTTTAACCAGCACCTCTAATACTAATTTTTCATGAACTAACTCGAATACCTGGGTACATTAATACAAAATCCATATCTAAAATAGACAGAAGGTAATTCTCAATATCCACATGTTGGAACAAAGCACCTAAAATGATATAAGAAATAATAGGGAATAAATTTTTCACAACATGACAAAAGATAAAAGATGCATGTCAGTATACTGAACACTCCAAAGGGAGAAAGTACCAATTATAAATAGGTAAAATAGTACCGAAACAAAAATATAAACATAGAAAGGAAAACAACAAAGTGAACCATACAAAATTTTCAAAAAAAATTAGTAACAAGTGGACAGTAGCTCTACTGGTCACCATCATTAATCCACAGTTTTGAGGATTAATAACATCCACCACCACCAAATGGAACTTTTCTTTTACTTGGACGAAGAATATTAAAATCTATAAATTCTCAAAGGAAAAGGTATGGTGTGAGATTTTAATCCCGGTAGGGTCTCACCAAATGTTCCATAATCAATTTCATAATAATTAAACCGAATTTGATTTAATTTAAAATAAGAAAAGGCATGTAATTTTATTCATATATTTTAAACCAAAACATGCTTCCACATCAAAAATGATGACAGATATATCAAAACAATATTAAATTTAAATTCTTTATAAAAATCTTATATAAAGTAGTTGGCATGAATAAATCAATTAAATAAATAACGAAATATATATCCAATTAAACAAATCATGTAACTGTGTAAAAAAGATCTGTAGTATGTTACTTGAGGTAATTGGATCCTCAAACATATCAATAATTATCGTGGCTCAATATAGGTTTGAACACTCAAATAAATTTATAACCCAATTGGAGAACCCTCATGGGCCTTCTAAAACCTCAAAGGGTAACCCTCCCAGGTGTTCATGCCACAATTTCATATTTAAAGTGGTCATCGACAATCCATTGCTAGAAAATCAAGGTTCTAGCGTTCTTATCCCAATTACCACTAACCACCCAAGCTAACATGTTCTTGAAACAATAAATCAATAAATCATGGGAAAATCAAGCATTTAAAATCAATTCAAATTACAATTTCCTAGTTTTATATTTCAACACACCATTCTAATTTCAAAACCAATAGATGGGTTTTCATTAATTCATGCCATTTCTAATCATCTTTCACTCTGATCAATTTTTCTCAACGCTCAAAATCAAATCAATTTATCAAATCAATTTCAAAATCAATTCACCATTTTTTCCAAAATCTACCCTACATTTAAATTCTATTAAAATTGGCGTTTTTTATCAATTTCAAACCAATGTCAAAATAAAACATCAAATACATTCAAATCAGAGTTTTTAAATCAATTAAAAATTCATTTCTATTTAATAAATCAATTTAATGTTGAAATAATAGGGAAAAGTAATATATAACCACCTACCTTTTAAATCCCGATATCAAAATGTACGCACACAGTGGGGAACGCCATGATAGAATGAAGGTAATAGAGATCAAGAGAAACAACCTAGGATCAAGATCCATCAAAATAGAGATTAGATCCATCAATAACATGATGATTTATCACTCTCAAAGGAGGATAGAAAGAGGGATCAAAAAATCATAAGAGAGGATATCCACATACTCAGAGGAGATCAAATGAAATCATTAGAGATTAAATCCACCAAGAAAAGGGTTTAGATGATTAAAAATAACCTCTTGGGAGCCTTAAAGGATAGAGGATTCATGTTAGGATTTAAATAGGTTAATTAAGGGTTAAACTGAAGAGTTTTTGGATTTTGAAAAAAAAAATTATACTAAATTAAAACCCACACTTATAATTTTCTAAGTAGGGTCACATGGTTAGAAAAATTGTGTCCCCTAACCATGTGCCCCTACTAGTATAGTTAATGGTTTCTTCTATGAGGGCGCATGACTTTTCAAACCATGAACTAACCATGAAAAGCCACATTGTCTTATTTTGAATGGTTTGGAGGGGTTTTTCATGATTTTTTTGGACAAAACATTATCCCCTATCTAGTGGATCAAAATAGGGCACACGTTTTGTTGGTCCAAACTCCACTATCTTCCCTAACGATGCTTCAATAATGCACAGCCCCATGGGCTTCCAAAATTCTCCAAATTTCACCTGATGCACCCCAAGATAAGACCCAATTAAAAGGAGATCGATATAAGGGTCAAGAAATACCTAAAATAAGGTAATGGTATATTAAATTATTAAATAATATAAATAAATAATGAATGTTTAAATGGTTCTTAAAAAAGTAGAAAATTAATATAATTTTACTATTTAAGAAATTAAATAACATATGTGGTATTCCAGACTCGAGTTAGGGGACTTTCATTTAAAAATTTCATCATTTAAAGTTTACATTAAAACATAGATTTTCTAAAATATCATTATTTTATAAAAAAATGAATAGTTTTTTATAATTCTCATATGATTGTTTAAAGTCATTTTTCCCATGTTTTATTTTTAAAAAAATGAATTGAAAGAGACCTTCTTAACATTTTTTGAACAAGGTATTTTGATCCTTTTATTCAATAGTGTTAAAGGAATATTTTTTAACTTATACGACATGAGCATAATTTCCCACCATCATGACTAATATTTTCTTTTAATAATCCTCTACAATTTTTCATGTTTATTTTCAAAAGAAATTATTTTCTTCGTATTTTAATAGTTTTTTAAAAATAAGTGATTTAAAAAATAAAGGATTATTTCCTACAAGAAATATTCCAAGTGATTTTTCAAAATCATTTCCCAACTAAGAATAAATCCTTCTATGTTATTTGACATTGTCTTCCTTTAAAATATTCAATATTTTCTTCAAAGAAAACCTATCATTCCCATTTTCTATGTATTTGTGTATTGAAAATGGTTTTCATCTGAAAATGTTTTCATATAGGTCAAAAGAGTTTTTCAATTATTTATGTTAAAATAATGAAAGAATAAAATTATTTGATAATGATATGGTTCTTGAGCATTGCATATGAGAAACAGATATTCTAGATACAGCTTATACGAATGGTTGAGCCCCATTATAGCTCACGGGTGAGCATGATACAGCTTATATATAGGGTTATTCCCATTACAGTTCTCCAATGCATTAGGTAATGTTTGGACGTTATACATGAGGGTTATTAAAATATTAAATGTGATGGTTAATCCATGTGTAGTTGTGATGGTTACTCTATGTTATTGTTCGAAATTTAACCATGAAGGTTTTCCATGAGTAGTTATGATGGATACTCCAAATATAACTGTGATGTTTATTCCATATGTAAGAGTAAAAAGTACAACTTTTTGAAAAAAAATCATGTGATTTTTAAGTTTTCATAGAAAAATATATGCATTTATTTTTCCTTTAATATTTTTAAGAAATATTTTTTAAAAATTATTGGACAAAAAACATGATTTCTTGGATAAGAAAAAGGGTTATTTTGATCCCAACGTATATTTTAAAAAAGGAAAATTTTTATTTGTATTCATGGACTGATGATTTCTTTCTTTATTTTATGTCCTTTACTGATATTTTTTTTTCTCATCCCATGTTTTTAAAAAATATAGATTTTAATAATGGGTAAGGGAAAATAAGAATCCAAGTTGAATCTTATGAAACTTTTTCATAAAAATAAAATGTGTTATATTTTAAACATTTTATATTATAGGAAAAATAGATACTGAGTAGAAGAGTTAACCTTGTAATGTATGGGTTAGTTACATTGTAATTATGACATAATTATATAAAAATATGAACCTAAAAATTCCTTGGAAATGAAAGTAATTGAATTTTAATTTAAGGAAAATAGATTGTATAATATTTAAGGTTTGGTCTTTACAATAAGTAGTCATTATTACAAACTACTATGTAAATTCAATTAGTAATTAATTAATGATAATTAATAAATTTCTAATTAAGGATAATTATTAATTAATTACTAATTTATTAAAAAATATTGATAATTATTAATAAAAAATAATAATATATGTTTTAAATTATTATTAGTTAATAATCGGTAATTGTTTAATAATAATGATTATTATTTATTTATTTATTTATCGGTAATTAATTAATAAATATTAATAATAATTTGTAATTATTATTAACTACTATGTGATATTAATTATTAAATATTTGATAATAATTAATAAATGACTAATTATGACTAATTTTTAATTAATTAATATTTTGTATTCATTAAATATTATTTAATCACTAATTTTTATTAATTAGTGTTAATTGATAAATATTTTTATGTGATATTTTTAATTATTTAATAATTATTAATTATTATTTGTAATGTAACAAATTGGGGTCAAGTCTCTATTTTAAGAAAATATATAACAGCCCAGGACCTGCACTCCTGAATCCTGTACTAAAATCATGAACTTTACATTTCCATCTTTGAAGCTGATAATTGTGACCCAAATTTTTCCATTTAAACCTTATAATATCCAAACGAAATCTTAGATAACGTACAAAATTTGGTTCCTTTTATGTTTAGAGATTTACATAATTAGTACAAACTCCAATATTAACAGTTCACATGAACTTAAATGAGAATTTATCCCACTTAACCCAGATTTTCTTTTTCACATTAATACATCATCATCATCCATATGAAATCCATTATAGACATAACTCATTCAACATCATTCTTTAAGACCTAGGGAAAATAAAACATAATAAGGGTGAGATAAAATGCTCAATAACGATAATCTTGAGCATTATAAATTGAATGTCATTATTTAGCATAAGTAGTGCATAAGGGTATGACAACATAATCTGAGTGCAAGAGTGAATCTTAAAAAACTTCATACCCATCAATACCTATATCATCAAATATGAAAACATGTAAAAGGTAAAAATCATCAAAATCAATAATAATGATCCATGTGTTATCATTCTCGATCATAAGAAACATTTTAAACCCATAACAAACAATTAAAACTATTTTTTGGTAACTTGGAGAATCATTTTCATAAAACCCTTTCAAATCCATTTTAATTATAATAACAATATGTTCAACTTCCAACATTATCACCCAATGCATTAGAGATCTATAATGGGGAACATCTTTTATATAAGTTATATTGGGTTGACCTGTGAGCTATAATGGGGATCAGCCCTTCATATAAGCTATATTAGGCTCAAATATTTTTCCATTAGCTATAATGGGGTTCAACCCTTCGTATAATCTATATCAGTCTCACCCATGATCTATAATGGGGCTTCACCCTTCATATAAGTAGTATCGGGCTCACCTATGAGCTATAGTGGGGCTCAACACTTCGTGTAAGTTGTATCGTACTCACCCGTTTCATATAATGCTAAAGTACCATATCATGAATAAAATAATTTCATAATAAATCTGATAAAAATATGATAAACCCATGTAAAATAAATGGGTTTTGTATCAATCTCTTTGAAACATAATTGACCCATATAAAATAAATGGGTTTTATAACAATGTATTTGAAAAAATATTAATCCAATTAGAGAATGGATGATTATGGTATCACTATAAGATATCCATATGTGATCATAGGAAAAAATTAGTTTTTTTGATGTTGATGAATTTAAATTCCATTAAAATATTATTAAATAAGTTTTGAGTAAAATACCCTTTTCATTTTAAAAATCACTTTTTAAAACATAAAACATTTTTGAAAACAGTTTTCTTCGAAAATAACCTTGAAAAATTATAAAGTAATATTTTAAAAATAATTTAAAATTTTTATTGATTAAATTATCATTTCATATTTCAAAAACAATTTTTAAAACATTTTTAGAAAACATGGTTTTGGAAGAAAAAATGTTTTTGATCGAAAAAATGATTTTTCATAAAAACATTGTTTTGAAATCTTAAGTACATAAAGATAGAAAAATGAATATAAAACATGTATTATCATTACATAAATATAGGAGAAGAAACTTCATGATAATTAATTAGTGTTATATCAATATATTTCAACATTGGATACTTAATCATAAACAATCCTGATAAATGATAAGATTATAACCTGAAATCTTACCACTTTGGTAGTATTGAATTGTAAGACCCATGAAAGAATAAAATTAAATTAAACTTATAATATCTTTAAAATAAGTATATTTAGGACAAAACATGTCAAAGTACTAATATATACTCCTCATAAATGAACATAGGTGTATAACATAACAAATGTCCCAAAAAAGTCACATAGAGACAAAAATCCCTTACTACTTTGTTATATTTGAAACCGTAAACCCCATGAAATTGAGATACCAAAAAGGATATGTAAATACAAATAATTTTAATAATATAATAATAATAAAATACATTCATGGGAATTTTATACACCGACAATAAAAATAAATGGTGAATATGGCATGTATCTCACAGAAATAAAACTTAGACGAGAAACCCCCTTACTACTTAAGTAACTTTTGAATCATGAGATATGTGAAATAATAATATAAATTTAAAGTTTAAATATCATAAAATAAGTGAAATTAAATATGTAACATTTCATATATTATTATATAAATCACACAAAATAAATGAGTGGTGAATAGGACATAAGTCTCATAGAAATAAAAGTGAGAATAGAGACCCCCTTACCTCACACATCCTTTTGGTCAAACAAGATTTAACATCCTATATAGTGGTTTTAAACATCTTATTTACTTATTATATATCTAATTTAATATTTTTCATATCATATATTATTTTATTAGGACCTTTTATTACCCTTTTATTAATAATTTAATGTTAATGTTATGTTTCGGGTAATAACCGCGTTGTTTTTCATTTAAGTTTTGAATTTCTATTTTTTTGTTCTTCTTACATCAGACATTTTTTTATAATTTATAGAATATAAAACATGATTTTAATATAATATATATATATTTATTATATTTATTTATATTAATCCATAAAATTTAGTGATGTAAAATGAAATACACTGTTCATGAAGACAATAGGTCATACATACACATAAATGTGGTTTCCATTTAATTTGTTTTTTTAAGTTTGGGGTCGAAGCCTCATTTTTATTCTTGAATAAAAGAAAATAACTCTTTAACTTGGTAGAGTGAGACCCATTACATATCCCGTTGGTCCAGTAGTCCTTTAGCCCATTACGTAGCCCGTATGCCCAAATTTTAGGCCCAAGACTCATTTTGTGAATAGTACTGCTACAGTACCCACGCTGCAACAGTCTCGCACAGTAACCGCCACCGCTAAAATTCCCATGTCGCTGCTACAGTTCCCCTACCACCGCTACAGTGCCACCATTGCAACAGTATCTTGGCTTCTATAGTAGCGCTACATTGCTGCTACAGTAACCTGCGCCCCATGGGTTTTGAACCCCCATTTTTCATGTAGAATTATGGGGTGCTTACGACTAAGCCAAACCCCAACTACATTCCATTTTATTTGTCATATTGGAAGAAATAAATAAAATTAACCAATACATATATTATAATTCTAGTATAATTTAATGTCATATTTAACACATTTTATTACTAAACTCATCCTTAATACACTCCTTGTAAAGAATGAATGAATCACATCATTTCGCGAGGTGGTAGTTCTCCATACACATGAACAGTGCTATCGTATCCACAAAAAATGAAAATCATGAAGTTATTTATTATATAATAATTCAATAATAATAATAAATATAATATATATCAAATATAAATACTATTTCCATCATTATTCCCAACCATAATAGGTGGTAATGGAGGAACAAACGACATCAGTTAGTGAGGCGGTAGTTCGTTGTACACACGAACGATGACTACATACTCATTTGATGGAAGTGTGTGTGGTTGTAGTTTATTACCAAAACATAATAACAAATAAGTATATTTAAGATACTTATTTTATTATATAATCATGATATAAGAATAATTTAATTGTTTTGAGGAAGAAATAAAACAAAAAAATCATTGATGAATGTTGCCTCTTCTATGAGTACCACCTTTTGGTTGGCACCCAAGAACTTACTTGGTTTCTTTTATTCCCAAATAAAGGATTCTAGGATTAAGGGATGGAATTTTTTAGTTTATTTTTTCATGTTTTTTACGATTGAAATGGCTTGAGAGGTGTTGATAATTGAGGGGGGTTTTGCATTTTTAAAGTGGAGGAAGAGTGGAATTCTTGTAAATACTAAATGGTAAACACTATTAAGAGGTCTCATTTACATCATGTGCCTCCAATAATGTACCATTTTCAATAAAATATAGGATTTGGTAGAAATATTTCTAGAAAATAGGTATTTTACATGTGTCTATGTCATTTTTTCTTTAAGTTTAATTTTTAGTCCCTTAGTAAATTTGTTTTTCTCTTAATCACTATTATTATTTTTAATTGTTTTCAATAATAAGTATGATAAAAAAATAATTTAGTCTTAATATATATTATAAATTATTCAAATCATAAATATGGAATCAAATTTTCTAAATTACAATCACATAAGTGGTAGAAATTAATTTAAAATAAATCTCCCAAACTGGACAAGAAAAAGATTTTTTGAAGTTAAAAAGTTAAAATGTTTGAAATGTTTTTATATTAAATTTAATTGAAAAATTAATTCAAATAACCTAAATTGGATTAATATATGTAAAATTTATATAATTATACTTTAAAACCTAATTAAAATATAATTTAACTATATAAATATTTTGAACAAAAAGGAAATTTCAATTAGAATTCATAATTTTTCACTATTCATCCAAAAATGTTGTATTCCTGATAAATAGCAAAAAATTACCCTAAAATAATTTTAAAATTAATATTTCAAAAATTAAGATTATTTTGTCAAATAAAATGTATAAAAGTGAAAAAATGTAATTTTAAAACAAGTTATATCAAAAGGCAGCAAAACTGCCTTTAGAAAAATATAACTTTTTATGCATAAAATTATATTTATTTTAATATCATGTCTAAAAAGAACATAGGATGAATTTTAAACATTATATTGAATAATATATATATATATATATATATTCATTAATATCATTCAATAATAGTAATATTTTAATTTATTAAAATAAAATGCCTTTAGGCGCATAAAAATAGTTTTTTTATAAAAACATTTCCTTTATATTAAATTGGTTTTTTATTTTTATTTATAATTAATTTCTGACAATTTAATTAATTATAAAAGCATGTGTAAACAATATTTTCATAATTTATTTAATCTTATTTATTCTCACCAATCTAATGGCTAAGTAATAACTATCTGGTTAAATATTAATATTAATAATATATTTTTGTCTGGTAAGACTCAGCCTTGCGTGTAACACAAGTTATCATAGAAAGTTGATGTTATGGGAAATTTAATATAAAATTGGTGTTATGTACAATGAAAAAATAAATTTTTCATTGTCTGTAATTCGATATTTAAAATAATTTAAATTAATTTGAAAGAATGTATTTCATAAAATCATGGGATATTACAAAATCAAAAACCAGAATCGAGAGAGAAAATACAGCAATGCATTTTTACCCCATTCCGAGACACATAAGGATTATAATAAAAGATAATATAATCATGTTTTATTTTTTTATAATTATTTATCTAGAGATGAACTCAATAAAAAGAACCGAAAAAAACTTGTCTTACCTATATATATATATAAACTTTTTGTGAAAAAAACTGAAAGAAGGAAAGTTTGAATAATGGATAAAGATGAGTTGAAAGAAAATAATCTATGTTATTGAGGTTTGTTTTTATTTTATTATATTTATCCTTCAATTTCCAGGTGGTTTCACTACCCTTTTATTGGCAGTGCAACATGGTAGGTTGAAGGAATTAGTGTGGGTGGGTATGTAACGTCCCAACCCGGATGCCACTAACCAGGGCTCTGAGGCGGTTCACCACAAGGCCTCAAGCACATTTTTTGAAATTCCAGAGGCTTCTGACTAGGAGCGAGGGCCTTTGGTGTGATAGTGGGGCAACTATGCCCTCTTTGGTAGAGTACACAGTGGAAGAAAAATAAACATGCAATAGCGGAAGTAGTAATAAACAAAAATATAAAAAGCGGAAGACTAAATAAAAAAACTGGATCACATATGTATATATAAAATGATGCATGATAAATATCTATGAAAGCAGCCAAACAAGTCACAATTCTTGAAAACACCACAGTAACTAAACAAGTACAAAAGAAAACAAAACAGCTCCTCAGCATCGCAAGCCAAAGCTTGGTCCCATGCTCTCCTTCTTCAAGCAATCAAGTACCGAAAGTTGAAGGGCGCTTGCCCTTGTCTATACCTGCAACAACATAGTCATTTTGGGCTCAAAAGCATGACCCAAACAGGGTGTGAGACTAAATCCCAGTAGGAATTCACCCTAATATTTGTGCCTAATTGTTAGTGAGTATATGGCAAGTAAAAGTACAATAAGTAGTAAAAAGTAACCAGTAAAGCAGGATGAAACACAAAAATAATCAATCCACAACCAAAAAAAGAATTGAAGAAAATGGATAACAAGTATGAAACCCTCTAGGAAGTACTCACATACATCACCTCTGGTCCTATCCAAGAATTACAACAACCCTCTGGGTAGTGCACTCACCCTATCCCCTCTGTTTTGGTCATATGAATTTTATGAGACTCTCTGGGGAATCACACTCAGTCAATTCCCCTTATATTCTAGGGTAGTTAGGGACTCTCTGAGGAAGATCACACGGTATAAACCTCTTAGCCCCAAGGTCTAGAGACTCTCTGAGGAATCTATCTCGGTTAATTCCTCCTATAGACTCGGGTATACCACATACCCTCTAAGGAATCTCACTCGGTCAATTCCTCCTCTAGCCTGGGAAGGTTCTTAAAAAGATTCCAACAATGTAAGACTCTCTGAGGAAGCTCACTCAGTCTATAATCCTATATTCTATAATATCTAAAGGAACTCTATGAATCTCACTCGGTCTATCCACTGTGGCCTATAATGACTAATACTCATTGAGGAAGCTCACTCTGTCTACCCTCCTATAGTCTATAATGTCAAAAACTCTCTGGGAAGCTCACTCGGTCTATCCCTTATAGTATATAGCACCAGGTTCTCCCATCCCCATGCCAGTCAGTACATAATAATGCTATAAGGACAAAGTACACCTATAGAGATACTTGGATAAACAGTCTACAAGGCAACAAGCATGTAATGAAAAACACTCCATCATATAGACACAAGGCATGGCAACAGTCATAACGGCCAAAGGCTGACAAGACCCAAAGGTCGTAAATAGAGTAAAGAATGGAAAAAACATCCAAGAACAAAAAATTATTCTCCAACATGTTCAATTTACCTCTACGCAAGAATACTATCAAGGAAAGTAAACAACTGGGGTAAAACAGTAAACACGCAATACCCCGTTCATGGGTATTGGTGTAATTTTCACATAAAACTCAAAGACTTTGAACTGTAAGGCACAAACCAACAACCTTGATCCTAGGAGATCAATATACTTGAACCACGACAACTGATTCTCCTTATAACATCAATTATCTGAGAAAAATCCCAAATATTTCAACCCATGATATCTTGAGAAGGAATAGGAATTGGAAAACAAGGCACAAGCAGAAGGGAGAACTCACCGCTGCTATTCCAACACAATCAACAGTGCTCGAAACAGCCAACATATGGAGGGTCGGGAATCTGAAGAAGTTTTGAGGTCGTACGGGTTCTCTCGAATAAACTAGACCAAGAAGAAGATCATTTTGTTCGTCAGGCACGACCCCAGTCCGTTTAATGAAAAAAAGTACACAGTGTGTAATTTTAGAGTACACGGCATGTACATTTAGAATACACTGTGTGTACTAGGTCTTTCCTTACTCCTCCAAAATCGGCCTCCATATCACCCCTACACACCGTGTGTGTGGGCCGCACAGGGCCAGTACACGGCTTCAAGCAGGAAAAGAGTACACGGCGTGTACTAAAGAAGTACACGGCGTGTACTTAAAAAATTTCTAGAAACTCCATTTTTCTCAAAAACTACAGAAAAAGGAAAGACATACCTGAAACAAAGATCCGGGTTCTTACACGGTAGACCACCCCCATTGAAGATTACATAGAACTTTCAGTGGATTTATTACACTCACCCTTGGGATGCACACCCCTTCCAATTTCATAGGTGTTTTGATACTACCTCATTAAAAATATTTTCTAGAAAAACTCGGTGAGATAAAAATTGAAATTAAGAAAATCGTCCAATCACGTAGACTCCCCCTGAAAGTTACATTACAAATTTTTAAATATATGCATCCATATATTATGTAAAATATTTTGGAAGTTAAAATTAGGTAGTTCATCTATAAATAAATATATATTAATTATATGATATCACTAATGTATGTTACTTCTAGACCAACCAACTCTTCATTTTATTCACTAGTTCTAAATTGATATTTCTCAGCATTTAAAGAAAAAAACATTAGAGTACTTAAAGGATTCACTTTATTCATATTAAATAATTTTAAGAAATTTTCTGTTTAATTTGATTGAAACAAAAATATACCACTTGGAATATGTCCAATTTTTAATACCAAACAATACTTGGTTTCTATTAGGACTTTCATTTCAAAATCATCCTTTAAGTTTCTCATTACTTCTTTGATCTCTTTTGGAGTTCTGATGATATTTAAATCATTAATGTAAACAAACTTTATTGTATATCCATTTTCCTTTTTATTAATAAAAACACATGGGCATATGGGGTTATTTACATACCCTTTATTTAGCCATAAAATTATCAAAACATTATACCACATATTCTCATATTGTTTTAATCTAAATAGGGATTTCTATAATTTAATTAAATATAAGACTTGGGGTTTGTATTTCAATACTTTGGGAATTTTTAATCATGCACGGATTCTCATATATATACTACAATCAAGTGACCCATATAAATAAGTTGTGATAATAACCATAAGACACATATTATCCTTCTCAAGTACTAAAAGGATGACTAAATAATAGCATCCTTTACAGGGGTATATGTCTCCTTATAATCAATTCTAGGTCTCTAAGAAAAACCTTATGTGATAAGATGAGATTTTTTCATACAATATCGTTTTTCATATTACACTTATGCAAACAAATCCCCAATTATGTCCAATAGTCTTCACACCTTTTGTTGCAAGCATGATATGTCCAAAAACACTTTGCCTATTAAGTGAATTTAATTCAAATTAAATTGTGTCGTTACATTTATTCCAATCAGGTTGTTTTTTATATTCCATAACAAAAATCTTGGTTCAGGGTCTTCATTTTCTATGTCATGCAATGTAGAATATGAATGTGTTTCTTTAAGAAAACTTAAATTATGTGTTTCTTCTGGAACACACACCACCATAATGGTTTTTTAAATTATAGTCATTACTTTTATTTTATGAGTATTTATATCCTTAGAGACAATTTTTCTTCCATGATTTAGGCATGTTTTTTAGATTTCTATAACATCATTATGTAATTGTGTCTTTAGGACCTCCAGTTTATCTGGTGTATTTACAAATAGTAAGGGTGATTTAGTCACTCCCTCTGAATCGTTAAGTGCATCAGGAAATTGATTCACTAGTTCTTAAGGATGTAAAATATTTTTTCACTTCCATCTTAGGCAATTGGGTTGGGGGATCAAGAAAAGATAACATTTTCACAATCTAGGAAATCTCCCCCCTTTGTTTTTTTCTCCCCCTAATACTGGGAATACTTCTTCAGTGAAGTGTCAATTAGAAAAACATGTTATAAATACATCACAAGTTTTTTGTTCAATATATTTTATGATGGATGAGAATTCATATCCTATATATATTCCCAAATTCTATTGAGGTCCCATCATTTTACATTGTAGGGGTATAATTGGTACATATATTGTACTACCAAATATTTCTAAGTAGGAGTTGTTAGGCCCTTGGCTAAATGATATTTGGAGTGGAGATTTCTTATGATATTAATTTGGTTCTATGTGAATTAATTATGAGGAATGAAATATTGCATGACCCCATATGGAGCTCGGTGGATTTGTTCTCATTATTAATGGTCTAGAAATAAGTTGGAGGTGTTTTATTTGTGATTTTGTTAAACCAATTTTTGTATGCATATGGGAGACTGGATTCTCCACAGTAATCCCCATTTCCATACAAAAATAATTTAAATCTTGAGAGGTAAATTCTATATCATTATCAAGCCTTTATTTCTTGATGACATAATCAAGGAATTGTGCCTATGATTTAATTATTTGAGAAAGAAATCATGGAAATTCTACATTATGTGTTGAGAGAAAACATATGTGTGACCATATGCTAGATACATGAATTAATAACACGAAATATTTAAATGGATCACACAATGGATGAATTGGACCACATATATCCCCTTGAATTCATTCAGAAAAGGTAGGCATTTCAATCTTACATTTAGTTGGAGATAGTCTCCTAATCAGTTTTCCAATTGAACAAGCCTCGCATGGAATTTTTCTTAGTGGAGAGATCTTAAAAAAATTTATTGAATTCCCATGATAACTTTAAATTATTTTTCACATCATTCCTGAACAAAGAATACCTAATTGGTCATGCCGTAAATCGATGATTTTTGGTCATTTCTTCACTATCATATGTGTTTCGACTGCACTTATATATGTATAATGAAATCCAAATAATAATTTTGGTAGTTTTTCTAGTAAATGAATCTTAACATATTTATTTATTGTAATTCATATGTATTTTAATTTATCTCAGAAGTAGTTTGGGTATCATACCTATGATGGTATATATCATTGAAACTTAAAAAATTTCTTTTAGACTTGGTGGAAAGAAACGCAACTCTTATAAAAAATTTTCTACCATTAGACAAATAAAAACTCTCTTTACCAATCCCTTCTATCAGATATGTAGGACCTGATATAGTATTCACAATTGGTCTTGTTGGTTTAAGTTCAGAAAAATATTTTTTATTCTTAAAAAAAATTTATATTTCTCCACTTTATATAATGAAAATATCTATCCCATTTATGCATTTCATTTCAATTATTCAATGTAAAGAAAATAATATTATCAGAAAAACATTTTGAACTTACAACATTAAACAAATATAAAGCATACATAACAAAACATCATATCACATATCATAACTACTATAATATTTCTGAATTATTTCTAGCTATCATCTCATCAAAATCAAAAGTAAAATGTCCCGCTTCAAGGTAAGTGAAATAATTATTTAATGGCTTATAATTCTCAGTAAAATTCACCTCATTTTCTTTAACATTATAATATGTATCAGAAAATTATGTTTCATTCTTCTTTGCTTCAAGAGATTCTCTATAGAGATTATAAAGATGCTCTAGGGTTTGAGAAACTCAAGACCAATGTTTCTTAGAACCACACCTACAATAGGAATCCATAGGACTCCTTAGATTTCTTGAGATAATATTTATTTGGTTTTGATATTCATTTATAGCATTTCCATGGTTATGACCATTCCCTCGGCCACATTTTCCATCAAAACCACATCCACCGTGAGAATCAAATCCCTGAATTATTCTATGATTAATTTCATAAAATATAGAATTGTCTTCAGTAAATGCTATTGTTGAACCATTATGATGATATTGATGATTTTTAATAAAAAAACTCACTATTCTTCTCTACTACAATTAATGATTACATAATATCCGAATTATTTATATACCCTCGCAATCGATATTACTGTTGTAGGGTGGTATGAGATGCATGAAATGTAGTATATGTCTTTTCAAGAATATTGGCTTCCATAATCCCAATACCATAGTAATTTAACTTTAATGACTTTATGGAGATAATGATGGATCTCTCTAGAGTTGACATAAATTTTTCGTCGATGGTGAGGTTGTCATGACCCATCCCCTGGGACCCATTTTGTGACTATCTCAAGCTCACCTCCCATAGTCCAGGGGCTGGAGACTAGCGCTGAGTAAGCATATTTCACAAGTGGGAGGAATTTAACCTAGTACCTATATTCATGCACCCATCTCCAAGTAAAATATTAAACTGAAAACACTAAGTAAACATGGATACAAACCACTAAGGAAACCCTGACACACCTAGTTTTTCATGTCTTGGTTTTGATTCCGTTTGTTGGAAATACTGAATTTTTCTTGAGTTTTGGGTGAGATAAATGTTAAGTTTTGAAGTTTCATCTATTTATAGTCATCCTACCATGGGTTACCCCTATTGTTTTTTAGGATTTTTTGGTGAAAATGTGGTTACTATAAGATTTGGGCCAAACCGTGATCCCATTTTCAAATTTAAAAACAAAATTTGTTTCTTTTATAACTCCTTCACTTTTCAATATTTTTCACCCATTACACTTCCCACTTGGCATCCCCTGGCCTATTAAAACCACCATAACTATTTTTACCCATTACTAACTCATAATAATTGTGGTTTTGGATAATTTATTCAGGCATTGGGCCAACTTGTAAGCTCATTTCCATATTTAAGGAAATAATTTATTTCTTTTATATCGTAGTCATTGTTTAACATTATTTAGTGATTACACCTACCAAAAGGAGCCCTAAATGTTTGATATCTACCAAAGGCACCTACAACTTCGTTATTATTCGTTTTGGGCCTCTTTTTTGGAGATTTCTCACTAAATGTTAGTGGTTTTTCTTAATTTCTTCATCAAATCTTTCTCCTTTCTCTTCCCCCTTCCTTATTCTTTAATTTTTTGGGGGATTTCTCTTCTCCCCTAGGTACTCTTAACCTAGGGTTATTTTTCCCATCATTTGTTTTAGGTTTTTTGTTTCTTTAGGGATGGCCTTCATAGATCTAGGTTTATGGAACCCGTGGAGGGTGTTTTCGGGTGTGCCTCTCCATTTCTCCATGGTTTTAAGTTTGGTTCTCCCAAGAACATTCTTTTATTATTTAATTTTATTTCCTTTATTATTTAAGCTTCATATTTTTCTTAATTTTCTCACATTATATACATGTTTAGTATCTATGTTCAACCTTTTATGATCTATTTGGTGTGCAAAATGGTTTTTTGTGCCTTGTTTTGTGTAAAATGGAGTTATTTCATTATAAAAGTGCACACCACTTGTTAAAATAAATGTTACACAAATTTTTGCATATGGATTGTGAATTTTATGACCTGTTTTAACTAATTTAAAAAAAAATTGGAATGAAAATTTGGGTTTGTACCCATTTGGGTGTTAAATAGAAGTTGTTTTGCTAAATGTTGCATGCCTAGTTTTTGGAAAAGTTCTTGGTTGGATTTTTTGTGCTAAATGTGATAGAAAATGAATTTTTTGAATTTATTAAAGTATGGTAAGCATGAAAATTGGTATTTTGGGGTCCTTTTAAGGCTGACCAAAGTGTTTTTGGTTTTATAAAGAGATAGGTATTGGTTTTTGACATGTTTTGGCACGAGTTTCCAGTAAGTAGCTCGTTCGGCATTTTTATGAAAATAGTTGAGCTTTGAATGTGTGACCTAAATGTTTTAAAGGGTTTATGTAAATGTTTTTATACTTTTAATGTTTTTTTTTACACTTATTTATTAATGTTTAAATTTGTACCTTTTTTATACGTTGGTTTGGTAAAATTCTTCAAGGTCTATTTGGCATTTTTCTTAAGAAAAGGCTTCTCATGTGTGTTCCATGTTACACCATATGGGGTCATTTTATGATTATTAAAATTTATTTATTAAATGGTTTTGGGGTGGTAAAACCTGGTTTTATATGTTATTGGTGGTAATGTTTCCTTAAAAGATCATTTTTGAATGGATTTTATGTGCAAAGCCTTGTTATACTTCTTGAAATTGTTTTATGAAAATTTTAAGTTGTTTATTAATCTGTGAAAGATATGTGAAACATTTTTTAGGGATATTTAGCATTTACATGATTTGTAAAAAATAATTTTCAGGTTAAAAAGTGTATTTGATAACATTTGGAGTTTGATTGATCATAAAGAGGGAAACCCGGGTATCTATGTGGGTGGACGTGTACTGGTATGCTAGTGACCTGCAGTGGTTTTGTCCCTATTTTACATAGCAATTTTGATGATGAAAACACTAAATAAACTTTTATGATGATGTTGGGGACCACTAGGTTATGGGTATTTTTTCCAACTAGTGACTCATGCACAAGAATATATATATTTTTTATGGTTACTTTTCACCGAGATACGAGGTACCTGGGGCCCACAACTTGTTATTTCCTAGGGATGTTCCCGTTATTTGTGATAATTGTATATTATGTACTCACCATCGGTATATGATTTTTTTGGGTGTTAAATTCATTAGAATGTGTTTTTAATTTAAATGTGTACATTCTTTAAAGCATCCTTCTTGAAAACTATTTTCATTTTGAAGTTGCATCTCTTTGAAATTGGTTACTAGCATTTCCTATTTATGAAAACTTGCAAGAATTTTATTTTGTAATGTCCATAGCATGGAAAATTGTTTGGAAAACATACTTTTATATATTTTATTTCAAACATGAAATTGATGTTTCTTTTATTTTAAAGGAATTGCAATGGTAATATAATATTAGGCTAACCTACTGAGTTTTAATACTCACACCTATAGTTTTATTCTATTTTTAGACATTGTGTAGGTTTTAGTATGAGTTTTATTTCCTTGGGAAACATCTGATTGATGTGTTGGAGAGTTACCAGTGGGGTTACACGGATATAGTTGGTTTTCAGGTTTGGTCGGTTGAGTTGTCTGGTTCATTTGTACTTTGAGTTTCTTGTTTAATTAATGTTTAGTTTAGATTTTATATAAATGTATATTGGGTGGTCCATTTCTTTCTGATTCTTAGTTATTGTTTATTTTTGAGATAAAAGGTTCCATTTTCACTCTAACTAATGTCCTCAATGCTTTTCTCCATCCCGAAAGAATCGGAAACGCCTCTTGGGACATGTTGCGGAGCAGCCCAAGTGAACGGTTCAGGGTGGACCCGGACTGGTTCATGAAAAAATGGTATCATAGGAGGTCGGCTCTTAGCGGACCATTTTTTTTAGGTAACCCTCGTTATTTTTGGGGATTTCAAGGTATATGTAGTGGGATTTTTGGTACTTGATGGGTAAGAGCAGGAAGAGAATTGTGAACTCTTACTCATTTTGATCCTAAGGTTTCCATGGGAAATCTAGTTGTATTAGTTGCCTTGGTTCGTGTTGATTTTTTGGTGTTGGGATATGACATGGGGAGCTTCACTAATGGTTTTCGTGATCCCATAGGTCTTGGAAAGGCATGTGTAGTTGGGTCATGGTCCTGATAAGGCTCTCTATTTTGTTGGTGTGTTTGTTATGTGGTCGTTAATCATATGGTCCAGTCACCCACCGACACAAGTTCCCTTTTGTGGGTCTCTTGGACCTTTCTTAAATTTAGAAACTATTTTGAAAATCCTCATTTGAGAATTATGAAAATTAGTTTTCAAAATTTTATATAATAAAGGTTTTGTAACGTTGGATTTTGTGAAACAAATCTTGGGAATAAAGTGAAAAAGATTTTATAGGATTGGATTTTCCCAAATCTAAACTTGTGGTTTTTTGAAATAATTTTTTTTGAAAGCATGGATCATTTTAAGGTGATTGTGAAACTTTTTTTTAAATGGGGTTTTTTGGGCTGTTGAAAAGTGTTTTAATCTGATGAATTGGTTTTGAGTGGTTGGTTTTTTCCTAGAAAGGGTCTTGGTATTTGTGGCCATTGCATTATGAAAATAGACATTGCTGAATTTTTGAAAATAGGAAGGTGTTGTTTAGAGTAGCTTGGTTATTTTGAACATTGATAAAAATAAAAAGGGGTATGTTTATAAGAAAATGTTCTTTGATGAAGTGTGGTTTTTTTGGAAATATGAAAAGGGTTTTTCACTTGGTTTTTCGTGTCCCTTTGGAAGGTACATTATTTTTTTAGAATGATGATGTTTTGTTTTGGCCTTTAGTGTTTTCATGGGTAATCACATGAATTATTCTATGGATATCAGGATGGATTGCTGGTATGGCATAGTGGTTAGGTTCCCAGGGTGGCATGGAAATGTTCATGTGAGTGAGACATGGTGAAACACCATTATTGAATATGGAAGTCCACCAAGTTAGTTTGTTTTTTAATAGTGTGTTGAGCTGAAAAATTATGGCATTTTTAATAATAATTTAAATGATGGAAACAATAGACAACAATCGACAACATGCATAAATGACTCATTCCCAAAAACTGAGTACAATAATAAACAATAGTAAATATTTCATTCCATGCTACAGTGAAAGTGAACGAATCCCAAAATAAAACAACATCCAAAAACTCCCAACGACTCCTAACTCTAAGTCTGGATCCTTATCCATGAACATCTTGATCCCAACTCAACATATTAGTATAGGGACCTTTCCCTTGTCCTGACCTACAACCATGAAGTCTGCTTGGGTACCCGACAGTGGCCCGAGTAGGGTGTGAGTACAAAACACAGTAGGCCACCACCGATGGTGTCTACAAAATATTCAATCTAATAGATAGTGCATGCAAGTACAAAATGAAAGGTAAGTAATCAAGGGGTAGTTCGGGTGACATTAGTTAACAAGGTTTATTTAGTTCATGACTATAGTTTATCCCAATTTCATTTCTTATACCATTTTCACACATAATCCATTTAAACATATTCTCCATGGGTAAGGAATATATATCATCCATACATGGGTCTAAGGAATTCAATCATAATGAATTGGGGAAATAAATAAAGTCCCTACCTCACTAGGGACACACATTTCACATCATACCATTATCCTCACCTCGAAGCCTCGGTCTGGTTGGAATGAAACTGTTAGGGTAATAGAGCCTCTATCCCCTTCCCTAACCCGTGCATTTTGGGGTGGAGTTTAGAGCCTCAATCTATAACTCGGCCTATGGGCATAGAACCTCAAGTCAATACCCTACACTACCAATCCATGTGCACATGATTATTTATCAATCACCACAAACATACCATAACACAACATAACATAAACAATGCCATTGTAAATCATCATTCACAATGCATAGAAAAAAACATGGGAATTAATACTATTCCATAAAATTTTCCAATTACAATTCATATCCCTTTAGCAAAATTCTCATTCTTGTGCCTTAACCAGTTAGGTGTATTCAACAACCCCTGTGCCTTAGCCAAATTCATCATTTACTATTCATTAACCCATTTACCCATTTGTCATTTCACAAGAATTTATAAACTTTATCATTTCAAGTAAAATTCCCATATCACATAACACCATCCCTTTATTGCATTCAACTATTTAGGTGTACCCCCTAATTGTCATGTATTAACCCATTACACAAATTCATTCATTCCCTTATTATATCTCATTAACATATCTCCCCTTCTTCATTCCATTTTCCAATTACAAGTTTACCATTTAATATGCACTAACCCCCTCAGGCATTTCTAACCAAAATTCATTAAACAATTGACATAATCCCATTCGACCCAAATTTCCCATTTCCATGTCATGCCAAACAACCCATATGCCTTATCACCCTAGGCATATCTATTATCATTCCATTTACACTTAATAAACCATTAACACATGTTCTATATGGGTTCCACCTTATCACTCATCAACCCTTCATTTAACCCTACAATTTTCAATGTCCAAAAAAACCGGCACACCCCATGGGTTGCCCTTGAATGGTCAATCCATCCTCTACGCATCCCATGGGGATCGTGAGGATTGAAATTGGTCACTTAGATACCCATTTTTATCAAATGTCTTGACTAAATCAAGAACACCAAAAAAGATAAAACAAGAACACAAACCTCCATGCACAACCCAACATAAAAATATAGGATAATACTTGTAGACCACCTACCTCGAATCCAAAGATGAACACACTCTTAATCATAATCATATATCCGAATTCAAACACCCCTTGAATCCCTAACCTAGGTTCCACCAAAAAACAAAGGGGTTTAGAACTTCAGAAGAATATGGGAGAAACCAAAAGCCCTAATCCAAAAAAGACAAGGGATGAGAGGATTAGACTTACCCAAAGCTTCGATCTGCAACCAACGGCATCCAAAACGGCCCAAAATCAAAGGAAAAACATCTCTTGGAATCTTTGGCCGTCCAAGTTCATCACTAGGGTTGAGAGGGGAGGAATAGAGGAAAATATTGAGTTGGGGTTTAAAACCCCAGAGTGGAAATTTTGTAAATTTTCCAATTTTTCTGGGCCACACGATTTACCCGCACGGTTTGTCAAACCGTGCACAAACCATGCGGAAGCTACTGCCTGAAATAACCCCATTCATATGGTTTCCTAGGAATTCTTCACAGTTTACCAAACCATGTGAAAACTGTGTGTAAGCCACTATCCATGGATTCACGTTTACCTGGGATGCTCTGCACATTTTTCACTAACCGTGCAACATGCCCAAGAACCCCCTTTTTCTTCCTCTTTCATATCTGAAACCCCCAGAACACCCCCGAGCCTTCACATGAACTTTGAAAAACACTTATTTGTCCCAAAAAAGGAGAGGCCAAACCAAAACATAAACAAAAACATACCTTAAAAAGATCCGAGATCTTACAACCTCCCCACCTTATAATGGCTCATCCTTGAGCTGCTCTTTCGAGCATCGCCAAACATCTGTAACAAGAGATTATGCCACAAGGTATGCATATCACTTCCTATCTTACAGTTTCTATTTTCACATCAAAAGGCCCACTAAATATGTATCAAGGTAAGAGACTTGTCCCACAAATCCTCACCACAACATGAACTAACAACTCCTCAAGGATGCTTCCAATACAACCACACCCAACCACTAGAACTTCACAGAGAAAACATAGACAATAGTTTCTAACTCTCTATACATGGAAACTCCACGCAAAGCATCACATTGTCATGGAGGAAACCAACCAAATAATCATCAGATCGATCCTCTACAAAAATCAGGACCCAAATCACTTGGAATCATTTTCTTGTTCACCCAACTCTAATGGTGACCAACCTGGTATCACCCGGAGGAAAACACACAATCCTTCCAACCACATTTTCTAAAGATTTCACTCCATAAATGTAAAACCAAACTCCACCCAGAACTCATAGGTAATAATACAACTAAACTTGTGTCAAGGCTCTCTATCAGGACTAACTTACCCGAACAATGACCACTCGAGTCCTCCCAACCTGAAACTCTGATCACATCATCAACCAACCAGTTATCCGGTATGGTTCTCTCCACCATTTTCAGTTACTTGGAACCTCCTCCATCGACGAAGGACCACCAGATCTCAACCTAACCTTCCCATCACCTAGCATATTCCTAATCACCACGCCCAAGCGTCTATAGGTAATTAGCCTACATTGGTATCCAGCCACACCATCAAAACCATTCTAGAGGACACACCTATACTATTCATCTAAGGACTAAGATCAACTTGACCTCACTCAGTTACAACTTCACTTAATAAGGTACTTCATTCTACATCCTGGACTCGGAGGTGAGTAACTCTCACCAAACCCATTCAAGTTTACCATCTCAAGTTATACCACCTTCAAATGGATTTCCCCAAAACACCCACCTTCCACTGATGGTACACTACCCTTTTCTCACCTTCCCAAGGTTCTTAGGGACTTGAGGTCTATCATTATCATACCACGAACCCACTGAGGTCATTTCCTGAATTCCAATAGAACTCCCTCATCATGGCACTACCACCCACTAGACCGTCATCCGGCTTCACCCTTGGCATGTGACCACAACCACGTCCTACATTTCCTCTCTGAGTGACCTAACATACACCTTAAAATTTCCTCATTGGCATCATGGTGCCACCGCATCAGCTCGATGTTCCCCTCTCCACATCTAGGATCAACTCATTACTCCCCACCTTATTAGTGTTGTTACCACTGCTCTCAAGAGGGATTCCAACCACTGCATCTTATACCTAATCACAAACCAAACCCCAAACATAGACATGGCCATCCACCTTTTCCCAAAACAAGAAAAAAAACATCACCCAGTGCATGTTCCTAGCTTCCTCGAATGGAACCCATGACGTTTTTCAACATTCAGTCCATCCCTAGGACCTCACACAAAACCATAGAGGGTGTGCATTCCATCATCAAGATACACATATACCACTCCCATGCACGTAAACTTCATGATGTCCCACATCCAACCAACACCTTCATTTCTCTTGGCATGATCCAGAGCTTCTCAACATACCTGGGACGATGTTAAGATGTTGGGCATGGTTGTAACTAGCTATGGTATGCTATGAAGTTGTCGAATAACACCACCATCAACTTATACATTTCTAATATTGAACCATGGGACATCACAACTTGGAAATGATCTCAGGCTCCCCTACTGAACACATATTATCAACACTTTACCACCACTGCTCAGGTGTGATTGTCAACTAGGTTCAACCACCGCTCCACAACCAAACCACCAAGCAGACGTGATCCAATGATTCATATGGAACTACTTCCACCACACCATTCATGTTCTTCTAGTGTGGCCCTGATATCCAACAACCAAACCACAAGGTCTACCACACCATATAATCTATTAGTCTCTCACTAAAACAACCTTAACTTGCACAAATCCCATCACATGCTTACTTACCTAACCATGTCTATTGGTTAGATAGTGTCATCATCCCTAAGGTAGCCTTTGCATCCCACCCGATAACCAAACCATTCACACTAACAAGTTTGGTCACATGACCACCCTCCCTCAGGTGTCACCATAAAATGAAATCATATAATTGTACTTCCTCTACCCTGGTCTTTTTTACTCAAAAAAAACTCCCAAACAACCATTAATCATCATCCAACATGTTAGTTGAGCTTCCATGTGATACGACCCTTCAGAACAATCTCTCCTCCCATAAAAACACTATAGTGCCCATATGAAGAAATAGGGCACAACTATACCATCAACCTTCCCACTTAGCCCTCAAGGGAAAACCTGCACCATGGGGAACTCAGAGTCCTACTGCCCAAATCCAACACATCTACATGTGAGACACATAACCAAAAGCACTAGAATCCATGACCGACCTCTCTCATAGGTCACATTGAATTTTTAATGATACCAACTCCCTATATTGGAGTCACAACTAGGAAAAACCATTGGTTATCTCTCCAAACCATACTTATCATGACACAAACAAATCAAAGTGAGTCAATGGAACTCTCACCCCCAATCCAATGCACAATATGCTTAGAGTACCAAACAACCATCTACTCTATGTTCCACAAAAAAGGTGTACACATTCATCGGAACTACGGAAAAACATCCTCTCCAGGATTTGAGACACAACCCGGAAGGTCTCTACTCACAAGGTCACCAAGACCCAGGCACCATCCTTAGGGTCCAACATGTACTCTATACAGTCACAGACCATAAGAGTTACCTCACTCACATCACCGAGAAACGCATCATAACCCAACGGCCACACCCTACCAAGGGATCCCTAAACACACCACCTAGGCCACAACCTAACCAGAAAGACCTCGTAAACCAAATCCAAATTATCAAACTAGGTCACTCTCACTACCCAACTTACACATACAAGGGTCAAATCGACAACGCAAAGGATACCCAGCTTTGAACTCCACCATTCTCATTTTTAACTTATCATTAACCAAACACTTTAAAGAATGGACAACAAGATTTAACCATATATGGAAAAGGACTCACACTATAAACCTTAAAAAACCCATTCTTCATACTATACCCCAACGGTCATCATCACACATACAAAACCACCCTCTACCATACCTATCGTGGGACATGGTTAACATGGGGGTAACAAATTTACTTAATCACAAGTCTTTCATCAACACCCCTTCAACCAATTATTCATTTACAACACAATCCTTTCCTCTTAAACCAATTTTCCATTTCACAAATTGTTAAAATCATCATTTTAACTCACTTACACCTTTTATTGGGAAAAATTTATTAGTTATTTTACCATCATTATGCAACCCTTTTTATTTTAAAAACCAAAAAAACCTTTACAATTTATCACAACCCAAAATTCTAACCCGGTCACAACATTTCTTTATAAATGATATTCCATAACTATTCATTTGTGTTATTTTCATTTAACCACTTTCATTAGCATTATTAAGAATCATTTTCTTCATATTTATCAAGGAAGTAAAATGAATTTTACTCTTTATACCATGTAAACCCATCCAGTGTGTGTTCCTGTAATGATGCATGCCACCTATATCTGTTGGTGATTAAAATGATGCATGAATGCACAAACTCATTCCATTATGATAATAATAAAAATATCATAAATCTGTTAAATTCCCCAACATGTGAATCACCCAATGGTGAAATATCATTCAACTGTAATAACACACATCAAGAACAATAATTCCCACCTATGGTGACTTGGGATTTTCCTCATACATGGATTACATTCTCCCAATCACAAGATCATTACCAAGGGAAGACACATCCTAATATCCTATCTACCATCCCCAAATAGTAATAAAGAGAAAAGAACTCCCCTGACAGCACTTTGTAATGTCCCCATCCCAGAAGCCACTAAACAGATGCTCTGAGTCAGGTCGTCACATAATCTCAAGTTCACCTCGCTATATTCCATAGGTTGGCGACTAGCGGAGAGGGTCTAATGAGTCATGTGGGGAGACTTTACTCTCTTTACCAGAGTAATCCACAATAAATAATAATTTAAACAATGGTAACAATAGACAACAATTGACATCATGCATAAATGACTCATTCCAAAAAATTGGGTACAATCATATACAATAGTAAATATGTTATGCCATGCTACAGTGCAGGTGAAAGAAACCCAAAATAAAACAATGGCTAAAAACTCCCAACGGGTCCTAACTCTAAGTTCATATCCTTCTCCATGAACATCCTGAGACCAACTCAACATCATAGTGTAGGGCCCTTTCCCTTGTCCTAACCTGGAACCAAGAAGTCTGCTCGGGTACCCAACGACTGCCCGAACAGGGTGTGAGTACAAAACTCAGTAGGCCACCACCAATGGTGTATAAAAAATATCCAGTCTAATAGATAGTGCATTCAATTACAAAATGAAAGGTATGTAAATAAGGGAAAGTTCAGGTTCCATTAGTTAACAAGGTTCATTTAGTTTGTGACTAGAGTTCATCCCAATTTCATTTCTTATACCATTTTCACACATAATCCATTTCAACATATTCTTATTTGGTTAGGAATATATATCATCAATACATGGGTATAAGGAAATCAATCATAATTCATAGGGGAAATCAATCAAGTCCTTATCTCACTAGGGACACACATATCACCTCAAACCATTATCCTCACCTCAAAGCCTCTGTCTGGGTGGAATGAAAATGTTAGGGGAATAGAGCCTCCTTCCCCTTCCCTAACCCATTCATCTTTGGATGGAGTTTAGATCCTCAGTCTATAACATGACCCGTGGGCATAGAACCTCAAGTCAATAACCCACACTACCAAGCCATGTGCACATGCTTATTTATCAATCAACACAACCATACCATAACACAGCATAACATAAACAATGCCATTAGAAATAATCATTCACAATGCATAGCAAACAACATGGGCTTTAATACTATGTCATAACCCATTAACACATTTTCTAATTACAATTCATATCCATTTATCCAAATTCCAATTCATGTGCCTTAACCTGTTAGGTGTATTAAATAACCCCTATGCCTTATCCAAATTCATAATTTACTATTCATTAACCCATTTATCCCATTTATCCCATTTATCATTTCATAAGAATTTACCCACTTATGCATTTCAAGTACAATTCACATATCACATAACATCATCCCTTTATTGCATTCAACCATTCAGGTGTACCACCTAATCGTCATGTATTAACCCATTCTACAAATTCATTTATTCCCTTATTACATCTCATTAACATATATCCCCTTCTTCATTCCATTGTCCAGTTAAAAATTTACCATTTAATATGCACTAACCCCTTATGCATTTCTAACCAAAATTTGATAAACAATTGACATAATCTCATTCGACCCAAATTGTATGTTTCCGTGTTATTCCAAACAACCCCTTATGACTTATCACCCTAGGAAACTGTATTATCATTCCATTTACACTTAGTCAACCATTAACACATGTTCTACAAGGGTTCCACCTTATCACTCGGCAACCCATTATTTAACCCTACCATTTTCTAAGTTTGGAAAAGATATAGCACCCCATGGGTGGCCCTTAAATGGTCAAGCCATCCTCTATGAATCCCACAGGGATTGTTAGGGTTGTAATTGGTCACATAGACACCGATTTTTATCAAATTCCTCAACGGAACCAAGAACACCAAAAATAGGAAAACAATAACACAAACTTCCATGCACAACCCAACATAAAACTATAGGATAATACTTGTTGACCACCTACCTAGAATCTGATGATGGATGCACTCTTAATCGTAACCATAGATATAGATTCACACACCCCTTGAAGAACCAACCTAGGTTCCACTAGAAAACAAAGTGGTTTAGAACTTCGGAATAATATGGGAGAAACCACAAGCCCTAATCCAAAAAAGAGGAGGAGAGGGTTAGACTTACCAGAAGCTTCGATATGTAGCCAATGACATCCAAAATGGCCAAGAATAAAAGGAGAAACACCTCTTGGAAGCTTGGGTAATCAAAGTTCTTCAATAGGGTTGAGAGGGGAGGAATGGAGGAAAATCTTGAGTTGGGGTTTAAAACCCAAGAGTGGAAATTTTGTAAATTTTCCAACTTTTCTGGTCTGCACGGTTTTCCAAACTATGCGCAAACTGTGCGGAAGATACTTCCTAAAATCACCCCCTTCACATAGTTTCCTTGAAATTCCGCATGGTTTTCCAAACCATGCATAAGCCTCTATCCATGGCTACACGGTTACCTGGGATGCTCTGCACTATTTTCACTAACCTTGCGCAAATCATGCATCATGCCCAGGAACCCCCTTTTTCTTCCTCTTTCATGTCATGAACCCCCAGAACACCCCCTGAGACTTCACATGAACTTTGGTAAACACTTATTTAGCCCAAAATGGGAGGCCAAACCAAAACGCAAACAAAAATATTTCTTAAGAAGATCTGAGATCTTACAAAGGGCGTGGTGGACTTACCTCTCATGAAGTGTCTATGGTTATACCATCTTGGATGCAAGCTTCTAGTTAGTGTTCTTGTGTGGACCACCCATGTGAATTAGGTGTGGTCTTGGATTTTTTATGTTCATAGGTGAAGAGTGGTGGGTGGTTTTCATCTTTGGTTTTAGCAGTCCAATCGTTGGGCCCCTTCCCTCCCCTCCCAATGTGGTGGGGGTTTTTGGTCTGTGTGAGAGGTTTTGTTTGTGTTCTTGTCCCCTCAATTCTGAAGCAATCAGTTTAAATGATCAAGTTTTATTTTTCTTGGCCAGGTTTTTTCGGCCATTGTAAGGTAGTTTTGGTTAGCCTCTATGGGAGAGGCCTAATTCAAGATCATGTGGAAATCTTGTCTGGTCATTGTTGGTTGGTTATTAATGGTGGGGAGTTTGTTCTGGCCTCCCTTGAAATCATTGCCTTTCATGATGTTCTTTTGTTTGGGGTGGTCATTGGGATATTTGGGATAATTCCCAGCAATATAGTCTTAGATTGTTTGTGGATGAGTGGCTTGATCCTTCCAGTGATTCTTGGGAACTTGTTGTGAGTTGTTGATTTGTTTCAGGAAAGAGGCTTAAGTTCCATTTTAGTGAGTGAAATTTCCTTATATTCAGAGGTTAGATTGTTTTTACAAGGAATACTTAGGTATTTATCAATCATCTTGAATGTGTTATGGCTTTTCAGGGGTGGAAAGCTTTAATTGTGGAGAGAATTGTTACACCCAGTTTTTCATATCTTGGTTTCAATCTGGTTTGTTGACAATCCTGAGCCATTTCATGAGTTTTGGGTTAGATGAATGTTGAGTTTTTATGTTCCATCTATGTATAATCATCCTACCATGGGTTATCCCTATCTTGTTTGGGGGGTTTTTGGAGAAAAGGTGGTCACTTCCAGATTTGGGTCAAACTGTGAGCCCATTTCCAGATTTAAAAACAAAATTTGTTTCTTTTATAACTCATTTGTTTTTATCATTTTTCACCCATTACACTTCCCACTTGGCATCGCTGACCAATTCAAACCTCCATATATATTTTTACCCTTTTGGAACTCATAATAATGGTGAATTTGGGTGATTTATTTAGGCATTGGGCCAACCTATGAGCTCATTTCCAGATTTTATGAAATAATTTAGTTCTTTTATATATCATTCATTTTTTAACATTTTTCTATGATTCTACTTCCCAAACGGAGCCCTAACTGTTGGATATCTTCCATAGGTGCCACCCCCTTAATTCTTCTTCGTTTTGGGCCTCTTTTTAGGCAATGTTTCACCAATGTTTAGTGGTTATTCTTAATTTCTTAATCAAATCTTTATCCTTTATCTTCCATCTTCTTTCTTATTTCATTTTTTCTTGGATTTCTCTTATAAAATGGTCATGATTGACCTAGGGTTATGTTTTATCATTATTTTTATGGGGGGTTTTGTTTGTTTAGGTCTGGTCTTCATAGATCTAGGGTTTTGGAACCTGTGGCAGGAGTTTTTGGGTGTACATCTCCATTGCACCATGGTTTTGAGGTAGTTTCTCCAAATAACTTTCTTTTATTATTTAATTTTCATATTTTGGTTTCTGTTATCACCTTATATACTGATCACACGGTGATTCACTATTCAAATCCACCCCTACACTGCTGTTTTAATCTAGATTTGTAATGAATATTCCATATATAATAATAAATTTCAGTTTATTTTTTAATAAATTAATTAATGTTAATAACTATTAAAATGGGAAATTTTACTCATTTTTATTATTTCAATATAGGAGGAGATGATTTGGAGGGACCTTGATGAAGTGGAAGAAAAATGGGCCAAAATTGCATGGATCCATGAAGATATTTCCACTGTTGTTCCTGTTTAGAAAATTATGTGCATCAAATAGGCTCATATTTTTTGGGCTGGTCCAAAATTTAATAGGATACATTTCATATTAAGGAACTGAATCCTCATTCTGCCTCTAAGATGGCCATCCAAACTGATCTGTCCATGAAATCAAATCTGCACAAAGTTAGATGTGGTGTTCTGTATTTTATCAATATCTCGAGCTGTAAGTTTCAAAAGGGTGCCACACATTCAGTGGAGACAGTAAAGAGGTGCAGATACATCTTTTTTATTTTCTCCAAAGTGAGATTATGAAGTTTGGAGGCCGAAACAAGTTGTATAAGTGGGTTGAAGAAATCTATGTGCCTTAAACCACCCTCCCACTTTGCCAATAAATTGGCACCTGGGGCACCCCATTTGGTAGTTCAAATCCAAGTCAAGGTTCTACCATTATGGAGTCCCAAAGAGGTATTTTAATCATCACTATAATTTATGGAGACTATGGGAAGTGCTACTTCAGCATCTTATTCTTCCTCCCCTCCCATGGAATTCTAAACCCCTTGTGATCACCTGGGGAGGAACATGATGTAATCCCAAGATTCATGTTTGTAATATTTGAATGATCTTTTTAATTCAAGGTTGTTATGTTATTTTTCACCATCCTCTATTCTCATTTTATAGAGTTATGTAATGGTATGTCATGCTCAACTCATATATTCATGTTTGGGGTACTCATTCATGTGATGTTTCACACACCGTTCACCACTTCTTTTTCCCCCTTCCAATTGCAGTGTTTGTGTGGTTCATATTGGTCAATTGAACTCTAAGAAACATTGTCAAGGTCATGTAAATTTATTTAATGGTATCACAATTAAATAACATACAAACCTAGACAACACAATGAGTTCTTCATGTGTTTCTTTGGTTAGTTTCGGTTATGATTTCAAATACAAATCACCCAATCATCGGTGGTGTTTGATCAATCATTGTGTGTTTTCGAATGAACCCTTGGAGGTATCCTAGTAGAAACTCAGTAATGTTTTGGTTCTAGGTGTTACAAACCAGGTATTAAAAGATCATAACCATATATCATGAAGTAATGAAGGATGAACATCATGAGATTACCTCGAGTTGATCGCGTTTAATCAATCTTGTTTACTCCTACTTTGTTTTATCACTTTCATTTTCTATTGTCATATTTTATCATCAAACCCAAGTAGTAATAAAACCCATGTACCTTTCTACTTTCATAATCAAACCCATCTTTTTAAATCAATGATCTAAGGCTCTGTCGAGAGAAGACCTAGGGTTGTTGTTGTACTGTATAAATTCTAGTCAAAATTAAACAAATAATTTGATGCACTCGACAACACGATCAAATTTTGGAATCGTTTCTGGGGAGTCAATATCATTTCTTTTTTTTATTTTTATTTATTTATTTAAATTCTTAGTTAGTACTCCTTTCAATACCCCACCCCCATTAGATTATTTTTGTTTTGGGTTTTTTTCTTTATTTTTGGTAGTTTTTTGTGTGTTCTTTCTCTATCTCTCTCTCCTATTAGTCTTCTCCATCTCCCTATCTATAATTCTGTATTATAAAATTATATTCTCTTTTCACCATTATTAATTTATTTTATCCATATTCCAAAAAAACTAACTTCACAACTTATTTTCATGACCCGATCAGAAAAAGAAAAACTGCTTGAATTTGACCCAAAAATTTAAAATACACATCACACACAAATCAAGGAATCCAGAGAAGGTCAATCAAGTAACCCTAAGAAACCCATTATAGAACCTCAACTGTTCATAACCCAATAAAAAATTGAACCCAATCTTATCCAAGAAAACATGGCTGCAAATAATAGAACCTTAAAAGAACTGACTACACCAGATGTGGAGTACCAACCTTTGAACATCCAATATCCCGAGGAAGTAGCCATCTTAGATCTAAGATCAGGCCTCATCCACCTTCTTCCTAAATTCTATGGTCTTCCTGGTGAGGACCCTCATAAACATATTAAGGAATTTTACATAGTATGCTCCACCATGAAACCCCAAAATGTGTTTGAGTACTTAATTAAGTTTAGGGCCTTCCCTTTCTCCCTTGATGGTGTAGCCAAAGATTGGATATACTATTTTCCTACCACAATTGGGGGCTGGAATGACCTAAAAAGACTCTTTCTAGAGATGTTCTTCCCTACCTCCCGAACTGCATCTATTAGGAATGAAATTTGTGGCATTAGGCAATCACGAGGAGAGACCCTTCATGAATATTGGGAGAGATTCAAACGACTCTACTCAAGCTTCCCCCACCACCAGATTAGTGAAAAACTATTAATCCAATACTTCTATGAGGGACTTATCCCCATGGATCATGGAATGGTTGATGCAGCAGCTAGTGGTGCCTCGGTTGATAAAACTCCTTTTGATGCTCGTGACATAATATCCAACATGGCTAAAAAATGCACAATAATTTGGAACACGAGCTATTGAACCAACTCGAGGAGTTCATGAGGTAAGTCATTAATCTCTAGAACAAAAGGTAGATAACAAGCTTGATGAGATGCATAACCTTCTAATGCAATTACCTCAAGCACAAGGCAACTCACAATCTCCTCCTGTTCCATTACACTGTGGTATTTGTTCTGACAATCCACATTTTTCTAACAAGTGCCCACAACTTCAGGATTCTCCCATGTCTTGTGTAGCCGTGCTTCCAGGGCTTCCATTCCAACAAGCACATACCTTCATGAAAGAACAATTTAGGCCAAATCCAAATCCACGGTGGCAAGCATAACCCCAGTACTGACAGGGAGGAAACTCAAGCTACCCCAAGAAGAATTGGTATCAATAAGGCCAAGGTATGAAACATTCTTATCCTTCAACTTCTCAAATCAATCACCCCCCTCCTCTCAAATCTGAACAAAGCCTCGAGGTTATGGTGAAGCAAATGGCAACCCAGAACCTCTAGTTCCAATATACCACACAATCGGCAATTCAAGACCTATGAACTCAAGTGGGGAAATTGGAGAACACCATTTGTGATCTTAAGATGCAAGGTTCTGGACAACTACCATCCCAACCCATTGCTAATCCAAAGGATAAAGGTAATGTATGTTAAATTACACTTCGTAGTGGTAAATAAGTTTCTCCTTCTACTAATTCTATGCAACAGGTATGTCCCCCTCTTGAAAACACTCTTTCTCCGCCCATAAAATATTTCAATGAAGAAAAACAAAATAAAAAGGGCAATCAAATTATCATTAAGGATTCAAATGAACAATCCATTCCTCTTATTTTCCCTCAAAGACTCCCTAAATCGAAGAAAAACCTTTATAATGATATTGACAATGAAATAATGGATACATTTAAAAAATTTCATGTTAATATTCCATTATTGGATGCAGTCAAGAAAATTCCCCGTTATGAAAAATTTCTTAAAGAACTTTTCACCCATAGATGAAGGCTAAAGGGGAATGAGAGAGTCAACTTGGGGAGGAATGTATCGTACTTGATTCAACCCGCAATTCCAACCAAATGCAAGGATCCTGGAACATTCACAATACCATGTACTATAGGGGAGACTTTATTTTCTAATGCTATGATAGATTTATGTGCTTCCATTAATGTAATGACTCAATCTGTGTACACTTCTCTGCAAGTTGAAGAGCTTCAACCAGCTGGAATTGTCGTAAAACTTTCCAACTGAATTACTATACATCCAACAGGAGTGATTGAGGATGTCCTTGTAAGAGTGGAGAATCTCATCTTCCCTATTGATTTCTAAATTATTAATATGAATGATAACCACACCCAAGGACATGCTCCTCTCATACATGGGATTCCATTCCTAAAAATAGCAAGGACAACCATCAACATTCACAATAGTACACTGTCCATGGAATTCGGAGGAGAAAAGTTCAGTTTTAACATCCATGAGGCTATAAAACATCCCATTGAAGAGAACTCCAATATTCCTGTCTATTCGATGGAAGTTCTCTGAAACGATGAACACACACACAATTCCCTCCTCAACCCAAATTCTAATTCATTTTCCTTTTCATCACCATTGGATTATTTGAGTTTTGATTCATGTTTTGAGTGTTGTGTGGGTTCTAAAAAGTGTAATTTTTATGCTTTAATTGATGAGTGTGTTCATTTTGGGGTACCCATGACCGTCGATGATTCTGAAAATAACATTTCAATATATTTTCTATCTTTATAGAATAAACATGAGCAGATATACAGTTTAATGGACCTCACTCCCCCTAAATTCCCACCCTCAATCCAGACACCACTGGTTTTGGAACTTAAACAACTTCCTTCTAATTTAAAATATTCATATCATGAGGGTATTGACAAATTTCCTGTCATTATTACCAATAACCTCTCTCCACAATAAGAATCGAAACTGCTAAACCATTTGAGAGGGTGTAAAAATGAAATAGGATGGACATTGGATGATATTATTTATAACGACCCACAATTTACATACATTGTTAATACTTCAAAATTGAATCACACTTATTACAACATATGACAAAACCACAAAGGACCGTATAGGTATAGTGTCTTTAGAAACTGGGAAACATAAACAACTGGTTCATAAATCTTCTACAGTGTCTCCCATTTATTTCATCATATCTAGGGTCCCTTTTATCATATTCTACTTAATATCCATCTTCCTGACCTGGGGAAAAGAAAACATAAAAGGGTGAGCTCAAGTGCTCAGCAAGGGAAAATAAAGGAAATAAAAATCATATCATATCTTTTTGAAAATCAAAACCTGCAAAAGAGATCATAATATCTTAACATGGAATAAATCATAGAAGTGAAAATGAGATCCCCATAATCATAACATAAAACTTGAAACTTTGTGGCATGCACACATAATCATGGAAAATCATTTCTTGTTAGTCATGACTCATTGCCAAGACTATCTTAGTGGACAAAGTCCCTTTCTGAACCGAGTTCACTCCTCGTTTCAGTCCTGTATCACTGAACCGAAATAACCTTCCGTTCCAGCCATGTCTATCTCATGAGATATAAAATCATTACCCAATGCATTGGAGGGAGATATAGGTCCCACCCATCTTATAATGAATCCTTTCTTATGTGTGCCACATAATCATAAAACATGCATCATCGCATAACACATGTAACAAAAATGGGATTCTTGAAACATCATGAAATCATAAATCAATTCATATATGATAAAGGAATTCATAAACATAATTCCATCACAACATAGTCAAACCAATGTAAAAATATGGATAGAAACAGAACCCTTTATTATCTTAGATGGAAAATAATTTTGATAAAACACTTGAATTGAATTCTTGAGGAAAATATCCTTTCTTCTTCAAAAATATTTTTCCTTTCATAACATGTCATACAACTTTAAAATAAAAGAAGTTGATTAAAAATAAACTTGAAAACTTGTAAAGGAAGCTTCTTTGATGTAATGTTTTAAAAATCCATTCATGCCGTATAAGTTAAAAAAAACATTCTTCGTACTTTTGTCGGAAAAGTCAAAAAGTACCTCGTACGGAAAAACGACAAAAGATTCCTTTCATATTCTTTACTAAAAACTCACCTAAGGGTAAAATTGGATTTAAACTATTTCAAGTGGATGGAAACAATATTACATATTGAGGGAACATGGATGTGGATGATAAAATACACCCTAGTAAATACTTACGAATAAACAATCTCGGATAAAAATGAGATTGTGATATTTCCCTTACCTTAGGTCCGATTTGCTTTGTTCGTGTCCGAAGCTCCTGTATAATGGTTTAAATAATGTTATTGACTTATTCCAGAATCATACATATTGATATGAGATCATATATGGTCATATTATTAGCTTCTTGTTAGTAATATTTCATTGTTACTTGTTACTCGGGTCTTTATAACTTTTTGTTCTTATGCGTGTTTTGTCGAATAAATTCTTATTCTTATCTTTAGGTTATAGATAATTCATTTCCAGAATGGTATTAGTGTATTATATACCATATTCATTCATTCAATTCATTTATATAATCATTATGAAATGAAGATCATGTAGAACGAGTCGCATCACATCGTGGAGACGGTATTCCGTACGTACGCACGAGTGATGATATCGTTCCTATGATCGTGGAATTGTATTGGAGTATATATATATATTATTTCAGTATCAATATTACTTAATAATAATCATATATAGTTACTGATTACACCATTATACCCATCCTTGTAAGGTGATGGTGGAAAATAGATTACACCACGGCGTGGAGACGGTATTCCGTACGTACGCACGCGCGGTGATTTCATTTTTCCGTAGGATGGATAGAAGGTGAATTAGGGTTGTTTCATATTTATAATAACATATCAGTATGTAAGTAATACTGATGTTATTACTTTATCATGAAACAACTAAAGAAGAAGAAGTTGAAGAAGAAAGAAATTGAAAAGATCGGTAATGGATATTACCTCTTCTTTGGAACGCCTTTTTGAATCCTCCACTTAAGGAACTAAGATTGGTCTTTGGAGAAGACCAGGACCTCTAGGATTATTCTAGGGAAGTGGAGAAGGGAAAATGGCAGGGGTTGGCCGAGCTTGAGTGCTCAAATTGGTGTGAGGAGGAGGGGGAGGAGGTGCCCTTTTATAAGGGATGAGAGGGGCACCTTAGGAATATCTCAAAATATTATTTTATATTAAAGTCAAAATCGGTTTATAATGGTTCCAAAGGGTCTTATTTCGAAGCCAAAGTGGGGATGGGTCGAAATCCTATCAACCAATAGAATTTAGACAAGTTTAGGGTATTATTTTAACCTTATCAATTAGATTTAACTCTAAGTTAAATAATTTAACTTTTACCATGACTTTTTGTTTTCTTTCACTATATGGTTAATACACTTACTATAACATGTCAAACGAACCCCAAATTGTTTATTATTAAAATATATATCCTTATCTAAGTCATTTGGCCGAACCTTAGATTTTTAGGAATAAAATAACAATTAATAATATAATATTTGATTTAAAAACTATTTTGTGTCAATTTTGACACTATTTGATATATGATTTTTTTCAAAGTCATAACAGAATTATATGTTCGAACCAAGTTGATTAAATCAATACTAATATATCATAGTAACCTAGAAAATTAGTGGAATTCATAAAAAGTCTCAAATTACATTTATTTTGGTATTTATATTATCAATTTTGTCAATATTTCATTAATAAGATAATTACTGCATCATCTTTGTGTCATAAATAAATTAAATTATTTGATGTCTAAAAATTACAAATAAAATACCATCATGTAGGAACTCTTTTTAGCTTTCTAATGAATATTTACAATCGAATTTATCTTATGTATAACCCTATATTAAAAATGATTTACTTATTAAACTTTGATTTTAACTATTTTAACCCTTCTTTAAATAAATTAATAATAAATGTCCTAATCTAATCCAAGTGGGCCTAAATGGTCATATTTTATTCCTAAGTTTGTTTTTGGTCGAACTACACTTGTCCAATAGGATTATGACATGTGTTAGGGTAATATTAATATCATATTTACCCTTAGTTACCCTATTTACTATTAACCGCGGTAAAAAAGTAAAAAGTTACTATTCACCAAAAAATTATTTTCATCTCATTGAACCACATTTTAGTCCTTGATATTAACCGTGTCTCTCGGATTTTCGAAATTCCATTCACAGAAGCGGCAAAATTAAGTTTTATGAAAAATTCAGTTTTTTTAACTACCACTTAGTAGTTTCACTATTCATCAAAAATTGATGTTTTTCAGAACAATGCCAAAATTTCATCCTAAGCTATATTTCATATTCCGAATTCAAAAATGAAGTCTATTTTACCAAATTCATAACATAAAAGTTGAATTAATTAATTTTATAATTAAATCCCGCTGTTAAAACAAATAGCGTGTTTTTAAGAAACAATATCTATCAAAAGATTGACACTTGTTTATGTCTAGTTTAAATGTGAAATTACATCCAATGACCAAAATTGTATTAAATTGTAAAAATGTATTCTAAATATACTTTAAAACCACTCAAATTAATGATTTATCACTATTAATTATTTCGATTAAAAAAGTTGTTTTTAATTATAATTTAGTAATTTTCACTATTCATCAGAATATGAAAGTTATCCGAAAAGTACCAAAATTTCACCTTAGGCTAAATTCGATACTCCGAATCCAAAAATAAAGTTCATTTTGAAAAATAAGATTTACTGGATTTCAAAAAGTGGTTATTACTATTCATAACGGCTAGTTTTAATAATATTTTTATAGCATATCGTTGTTTAGTGAAACTCGGTATTGCGTACTACACACGCTATCGAGGAAGGTCGCGATTGCGTGTAATGCAAGTCAAGTCAAGGATGTGTGTTGTGCAAGCTCCTTTGGGTGTAGCGTACAACACAAGACATTAATAAAATTAAAAAGGATATTTTTTTATAAAATCTTGGGCTGTTACATTCTACCCCCCTTAAAATGAATTTCGCCCTCGAAATTCGTCGGGGTTATAAATGGTTTACTATTTCAAAGTTTCTTTAATATAAACCCACATCGTAAAAGGGAATACCAAAACTTGGCTTTAAAAACTAAAGTATGAAATGTAACGATTACCCAAATAAACTAATCACTGGGTTTCCACATAGGTGAAAATATGGATATGGAAGAGAAATCTAACCATCATGTTCTGATGGAGAGTGGTAGAGAACATGGCTATGGAAAATCCAGTAATCACAAATCCATAGATTTGTGACGATCTAAGGTACCATCTAATTCATCAGGTATAAGATCACTAGGACAACATTTTTTTGGTTTTCAAGATCATTTCCCTAAAGTTGAAAATTTGCTTAGAATAAATACTTACTTTATTTTGGTACAATATCACTGTTGTTCGTGCCTTGAACAATTTCCACTTCATCTCTTAAATAAATGAAGTTGAATTTGTTATTCGTGAAGTGTTAGCAGATCATGTGATAGAATGACGGGTCATTCCATCTGTCTCAAACAAAAGGTTAGCAAAAATTATATTCATAAATCGATCTATAGTGAGATTAATCATATATGGTTCCTAAAATGGACTTATACTTCATATATCATACTCCTTAATATAATAAAACTAGTTTCTACTAAACAGGGACTTCCTGTAGGTCAGTGGTAGGCGATAAAGGCCAGTCGCACTTCGGTTGTGGGTTCGATTCCCACAGCCTTGTCCGAAGCGATGGGCTGTCGCCCGTTCTGCAGGTTTTCCTTTTTCTAAAACTATATTACTATAACATCTCATAATATCTAAAAAACTTCTATCCTTAAACAATACTAACTTATGTCCAACATAATCCATTCCAATCTTTAGGCTTATCCATAATACTACAGTCCATTCTCATAACATAGTGAAAACGATTACCAGAGATTTAATACCATCGTTGATCCCCATATATCATAAGATATATCTTGTTGGTCACATTCCAAACATTCAAAGGCCTTAATCTTGTACTCTCTTGAATACCCATTGAACCTTAGTGAAAACTTGAATGCAGTTAAAAGTTAACACTTTTCACATACCAAAATCCTCAAAATTCTATATACTCAAACCATGATATCACTTAGTCCTTATATCAATCATGAGCTCATGAATACTGTTAAACATTTCATTTTCTCGTTTTCGTTGCATAATATCTCAATCACTTTGAATACCACATTAGACCAATACATAAGTATTCCAATATTCCATGATACAACATTATTTTGGAATCCCATTACATAAAAACTTAATCATTCCACCACATCGTTGTCATATTCAACATTGCCAATAGTGATCGCATGTGACTTCCCTTTGTCCTTTGCCTTAAGCGGTTGCTCATGTCGATCATCACTAACCCTTGGATTAGGGCAATTATTAGCATAATGCCCCATTTCCTTGCACTTGAAGCATTGAAGTGTTGGCGGTGCGTTCTCTGCAGTGTTTGCTTTATTCACATCATTAGAAACCCTTTTTCCATTACTTCGACACTCAGCTGCTCGATGACCTTCTTTTCCACACTTAAAACATTTTCTAGTCCCTTTAAGACAATCTCCACCATGCTTCTTTCCACACTTTGTGCATAAGGAAACATTCATCTTCTTTTCACCATTATTCTGAGATCTCTCCTTGAACTCCATCTTTCGTTTCTTGTCAAAACCATGAGATGGATATGTAACACCAACTTCCATTTCTACCTTGATAGCACAACGCACAATTTCTTCATAGCTACTGAAGTCTCTTATAGCTAATGCCCTTAGAAGACTTGGTTTTAAGCCACTGAAAAATCGATCAACTTTACTTTCAGGTTGGATGATAATGTCAGATGCATACCTTGCAAGTCTTGTAAAATTCGCTTCGTATATACCAACAGATTCATCATCCTTCTGTTTCAGCTCAAGAAACTCCTTTTCCATCTTCGTTCGAAGAATACGAGGGAAGTACTTACTGAAAAACAAGTTCTTGAACTCGTCCCATTCCATGGACTCAATTTCATCCCTTTGCCTCGTATTCTTAACAAGATTCCACCATTGATCAGCTTCACCTTCCAAACGATACACTGCTAGGATGACTTTATCATGTTCAGAACATTGAAGAACTGAAAATATCTTTTCAGTAGTACTAATCCATTGTTCAGCAACTAATGGATCAGTAGACCCGCTGAAAGATGGTGGACGCTGCCTCATGAAGGATTCAACAGAATGTTGCTCCCTTCTTTGTTCGTTTGTAAATCCTGCATGATTCATAGCTTGAGAAAGTTGTGTGAGCATGGCTACAAGATTTTGCATTCCAGCTCCCATATCGTTTGGTTGCTCAGGGGGACAATCATTGCATTGCCCATCGCATTCCGCATTAACACGGTTCCTTCGGGTTCCAGCCATTGACTAAAACCAAGAAGAATAGTGTGATCAACACTAATTATAATAGGAAACCACATAATTCAAGAATAAAATTTTCATGCTTAAGGTCTTATCCTAGGTTATTCAAGGCCATTTCTAAAATTGTGTTCTATGCTTAGACTTATCCTTAGGGTTATTACTAAGGCTTTCACATCCTAGTTTCCAAAGGTTGACTATACCTTTCCTCTGATACCAACTATAAGGACCCACAATTTACATACATTGTTAATACTTCAAAATTGAATCACACTTATTACAACATATGACAAAACCACAAAGGACCGTATAGGTATAGTGTCTTTAGAAACTGGGAAACATAAACAACTGGTTCATAAATCTTCTACAGTGTCTCCCATTTATTTCATCATATCTAGGGTCCCTTTTAGCATATTCTACTTAATATCCATCTTCCTGACCTGGGGAAAAGAAAACATAAAAGGGTGAGCTCAAGTGCTCAGCAAGGGAAAATAAAGGAAATAAAAATCATATCATATCTTTTTGAAAATCAAAACCTGCAAAAGAGATCATAATATCTTAACATGGAATAAATCATAGAAGTGAAAATGAGATCCCCATAATCATAACATAAAACTTGAAACTTTGTGGCATGCACACAAAATCATGGAAAATCATTTCTTGTTAGTCATGACTCATTGCCAAGACTATCTTAGTGGACAAAGTCCCTTTCTGAACCGAGTTCACTCCTCGTTTCAGTCCTGTATCACTGAACCGAAATAACCTTCCGTTCCAGCCATGTCTATCTCATGAGATATAAAATCATTACCCAATGCATTGGAGGGAGATATAGGTCCCACCCATCTTATAATGAATCCTTTCTTATGTGTGCCACATAATCATAAAACATGCATCATCGCATAACACATGTAACAAAAATGGGATTCTTGAAACATCATGAAATCATAAATCAATTCATATATGATAAAGGAATTCATAAACATAATTCCATCACAACATAGTCAAACCAATGTAAAAATATGGATAGAAACAGAACCCTTTATTATCTTAGATGGAAAATAATTTTGATAAAACACTTGAATTGAATTCTTGAGGAAAATATCCTTTCTTCTTCAAAAATATTTTTCCTTTCATAACATGTCATACAACTTTAAAATAAAAGAAGTTGATTAAAAATAAACTTGAAAACTTTTAAAGGAAGCTTCTTTGATGTAATGTTTTAAAAATCCATTCATGCCGTATAAGTTAAAAAAAACATTCTTCGTACTTTTGTCGGAAAAGTCAAAAAGTACCTCGTACGGAAAAACGACAAAAGATTCCTTTCATATTCTTTACTAAAAACTCACCTAAGGGTAAAATTGGATTTAAACTATTTCAAGTGGATGGAAACAATATTACATATTGAGGGAACATGGATGTGGATGATAAAATACACCCTAGTAAATACTTACGAATAAACAATCTCGGATAAAAATGAGATTGTGATATTTCCCTTACCTTAGGTCTGATTTGCTTTGTTCGTGTCCGAAGCTCCTGTATAATGGTTTAAATAATGTTATTGACTTATTCCAGAATCATACATATTGATATGAGATCATATATTGTCATATTATTAGCTTCTTGTTAGTAATATTTCATTGTTACTTGTTACTCGGGTCTTTATAACTTTTTGTTCTTATGCGTGTTTTGTCGAATAAATTCTTATTCTTATCTTTAGGTTATATATAATTCATTTCCAGAATGGTATTAGTGTATTATATACCATATTCATTCATTCAATTCATTTATATAATCATTATGAAATGAAGATCATGTAGAACGAGTCGCATCACATCGTGGAGACGGTATTCCGTACGTACGCACGAGTGATGATATCGTTCCTATGATCGTGGAATTGTATTGGAGTATATATATATATTATTTCAGTATCAATATTACTTAATAATAATCATATATAGTTACTGATTACACCATTATACCCATCCTTGTAAGGTGATGGTGGAAAATAGATTACACCACGGCGTGGAGACGGTATTCCGTACGTACGCACGCGCGGTGATTTCATTTTTCCGTAGGATGGATAGAAGGTGAATTAGGGTTGTTTCATATTTATAATAACATATCAGTATGTAAGTAATACTGATGTTATTACTTTATCATGAAACAACTAAAGAAGAAGAAGTTGAAGAAGAAAGAAATTGAAAAGATCGGTAATGGATATTACCTCTTCTTTGGAACGCCTTTTTGAATCCTCCACTTAAGGAACTAAGATTGGTCTTTGGAGAAGACCAGGACCTCTAGGATTATTCTAGGGAAGTGGAGAAGGGAAAATGGCAGGGGTTGGCCGAGCTTGAGTGCTCAAATTGGTGTGAGGAGGAGGGGGAGGAGGTGCCCTTTTATAAGGGAGGAGAGGGGCACCTTAGGAATATCTCAAAATATTATTTTATATTAAAGTCAAAATCGGTTTATAATGGTTCCAAAGGGTCTTATTTCGAAGCCAAAGTGGGGATGGGTCGAAATCCTATCAACCAATAGAATTTAGACAAGTTTAGGGTATTATTTTAACCTTATCAATTAGATTTAACTCTAAGTTAAATAATTTAACTTTTACCATGACTTTTTGTTTTCTTTCACTATATGGTTAATACACTTACTATAACATGCCAAACGAACCCCAAATTGTTTATTATTAAAATATATATCCTTATCTAAGTCATTTGGCCGAACCTTAGATTTTTAGGAATAAAATAACAATTAATAATATAATATTTGATTTAAACACTATTTTGTGTCAATTTTGACACTATTTGATATATGATTTTTGTCAAAGTCATAACAGAATTATATGTTAGAACCAAGTTGATTAAATCAATACTAATATATCATAGTAACCTAGAAAATTAGTGGAATTCATAAAAAGTCTCAAATTACATTTATTTTGGTATTTATATTATCAATTTTGTCAATATTTCATTAATAAGATAATTACTGCATCATCTTTGTGTCATAAATAAATTAAATTATTTGATGTCTAAAAATTACAAATAAAATACCATCATGTAGGAAATCTTTTTAGCTTTCTAATGAATATTTACAATCGAATTTATCTTATGTATAACCCTATATTAAAAATGATTTACTTATTAAACTTTGATTTTAACTATTTTAACCCTTCTTTAAATAAATTAATAATAAATGTCCTAATCTAATCCAAGTGGGCCTAAATGGTCATATTTTATTCCTAAGTTTGTTTTTGGTCGAAATACACTTGTCCAATAGGATTATGACATGTGTTAGGGTAATATTAATATCATATTTACCCTTAGTTACCCTATTTACTATTAACCGCGGTAAAAAAGTAAAAAGTTACTATTCACCAAAAAATTATTTTCATCTCATTGAACCACATTTTAGTCCTTGATATTAACCGTCTCTCGGATTTTCGAAATTCCATTCACAGAAGCGGCAAAATTAAGTTTTATGAAAAATTCAGTTTTTTTAACTACCACTTAGTAGTTTCACTATTCATCAAAAATTGATGTTTTTCAGAACAATGCCAAAATTTCATCCTAAGCTATATTTCATATTCCGAATTCAAAAATGAAGTCTATTTTACCAAATTCATAACATAAAAGTTGAATTAATTAATTTTATAATTAAATCCCGCTGTTAAAACAAATAGCGTGTTTTTAAGAAACAATATCTATCAAAAGATTGACACTTGTTTATGTCTAGTTTAAATGTGAAATTACATCCAATGACCAAAATTGTATTAAATTGTAAAAATATATTCTAAATATACTTTAAAACCACTCAAATTAATGATTTATCACTATTAATTATTTCGATTAAAAAAGTTGTTTTTAATTATAATTTAGTAATTTTCACTATTCATCAGAATATGAAAGTTATCCGAAAAGTACCAAAATTTCACCTTAGGCTAAATTCGATACTCCGAATCCAAAAATAAAGTTCATTTTGAAAAATAAGATTTACTGGATTTCAAAAAGTGGTTATTACTATTCATAACGGCTAGTTTTAATAATATTTTTATAGCATATCGTTGTTTAGTGAAACTCGGTATTGCGTACTACACACGCTATCGAGGAAGGTCGCGAATGCGTGTAATGCAAGTCAAGTCAAGGATGTGTGTTGTGCAAGCTCCTTTGGGTGTAGCGTACAACACAAGACATTAATAAAATTAAAAAGAATATTTTTTTATAAAATCTTGGGCTGTTACATTATTAGGATTAGAACATCTATTTTTATGCACCATATACTTTTGGATGGTGAGGCTAATCCTGTAAGATAATCTCAACACCGGTTGAATCCCACTCTCCTTGAAGTGCTAAAATTGGAATTCAGTAAATTACTTGTTGCGGGGATCATTTACCCTATATCTGATAGTAAATGGGTTATCCTAGTGCAAATTGTGCCTAAAAATAGGAATAACAGTTTTTTTAAATGAAAGGAATGAATTGGTTCCAAAACGTGTGCAAAACAGTTGGTGAGTCTGTATTGACTACCATCGACTTAATCAAGCTACGCGGAAGGACAACTTCCCTTTACCTTTTATTGACCAAATGTTATAATGATTGGCTGGTAAGTCCCATTATTTCTTTTTTGATGGCTATTCAGGTTAGTTACAAATCCATATAGCCCCTGAGGATCAAGAAAATAGAACATTTACTTGTCCATTCAGCACATTTTCATACAGAAGGATGCCATTCGGTCTATATAATGCTCCTAGTACTTTTCAGCGATTTATGTTGAGTAATTTTTTTAAGTACCTTGAGAAGTGTATGGAAGTCTTTATGGATGATTTCATGGTATTTGGTTCTTCTTTTTATGATTATTTTTAACACATAGGTTTTGTCCTCTATCTCTGCATTGAAAAAGATCTTGTTTTAAATTATGAGAAATGCCATTTCATGGTTGAGCGAGGGGTAGTTCTTGGGAATGTCATTTCAAATAAAGGAATTCAAGTTGATAAAGCTAAAATTGAATTAATTTCATCCCTTCCAAATCCAAAATGTGTTCGTGAGGTGAGATCTTTATTGGGTCATGCTGGTTTTAACTGTCAATTCCTAAAATACTTTAGTAAGATCACACTTCCATTGTCCCGGTTATTACAAAAAGATTCTGATTTTTTGTTTGATAAAAATTGTGAGGATGCATTCAATTCACTTAAAATGAGTCTCACATAACCCCCCATCATCCAACATCCAAGGTGGGATCTCCCCTTCGAACTTATGTGTGATGTCTCTAACTTTGCAGTTGGGGAAGTTTTATAACAAAGGGTTCAGAAGGCTCATCATGTCCTTGCGTATGCCTCACATACCCTTGACCATGCCCAGGTAAACTACACAACCACTGAAAAAGAACTCATTTCTATTTTGTTTTCCTTGGAAAAAAAATTTATATCTTCATGGGTCAAAAGTGATTGTGTTTTCTGACCATGTTTCCCTTCGATTCCTCTTAAAGAAACCTGAAGCTAAACCTCGCCTCATACGGTGGATTCTCCTCCTCCAAGAGTTTGAACTTGAGATTAGAGATAATAGGGGAGTAGAAAATGTTGTAGCAAACCACATTAGTAGGATTTCTCCACCACTGGACCACCGTGCTGACTCATCCCTTCCCATTGGAGAATTCGTTCCTCATGAGAACCTTTGTGATGTTGTGGACCTTACCCCCTGGTATGCGGACATTGTGAATTTTCTAGGAACATCAAGGGTCCCCACTGATTTTAGAAGTTCACAATCCTAGAGTCTTAATCATGATTCTCAGTGGTACATTTGGGATGACCCATACTTGTGGAGAATTTGTAGTGACCAAGTAGTTCATCGGTGTGTCCCTGGCCATGAGTTCACCTCTGTTTTGACCTTCTACTACACCTTGGCCTGTGGGGGCCACTTTGGCTCTTAATGTATAGCTCGAAAGTTTCTTGACTTAGGAAATTATTGGACAACATTATATAGGGATTCCCATAGATATTTCAATTCATGTAGTCGTTGTCAATTCATAGGGAATATCTCCAAGAGAAATGAAATTCCCTAACAACCAATGTTATTCTGTGAAATTTTTGATGCAAGGGGAATTGAATTCATGGGGACTTTTCCAAATTCATTTGGATTTTTATATATTTTATTGTCTATTGAAAATTTATCTAAATGGGTTGAAGAAAAGGCCAATAAAACCAATGACTCTCGTGTGGTTGTCAATTTTGTGAGGTATTAGATTTTTAGTAGGTTTGGTTTACCGAGATTCGTCATTAGTGATCAAGGTTCACATTTTTGCAATCGTAACATGAAAATTTTGCTTCATAAGTATGGGGTTGATCATAAAATCTCCACTCCATATCACCCTTAAACTAACAAAAAAGAAGAAATCTCAAATCGGGAAGTTAAACAATTCTTGGAAATAACGGTACAACCCAATAGGAAAGATTGGAGTTTTCTCTTAGATGATGAACTTTGGGTATACCGTACAGCTATTAAAACCCCAATTGGAATGTAACCATACAGGATTGTGTTTGGAAATGCTTTTCACATCTCGTTGGAGGTAGAACACCATGCATATTGGGCTTTTAAACAATGTAATATGAATCTTTCAGATGTAGGTGAGCATAGAAAGCTGCAGATTAAAGAGTTGGAAGAAATTAGACATGATAAATATGAGAACTCCTGGATCTATAAAGAGAAAACAAAGGCTATCCATGATAGAAAAATTCATCAGCAGAAGTTCCATATTGGTGAGAAGGTCCTCATGTACAATTCCAGGCTAAAGCTCCACCCAGGTAGGCTTCGTTCCCGATGGCTCGGGCCTTATAATATTACTAATGTTTACTCATTTGGTGAAATACAGATATTTCATGAGCAGAGAGGAAAAATTATTACCATTAATGGGAAGCGACTTAAACACTTCTATGATGATTTTCCAAAGAATCTAGTAGATGAAATCCACCTTCTAGATGCAACTTACCAGTAAAACACACCAGGTTTTATCCTTCCTTCTCACATTCTCAATTATTTCAGTGAGGACACTACACATTCTAAGTGTGGGGGTGGATACATTTATGGTTTCATTAGGATTTATATTGTCTTTCTTCTTTCTTCTCTTTCTCACCTTCTTTATGGTATTTTCATTTTTCCCCATCAAAAATTCCAAAGTTCCATGATTTTGTGACTATCAGGGGGGAAAGTAAAAATAAAATAAGGAAGACAAAAAAGACTATAATGGAGTGATTTTTAGTGAATTGGTTTTCTATAAATGATATAAATGGTTGTATCTATGTGAAACCATTGAGATGATTAAAGTCCCTTGTGGGAGTAGTTTTTAGAAAAACTATGTCACTAATATCTCCACACATTTTTTCACCGAACCACAAAGTGTTAGTATTTATTACTTACTAGAAGGTAAATATAATTTAGGTTAATATTTTTTAGATTAAAATGATATTTACATATAATCGTTCCTTATCTGTTCTGTTTTATTACTGTACCAGAATGACCTATGCATGTGTACCTAATATCTGATTGTTGCGCACCCTAAAAAACAATTTTGGGTTATGTCTTGGGCAGGTCAAAAACCAATCCTCCTCAACCTTTTATCTTGTTATAACTATTACAATTAGTTTCGTGAGGAGATCAAACAAGGGTTGAGAGATGAGTGAGATATTTCCTCCAAATGAAAATTCTAAAAAAAATAATAATAAATGAGGGGAGTGATGATAAGTGCTACATATGAGCATATCTAGGTCGGGAGCTTATGTTTTGACTTCCGTTAATACTTAAGTGAGTGGGTCTTGAAATATAATTACAGAGGATGTAGGGAAGATTCGGTGAACAAAATATTTTAAGCTGAATAATGTTAAAATAGCCTATATCTATTGGATAGAAGTGGAAATAATAGCATGGAATTGTTTTCACACACACACATGTAGAGTTAGTGTCATGGTTAACTCTTCGATTCCTTGCTCAATTTGGTATCATGAATCTCTTTGAATTTCATTGGGATATGATTTATGATACATCTTTTTCCATTTTCACTAGGAAGAACTCCTTGGTATAGTTTGTGCATTGATCATAATACTTTAATTTATACATTCATCATTTTGTTTTTTATATGTTTCTTTTCCCTGGAGTGCAAATGTTTAGGTGTGGGGGTGTGATCACACAGCAATTCACTATTCAAATCCACCCTTACACTGCTGTTTTAAACTGGTTTTATAATGAATATTCCAAATATAATAATAAATTGAACTTTATGTTTTAATCAATTAATTAATTTTAATCACTATTAAAATGGTAAATGTTACTGGTTTTTATTATTTCAATGTAAGAGGAGATGATTTGGAGGTCCCTTGATGAAGTGGAAGAAAAATGGGCTAAAACTGCATGGATCCATGAAGACCTATCCACTGTTGTTCCTGTTTAGAAAATTACATGAATCCAAATGGCCTCATATTTTTTTATGGTCCAAAATTTAATGTTCTACATTTCATATTAAATAACTAAAGCCTCATTTGGCTTCTACGATGCCCATCCAAACTGATCTGTCCAAGGAATAAAATATGCACAAAGTCAGATGCGGTGTTTTGTAGTTTATCAATATCTTGAACTGTATGTGTCCAAAAAGTGCCAAACATCAGTGGAGATAGTCAAGAGGTAGGTCTAGAAGTTTTGTATTATCTTCAAAGTGATATAATGATGTCTGGATTCTGAAAAAAGTGGTAAAAGTGGGTTGGAGAAATCTGTGTGCCTTAAACAACCTTCCCACTTTACCTATAAATTTGAACCTTGGGAACCCAATTTGGTAGTTAGAATCAGAGGAAAGTTGTTTCCATTTTGGAGTCCCAAATAGGCCTTTTCATCATCACTAGAAGTTATGGAGACTATAGAAAGTGTTACTTCAACATCTTCTTCTTCCTCCCCTCTCATGGATTTCTAAACCCCTTGTGATCACCCGGGGAGGAACGTGATGTAATCCCAAGCTTCATGTTTGTAATATTTGAAAGATATTTTTAATTACAGGTTGTTATGTTGTTTTTCATCATCCTATATTATTATTTTATTGAGTTATGTACTGGTATGTCATGATCAACTCAAATGATCTTGTTTGGGGGTACCCATTTATGTGATGTTTCACACACCGTTCACCACTTCTTTTTCCCCCTTTCAATTGCAGTGTTTGTGTGGTTCATATTGCTCAATTGAACTCACATAAAAACTTTCAAGGTCACATACATTTATGTCATTGTTTCACAATGAAATATCATACAAACCTGGACAACACATCGAGTTCTTCGTGTGTTGCTTTGGTGAGTTTCGGTTATGATGTGAAACACAAATCACTCAATCATCGGCGGTGTCTGGTGAATAATTGTGTGTTCTCTAATGAACCCTAGGAGTTATCCTAGTATAAAATCAGTAACATTCTGATTCTAGGTGTTACAAACTAGGTATTAAAAGATCATAACCCTATATCATGAAGCAATGAAATATGAACATCATGAGAGTACCACGGGTTGATCACGTTTAATCAATATTGTTTACACCTACTTTATTTTATCGCTTTCATTTTATAATATAATATTTTATCATAAAAAATAAGTATTAATAAACCCCATGTACCTTTATACTTTCATAATCAAAACCCTCTTTTTAAATTAATGATCTAATTCTCTGTCGATAGACGACATAGGGTTTCTTTTGTACTATAGAAATTCTAGTCAAAATTAAACAACTAATTTGACATGATCGACAACGTGATCATATACATGTTTAGTATTGTTGTGAAACCTTTGGATGATATATTTGGTGTGAAAAACGGTTATTTATTCCTTGTTTTGTGAAAAATGGAGATGTTTTGTTATAAAAGGGCACACTGCTTGTTCAAATAAATGTTTCACTGGTTTTCACATATGGATTGTGATGTTTATGACCAGGTTTATCTACAGTAAAAAATATTTGGAATGAAATTTTGGGTTTATACCCCTTTGGGTGTTAAATAGAAATTGTTTTTCTAAATGTTGCATGCCTAGTTTTTGGAAAAGTGTCTAGTTGGATTTTGTGTGATAATTGTGATATAAAATGGATTTTTTGGATTTATTAAAGTATGGGAAGCTTGAAAAGTGATATTGTGGGGTCCTTTTATGGCTTTCCAAAGTGGTTCTGGTTTTATTAAGAGATGGGTATTGGTTTTTGACATGTTTTGGCACGTATTACCGGTAAGTGGACCATTCATCATTTTTATGAAAATGGTTGAGCTTTGAATGTGTAACATAAATGTTTTAAAGGGTTTATGGAAATGTTTTTTTGTAGCTAATGGTGCATGTAAACCTCTTTATAAAAGTTGAAATTTGAACCTTTTTTATACATTGGTTTGGTAAAATGCTTAAAGTCCCATTTGGCATTTTTGTTAAGAAAAGGATTTTCATGTGTGTTCCATGTTGCACCATGTGGGGTCATTTTATGATTCATGAAATTGGTTAATTAAATGGTTTTTGGGATTCCAAATATGGTATGAAATGGTATTGGTGTGTATTTAACCATAAAAGAGCATTTTTTAATGGATTTTATGTGCAAATCTTTGTTAAACTTCTTGAAATTGTTTTATGAAAATTTTAAGTGGTTTATTGATCTGTGAATGAAATTTAAAACATGTTTTTGGGCTTTTTGGTGTGTGTATTATTTGGAAAAAGGATTTTCATTTGAAAAGTTTATTTTATAACATGTGGAATTTGATTGAGCACAAATAAGGAAATCCAGGTATCTAGGTGGGTGGACATGTACTAGTATTCTAGTGATCCAGAGTGGTTTCGTCCTTATTTCACGTAGAAATTTTGATGATAAAAACACTAACTAAACTATGATAATGATATTAGGGACCAATAAGTTCTGGGTATTGTTCCCTACTAGTGGATCATGCATGAGAACAGATATTTTTTATGGTTACTTTTCACCGATATATGAGGTAATTTGGGCCCATAGTTGGCCAGTACCTAGGGATGTTCTCATGAGTTGTGATCATTAGATATTATGTACTCACCATTGGAATATGGTGTGTTTGGTTGGTAAATTCAGTATAATGTTTGTTGTATTTAAAAGTGTACATTTTTTAGAGCAGTCTTCTTGAAAGTTGTTTTCATTTTAAAGTTTCATCTGTTTGAAATTAGTTACTAGCATTTCCTATTTATGAAAACTTTCAAGCATTTTATTTTGTAATGTTTGTAGCATGGAACTTTTTTTGGAAAAACTAATTTTATATATTTTATTTCAAACTTGAAATTGAAATTTCTTTTATTTTAAAGAAAGTGTATTAGGAATAGAATATCTGGCTAACCTGTTGAGTTTTAATACTCACGCCTATTGTCTTCTTCTATTTTTAACCCTTGTGTAAGTTTTATCTTAAGTTCGATCACCTTGGGAAACGTCTGATCGATGTGTTGGAGAGTGACCAGTGGGGTTACATGGAGAAAGTTAGTTGTCAGGTTTGGTTGGTTGAGTCACTGTGTTCAATTGTACTTTCGGTCTCGTGTACAATTTATGTTTAGTTCAACGTTTATATAAATGCATGTTGGGCTGTTCGTTTCTTTATGCTTCTTAGTTATTGTTTATTTTTGCACGAAAATTCTCCCTTTTCACTCTAACTAATTCCCTCGGTGCTTTTCACCATCCCGGGAGGATCAGGAATGCCTCTCGGGATTTGTTACGAAGCGGCTCAGGTGTCCGGTTCAGGGTCGACCCGGACTGGTTCGTGACAAACCCACTTAGAGTAAGGTACAGAACTGAAAGAAAAGGGGCCAGAATACAAGCCCAACTAAAAAGGAAAAGTACAAGCTCCTTGATCTCATCTGTAGTAAACCCTACCTGAAGGGTAGGTATAGTAAGCTATCTGAATCTCATTGAATCATACCATATCTGTCATGTCACCCTAAAGGACCCTTGTTTCTGGTCCACCAAGGACTTCGTCAAAGCTGTCAATCATCTGCACATGACACGACACATGAGGGTGAATCCCATGTTGGAGTAAGTTAAAAAATACTCATTAGGGACCCCAAACCACAAAGGTATCACTAAGAAATATTCCACAAAATAATCACACAAATAATACCACAAAAGAATCATAGAAAGTATACCACAAAGGAATCGCTAAGAAATACACCCATCAGACTACCAAAGAGGTACACGAAGTGTATCCTCTAAGAAGTATAGTCAATAGAGTCACTAGATTCATATCACAACAAGTATAGATCTATGGTACATAAACAGGATTGTTAGAAGAATCCATAGTACCCTCAAGTAATAACACACGGAGTGTAGGTAACACACTAAGTTTCGGTAACACACAAAGTGTAGATAACACACATAGTGTTGTTAACACATAGAGTGTCATCAAAGACTAGAGGAACTGCACCCTAGTGGGATATGGGAGTACTGAATATTTCTATGTAAGACACATATTTTAGGTAAGACATGCAGTCTAGGTAAGACAAGCAGTCTAGGTAATCTCATAGCATATAGGTCATAGTCAGCTGCATGATTTTGTCCTTAGCACGCATGTTCGGGATCACCTAATCCTAGAGCTAATACATCATTCATAAACTTTCACAAAAACTCTCTTAGAGTACCTCAAAAGTACCGCCTCTTTGTGAGGGTCCCAACACCACAAACATCTTATCAAACAGACACACAGTTTGAGAGTTATGGGCGTTTAACTGAAAAGGGGCCAGTTGGGTCCGGGTCCCACCTAACCTGACGGTGCATGATGCAAGGAAGTTTGTGGATCTATAATGATGAAGGTTTTGGTTTAATTTGAATTTTTAATCAATACTTGGAACCTTTTTTAACCTTTGGAAGCCTTGGTTTCCTCTCAAACATAAACCGGGTATTTGGATATCAAGAAAAAGAATTTTCAGTGAGTAGAATTGTAATCACTGACTCTTTTATAGTCTTGGAAGCGTAAAACATTCCATTAATCATGGGTTATGGGAAAAAACAACCTCCTTTTTATGATCATATTATTCTTTCAAACACTTATAGATTTCTTAGATCATATTTCTATGAGGTATTCACATTCCAATCCCTTATTGAGATGTCATATGAGAAAGATCATTGTATTTGTTTTATTTTGGAGGGTTTGTGAATGATTTTATTTAATTGTTTCTGTTAGATTCATCGATTCAATATTCATTTCAGCATATATTATCAACGAAATTTAATTAATTTTTTTTATATAAAGAGTGGTGAATTCGTGTCTCTTGAGATTTGACACGATAATAATTTTATACTTTCTTGACTGTTCATGTTGATAAGGTGTTGTGAAAACCAAAATTGCAACGAATAATGTTTAAACATCAGAGATAGATGAGTATAAATAAAAACATATATGTTATTGAGGCTTCCTATGATTTTATTATATTTTCCCATCAATTTCAAGGGGACTGCACTTCCCTTGTATATAGGAACAAAAAGATGGGTGGTGGGAGGAATCAGTGGGTGTGGGCATCCCACCTCGTCTTCACCAGCCTTTCAAGTGCTGCCTAAAAAACACACATTATTAAATCATTGTCCGAAATGTTATGTTTCTTTCTAGAACACTAACCCTACTATGAAACCTCTATCACTATGAATTGGATGGCTACCATGAATTCATACGCAGATGTGTGGAAGTCTAAAATTAAAATTTCACTATATATGGGGGCTGAGCTCTTACACATTGACCTCCCATCACAACTACCCAACCATGGCCGACACCCAAACCTCCTTCCCAGGCCTCTCCCATAAGGTTCTTCCCTGAAACAACATGCAAAGATCCATGGAAGTGGTGATCCTTGTTGGCAGTAACTTATTTTGAGAATGGTGCCACCCTTTTTGTTTGTCAAAGGAGGTGGGATGGGTTGGAGGTTGGTGGCCAGACCCCCACCAATCCTCCAGTGAGAGAAGGCATCGAGAGGGATGGTAAAGGCTGTCATCACCCTATAAAAGGGGGATCTATCCCAGTATATTTGATCATAAACTTCACTAGAAATCTAATCACTGGTTATCCTATTCAAGTGGTATTTGTGATGTGGTTTCAACACCATATTCAAGATATAATTTTATGAGTGTTTTCTCCTTGTAATAAGTGAGGGAGTGTGTACCCACTTTTACCCATAGTAATCCTTCTTTTGCCCCTGGTTTTTTTACCTTTTTCATTTTGGGGGTTTTTCCACATTACATCTGGTGTCCCTTTTATTTCTGCATTTTGTAATTTAGTTTATCATATGATTATTGTTTCACTAGTGGTAAAATCATTTACGGTCCCAAAAAGTGGTATCAGAGGCAAGGTTCTGGCCCGGTGTTGTTCATGTTTTTGGGTATTAATAATTCTAGTAAATTTTAGTATGCTCTGTGATTGCAACTCTGGTTGAACTATCACATCAGTAAAAAAATATTGAGATTATTAAATACATTTTTGTGAAATAGAGGAGGTTATGGACTGATAGCGTGTCTAGATGGCGGAAAAATTCGAGATCAAAAAATACAATGGGAATAATTTTTCGTTGTGGAAAATGATAATGCAGGCAGTACTATGGAAGGATAATTGCCTACTAGAAATTGGAAAAAATACAACGGTTGTGACGGAAGAGAAATGGAATGATATGGATGAGAATGTTATTTCCAACCTCCATTAGGCTTTGGCATATGGGGTCCTATAGAGCATTGTAGAGAAAAATATGGAAAAGGAAATATGGGATACTATGACGAAGCTATACGAGGCCAAGTCACTGCACACACAAAAATTTCTAAAGAGAAAAATTTACACTCTTCGGATGGAAGAATCATCATCGGTGACCGACCAAATCAAAAACCCCAATACTATGATCATTCACCTCATGGTTTTGGGTTATAAAATTTTGGATACTGAATGTGTAGAGATTCTACTCCAGAGTTTTCCATATTTGTATGACCAACTCATTATCAACCTCACCAACAATATCCTGATGGATATGATGCTCTTTAATGATTTTTCATCCATGGTTCTTGAAGAAGAAAGTTAGCGCAAGAACAAGGAGGGCAGACAGACAACTTCCCACCAAGAAGAGGCTTTGTCAATGGAGAGAGGAAGGATGATAGAGCGTGGTTCCAATGGGAGCCAAAATCCTGGCAGGTCCAAATTAAGGATTAAGAAGAATAATGTCACATGTTTCAATTATGGAAAGAAGGGGAAATTCATGAAGGATTGTTGGAATAAGAAGAGTGGTGAAAAAAACTCTTAGATTAATGTGCAAGTACTTCTGGAAAAAGAGATATACTAGTCAGTGAAGCGGCAACGACTATTGGAAGCAGGATGCATCTCGAAGATGCATGGATTATCAACTAAGGAGAAACATTGAAAATGAAGTCTCACTAAGAATGGATTAAACAGTGTGAATCCATCTCAAAAGTACTTGTGTGCATGGGGAATTATCACACTACGAAGATTGTTTGAGTCGGTACCGTCAAACTGAAGATGCATGTTGGCATAGTACGGACCGTCCAAGGAGTACATCATGTGAAGGGACTAAAGAAGAACATGTTATATTTGGGAAAATTTGATGACATCGAATGCAAGACTCACACTAAGAATAGGGTGGTGAAAATTTTTAAGGGTGAGCTTGTGGTAATGAAGGTGGAGAAAATTTCGAAGAATCGGTATGTTCTTATGGGTGAAACGTCAAAGGAGGCGAAGATAGTTTTTGCATCAACTGCCTTTATAGAAGTATTGATGATGTTATGGAATTGGAAGCATGGCCATATTTCATAATGAGGCCTGAAGATTCTTGTGGATAATAAGTTGTTTCCTGGGCTGACAAAGGTATCTTTACCATTTTGTGAGCATTGTGTTTTGAGCAAGCAACACGGGATAAAGTTTAGGAAATCAACAGCAAGAAGTCAGGAGGTCTTGGAATTAATCCATTACGATGTTTGGAAAGCACCGGTTATATCACTAGGAGGAGAAAGGTACTTTGTATCCTTCATTTTGTATTATTCTATGATATTTTGGCTGTACCCAATGAGGAGGAAGGCAGATGTTTTTGAAGTCTTCAAAACATTCAAAGTGCGAAAGGAGCTTGACTCTGGAAAGAAGATCATGTGTCTAAGGACTGACAATGGTGGAGAATATACAAGTGAGTATTTTGATATTTTTTTTCAACAAGAAGGAATTAAGAGACAGTTCACAATAGTGTACCCTCCTCAGCATAAGGGAGTGGTAGAGAGAATGAACAATACCTTATTGGATCGAACAAGGGCAATGTAAAAGATTGTAGGAATTGCAAAAACTTTTTGTGCAGAATCAGTGAATACAACATGTTATGTGATCATTCGATCTCCTTCAATGGTGATTGATCTAAATACACCAATGGAGATGAGTAATGGTAAAACCACTGATTATTCTTGGTTACATACTTTTGGAATTCATGTATATTTAATGTTTAATGACCAGGAATGATCGTAGTTAGATTCCAGATATTGGAAATGTATCTTCTTGGAGTACGCTGATGGTGTAAGGGGTATCGTTTGTGGGACTCCACTGCCTGCAGATTTATCATCAGTACAGATCTCAATTTTGTAGAATATAAGGTGAAAATTACAAGTGATCAAGACACAGAGAAGGAGAATACAGAAACTACAACATTCGAATTAGAGGACAAATCCAAGGAAGAATCGGTTTCCTCTGAGGTATTACCATAGCTTGATGATCAAGTATCGGTTGAGTTTGGACCACGACGGTCCACTTGAGAGAAAAGAGAACTAGTATGGAACTCAGACTATGTCACTAAGAGAAATATTGTGTACTGATTATTAACGTAGGATGGAGAGCCATCTTCTTTTGTGGAGGTAACCCAGAGCCCAGATGTATCCTCATGGATGGCGGCGATGCAGGAGAAACTTGACGCCCTGCACTGGAACAAGACTTGGGATCTTGTTCCATTACCTCGTGGAAGGATGGATATCGGAAAAAAATGGGTCTTTAAGATCATTTGGGATGGAAAGGACCAGTTGGAAAGATATCATGCAAGATTTGTGGTCAAACGATTTTCTCAGAAATAAGGTATTGATTTCAATGAAATATTTTCTCCTATTGTTATACGGATGACTATTTGGTTAGTTCTAGTGATGTGTGCTACATACATCTTACATCTAGAGTAGCTAGATGTGAAGACTGCTTTTCTCCATGGTGATCACGATGAAGATATCTATATTCTCCAACCATAAGGTTTTTAAAAAGAAGGCAAATAGAACTTGGTTTTCTAGTTGAACAAATCTTTGTACGGTCTCAAAACAATCACTAAGGTGTTGGTACAAGAGATTTGATTCCTATATCAGGAGCCTTGGATATGAGAGACTTCATTCAAATACTAGTGCATATTTCAAGGGTTCGGATTGTAATGATTTTATCATTATTCTGTTGTATATAGATGAAATGTTGGTTGTAGGCCCCAACAAAGATCAGATTCAGGAGAGGAAGGCACAGTTGTCTAGGAAGATTGATATGAAGGACTTGGGACCCAAAAATAAGATTCTTGGGATGCAGATTTACTGAGACAGAAATAATGGGATGATTTGGCTATCATAGAGGAGTTACTTACAGTGTGTCTTGAAACGGTTCAACATCCAAGATTGTAAGCCAATATCTACCCCCACTTCCCATTAATTTCATGTTATACTCAACGATGATTCCTAGCATTGAAGTAGAGAGGATGGAAATGTCTCGAGTATCGTATACATCATTAGTGGGAAGTCTGATGTCCGAAATGGTTTGTGCTAGACTAGACATTGCACATGTAGTGGGAGCAGTTAATCGGTACATGGAGAATCCAGGATGGGAGCATTGGAACACTATAAAGATGATCCTGGGAAACATCAAGGAGACCTCAAATGATGCATTGTTTTATGGAGGATCATATTTTACAGTTAGAGGATATTTTGAATTAGATTTTGTAGGTGATTCTGACCAGAGAAAATCCACTACTGGTTATGTGTTAACTCTTGCAGGAGGAGCTGTGAGCTGGATTTCGAAATTACAGTCAGTTGTGGATTTATCCACAATGGAGGCAGAGTACATGGTAGCTACACTGGCTTTCAAAGAGTCAATTTGGTTGATAAAGTTTTTGAAGGATCTCGGACACAGAAAGGAGAATATTTCATTGTTTTATGAGAGTTAGAGTGCCTTTCACATTGCAAGGAATCCATATTTTCATTCCATGACAAAGAACATTGGGGTACAGTATCACTTTGTCCAAGATTTGGTGGAGGAAGGAAGTGTGGATATGCAGAATATTCATACTAAAAAAATCTGGCAGATTTCCTGACAAAGGAAATTAACTTCTATAAGTTTAGATGGTATAGATCCTCATGTGGACTTGCAGAGACTTGAGTAGAATGTTTAGAAGATAGAAAAGATGTGTGGAGATGTAATTGATTCTAAATCAAATCTCCATGTGGGAGATGTGTTAGAAGTAGCATATTTGGAGGGCGGTCTCTCCCCTTTTGTTTGTCAAAGGACGTGGGTTAGTTTGGTGGTTGTTGTCCAAACCCCCACCAAAACTCTAGCAGGATAAGGCATCAAGATGGCTAGGAAAGGTTAGTAGAACCCTATAAAAGGGGGATCAATCCCAGTAGATTTGATTATAAAATTCTCTAGAAATCTCATTACCAGTTATCCTATTCGAGCAGTATTTGTGAGGCAGTTTCCCCACCATATTCAAGAGAGAATATTATGATCATTTTCTCCCTGTAATAAGTGAGGGAGTGTGTACCCACTTTTACCCATAGTGACCCTTCTTTTTCCCATGGTTTTTTACCTATTTTATTTTGGGGGGTTTTCCACATTACATCTGGTGTTCCTTTTATTTCTACATTTTTTACTTTATTTTATCTCGTGATTATCGCTGAACTAGTGGGATAATCATTTAAGGTCCCAAAAATCCTACTCCTCCTCCTCCCCCTCCTCCTCCTCTGATTTCTCTCACTGAACCATCACTGCACCCCCTGGGTGCTTTCCCTCCTCTTGGAAACATGGAACACCTTCCAATTCCTCCTCTCCATAAATGCTAAGTGGAACCCTGTAGAGTACATAACCCACCCATAGAAACTTTCATCAACGTATCCACTTTTTCGGGTTTTTTTATTAATGGGTTTTAATTTTATTTTTTATGGAAAACGGATAGGGTTTTAAAAAAATTTAAAAATGGGTCTCCAGATGCGTGAACCTCATTCATGCATCTTCGGCATGGAGAGATGTGTCAACGAGGTTCACACATCCTTCATCCCGTCTTCAAAGGATGCATGAACCCTATTCACGCATCTTAGAAATAGTAAATGTGTGAACAAGGTTCACGCATACTTTATGAAGTTTCTAAAGGATGTGTGAACCCCATTCACACATCCTACAGAAAGGTTAAAAAATTGATCATTTATTTAGTGATTCTAATTGATATATTAATTCTGGCATTAATTTAATATTTTTTCATTTACCTCCCCCTAAAGAGAAACACTCATAAACATCAGTTTTCAAATCTTATATAACTTCACCAAAGATGATCTTCTTCAATACTTATTCTTAGATATGCTAACACATTCTTAACCCTCTTAATGATTTTTTCTTATTTTAGAAGAATATCAAATAAATATTTTTCATAATGTCCATAATTTTATCACATGATGGAGGTATTTTAACAGTGAAATCCTCTAGTAATGATTGTGAACCAATAAAACATGTGTCCTTTTATAAAGTTTGAATATGTATTTTCTCAAAAATGGCCAAATGAAATTCTAATTCCATACATATAATAATGTGGTTTTTTTATCTTCAATCATAATCATATACTCTTCAGAATTATTCATTATTCATTGAAATTCTTCTTCATACAATTTAATTTTTTTAAACAAATAATCATTCTCTATGATTTTATGATTCAAATCATTAAAATCAATAATATTTTTCATGATTTCTTGATTTTCACAGATCTTTTCATCCAGAATATTAATATTTATTATTGAATACCAAATAGAAATTATTAATTTTGGAAGATAATTTGATGATAGTGAGACACTTATTAAAAAAAGTAGAACTCTATAAATGATAATAGTAATGCACATACATAATGTATCATAAATCAAAAATCAACCTAATCTATGCCTCTAGCATGGATGCTCCTCTGTCCCACAACCAGGTGTATACTGGAAACATCCATGTTATGTCTGTCTATGTCTGAACTCTGGCATATGCTGCACATCATCCTCAGAAGCCACCCCCACATCCTCCTGTGTGACAGGCGGTGGATGTACAGTCTCACCGTATGTACCCTGTCCTGTATCTAATGATGTTGGAGGCTGGATGGAACTCTCACCAACATGGAAAGAAGATGGTTGTTGTGCTGTGGATGTCTATAATAAAGAATCCAAGTCAACCCAGTCAATGTCTATATCTACCTGTGGCTGAGCTGGAGGATCTGGAGGAGCATATGACTAATCATGCCGAATACCCTCCTCCTGTGGAATAACAACATCTGACTGATCAAGATAAACAACCTTCCCATGTGGAACAGCATGATCCTTAATAGGCTTGTCACCCCTAGTACATCTATATGAGCCTCAGCAGGCTCCACAACCTCCTCATCATGTGGTGGATCAAAGAAAATGCCATGATAAATCTCGTCCATCGAAGGAAGAAACTATGATACAAGGGTGTGAAAATATGATGGGTCAAATACGGTGTGCTCTACTGGATTAGACAAGTGTAGTAGACGATAAATACGAGCATCATACAAAACAAATTATGTTGTTAAGTAATATGAATAAAAATACCACTAAATTGTGGAAGGAACTATGTATACCAGTTCATGAAAACCTTGTATGTGTCATGTCATAAATATGACTAGGGACCTATAGTACCAAGATGTGTAATCCATCTGATCCACCAAATTAAAATACATTTTCCTCGCCCCTCGCAATTGGAATTCTCGTCGTCTATCTCATAATTCAATATATCTGGCATGGTATCTCCTCCAATCAAAATCTCTCTTCCTGTAACGACTCGAAATTTTGAATAAATCTTGTTTCCTAATTTTATGTGTTATTTTATTTTATTTTTATACTCAAAAAAAATTTTTTATTTGATAACATGAGTATAATTAAAATGTGACCATTGGGTTTTGACTATTATATGACCATTGGTCAATATGACCCCTGGAAACTAAATGTTTTGATTATTGTCTCTAAATACAAGTAATCTTGGTTAATTATTATAGAAATAAGATTCGATGGCCTCACCCAGTAGTCTTGGACCGATCAAAGCCCATCTAACAGAACTTGGGAAGGAGGTATCACCACTGGGCTTTGCTCTGGACCAAACCCAAGCTGAACTTCATCATGTGATTCTAGAACGGAATCGCCTTTGCGAGAAGTTCAAACTGATAGAAATTACTACTTGTGCCATGATGGACGAGCCTCCCTCAGATTCTCTCACCTTAGCACACCTTACACTTAGGTCCTATGCTGGTGTGATAAGGGGCTATGTAAGGAGACCGTAACTGCCTTGTATAATCCGTTGTTTTAAAAAAATTGGATTTCTTCTTATGATGAAGTTTATGGATTTTCAAATGACCGGATAAATATAGTATGCATAGTTTTGATGAATTTTAGAAAAAGGATATTTTAAAAATGTGTATGTAAACCTTAAATAATTAAAAATGTGTAATGATTTTCAAAAAATGGTCTTCTACAATTATGTTTAGTACGAAATTTAGAGTCTAATAAGATCAACTTAATTTTTGATGAATAGTAAATTATGAATAGTGATTTTAAGCTTAGGATTAGTAATGTGACCAAATGGATTATTAATCTCACTTAAAGAAAGTATTAATATAATCTAGGCACCTTGATTAAGTGATGTGATTTAATAAAATGGTTAAATAACAGTTTCATAAATTATTAATCAAGTATTAGTTATTTCAGGTGAATAGTTTTTTTTAAATAAAAATTAAATTAAAAATATTTAGAAAATTATTTTTATAAAATGGATTTCATTTTTGAACTCAGAGCATCGATATTATGTTAAGTTAATTTTTGGGGTTTTTTCTGAAAAAATGAATTTTTGGTGAATAGTGTATTTTTTTAAAAATTAAATTAAAAATATTTATAAAATTATTTTTATAAAATGGAGATCATTTTTGAAATCAGAGCATTGATATTTGGTTAATGTGAAATTTTTGGATTTTTCTGAGAAAGTTGAATTTTCAGTGAATAGTAAAAATACAGTTTTACGGTTTCGGTATGTTTAATGACATCATAACAGTTTCATGATGATATCATGAGATATTTTAAAGGATGGTCGAAAAATGGTGATGAATTATTTTATGGGGGCCCATGTGGCCTAACTCCATGGGAAATACCATGGGAGAGCACACGGTTGTGAGAAAACCACTTTTGAGGTGTCCCTTGGCCATTAATGCCTTGTCCCCTCACTTTCCCTATAAATACCAAGCCATCCTCTCATCCATTTCGACTCCCCACTCTCCCCAAACAAATATCTGGTCTCATTACCTCCCAAGGAGTCCTCCCAAGGTTCCCTCAAGCCCTCAAGGTCCCAACTTTTGAGTTTTTAGAGTTACGTTTTAAGGTAAGGGATCTGACCTCTCTCTTTCTTTTCAAGTAATCTCTTTTATGTCATTTCATTTATGCTCCATGTTCTTATGTTAAAGGATGTTCTTTTATACTCCTCCTACTTCCCTTTTCGTGTTCATATAATGAGAGATCCCCTCTTACTCTCATTATTTCTTTTTATGAAGTTTTAAGTGGCGTTGTTAGGCTGCCGAAAGTTTTGTAACGAATTCTTTCTCCCTTCTCATTTTTCAAGATCTATTTTCATGTAAAGTATTTCAAGTTCCTTTTTATTATGTTGGGGTATGATCTATAAACTTATAATACTAATATTTTATGATCATATGATGAGAGACCCCATTTTATCACTTCAATTTACTATTTTGAAGTTTTAAGTGGCATCGTTAGGCTGCCGAATTTTTAAGGGATTCGTTCACCTTTCTCATTTTTCAAAGTTCTACTTTCATGTCAAGTCTTTCAAGATCCTATATTTTATGTTGGGATATGATCTCTATATCTATCATACTGAACTTTTATTTTCATATGATGAGAGACCCCATTTGATCTCTTCAATTCAGTATTTTGAAGTTTTAAGTGGTGTCGTTAGGCTGCCGAATTTTTAAGGGATTCATTCACCCTTCTCTTTTTCAAGTTATATTTTCTGGTCAAGCCTTTCAAGTTCCTTTCCATTATGTTTGGGTATGATATCTATATCTATTGTACTGATCTTTTATTATCATATGATGAGAGACCCCATTTGATCTCTTCAATTCAGCATTTTGAAGTTTTAAGTGGCGTCGTTAGGCTGCCGAATTTTTAAGTGGTTCTTTCACCTTTCTCCTTTTTTAAAGTTCTAATTCCATGTCAAGTATTGAAAGTTCCTTTTTATTATATTGGGGTATGATCTCTATATCTATCATACTGATATTTCATGTTCATATGATGAGAGTCCCTATTTTATCTCATCAATTCATTTTTGGTTGAAGTTTATGGGATGCTGTTAGGCTACCGAATTTTCATATGAGAAATCTTATTTTTGTCTTACTTTCATGTTCTTCATTTCATATGGTATATTTTCAAATTTCATTACCATGTTCTTATATCCCTTATATTCTGTCCCTCTACTATTTTATGGGTCATTTATGAATTTTTGACCCATGTCCCCTCTCTTTTCAACGTTTTCTAAAACCCTGTAATGTAGCCGTAATGCTGCAGAATTTTCGTCTCAAAATGCCTCTATCTTTTTCTCAAAATTATTTTATGGTATTAAGTGAATACTCAAAGCTCTTATTTCTATAGGGGTATTCACATATATATCAAAATGTTCTATTTTAAATTCTGGGATTTACATACATGAAACCCGCTTTCCCTTTCCGTGGGTTTAAAGTGACATAAAGATCATATCTTTAAAGCAGTTTTTAAAATGTTATGATTATGAAATGAAACCCATTTCTTTTATGCTATATGGGTTGTTTATGAAATTATTTATGATGATATATGTGGTTCACATGATAATAAAGACATTTCAAGGGTGTTCCTTGATAGCTCTCCAATGCATTGGGTAAAGACTTAATCTCTAGAGATGACTTTTTAGACTGATACCTTGGTGAATAACCTTGGTAATTTTTAATGACACCTTGGGGATGGACCTTGGTGAAACGAAATGATTGTCAATATAAAAATGTTTCAACCACATCTTCAAGTTATGAAAAATTTTATTCTTATTATGATATATCTCATGATTTCTTTCTCATGCCTTAAAGTTATTTTCATGACCTTATTGAAGTATCTCAAGTTCACGTGTAAAATGTTTCTCTTGTTTCCCTTACTGGGCCTTTTGATCACCCTTTCTTGTGATGTATGTCCCCAGGTTATGAGATGCAGTAAGGAACATATGATGAACATGAGGAGAATCCTTTCAAGTGTTTAAGAAGAATGTTTTATGTTTTCATGTTTTAAGTTCCCGGTTTCCAAGACACTAAACCTTAAAGATCCTTGGTTTTGTAAAATGTAATGAAAGTTTATGTGATAAAGAGGCGGGATGCTATAGTTGGTATCAAAGGATGGTTTAGTTATTTTGTGGAAATTAGGATATGAAAACTCTAGTAAGAACCCTATAGAAAAGTTAAAATATAGGAAATCTTCCTGGTATTTCGGTGATTATTGAGTAAGGGGTTGCCAAGAAAATACATCCCTGTCTGGATACGAGTAGGTAGAGGTGGCTCTGGCACAGATGTACATAGGGGTGAAACCCGAAAACACCGCTTTGAGCTAGACTCAAATGGGAACTGGTACACGACAACAGGCCTTGCTGCACTCTTGGTTACGACACTCCTGGGGGATATGCTTTAGTAAATTCATAAGCTTAGTATGAACCATTGTTAAAGGAACAAAGATAAAATAAAATAATGATTCACATAAGAATATATGATCATGGATAACCTAGATGGGAACCTAGGGGATCACAAGTTAGGGTATAATTTTATTCTACAAGTTATCCTTATATGCTTTAAGTTCCTTTTCATGATTATAAGCTAAGTATTTAAGCCCCTAATTATACTTTCTATTATTAGTTAATAGTGGGAAATGGAAGAAAATGTCCCAACAACCAATGTGATAGGAAATGCGACAATTACCGTATTAATATGACAGAGAAGATTAGGGGATTAAAATATTATTATTATTTTGGAAGACGTTCACTATTTTGGGGACCCTATATGATCGAGGTAAATAGATTACTGTGGTATTTTCATTGAGGAGTAAGTTTGACTTATAGAATTGATGAATTTAAGGTGGACTTATAGTAATTTAGGTTACTTATGGAAATTTTTAACCTATATTGGGTAAAATATGTTTAGGTTAGCTACTTTTATTATAAGATGTTTGGAGTGGTTGATGTGTTTTGGAGATGAACAATAAAGTTTATTTTGGAAGACTATGTTATCAAATCCCTCTTGTATTTGGGTTTCAATCTTAGTTTGGTTTATTTTGAGGAATTTTAAATACCGTTATTTATGGAATGGTCTATGATGAACTTTGGGTAGTACCATGGAACTTTGAAGATTTAAAAGTAGTTTCCATTCCTATGGGACTATTTATTTTTTAAGAGTTGTTTTACCTTACCCTTTCTGTTTTTTGGAATAATGTTTAAAGATAGATAAAATAGATAGTTAATATTTTTTGGATTATGTGATTCTCTAAAAGATTATTCTTGTGTTTTGATGAGACCAAGTAGTTTTTAATTCTCATCGTTTGGAGAAAATATTAGTTTTGGTAGAAACTTATTAAAGGATGAAACTCTACATGAAGGTAGGTATATTTCCTTATATTTTTGTTCTATGTAGTAAATTAATTCCTCAAAATTATGAAAAGAAACGTAAAACAAAAATGTTGTTGGTTTACGTTTCCTACTAGGTAATCAAAGACCGTTTACACACATCATAAGTTTTGGATTTTCTCATGGTCAACTTGCTCCTAATCATGTTTTCTATCACTCTCCCCCAGAACTTGACCCATTGTTTTTCTTCCATATCCATGTTTTCCTCCATGGAATCTTAGTATGGGTTAACTCGGGTGACCTTTGTACTTCCCTTTCCTTCTTTTAAAGTAATAGTGTTACCGACTCTTTTTCCGATGTGGGACTTTCAATGAAATTTCAAACCCCAATTTTAAAAATTGCGAAGATGCAATTTCTTAAGGGGGGGAAGATTGTAATGACCCGAAATTTTGAATAAATCTTGTTTCCTAATTTTATGTGTTATTTTATTTTATTTTTATACTCAACAAAAATGTTTCATTTGATAATATGAGTATAATTAAAATGAGACCGTTGGGTTTTGAATATTATATGACCATTGGTCAATATGACCCCTGGAAACTAAAAGTTTTGATTATTGTCTATAAATACAAGTAATCTTGGTTAATTATTATAGAAAGAAGATTCGATGGCCTCACCCAGTAGTCTTGGACCGATCGAAGCCCATCTAATAGAACTTGGGAAGGAGGTAGCACCACTGGGCTTTTCTCTGGACAAAACCCAAGTCGAACTTCATCGTGTGATGCTAGAACGGAATCGCCTTTGCGAGAAGTTCAAACTGATAGAAATTACTACTCGTGCGATGTTGGTTGAGCCTCCCTCAGATTCTCTCACCTTAGCATACCATACACTTAGGTCATATGCTGGTGTGATAAGGGGATATGTAAGGATACCGTAACTGCCTTGTGTAATATTTTGTTTTAAACAAAATTGGGATTTCTTCTTATGATGAAGTTTATGAATTTTCAAATGACCGGATAAATATAGTATGCATATTTTTGATTAATTTTAGAAAAAGGATATTTTAAAAATGTTTATGTAAACCTTAAATAATTAAAAATGTGTAATGATTTTCAAAAAATGGTCTTCTACAGTTATGTTCAGTACAAAATTTAGAGTCTAATAAGATCAACATAATTTTTGATGAATAGTAAATTATGAATAGTGATTTTATGCTTAGGATTAGTAATGTGACCAAATGGATTAGTAATCTCATTTAAAGAAAGTATTAATATAATCTAGGCACCTTGATTAAGTAATGTGATTCAATAAAATGGTTAAATAACAGTTTCATAAATTATTATTCAAGTATTAGTTTTTTCAGGTGAATAGTGTTTTTTAATTAAAAATTAAATTAAAAATATTTAGAAAATTATTTTTATAAAATGGATTTCATTTTTGAACTCAGAGCATCGATATTATGTTAAGGTAATTTTTGGGGTTTTTTCTGAAAAAATGAATTTTCGGTGAATAGTGTATTTATTTCAAAATTAAATTAAAAATATTTAGAAAATTATTTTTATAAAATGGAGTTCATTTTTGAAATCAAAGCATTGATATTTGGTTAATGTGAAATTTTGGGATTTTTCTGAGAAAGTTGAATTTTCAGTGAATAGTAAAAATACAGTTTTAGGGTTTCGGTATGTTTAATGAAATCATAACTATGTCATGATGATATCATGAGATATTTTAAAGGATGGTCGACCAAAGGTGATTAATTATTTTATGGGGGGCCTATGTGGCATAACTCCATGGGAAATACCATGGGAGAGCACATGGTTTTGAGAAAACCACTTTTGAGGTGTCCCTTGGCCATTAATGCCTTGTCCGCTCACTTTCCCTATAAATACCAAGCCATCCTTTCATCCATTTCGACTCCCCACTATCCCCCAAAGAATTTCTGGTCTCATTACCTCCCAAGGAGTCCTCCCAAGGTTCCCCCAAGCCCTCAAGGTCCCAACCTTTGAGTTTTAAGAGTTACGTTTTAAGGTAAGGGATCCGACCTCTCTCTTTCTTTTCAAGTAATCTCTTTTATGTCATTTCTTTTATGTTCCATGTTCTTATGTTAAAGGATGTTATTTTATACTCCTCTTACTTGACTTTTCATGTTATTATAATGAGAGATCCCCTCTTACTCTCATTATTTCGTTTTATGAAGTTTTAAGTGGCGTCGTTAGGCTGCCGAACTTTTTGTAACGAATTATTTCTCCCTTCTCATTCTTCAAGCTATATTTTCATGTAAAGTATTTCAAGTTACTTTTTATTATGATCGGGTATGATCTCTAAATTTATTATACTGATATTTTATGATCATATGATGAGAGACCCCATTTGATCTCTTCAATTTAGTATTTTTAAGTTTTAAGTGGCGCCGTTAGGCTACCGAATTTTTAGGGGATTCGTTCACCTTTCTCATTTTTCAAAGTTCTACTTTCATGTCAAGTATTTAAAGTTTTTATATATTATGTTGGGATATGATATCTATATCTATCATACAGAAATTTTATGTTCATATGATGAGAGACCCCATTTGATCTCTTCAATTCAGTATTTTGAAGTTTTAAGTGGCACCGTTAGGCTGCCGAATTTTTAAGGGATTCGTTCACCCTTATCTTTTTCAAGTTATATTATCTGGTCAAGCCTTTAAAGTTCCTTTTAATAATGTTGTGGTAGGATCTATATATCTATCGTACTGATATTTTATTATCATATGATGAAAGACCTCATTTGATCTCTTTAATTCAGTATTTTGATGTTTTAAGTGGCGTCGTTAGGCTGCCGAATTTTTAAGTGGTTCTTTCACCTTTCTCCTTTTTTAATGTTCTAATTCCATGTCAAGTCTTGAAAGTTCCTTTTCATTATATTGGTGTATGATATCTATATCTATCATACTGATCTTTCATGTTCATATGATGAGAGACCCTATTTGATCTCATCAATTCATTTTTGGTTGAATTTTATGTGACGCTGTTAGGCTACCGAATTTTCATATGAGAAATCTTATTTTTGTCTTCCTTTCATGTTCTTCATTTCATATGGTATATTTTCAAATTTCATTAACATGTTCTTATATCACTTATATTCTGTCCCTCTACAGTTTTATGGGTCATTTATGAATGTTTGACCCATGCCCCCTCTCTTTTCAATGTTTTCTAAAACCCTGTAACGTAGCCGTTATGCTGCAGAATTTTCGTCTCAAAATGCCCCTCTATTTTTTTCAAAATTATTTTATGTTATTAAGTGAATACTCAAAGCTATTATTTCTCTAGGTGTATTCACATATATATCAAAATTTAATATTTTAAATTCTGGGATTTACATACATGAAACCCGATTTCCCTTTCTGTGGGTTTAAAGTGACATAAAGATCATGTCTTTAAAGCAGTTTTTAAAACGTTATGATTATGAAATGAAACCCATTTCTTTTATGCTATATGGGTTCTTTATGAAATGATTGATGATGATATATGTGGCTCACATGATAATAAAGACATGTCAAGGGTTCACCTAGATAGCGCTCCAATGCATTGGGTAAAGACTTAATCTCTAGAGATGACTTTTTAGACTGATACCTTGGTGAATAACCTTGGTAATTTTTAATGACACCTTCGGGATGGACCTTGGTGAAACTAAATGATTGTCAATATTAAATGTTGCAACCACATCTTCAAGTTATGAAAAATGTTATTTTTATTATGATATATCTCATGATTTCTTTCTCATGCCTTAAAGTTCTTTTCATGACCTTATTGAAGTATCTCAAGTTCATGTGTAAAATGTTTCTCTTGTTTCCCTTACAGGGCCTTCTGGTCACCCTTTCTTTTGATGTATGTCCCCAGGTTATGAGATGCAGTAATGAACCTATGATGAACATTAGGAGAATCCTTTCAAGTGTTTAAGAAGAATGTTTTATGTTTTCATGTTTTAAGTTCCTGGTTTCCAAGACACTAAACCTTAAAGATCCTCGGTTTTGTAAAATGTAATGAAAGTTTATGTGATAAAGAGGCGGGATGCTATACTTCCCTAACATCTTTAGGGAGTGCAGTGAATCTAACTGACTGGGTGAGTTAGGAACAAGATGAAAGAATCCAAACTTCCCCATAACTCTATCGGTCTAATTCCACACGACTATATGAAAATTAATCAATGGAACCCTACAAGAGTCGTTAACAAGAATCATTGTACAATATGGTGGAAGACTCTGGATAATAGCATATGTATATGGAATCCATAAAATCTAAAATAAAAAATAAATAATCAATTAATAAATGGATACATGTATATTAAAGAATAAATATTTAACAATATAAATGATAATCACTTACATCATGTGGTCGAATGCTATCCAACATAAGTTTGTAGGCATGGATGTCGTGTCTGGGGGAATCTGAATGTCGATGTTCCTGACTCCACCAATGGATAATATTGTTATATTTAAATTTCATAATAGAAAGTTATACAATTAAGATAGATATTATAAGGAAGTAATAACATTCCAACGTCCACACGAAGCCTCAACTACAATATCTACTGGTAATAGCACACGAGCATGTGGAGCTAAATGAGGGATGTGATCCAATACCCATATCTGCATAAGAACCATGCATCTCGTGATATGCATCTTATCGATGTGACATGCGCTACATAATGCCCTGTATGTAAATTATATACAAGAATACCCCCACTTATATCTATCTTCCTCATCCAAATCCTCCAAAAAAGATAAATACATGAAATATACAAAAGTAGTGGAGTGATCAACAAAAAGCGTGCCACCGATTAGCCTCAAAATATATGCACTTGAAAATCGCAGCAGGGTGATCTCATCACCATACTCTGCTAACTGTGTGAAGTGTTGTTATAACCAAGGAATGTGTAACCTACCACCAATGATGGTCCTACCATCATTAGGTACCTTTATGCCCAGTAGTCTATGAACAAGCTCCGGTAAATCTGCTCCAACTCGACCAGTCAGAGTCGCACCATCAATGGGGAGGCCCAAAATAATGGCCACGTCATGTAGGGTAATAGTCATATCCCCCTCTCTAAAATGGAATGTATGTGACTCTGGAATCCATCTCTATATAATCATAGCAATGAGCTGATGATCGAGAAAGGTGAAGTCGCGCATCGCTACGCCATAGAATCCAGCATGATGAAGATGAGGGATGATAGCGAGAGGTAGTGTGGTATGATGGAAATGGTGAGATCTGCGTACACTCAATGGAGGAACTAGACGCACTCTAAAAGCAGGTGTGATACATGTGTAGCCTGAGATGTGAGCAATATAAAATCTTCCATCTGCACAAATGATATCATTGTTACTTTATTATAGTGAATTCAATAAAAAAATTCAATTGTTATTTAAATAAATCTAGAACAATCAAATGAAATATGATTGTGTTAATATTTTCAATTTATACTTGTTTTTTTGTGTGTGGATTAGTGTTTTTTTTACTTGACCAACCCCCAAAATAAATAAAGGACCCTATTGCCTAATTTTTAGATTCAGTATTTATGAGGTCTGTATTAATTAAAACCTATAGAGGTGTTCTAATCATTACATGTGGGCTTCCATGAGTTAGTTCTTTTTTGTAGGCCCTAAGATACTTGAATGCATAGGGATGATAATCATATGGATGGTATCAGTTATATGTCATTTTTCTCATATAATCTCAAGGTAGTATGCATTTGTGCATGTGGTATGAGAGGTTCAATAAAAAATTTCAACTATTTTTTAAATAAATCGAGAACAATCAAATGAAAAATGATTGGGTTAATATGTTCTATTTATAATTAATTTTTTGTGTGTGGATTACTGTCTTTGTTACATGTGGAAGCATGGTATATTCATTTTAATTCTATGTTGTTTTTTGAATAGTTTGTGTATCACAAAATTCATTATTATAGAATCAAAAAATGAGACAAACCAAATTTGAAACATGTTAGAAATAGATCAATTCAGAAATAAAATGATTCAATACTGAAACTTCCACATACAAATCAAAATATACATATTCATGATACAATACACAAACTTGATCATGGATGAAGAGATGTGGATATCTGTGTTGCAACTTGGGGGCATCTCTTACTAGTATGTCCTTATGCATGACAAATACTGCATCGTATTCTCCCTCCTCATTGTCAAGTCCAATCCATTTCATTTTTTATTCGACTTGATTTTGGTCTTCCTTAGGGTTGTAATCTAGTAGTATGAAGCCAATAATTTAAAAAACTGCAGACACAGAAAAAATCATAAATGAAAACAGAACAAAAATATGAAACCTGGAAATATCAGGGGTGATGGTCAGTTGATCAGTAGGCAATGAGATAGAATGAAAGTCACCAACAGGCATCCAAGCTGCACAATAATAGTTAACCAAAGTGCTCATGTGATACACTGGGACGAAATATGGCTCCCATGATATATTTACTAAAGCACAAGCTATGATAACATGTTCACATGGATATTTAAATGCCTAAAATTTGTCGTAATCACAGTATCTATTATCTAACATCACTACAAACACTCGACCACTAGTGCATGTAGCATGGTCGTAGCACAGTCTTACCTGAAAGATTGTCTTTTCCCTGTCAAAGGATAGAACAGTCCATCTTGAAGCCTCATTCAATATCAGATCAATATCATTTTGGAAATGCTGAGTAAAACACATTCCGTTTCCTATCCTCTAATAGGCCATTTGGGATTGGTCAACAAAGTAGTGAACACTTCTATAAAATCTCTCTTGCACTAACCCTGTGATCAAAAGTTTTCACACACCCTTGAGGACCCCATTTATGCACTCCACTATATTATTGGACATATGTCTATATCTTCTTCCACCACCATCATATGCTAATGACCATTTTCCTTTGAAATCTGCATCATATATTCATACACATCTTCATTAGTAGTTTGGATCTCTTCAAGGCGTCGATCAAACCTTTCATGTTGGGACTCATCAACCACAAATGTTAAATGTCTCTCAATGTGGTATTTTTTTATCACATTTTTCATGGACAATTTACTTTCAAAATTATTCCTAACATAGATGGAATTATCATTTGATACAGACCTAATACCTATAATTCTAGGGAATTTAGAAGCCAGTTTAATGACATCCCAATCAAAATGTTGTTCATGAGACATTTTTTTAACTAAGGAACTCAATACTGAAGGATGATTACCACTAACTGGTGGATTTCATGTATGTATGTCTCTCCAAGGGAGCTCAGAAGGTTCATTTCCCACTTCACCCTCACCCACATCTCTCAAAGGAACCTTAGAAGGTTCATTCCCCACATCACCCTCAACCACATCATCTCTTGAGGGATCCCCAGATTATTCTTCCTCAAATAAACATTCATTCACTATATCATCACTCAAATGGATTTCATCTACATTTCCTTCTATATTTTGAGCATCTTCTTTATATTTTTCTTCTATTACTGGAGTCAAATGAGAAGGAGGCAATGAAAAAGACTGATCTGAAGGACCAACTTCTACAGATCTCACAAAACACAGTTCTGTAGTAGTCAGTTGCACCACATCTATATCATAAATAACTACATGCAACTCCATCAAACCATTAGCACACTGCTGTCTAAATAATGAAGATGCATCCATCCAATCATCATCATCAACCAAAGGGTACTGGGTGTGCCAGAAACGTTCAGGATGTTGTAGATGTCGATATGTGATTGAAGAAATGGATTGATCGACCCTCAATTTTATCCATTTATAAATATTATTGTGAACTGCATCTAATGTCATACAACCATGATGATTTACCACTCTGACAGGTGGCACACTGTATCTAAATCCATGCTCCATATAAATTGTATCACCGTTTCAATATATTTGCGTAGACATTATTACGTATAAAAAATAATTAATAAAATATTATATACAACATCAATATTTTACTTTATTTAATATAAAATTATATATTTTAATTAGTTATGAATAATTAATCATGACTTGATCTTGAGACTTATGATTAGTTTATCATTATTTGATAAAATAATCAATACCTACTGGTAGACTCATGGAGTCTCTATTATCAAATATTTCAGCAACCATTTGTATCCTGTCAAATAGCAATGCCTCATGTCGAACACTTTTTCTCAAACGCCTCTTCGGGGACACCTCTCAGGGGATGCTTCTTTGGGGACACCTCTTGTTTATTGTCTTTTAATTACAAATTTACTCACATGCATTTGAGGGGGTCTATGGGTATGAAATACATAACTTTTTTTAAGCAGACACACAAGTCATTACATACTTAGTCAGAGATGACTCACATGTCATCAATACGGAGAAATAAATGCAATTATTACAAATTAGATGACCACATTCACAAAACAAGACATGAAATTTCAATTATGCATCGGTTGGTCATCTCAAGATCATTCATCACACAACTTACCATGTTTTTGGTTATACTTATTATATCTATTAATATATGAAATACATATTAAATATCTACACCTATTTTATATTTAATAAGTTTAATTATAACTAATATAATTTAAAATTTTATTTATACAAAACTGTTTTTATACCATTAAAAGAAAAAAATTTCTATATATTTTTAAATAAATTTAAATATGATACATATAACTAATATATTATTCCCAAATTATATTACTAGTGTATAAAATATTATAATTTAAATTAATATTACATTCAAAATAAAATTTTTTATAACATATTTAATTTTCATAAACATTCAGTTTGAATTCATACAGCATTTTAGATATGACATAATTAATTTTCCTAAACATTCAATACGAATTCATACAACAAACACATCATTCATAAATTAAATCATAAAAAAGACACTAATTTACACATCAATACATTTGAAATAAATAAACTATACACACAAACACTAGTTTCTATATATCACTAATCAAATAAATAAATCATACAAATGAAATAAATAAACACAATTAAACAATTGAAAATTTAAATATAAATTTTACCTTCTTAAAAGCAGCAAAATTTTGTTGAGAAAGAAATTTGGGGGGATTTTCAGAAAAATATAGAGGAGACGAATACATTTTGGTGGGGACCGCCTTTTATAAATTTTCTTGTTCGGATGCGTGAATGGGGTTCACACATCCTTCATCCCATCTTTGAAGGATGCGTGAACCCTGTTCACGCATCCTCAGTGCGGAGAGATGTGTGAATGGGGTTCACGCATCCTTTGAATATGGTATAAAGGATGCATGAACCTCGTTCACTCATCTCTCCGCACTAAGGATGTGTGAATGGGGTTCACGCATCTGAAGACCCATTTTAAAAAAAATCAAACCGTATCCCTTTTCGATAAAAAAAATTAAAACCCATAAATAAAATGTGTGCACATGCCTCTGTGTTGTTTGAGAGATTTTGATTCCTCTATATATAATTATTTTATGGATATGAAGGGTAAATGAGATTCTGGTGGTGGACATGTTGGTGACGATCGCCGACCCCATTTTGGATCCACCCATCATCACCATCAACACTGTGTTTTCACTACTGGCGATGGATTATCCCGCCCACAAGCTCACTTTCTACGTCTCTGATGACATCATCTCTCCCCTCAACTTCTTCTCTCTCGTAGAGGCCATCAAGTTTGTGAGATCATGGGTGCCCTTCTGCAAGGCCCACGGGGTCCCCCTCAAAGCTCCTTTCAGGTACTTCACAGCAGAAAATGATGATACCCTTTTGGGTGTGGACGGGGTGACTGAGTTCCAACTGCAGAATCAACGGAGGAAGGTATATATCTAACTATATCTATGCACTTATTTTAGAGTGAATTGGCATCACACTTTTCAAGGATTCTTGTTTTGGAAGGTTGAATACGAGAAACTCTTCCATAGGATCAATGATGCAGTCGACAAACCAGGGCTCATGAGTTCCATGAAAGAACTAGAGGCCTTCTCTGGCATGCATGTTAAAAATCATGGCAGCATGGTTAAGGTATTATTACCTTCTATTTTAACTCAATATTTTGGGCACCTTCCTGGTTGGCGCACCACGTAATGCCTCCTCAATTGAAGCACCATGTTTTTTACCTTTTAATGGGGTGTTTTAATGTGGTCCATGACTATGTGAATTAATTCACGCGGTGACACTCTTCTGATGCGGCAAAATTATTGGACACGGATTCTTCTTCTTATATAAGGAGGCATGGGCAAGGCATTTCTACATCACCAACAACAACAAAATTGGGAGGAAATCCTATTTGGTTATTGCCTTTCTTCGACTATCATCGTTTTTTCTCTCCACCTTTGATCCACACTTTTATTCTTGAGTATTAATTTTGAGATCCCTTCAATTTTGGGGAGTCTCTACTGTGTACCTCTTGATTTTAGTGGATCTCTCTTTCTGGACTATGTCTCGTGGTTTTTCACTTCCATGTAAAAAAATTTTGGTTTCAACATTATTCTGAACTTATTTTTGTCGTTGTGCATCCACTTTTATTTGGGGGGGGGAGATTTTATGTTTGGTGCGCTTTCACCTTTTTCTATTTTTTGCGCATTCATCACTTTCCCGTCTTTCCCAACATCTTGTATCAAAGGGATTTTTATTTTATATTTATTATGGAGGCCAATTATAGTCGGATGATTTTGTTGAATGGTACCAAATACCATATGCGGCGACTTAAAATTAAGGATCTGCTTTTTGTCAAATAAATGCATCTTTCAGTGTTTAGTACCCAGAAGCCATAGAGGATGTCAAAAGAAGAATGGGTGTTTGAGCATGAGATGGTTTGTGGCTTCATTCTCCAATGGGTCGAAGACAACGTGATGAACCACATTTTCAATATCTCTCAAGCTAGAAATTTGTGGGAGAACCTTGAGATGACCTACGCTTCCAAGATGAGAGACAATAAACTGTTTCTTCTCAATAAAATGATGAACTTGAGGTACAAAGAAGGTATGTCTATTTCTGATTATTTAAGTGAATATCAAGGATGTTTTGATCTGTTTTCTGTCATGGGTATCAATTTTGAAGATGATGTTTTAGCTCTTTTGCTGCTTAACACTTTACCTAATTCATGGGAGAATTTACGTGTTACTCTAATCGGTTTTGATCATAATGGTGTTGTGACATTTAGTTTTGTCATGTATTCTCTTTTAAATGAAGATGTTAAGATACAAACTTAGTAGAAATCTTCTTCATTGCTTTTAGTCACAGGGAAAAGGGGGAGAAGCCAAGACTGGTCATAGAGCAGTCAAGGTAAGAGCAGAGGAAGAAGAAAATCCATACCGAAGTAGAGAGATTTTGAATGTCATCATTTTGGTAAGAAGGGGCATGTTAATAAGTTTTGTTATCAGTTGAAAAGATAGAACATATTGAAGGAAAATCCACATAAGAAAAATGTTCATGGATATGATCATGTCATCGCTGCTATATGGGGTGATCTTGTTATTGTTCATGACTCCAATAACATTGTTTCTGATGATTCTTGTTGGGTTGTTGACAGTGGTTCCTGTTTTCACGTGACTTCAAAGAAGGAGTTCTGTACATCTTACAGACTAGGTAATTTTGGGATTTTAAAGATGGGCAATGATGGTCATGCTGAGGTTGTAGGCATCAGGACTATTTGTTTAGAGACTAGTACATGAAGTAAGCTGATTTTGAAGAATGTTCGACATACACCTGAGGTTCGTTTGAATATTATTTCTACCAGTTTTCGTGATGATGAAGGGTTTATCAAAAAAATTGGTGATTTCCAATGAAATATTTCCAAGGTCTCTTTGATTGTGGCTAAAGGGAAGAAGAAATCAGGTTTGTATTGGACTAGAGCTTCTATTTCTTTTGTTATTTCTTGCGTTGTTGAGTGCAGTGTTTCGTCCAAGTTGTGACATAAGAGGCTCAGTCACATCAGTGAGAAAGGTCTTGGTTGTTTGGCCAAGATAAATCTTCTTTCGGATTTGAATAGTGTCAAATTGGACACATGTGATCATTGCATGGCTGGGAAACATATCAGAGTGAGTTTCAACAGTCATCCTCCACAAAGGAAGTCACAAGTACTTGAATTGGTACATTGTGATGTTTTTGGTCCTTTATGACTAAAACCTTTAGTGGTGGCCTTTATTTTGATACATTTATTGATCACTACTCACAAAAGCTCTGCATTTATGTTTTTAATGCCAAAAGTCAGGTGCTTAGTATTTTTAAGAAATTTCATGTTTCTGCTGAGAGAGAATCATGCAACAAATTGAAATTTATTCGCACTGACAATGGGGGAGAGTTTTTTGGTCCGTTTGATTAGTATTTCTGGCTGGAAGGTATTCGGCATCAGAAGAAATTACCCAAGACACCTCAACTGAATGGTGTAGCTGAGCGGATGAATATGACATTGTTGGAAAGAGTTTTCTATTTTCTTTTGGAAGCAAAGTTTCCTGAAAGTTTTTGTTGTGAGACTTTACTTACTACTGCTTATATTATCAATTTATCACCTACTGTTGCTTTGAAGACAGACACTCCCGAAAAGTTTTGGTATGGAAAAGAGATCAGATCCGATCACTTGCATGTTTTTGGATGCAAGGCTTTTGTTCATGTGTCTAGAGATGAGAGATCCAAGCTGGATGGTAAGACAAGCCAGTGTATTTTTATTGTCTATGGACACAATGAGTTTGGGTACAGGTTCTATGATCCTTCTTTAAATAACTTGTTAGAAGCCGCGATGCAGTGTTTAAGGAGGATCAAACTATTGTAGACATTGATAAGGGAGAAAAGGATGCTTCTCCAACTTTTGATGGTTTTTTCAGTCTTGAGCCAGGTTCTGATATATATTTACCTTATATTGTTTATTCTGATGATCATGTCGATGTACAGAATGATGCTCAAGGTGAATAGGTTGGAGTTGATGTTTCCGATGCACCTTTTTTTCTGATGATCCGGTTCTAGGGGTTATTAATGAACCCACAGTTCCACTCTGGAGGTCATCTCGGCATCACACCACTTCTACTCAATATTCACCAGATGAGTATGTACTCCTTGCTGAAGGGGGAGAACCAGAATCATTTGATGAGGCAATGGAGAGTGAACAGAAGGGCATATGGGTTGTGACAATGGATGATGAGATGACATCATTGCACGAAAACCACACTTTTGAGCTGGTGAAGTTACCGACAGAGAAGAGATCTTTGAAAAATTGATGGATTTATTGGAATAAAAATGAAGAATCTAGTTCTGTTCCACGATACAAGGAAAGGTTAGTTGTCAAAGGCTTCCGTGAGAATAAATGTATTGATTTTGATGAGATTTTCTCACATATTGTCAAAATGTCTTCCATTCGGGTTGTTCTTGGTTTGGCTTCTGGTTTGGATCTACAGATTGAGCATATGGATGTGAAGACAGCTTTTCTCCATGGATATTTAGAGGAGGAGATTTATATGGAGGAACCAGAGGGTTTTTTTGAAATAGGTAAAGAAAATCATGTTTGTAGGTTGAAGAAGAGTTTTTCTGGTTTGAAGAAAGCTCTAAGGCAATGGTATAAGAAGTTTCAATATGTCCTTTCTCATCAGGGTTTCAGGAAGACATCTTCTGATCATTGTGTTTTTGTTCATAGATTTACCGATGATGATTATATTATATTGTTGCTTTATGTTGATGATATGATCATTGATAGCCATGATACTTCTAGAATTGACATATTGAAGAAGGATCTTTGTTAGTCGTTTACGATGAAAGGCTTGGGGCCAGCACGATAGATTCTTGGCATGAAGATATTCTGTGACAGGGAGACCAAGAAATTGTGGTTATCTCAGGAAAGATACATTGAGAAGGTTCTCTAGAGATTTTATCTAGATAGAGTTAAAGTGGTTAGTACTCCTCCTGCTTTACATTTTAAGCTCAGCACCAGTCAGTCACCTTCTACTGATGAAGAGAGAGAGGAGATGCATCACATACCTTATTCATCTTTCGTTGGTTGTTTGATGTATGCAATGGTATGTACTAAACCTGAGATAGCTCATGTAGTTGGTGTGGTCAATCGTTTTCTATCAAATCCAGGTAGAGAGCATTGGATAGTATTGAAGTACATTTTTCATTATCTTCGTGGTACTTCTGATCTGAGGTTGTGTTTTGGCAAAGGGGAACCTATGCTTTGTGGCTTTACAAATTCAGATATGGCAGGAGATATCAATTTGAGAATGTCTACTTTAGGCAATTTGATCACTTTTGCAGGGGGAGTTGTGTCTTGGAAGTCTAGATTGCAGAGATGTGTTGCTTTATCTACCAGAGAGTCAGAGTTTATTGCAGCTACAGAGGCGTGCATAGAATTGTTGTGGATGAAAACTTTTATTCGAGAGCTCAATTTAAATCTGGACAAGTTTGTTTTATTTTGTGATAGTCAGAGTGCTATTTGTTTGGGAAAGAATTCCACTTTTCATGGTAGGTCAAAACATATCAATGTTCTATATCATTGGATCCGCAACGTCCTTGATTCAAGACAGTAGAGCTTGATAAGATCCACACTGATGACAACGGGTCAGACATGTTGACCAAGAGTATACCCAGAGAAAAATTTGAGACTTGTCGACTGATTGCAGGGTTGGCGGTGATTCCCACTTGAGGCGGAGGGGGAGTTTGTTGGGTACCCTCCTGGTAGGTGCACCGTGTAACGCTTCCTCAATTGGATCACCGCGTTGTTTCTCTTTTAATGGGTTGTTTTAATGCGGGCCAAGACTACATTAATTAATTCACGCGATGAAACTCTTTTGACGCGGCGACATTATTTGACGCAGATTCTTCTTCCTATATAAGGAGGCATGGGCAAGGAATTTCAACATCACTGGCAGCAACAACACGGAGAGCAAATCCCATTAGGTGATTGTCTTTCTTCGACGATCATCTTTCTTGATCTCCACCTTTTGATCCACACTTTTTATTTTTGAGTATTAATTTTGAGATCTCTTTCACTTTGGGGAATCTCTATCGTGTACCTCTTGATTTTAGTGGATCTCTCTTTTTAGACTAGGTCCCGTGGTTTTTCTTTTTTGGGTTTGTCCCGTAATAAATTTACGGTGTCAACTTTATCCTGCACATATTTTTGTCGTTGCACATCTTCTTTTATTTAGGGGGTAAAGATTTTATTTCCGCTGCGCGTTCGCCTTTTTCTATTGTTTGAATGTTGGTCGCTTTCCTGTTTTTTCCGAACTCAATTAACAACTTGAAGAGGTATTTTTGATTTGATTAGAGAAATTGAATCCCGCTTGCAGGTTATATGGGAAAACAAGGATAGCCTCGGGGATGGCTTGCCACATCTAGTGTACGTGGCACGACAAAGGAATTTTTTTTTAAATACGTTTTTAAAAAAAATTATTTTTTAAAAAACGCCCAGGTTAAAAATATTTTTAAAATTGCCCCTCAAAGGCGGCAGGCGCGATGCTGCCTTTGCGTTTCGGGGCAAAGGCGGCATCGCGCCTGCCGCCTTTGGCCTTTACCCGAAAGGCGGCATCCGCGATGCCGCCTTTCCCCTAAAAAAATTTAATTTTTTTTTGAAATTTTTTATTTTTATTTTTGTTTTGTTTTGTTTATATATATATATACAAATAAAACAAAAAATTTCAGCCGAATTTCTCTGCTACTAAATATCCAGCGGTACTGCCATTACAGCAGTCTGGATTCTGACAGAAACCCTCACACAGACCTCTCTTTTATAAGATGTCTTGCCCTGGAAATCATTCTGCATTTTCGATGTGGGATTCAGGTTCTCCCTTTCCTGCGCAGTACATTCTGCATTTCCGATGTGAGATTCTGTTTCAAGTGCGTGACTTTGAAAGACAATAAAATATAAACTATAAGACCAATATAAATGAAATTTTAAATATTGATTAAACATATAATTAATAGTTGAAATCAAAAATAATTTCCTTAAAAATGATGATGCAAAATAATTTATAAGGTTTCAAAACCGCTTACTTGAAATTTAAAAAAGTTTCAAGTACGTGAATTTGAAAGACTATAAAATATAAAATATAAAACAAATATAATTGAAACTTTAAAGATTGATTAAAGATATAAGAAATAGTTGAAAACAAAAGGATTTTCATAAAAAAGATTGATAGAAAATAATTTATAACCTCTCAAAACCGCTTACTTGAAATTTAAAAATGTTTCAAGCACGTGAAACTGAGTGACTATAAAATATAAACTATAGAACAAATATAATTGAAACATTAAACATTGATTAAACATATAAGAAATAGTTGAAAACAAGAGGAATTTCATAAAAAATGTTAATGGAAAATAATTTATAAGCTCTCAAAACCGCCTACTTGAAACTTAAAAACGCTTCAAATACGTAAATTTGAACGAGTATAATTATATAAGTAATAATTAATAAGTAATAAGTAATAATTATAATGAATAATAATAATTAATATTTATATTACTTATTAATAATTAATAATTAATAATTACTAATTACTAATTAATTAGTAATAATTATTAATTATATTACCAACTAACTAAATAATTATTATATATATAATAATTAATAAGTAATAAGTAATAATTATTAATTATTAATTATAATAAATAATAATAATAATTAATATTTATATTACCAATTACTAATTAATAATTAATAATTAATAATTACTAATTACTAATTACTAATTAATTAGTTACAATTATTAATTATATTACTAATTAACTAAATGATTATTAATTATATTACTAATAATTATTAATTAATAATTAATTAATCATTATTAATTATTAATTAGTAATTATTAATTAATAATTAATTAATAATTAATTAATCATTATTAATTATATTACTAATAATCATTAATTAGTTAATTAATAATTATTAATTAGTTAATTAATAATTATTAATTAGTTAATTAATAATTATAAATTAGTTAATTAATCATTAATAATGATTAATTAATAATTAATTAATCATTATTAATTATATTACTAATAATTATTAATTAGTTAATTAATTATTAGTTAGTTAATTAATAATTAATTAATAATTATTATTAGTTGATTATTAATTAGTTAATTAATAATTATTAATTAATTATTAATTAGTTAATTAATATTTATATTACTAATTATTACTAATAATTATTAGTTAATTATTATTAGTTAATTATTAATTAGTTAATTAATAATAATTAACTAATAATTATTAGTAATTAATTAATCATTATTAGTAATTAATTAATAATTATTAGTAATTAATTAATAATTAACTAATTAATAATTAACTAATTAATAATTAACTAATTAATAATTAATTAGTAATTAATAATAATTAACTAATTAATAATTATTAATAATTAACTAATTAATAATTAATTAATCATTATTAGTAATTAATTAATAATTATTAGTAATTAATTAATAATTAACTAATTAACAATTATTAATAATTAAATAATTAATAATTAATTAATAATTATTAATTAACTAATTAATAATTAACTAATAATAATTAACTAATAATTATTAGTAATTAATTAATCATTATTAGTAATTAATTAATCATTATTAGTAATTAATTAATAATTATTAGTAATTAATTAATAATTATTAATTAACTAATTAATAATTAACTAATTAATAATTATTTATTAATTATTACATATATAATGAATAATAATAATTAATATTTATATTACCAATTAACTAATTAATTACTAATAATTATAATAAATAATAATAATTAATATTTATATTGCTAATTAACTAATTAATAATTAATATTTATATTACTAATTAACTAATTACAAATTAATTATTAATTAGTTCATTAGTAATATAAATATTAATTATTATTATTATTCATTATAATTATTAGTAATTAATTAATAATTAATTTGTAATTATTAGTAATTAATTATTATTATTATTCATTATAATTATTAGTAATTAATTAGTAATTAGTAATTATTAATTATTAATTAGTAATTGGTAATATAAATATTAATTATTATTATTATTTATTATAATTAATAATTAATAATTATTACTTATTACTTATTAATTATTATATATATACTAATTATTTAGTTAATTGGTAATATAATTAATAATTATTACTAATTAATTAGTAATTAGTAATTATTAATTATTAATTATTAATAAGTTATATAAATATTAATTATTATTATTCATTATAATTATTACTTATTACTTATTAATTATTACTTATATAATTATACTCGTTCAAATTTACGTATTTGAAGCGTTTTTAAGTTTCAAGTAGGCGGTTTTGAGAGCTTATAAATTATTTTCCATTAACATTTTTTATGAAATTCCTCTTGTTTTCAACTATTTATTATATGTTTAATCAATGTTTAAAGTTTCAATTATATTTGTTCTATAGTTTATATTTTATAGTCACTCAGTTTCACGTGCTTGAAACATTTTTAAATTTCAAGTAAGCGGTTTTGAGAGGTTATAAATTATTTTCTATCAATCTTTTTTATGAAAATCCTTTTGTTTTCAACTATTTCTTATATCTTTAATCAATCTTTAAAGATTCAATTATATTCGTTTTATATTTTATATTTTAGTCTTTCAAATTCACGTACTTGAAACTTTTTTAAATTTCAAGTAAGCGGTTTTGAAACCTTATAAATTATTTTGCATCATCATTTATAAGGAAATTCTTTTTGATTTCAACTATTAATTATATGTTTAATCAATATTTAAAATTTCATTTATATTGGTCTTATAGTTTATATTTTATTGTCTTTCAAAGTCACGCACTTGAAACAGAATCCCACATCGGAAATGCAGAATGTACTGCGCAGGAAACGGAGAACCTGAATCCCACATCGAAAATGCAGAATGATTTCCAGGGCAATGCATCTTATAAAAGGGAGGTCTGGGTGATGGTTTCTGTCAGAATCCAGACTGCTGTAATGGCAGTACCGCTGGATATTTAGTAGCAGAGAAATTCTGCTGAAAATTTTTGTTTTATATATATATATATATATATAAACAAAACAAAACAAAATAAAAATAAAAAATTTCAAAAAAAAAATTAAAATTTCTTTAGGGGAAAGGCGGCATCGCGGATGCCGCCTTTCGGGTAAATGCCAAAGGCGGCAGGCGCGATGCCGCCTTTGCCCCGAAACGCAAAGGCGGCATCGCGCCTGCCGCCTTTGAGGGGTAGTTTTAAAAATATTTTTAACCTGAACGTTTTTTAAATTTTTTTTTTTTTAAAAACGTATTTAAAAAAAAAACCCACGACAAAAGCATCCCAAACATTCCCACCATTACAAGGCTGGTGCCATGAATGTTCTGGTACCGGCGCTCATATCTTTTCTCTGCGAACTTAGGAAATATTCTCTCTTTAAAATGTTGGGATTATCGTTGAAGCTGATTCAACGCCGGGTCGGGGTTGACGGGCAGGCGCGGGTATCGGGTGTGCTGACCAACGCGCCATTCATGCTCAACGTAGATTGCGACATGTACGCGCACAACCCGCAGGTCGTCATGCACGCAATGTGTTCGTTGTTGGGCTTCAACGAAACTGACAGTGGATTTGTGCAGTCGCCTCAATTTTTCTACAGTGGTCCGAATGAGGGCATGCAGATTTTCTATCAAGTGCGTCACATGACATTGATCCAACTGCCCCGCTCAACTTGAACTCACCAGCGGGGTTTGATCAGAGACGCGTCTAACCATCGTTTATTAATCTTTGGCTTTGATCAGTACATGACAAGGGGAATTGCAGGCCTGGGAGTGTTATACTACATGGGGACGGGCGTCTTCCACAGACGAAAGGTCATGTACGGGGCATTCCCGAGGGGCAGCGACGCAGACGGAGGGAGGGTTTTTTGCCGGGATGGGTTTTTTTTTTTTTTATTAAAATGGGTCTAGGTTAGAATTAATTAGCTAAATGGGTTTGTTGAGCGCCACATGAAGTGGCGCTCAACAATTCGGGTGGCTGGCGCCACTTCAAGTGGCGCTTTGCCACCCTTTTTTTTTCTTTTTTTTTAATTGTTTTTCACCTCATCTCTTTTTAATAAATAATTTCAAAATAAATAAATAAAATTTTAAAAATAATCTTATAAATATGTATTTAAAAATGCTAAATTAATTATTATTATATTTATAATTATATAATTATGAAATTATATTTATGTATATATATAATTATATGTGTGTGTATAAATATAATTATGTATATATATAATTAAAAATAAATATTTATAAATATAAATCTATTTATATATATTTTTTAAATAAAAAATATATTTGTAATTATATAATTATAAACTAATCTTTAAATATAAATATTTATAATTATATGAATATGAATATATTTAAAATATATAATTATAAAAATATTGTTACATATATATCTAAAATTTATTTATAAATATATTTAATATTCATATATAAATATATATATATGTGTGTGTGTGTATGTGTGTGTGTAGAATTATATTTATAATTATATTTAGAATTATATTGTAATTATAGTTATACTTGTATATATATAATTATATATTTATACATGTATATATTTACATAGTTATAAGTAACTATTTATAAAAAAAATTGAAATATTGTTAAACATATAGTCTTTCAATACCACCTACTTGAAACTTAAAAATGTTTCAAGTATGTGACTTTGAAAGCCTATAAAATATAATCTAAATGACCAATATGAATGAAACTTAAAACATGTATTAAAAATATACTAAATAGATAAAAATAAAAAAATTACGTAAAAAATGTCGATAGAAAATATTTTATAGGCTTTTAAAACCACCTAGTTGTAACTTAAAAATGTTTCAACTATGTGACTTTGAACGTCTATAAAACATAATTCATATGACCAATATGAATGAAACTTAAAACTTGGATTAAACATATACTGAATAGATGAAAATAAAAAAATTACGTAAAAAATGTCGATAGAAAATATTTTATAGGCTTTCAAAACCACCAAGTTGTAACTTAAAAATGTTTCAACTATGTGACTTTGAACGTCTATAAAACATAATCCATATGACTAATATGAATGAAACTTGAAACTTGGATTAAACATATACTAAATAGATGAAAATAAAAAAAATACGTAAAAAATGTCGATAGAAAATATTTTATAGGCTTTCAAAACCACCTAGTTGTAACTTAAAAATGTTTCAACTATGTGACTTTAAACGTCTATAAAACATAATTCATATGACCAATATGAATGAAACTTGAAACTTGGATTAAACATATACTGAATAGATGAAAATAAAAAAATTACGTAAAAAATGTCGATAGAAAATATTTTATAGGCTTTCAAAACCACCTAGTTGTAACTTAAAAATGTTTCAACTATGTGACTTTGAACGTCTATAAAATATTATTATTTTATATACAATAATTAATTAGTTAGTAATATAATTATTAATTATTATTTGTCATTATAATTATTAATTATTAATGGTTAACTCGCTGTGACAAATTTTGTTTATATTGTACCTGTACTTTATAATTTAATAGTTAATTGAAATAAGTTTGTATTTAATAGATTTTTGATTTTCTTGTTTGACTTAAACAACAATTACTTATCATAGTGAATAAGTTTTTTAATATATACAACATCACATCCAAAAACATCAACGACGATGCCCTCCGGTACCACAACGCGGTGTCTGAATGTCACGTCATCTCCGCGTCCGACGTCCATGTCGCTCCGGTGTCCTCTCTGCAGGTTCCTCCTCTTCCGGTGCTTCTGGTGCCTCCTCATGATGCTGTGTAGAGGACTGACCAAAATCATGTGAGGACGCCCCAAAATCATGTGAGGATGCCCCAAAACCATATGGGGTGACATATGGCTCTGAAGCCCCTATAAATGGTAGAAATGGGGTACTGAAGAAGGCCTCGTCGGGAGGAGAGGGGGCCGCCATAAGCTGTGTGACTGCACCCAGATCGAAGTCCATAGTAGTCTGCGGAGACGCCATATGCGGTATATAAATGTCTCCCTGCTGTGCAAAATCATCAGTCGGCTGGGCGTGATCGTCTGTCTGTGGTGCGACGACATCTGCAGGAGCCGCTCTCGGATGTCGATGTGGTCGCCTCTGCCCCCCCGGATGTGCTCGTCTCTGTCGTCCAGCTGGCGGCGGCGGTGGCGGTGCATCCTCCTCAGCAGGCATAGCAGGGACATCGTCATCCTCAGGTGCTTCTGCCTGAAGATATGGATCCAGATATATCTGTGGCTCCTCATCAAAAAAACTGTCACGTATCAACCGGAGATGATCCAATAGAGCCACCACATCCCGATGAACTACCTCCCGCAGAATATATGCATGTTCCTGAGGCTGCGTGGAATGTGCAAGCTGACCAATGGCGTCTGCCTGCAAATGAAATGACAATCAAATTAATATCAAAAATGAGTTAAACAAAATTAATAAATCTTAGTAAACATACCAATCGCTGAATGCCAATCCCCTGACGTGTAAGGTACATGATGGTATGTCGTCGATACCAGTGTGCATAATCCCCCTGATCAGATAAATCAGAGTGTGATGTGATATATCCCTGTGGAAAGATACTGAATCGTGCACGCCTGTCCCAAAGCTGGATATAAGATGCATGATGTCGTCGCCAGTCTGTCGTCTGTCTACCTATAAGCACAATCGAATGTAGCTCGGTAGTCTGTCGTGGTGCCAAGGGGATATGCTGTATAAAACCGAACTGGCGCATGACCCGGTCTGGCTGGTTCCACTCAACGATGTGGAAGTGAATGAGTGGTACTACTGCAGCACGATCTCCAGCCAAAGATGTGCAGTATAGTGGAAGAGATGCGTAGACATAACCTGTATAAGGAGTCCATGAAACCTGAAATGTAAACTCAAAAAATAAGTCATATAGTAGCATGATAATTTTACTGAGATTATATTGAAATAACTTAAAATAGTGATAACAAAACAAATTTTCCTACAAAAAAGTACTGTTTAACTTACATCAGCCGGCACTATAGCATCGAATATCTGTCTGAAGCTGTGCACACTATGTCTCGGAGTATGTGCGAACTTCTGAGACTGACTCCACCTGGTGAAAAAAGAGTAACCTACGGTAAGTTTATAAAAAACAATAACAAAAGTACTAAATAACCGAAAGTAATGACGTAGACATACCATCGTCCCCGAGGACAGTCCTGAAGTAGCTCCGGTGCAAGCGGTGCGACAACTCGAGGAGCGATGCGTGGAAAACGCTCCCAGGCCCACATCTGTACTAACACCATGCAACCTGCAATCTGATGTGAATCGGCCTGACAACTGGTGCAGAGAGATCTGTACAGATGTGCTAATACAGCGGATCCCCAACTGTATGTAGCAGTCTGATCCAGATCCTCAAGTAATGGGAGGTACATCATGTGTACCAAAGCGGTGGAGTAGTCGACGCACAACATGCCTCCGAGCAGCCGCAAAATATATGCACGTGTGTGCTGAAGAAGCGTCTCCTCGTCTGCATCATCTGGAATGACGTCGAAATGCTGATCGAGCCACCTCATTCGCAAGCGCGAACCCTGGAGGACACCTCGTGCGCCGATGATGTCAATGCCTAGCAGCCTCTGTATGACTGCAACCCAATCGCCGGTACTGGCCCCCGTAACTTCATCTCCATGGATAGGTAACCCCAGCATGTAGGCGACGTCCTCTAATGTAATAGTCATCTCCCCCTCTGGGAGATGAAATGTGTGTGTCTCTGGCCGCCATCTCTCAACCAATGCAGCTATCAAATGATGGTCGATGGTCTTGAAGTCACACATAGCGACTCCATAAAAGCCTGCACGTCTAAGGTATGGACAAATAGCTGCCGGCGGTGCCTCATGATGGAAACGGTGCGCTCTCCGAACATGAAGATGTCTAACAGGTCGTCGCGCCAACACATCGCGCGACACGTGCGTCTCCTGGCAAGATAAAAGTGGCTGCTCCATCTGAATGTGCAAACAATAAAACATTAATTTCATGTAAGTTATGACTTTTATCATGTAAGATATGTAATTTAGCATATAAATTTGAAAGAAGCATAAACACATTGGGTTAGTTGTTGTCTCCCGTGTTGGGGTGTTGGGGTGAAGACGTTCAGAGTTTCCTCGTTTTTGTTTTGTAGTCACTATAAGTTCATCTTTCATTATAAAAAACTGATGACATTTTCATTTAATAGTTCAAATGGTTTTGGTTTCTTATACAGGTACATTCCTTTTTTTGAGTTGGTGTTGTTTGTTTAAAGCTACTCATGTAATGTTGATCGTTCGACAAAAAATGTCACGTGAAATCGTGGTACATTTTCCAAAAATTACCCTATTTACAAGTACAACAAATATGATTAAAAATGGTGAAATGATAAAAATAATTACATGTACAAAGTTTTACAGTAACTGATAGAGTACGTGATTCATTTTAACCATTAGATGATTGCCCTATGTGTCTAGTAACAATAGAAACATCTTTGCAATTTTGTCATGCCCCTGAGTATAAATCAACCTCAAAAGCTCTAGATAATTTTTCTTGGTAAGGTGAGATGAGAAGGGAGGTATTATACCATCAGGAAGAGAGATTCTAGAAATGTGCAATGTTATGACAAACCTTTAGATGAAATGTGTCAGTTCCCCACTAGATGTGCATGTTTCTTCAAAATTTTCAGGCTGGAGATAATCCACCATAAGTTTCACATAGCCTTATGTCTTCCATGGATTAATGTCAAACACTTCAACCAATTTGTTTACTTTATGGGGAAGTAAAACCTCATTCCTTTGAATATGCACATTACCATGAACATATAAAATCATAATTTTGCAAGGAAAACTACTAATCTCATGTTCACTGAAATACCCCTTAACGTAAGAATGATACAAATAGTGTAAATACCCAATAGCAAGATTCCAATCCATTTTGAAGGATAATGGGGATGACAAGGAAACATCAACCCCCAGGCCCACCCCTTCCACCCATTCAACCAACTTCGGTAACTCCTATAGAAGTAGTTTTTCAAAAAAATGAAATGTCACCCCACCACAGCTTTCTACATCCATATTAACCCCCCAATTCAGTTTCATTAAATGTGGACAGCCCTCATTTTTACCAAAGTTAATGATGAACTATTAGTAGTTTTCCTTGCAAAATTATGATTTTATATGTTCATGGTAATGTGCATATTCAAAGGAATGAGGTTTTACTTCTCCATAAAGTAAACAAATTGGTTGAAGTGTTTGACATTAATCCATGGAAGACATAAGGCTATGTGAAACTTATGGTGGATTATCTCCAGCCTGAAAATTTTGAAGAAACATGCACATTTAGTGGGGAACTGACACATTTCATCTAAAGGTTTGTCATAACATTGCACATTTCTAGAATCTCTCTTCCTGATGGTATAATACCTCCCTTCAAATGGTTTTGTTTTCTTATACAGGTACATTCCTTTTTTTGAGTTGGTGTTGTTTGTTTAAAGCTACTCATGTAATGTTGATCGTTCGACAAAAAATGTCACGTGAAATCGTGGTACATTTTCAAAAAATTACCCTATTTACAAGTAAGACAAATATGATTAAAAATGGTGAAATGATAAAAATAATTACATGTACAAAGTTTTACAGTAACTGATAGAATACATGATTCATTTTAACCATTAGATGATTGCCCTATGTGTCTAGGGCAACGTGTCTTCGTATGACCTTCCTGGCGGCATATGCTGCACCGCCGTCCAGCTGGATGTTCACTAGGCCAATCCATCTCATTCCGAATACGAGTCGACTTTGGTCTCCCTTTAGGTCGAAGTCTGTTGCTGTTTGGTAGAAGCGTGGGTGCGCCATCAGGCAGCTGAAAATTCTGATATTCCCCGATTGGCATCCACGGAGTATTGTAGCAGGAGTTGATGCTCTCGAGCCGATAAGCTGGATCAACGAACTGCTCCCAAGATACGTGTACGTAAGCACATGCAGCAATCACATGGCCGCAGGGATATCTCAGTGCCTGAAAGTTGCCACAATCACAGTAACGCTTCTCCAATAAAACAACTCGCACACGACCATTGCTACATGCCATAGCATCACCGGGCTCAGCGACCTCAAATCGTTGCTCTGGACGATTAAATGCAGTTACACGGTAAGTTGCGGCCTCCTGAAGAATTGTATCTAGCTCGCGTTGGAAATGGTGTCCATAGCGCATCCCTCTGTTCAAGCCCTCTTCAGCTTGCTTTCCTCGTTCCAGAAAGTACTTTACACTACGATAGAAGGTCTCTTGTACCAACCCTGAAATTTAGATTTACGACATTATACAAATATTATATTATAATAGTAACTCTTCTGAGTAACATATATTGAAATATTCATATTTACCTGTGATAGGTAGTTTTCGAACACCCTTGAAAACTCCATTTATACATTCTACGATGTTGGTCGTCATATGACCATATCTCCTCCCATCATCATATGCCAACGACCATTTCTGCTTTGGAATTTGCATCATGTAATCATACACTTCTGGATTCACTCTGTGGATATCTTGAAGACGCTCCTCCATCCTTTGTTGTTGAGGCTCATATGCTATCATACAAGCAGTCATCTGAACAGTTATGAAAATAACTACGACAAAAACATTTTAAACAGAAAAGGATGTTCATACCAATTTTTAAGATTGCCTTTTTCATCGACTCATTCTTGAACTTCTTTCGCAAATTGCTGGCAATGTGTCGAATACAGTATCGATGATGGGCATATGGTGGTCTCCACGAAAGACCCTCAGACTGTATCGCCTCCTTGATTGCACGGTGGCGATCAGAAATAAGACAAATCCCTTCTGCATCCGTAACAAACTCTCGGAGACATGCCAGAAACCAGCTCCATGATGAGAAGTTCTCTTTCTCCACAATTGCAAATGCTATAGGCAGAGGGGCTCGATTTCCATCTTGTGTGGCGGCAATCAATAAAGTTCCGGTATACTTTCCATACAGAAATGTGCCATCAATTTGTATGAACTGCTTGCAATGTCTAAAAGCCGCCACACATGGTAAAAATGTCCAAAATAATCTATCAAACACAACCATTGAGCGGTCAAGTTGGTTCTGTTGGTTAACATATTCAACTGTATGTAACCGATAGACTATTTGATTATTGTGGCGTAGAAGCTCCAACAGTTGTGGTAGAACTCGATAAGAGTCATCCCAATCACCATACACTTTCACAATAGCCTTTTGTCGTGCTGCCCATGCCTTCCAGTAAGAGATTCGATACCCAAAAAGCTGTTTGATTCGCTCAATGACCAGAACCACGGGGACATCTTGACATGCTCTAATCATTTCAACAATAATAGTTGAAACAAACTCAACATCTAATGAAGAGTGTTCCTGTGCCAAGCTTGGGTTCACACATGTGTGTGGAGTAAATCTAGTGATGCGTCAGCTGTGAAAAGTGTTATCAATAATAGCTCGCAGACGCATTTGACAGTTCGATTCAAATTTGTCACAACGGATCAAATAATAAGATCTCTTTGCCTCTTCTACAACATATGAGTAATGTCTTTCAATGTGATATTGTTTTATCACATTTTTCATTGCTTCTTTGCTCTCAAACTCTCTGCCAATATACAGAACATCGTTATCTGACACTCGATTTATGCCACCAATGATTCCTGGAAATTCTGAACTGGGAGTGATAACTGAATAATCAAATTCTGGCAAGCGATTCATGCCTTCAGTCGACCAGGAAGCCAATAGTGGAGGATGGTTCAACGGTCGGTTGAACCTCGCATGAGTTGGTACAGACTGATCTTCCGCATGCTCTTCTTCTTCTTCAACTTCCTCTTCATCTTGTTCAAAATTGTCATCATCCTCAAATTCATCAACCAATGCATCTAAAGTATGTGGAGGACTATCCATTGAAACTGTGGCTGATGGAAATGATGGAATAACTACTGATGCTGATGGAACGTCTTGATGTGAAGGAGCATATGACATAGTTTCATGAATTTGAGATGGGTCAACTTCCAATGTCGATGGAACCTCCATTGTAGCTATAGTGACATACAACTCCATCATTTGATTCTCAGGTATATACTTAACCAATGAAAGTATATATTCCCAATCATCATCATCATTTACCGGATATGGCACATGCCAAAACCTATCTATAAATTGAAGATGTCTGAATGTAATGGACTCTATTACTTGATTCCTCGCGAGTTTTAACCTCCGATGGATTTTCCTTTGCACAGCTTCCAAAGTAGTACATCCTCCAAGCATCACAACAGCTTCTGGATGTATACTATAACTGCATCCTTGTTCTGTCTCAATTATTTGACCGTTGCAATAAATATAAGCGGCGACCATCTTTTTTATCTAAAAGAAACCACTGTTATTAATTAAATCTGATTAAAGAATCAATTTATGTATGCATGCTTCTAGTAATTTAGGTTGGAATCCTAATCCCTCCACCAAATCAATATGTTCAAACCATATTGATGTGTAACTATTTACACAACCCACAAGTTTGTGTTACTTACCCAAAAATAGAAGTCAAATATATTTATACATATCCACATGCATTATATGCATGAGGTACACGAACATGTCATGTAAAAGCATAGAGTTATATGAAATTGAAAGTCTCCACATGAGTAAGCCCGGAGCGACAGATAGCCAACCCCATTCACTTTCCTAGACAAGGCAAGCCTCCAGGAAAGTAGGTGGTCCGACCCAAAGCCCCTCTACCCGGGGATACTTTACTCAAGAGAGCAATCATTTCATGATAACTCTAACACTTAATATGCAACAAATATATTGAACTACTAAATTCAAGTTCATAACTTCAATTACAAACCGAGGTCAAGGTAGATTGAAAACTAAATTTATTATCATTCCTAGAATGTAATGCAAAGGTATATTCCATAGGCAATTTACTACTACTTGGCTAATTAATATAACTACTTTGCTAATTAATATAACTACTTCGCTAATTAATATAACTACTTCGCTAATTAATATAACTACTTCGCTGATTAATATAACTACTTCGCTGATTAATATAACTACTTCGCTGATTAATATAACTACTTCGCTGAATAATATAACTACTTCGCTAATAACATAATTATGGTTAACTAATTACCTAATTATGGTTAACTAATAACCTAATTATGGTTAACTAATTACCTAATTATGGTTAACTAATTACCTAATTATGGTTAACTAATAACCTAATTATGGTTAACTAATTACCTAATTATGGTTAACTAATAACCTAATTATGGTTAACTAATTACCTAATTATGGTTAACTAATAACCTAATTATGGTTAACTAATTACCTAATTATGGTTAACTAATTACCTAATTATGGTTAACTAATAACCTAATTATGGTAAACTAATTACCTAATTATGGTTAACTAATAACCTAATTATGGTTAACTAATTACCTAATTATGGTTAACTAATAACCTAATTATGGTTAACTAATAACATAATTATGGTTAACTAATTACCTAATTATGGTTAACTAATTACCTAATTATGGTTAACTAATTACCTAATTATGGTTAACTAATTACCTAATTATGGTTAACTAATTACCTAATTATGGTTAAGTAATTACCTAATTATGGTTAAGTAATTACCTAATTATGATTACTTAATTAACTAATTATGATTAATTAATTAACTAATTATGCTTAATTAATTAACTAATTATGATTAATTAATTAACTAATTATGCTTAATTAATTAACTAATTATGATTAATTAATTAGCTAATTATGATTACTTAATTAGCTAATTATGATTACTTAATTAACTAATTATGATTGATTAATTAGCAAGTAATGATTGATTAATAACCTAATTATGATTATTTAATTACCTAATTATGATTAATTAACTACCTAATTATGTTTCATTAACTAACTAATTATGTTTCATTAATTACCTAATTATGATTAATTAATTAGCTAATTATGATTAATTAATAACCTATTATGTTTCATTAATAACCTAATTATGATTTATTAATTACCTAATTAGGATTAATTAATAACCTATTATGTTTCATTAATAACCTAATTATGATTAATTAATAACCTAATTAGGATTAATTAATAACCTAATTATGATTAATTAATAACCTAATTAGGATTAATTAATAACCTAATTATGATTAATTAATAACCTAATTAGGATATATTAATAACCTAATTATGATTAATTAATAACCTAATTATGATTAATTAATAACCTAATTATGATTAATTAATAACCTAATTATGATTAATTATTAACCTAAATAGGATTAATTAATAACCTAATTATGATTAATTAATTAACTACTAATGATTAATTAATTAACTAATTATGATTAATTAATTAACTGATTATGATTACTTAATTACCTAATTATGATTACTTAATTAACTAATTATGCTTAATTAATTACCTAATTACGATTATTTAATTACCTAATTATGATTAATTAATTACCTAATTATGATTAATTAATTACCTAATTATGATTGATCAATTAACTAATTATGTTTCATTAATTACCTAATGATGATTAATTAATTAGCGAATTATGATTAATTAATAACCTATTATGTTTCATTAATTACCTAATTAGAATTAATTAATTACCTAATTATGATTAATTAATAACCTAATTATGATTAATTAATAACCTAATTAGGATTAATTAATTACCTAATTATGACTAATTAATAACCTAATTATGATTAATTAATAACCTAATTAGGATTAATTAATAGCCTAATTAGGATTAATTAATTACCTAATTATGATTAATTAATTACCTAATTATGATTAATTAATTACCTAATTATGATTAATTAATAACCTAATTAGGATTAATTAATTACCTAATTATGACTAATTAATAACCTAATTATGATTAATTAATAACCTAATTGGGATTAATTAATAGCCTAATTAGGATTAATTAATTACCTAATTATGATTAATTAATTACCTAATTATGATTAATTAATTAACTAATTAGGATTAATTAATAACCTAATTAGGATTAATTAATTACCTAATTATGATTAATTAATTACCTAATTATGATTAATTAATTAACTAATTAGGATTAATTAATAACCTAATTATGATTAATTAATAACCTAATTATGATTAATTAATTTACTAATTATGATTAATTACTTAACTAATTATGATTAATTACTTAACTAATTATGATTAATTAATTTACTAATAATAATTATAATGAATTAATTAACTAATTATGATTCATTAATTAAATAATTATGATTAATTAATTTGCTAATTATGATTAATTAATTAGCTAATAATCATTAAATAATAATCTAATTACATTTAATTATTTACCTAATTATGATTAATTAATAACTTAATTATCATTGATTAATCAACTAATTATGATTAATTATTTAACTAACTAATCATTTCATTATCTAATTACATTTAAAAAAACCATACAATTTATAAAATACAAACATTATATACTAATTCTATAAATTAAACAACTAAATTATTAAATAAAACTATTAAATAAATTTAAAGAAAGATTTACCTCAAATTTGTGACGACGTAGGTACACCGGCAGAGCAACCGAAGAGGCAAGGCTTCACCGCAACCGAAGAACGCAACCGAAGAACACAAGAAAAAAGTTTGAGAGAGAGAGAGGAAGGGAGGGAGGGAGGAATGGAGAGGAAGTGAGGAATGGGGTGGGGGGCGAGGGTCCTATTTATAGGAGGGGGGGAGTTTCGGCGCCACTTCAAGTGGCGCCGACTTCATTGGGAAGAAGGGTGCAGCGCCACTTGAAGTGGCGCTGCACAGTTTGTATTTCTTTTTTCAGCGCCACTTCAAGTGGCGCTGAACTCTTTTACCGGCAAATTGGTGGAGCGCCACTTGAAGTGGCGCTCCAATTCCACAACCCTTGAGCGCCACATGGTCTGGCGCTCAAGGGACCCAGTTACCTAATTTTATTAACGTTTGACCCATTAAAAAAAAAAAAAAAAAAAAAAACCCATCCCACAATATTTTCCGACGGAGGGAACACCAGTTCATTGCGTGGTACTGCATGGTGTTGAAATTCATCGTAGCTCAGGCTATCCATTTACTCCCTTTCGTAATTTTTTTTAGCAGAAATGGACATGCTAAAGAGATTTGGGGATTCCGAGGAGCTAGTTGAGTCAATGAGATAGATGTTATACGGGACACCAGGATCGTCTACATCTGGTTTTTCAGCTCAGATCGATGTTCCATGTCGGGTCGCTGGGTGTACTTACGAGCAAAACACAGAATGGGGAAAAATGGTGGGTTGGATGTATGGGTCTTTGGTGGAGGATATGCTAACGGGAATGACGATTCATTCAAGGGGGTGGAGATCCTTTCTCTGCACGCCGACCCTCCAGCGTTCCTCGGGTGTGCGCCGTTAGAGACGCCGGTGGTGATGGCCCAGCAGACGTGATGGACCATCGGGATGGTAGAAAATCTGCTGGAGATTCACCTCCTCCTGCCGGCGACCCTCACCGGGAGGCATCGATTCGGTGGCTTTCTCGTCTACTGGGGGCTCCTCCAGTGGGGTCTCGGCGGCATCAGGGATATGGGTTACGTGATGATACTTCCCGCTTACTGTATCATCACCAACTCCTACTTTTTCCCTAAGGTAGACCTATTTATAGATATATGCAGTTCACAGCTCCCGGATCCATCCACCCGATCCTGATTTCTTGCTGCAGGGTCCGGCGTTATGCTTACCTCTGGCTTTCATCCTGGCGCACAACGCATTGAAGTTGTGGGAGTTTCTTCAATGCGGGGCCTCCGCTGGCACATGGTGGATCTTCCGCCGGACGGATCTGACGATTTCTGCGACGGCAATGTTGTTCGCTGTGCTTTCGGTGGGGATGAAGCTCCTCGAGGTGTCGCGGCCGGTGTTTGAGATCACCCGGGGGCAGGACCGGTCCAAAAAACCCTTATAAATTTTGTTGCCCAAGACCAGGAGTATGAATGTTGCACCTTCCAAGCTGCTACAGTACTTGTACAGATATACAGTAGAAATCTTGCTATTTGCCCTAGTCCAGGGGCTTGCTGGGCTTACTCCAGGGTCAGCCCTGCCCAGAAGGGGCAAGAGGCGGCCGCTCTCTTGGGCGGCATGAGCTTCTACAAGTCGGCAGTGTTCGTGCCAGCCACCGCCCTGACGCTGGTGCAACTGGCGGCTCTGGGCATGGCAGCACTGGGGCTCCGGCCTACACCGAGCGAAGGTGCTGGCGGGGCCGGTGTCTGGGAGGTGGGTTGCAGCCTATGGGCGGTAACGTGATTATGGCCATTCGTGGAAGATCTATTCCGGTGAGGGTCCCGTGGAATTCGGGGATCCATCATTTGGGTGTCAGCTGTGTTGGGTCTGCTGCTAGTGGATATTTTGATTATATAGGATTTTTTTTAAATAAAATAGCTTTAGGGTATGAGTAATTAGAGAAATGGGTCAAAACGCCACTTCAAGTGGCGCTTGACCCATTTCCACAGCATAGCGCCACTTCAGGTGGCCCATATACCTTTGGGGTTAGCCTCCTGGCACCACTTCAAGTGGGCCCGAGGCCTGAGGAGGCCTATAAAATCCCCCCCCCCAACTTCCAAACCTCTTACTTCCTCACACTCTCTCTACTTCGGCTCTCTCTTTCTCTCTACATCAGTTGCTTTGCCCACATAGCCACCTCTCCGCAAATTTGAGGCAATCCTTGTGTTAAATTAATATAATATTTTGATTTATTTAAATATTTGTTTAATTCTTAGAATTACTTTATAATTATTGTATTATATTTAGAAATAGTAATCATTTTTTTAAATAAGTAATTAATTAATTATAAGTAGGTAATTAATTAATTATAAGAATGTAATGAATTAATAATAAGAAGGTAATTAATTAATTATAAGTAGGTAATTTTTAATTATAATTAGTTAATTAATTAATTATAGCCAATTAATTAATAATCGTTAAGAAATTAATTAATTATTGTTAGGCACTTAATTAATTATTGTTAGGCAGTTAATTAATTATGCTTAGGAAACTAATTAAATCTGATTAGACAACTAATTAAATTTGACTAGGCAACTAATTAAATGTGATTAGGAAACTAATTTATTGCGATTAGACACTTAATTAGTTGTGATTAGGCACTAAATTAATTGTGATTAGGCACTAAATTAGTTGTGATTATACACTTAATTAATTGTGATTAAGCACTTAATTAAATGTGATTACGCACTTAATTAAATGTGATTAGACACTTAATTAACAGTGATTATACACTTAATTAACAGTGATTATGCACTTAATTAAATGTGATTAGGCACTTAATTAAATGTAATTAGGTACTTAATTAATTATGGTTAGACAACTAATTAATTTTGATTAGTCAACTAATTAATTGTGATTAGGCACTAATTCATTGTGATTATGAACTTAATTAAATGTGATTTGACAGTCAATTAAATGTGATTTGGTACTAAATTATATGTGATTCGGGAATAATTAAATGTGATTAGGGAATTAATTAAATGTGAGTAAGCAATTAATTAAATGTGATTAGGCAATTACTTAAATTAAATGTGATTAGGCAATTAATTTAATATGATTAGGGAATTAATTAATTCGAATTAGAGAATTAATTAATTCTAATTAGGGGATTAATTAATTATAATTAGGGAATTACTTAATTCTAATTAGGAAATTACTTAAATCTAATTGTCATTAAGCAATTAATTAATTATCGTTAGACACTTAATTAATTATCATTAGGAAAATAATTAAATGCGATTAAGCAACTAATTAAATGTGATTAGGAAACTAATTAAATGTGATTAGGCACTTAATTAAATGTTTTTAGGAACTTAATTAATTGTGATTAGACACTTAATTAACTATGATTATGCACTAAATTAAATTCGATTAGGCACTTAATTAAATGTGATTAGGCAGTTAAATCTTATTAGGCAATTACCTAAATCTAATTAGGCAATTACTTAAATCAAACTAGGAAATTTCTTAAATCTAACTAGGCAATTACTTAAATCTAACTAGGTGATTAATTAAATCTAACTAGGTAATTAATTAGTGAAGTAGTTATATTAATTATCGAAGTAGTTATATTAATAAGCGAAGTTGTTATATTAATTAGCGAAGTAGTTATATTAATTAGCGAAGTAGTTATATTAATTAGCGAAGTAGTTATAGATTGATTCTAGAATATACTCTTGCATTACATTCTAGGTATGATAATGAATTTATTTTGTCATCTACCTTGACTTCAGTTTGTAATTGAAGTTATGAACTTGAATTTAGTAGTTGAATATATTTTTTGGATATTAAGTGTTAGAGTTGTCATGAAATGAATGCTCTCTTGAGTAAAGTATCCCTGAGTAGAGGGGCTTTGGGTCGGACCACATACTTTTATGGAGGCTTACATTATTTATGAAAGTGAATGGTGTTGGCTATCTGTCTCTCTGGGCTTACTCGTGTGGAGTTTTTAAATTTCATATAACTCTATGCTTTTACATGACTTGTTAGTGTACCTCATGTATATAATGTATGTGGATATGTATGAACATGTTTGAATTCTATTTTTGGGTAAGTAACACAAACTTGTGGGTTGTGTCAAGAGTTACACATCTATATGGTTTGAACATATTGATTTGGTGGAGGGATTAGGATTCCAACCTAAATTACTAAAAGCATGAAAACATAATTTGATTCTCTAATCAGATTTATTTTATATTGATGGTTTATTTTAGAAAAAAAGATGGCTGCCTATATTTATTGCAACGGTCAAATAGTGGAGACAGAACAAGGATGTAGTTATAGTATACATCTAGAAGCTGTTGTGATGCTTGGAGGATGTACTATTTTGGAAGTCGTGCAAAGTGAAATTCTTCGAAAGTTAAAACTACCGAGGAATCAAGTGATAGAGTCCATCACATTTTGAAATATTCAATATATAGATAGTTTTTGGAATGTGTCATATCTGGTAAATGATGATGAAGATTGGGAATATGTACTTTCACTGGTTAAGTATCTACCTGAGAATAAAATGATGGAGTTGTATGTCTCTATAGCTATAATAGAGGTTCCATCGACATTGGAAGTTGGACAGTCTCAATGTCATGAGACTGTGTCATATGATTCTAGACATCAAGAAGTTCCATCAGCATCGGTAGTTGTTCCATCATTTCCGTCAGCCACATTTTCAATATATAGTCCTCGACATACTTTAGATGCATCGGTCGATGATTTTGATGATGATGACAATTTTGAAGAAGAAGATAAAGAGGAAGTAATAGAAGAAGAAGAGCATGTGGAAGAACAGTCTGTGCCTACTCATGTGAGGTTCAACCGACCATTGAACCATCCTCCACTATTGGCTTCATTGTCGACTGAAGGCATGAATCATTTTCCAGAATTTGATTGGTCAGTTATTACTCCCAGTTCAGAATTTCCAGGAATCATTGGTGGCACAAATCGAGTGTCAAATGATAGTGTTCAGTATATTGGCAGAGAGTTTGATAGTAAAGAAGAAATGAAAATGTGATAAAACAATATTACATTGAAAGAAATTTCTCTTATGTTGTAGAAGAATCAAAGAGGTCTTACAATTTGATTCATTGCGACAAATATGAATCGAACTATAAAATGCATCCATGAGCTAGAATTAATAACACTTTTTACAACTGGTGCATCACTAGATTTAATCCACACACCTGTGTGAACCCAAGCTTGTCACAGGAGCACTCTTTATTATATGTTGAGTTTTTTTCAACTATTATTTTTGAAATTATTAGAGCATGTCAAGATGTCCTTATGCTTCTAGTCATGGAGTGAATCAAATAACTTTTTGGGTATCAAATTGTAATGCCCCGACCCCAGTTACCCAGATTTGGTGCATTATTACATAACATTTGAATGATCACAAAAGATCAAGTCTCGAAAGAATGATTAGTTTAGTATCCTTGGAAGTACTAGATACATTCATAAGGTTTACATTACATCATAAAATGGAAAACTACAACAACATTGTTTCCATAGACAACACTGAGATCCCATACACTTTCCCTGGAGGTCAGTCATAATATAATTCTTTGAATCCTGGAAAAAATAAAACATAGAATGGGGTGAGCTCAGATGCTCAGTAAGGATAACATTATAGCGGAAACTTTCATAAATAAGAATAAACATTTAAGGCAATGTATAACTAAAATAAAAGTATTTTAAACATGAACTTCATCATAATATGGAAAAAATAAAATTAAATAGTGCCATTTACTTATTCACATGGATATTCTACTAGTCGAATAATCACATGAAATATCAATAACCACTTTCATAATGATGAAATGCATAATGCCAGACTATCATAACCACATAGTCAAGGCCTTGTGCCAAGACTACAAATAAGATTTTGTCCAGGCCTTGTGCCAAGACACTAGTTTGCCTCATTAGACCTACCGATGCATCGAGGAGCTATAGTGGGCTCCACCCATCACTTACTACGTCCAATGCATTCCTCATATGAATATTTTGAAACATAACATAAATCTTCGTATTAAAACTAGAATACGAAATTTCAATACTTTATCCACAAACCATGAATGATATAAAAATAGAACATCCACAGTCAAACATAACTCATTCAATACAATATGGAAGGTTGTATTGTAAAAAATTAACCTTAATCAAGAATAATGAAGGATATCGACATAGATGAAAATATTCATAAAAAATATTTGAGATAAATATCGCCTTTTTTCATGAAAATATTTAAAAGTCGCACTATTTTCCTAGAAGCTGTTTAAAATAGATTTTTGAATCAAAGTGTCCCATACCACTTTGAAACTTTTATAAGGAATTTTTAATTTTAAAACATTAATTTCTATATAAATAAATCCTTAAAACCATTTTTAAAACATGAACATTAATGAGAAATATTTAGAAAAATAAATCTTTAAAACATTTTAAAATGATATTTTAGTTTGAGTTCCTAACCAAAAGAGAGACACTTGAATACAAATAATTGAGGTAATAAAAACTTTGTTATATCTTGATAATAAAGGGATTCATGATATACTATGTCAAATTACATTATATACACCATATAAAAGTGATTTGGTGTATAACAACAAAGAAGTCTCAATAGAATGTAAATTGAGATGAAATATCTTATAAAGACCACATCCTTAGGTTAAGGATAAATAAACGACATAATTATGTGTGAAAAATATAAATACACTCAATATGATTGGATATTCAGTGTAAATCAATCAGATGACATTCACACATATTCTTGTAAAAACAACACCAATGAATAGGATATTTAACTCAAAAAATGGAGATTAAGTTAAAATTACTCTTATTCATGTTCATATTGATGATTTGAGAATTTATCAATGGAGTGATTATGTGTATAAAAATTATATCCACAGAAAGGGGAGTGGAAATTATGACATAAGAAAATTAATAGTTATTCCACACATAATATTGGAGTAAAATAATCAATGAAGTATGCGTAAAGCCGAATGAGTGGAAATTGAAATTTCAAATTCCCTTATCGATTTGGTAACGTAAGAAACATACAAATATGAAAGAAGGATTATACAAGAATTATTTAAATATAAATAAATTAAAGTATATTACACAATTAATACAATCATGGGAAGTATGCACACCACATGCCATAAATTAGTCGTGAACAATGGAAATCTCACGGAATTAAAAGTGAGATAAGAAACCCCTTACTTTTGTACTTTTTCTTTGGTAGAGGGTAGGTTAACCACCTTTATAATGGTGGAATAATTGTTATTAAATTATACAATAATCATATGCATTAATATGATATCATATATGATCTTTTAACATTTATTTGTTAATAATATCTTAGTATTATCGTTGTTTCAGGTGTTAACAGATTCGTTTTCCTTTATATTATTTGTTATGTGAGTCATATTTGTTATGGATGGGATATATATTATTAATATCTATAATGATATCATGTCTCTAAACATTATTTTTAATCATCAAATGAATTTTAGTCTTTAATGGATATGATGGGGAATGAATCTCATCGCTTTCGTGGAGACGGTAATCTGTACGTACGCACGAGCGACACTATCATTCTTTTGATATTAATATATAATTGGATGTTATATCATATATGAAGAATTTTTATCATGTTATATTTATTATTTAAATCAATTACACTTCATTATTATACCCATCCAAATAATAATGTATTGAATAAAAATTACACCATGATGTGGAGACGGTAAGTCGTACGTGCGCACGTATGGTGACATGTTTTTCAAAGGATGGATAGAATATTGAATCAGGTTGTAACATATTTATAATAACATCCCAATATATAGAAGATACTGGATTTATTATTTTAGAATGGAAACAACAAAGAAAAAGGAAGTGGAAGAAGAAAGGAACTTGAAAGAGGTGGTGAGATATTTACCTCTTCTTCGGGTTCTTCTTTTTGATTTGATCAAAAGGGATCCTTAGGATGGCTTTTTGAATAAAGGAAGTCCTCTAGGATTAAGGGAGGATAGTTGAGAGGGTATTTGGGTAGAGGTTGGCTGATCCAAATGGCTTTTAAGGTGTGAAATAGAGAGGAGGGGAAGTGCCCTTTTATAAGAGGGGTGAGGGGTACCTTAGGAAAAGCTAGAAATATTATTTTATAATAAAATAATTTTCGGTTTCTAATGTCTCCAAAATAGATTATTTAAAGTATAAGGTGGGGATGGGTCGAAAACAACTCAACCAATAGGTTTTAGACAGGTTGGGTCACTATATTGACTTTATTTTTTTGATTTAACTCTTAGTTAAATAGTTTGACATTTACCATGTCTCCTTGTATTTTTATATTATATGGTTAATAAACATACTATATACTTCTATGAGAACCCCAAGAAGTTTATTAACGATACACCTATCATTTTATATGTTCTTTGGTAGAAACATAGTTTTTTAGAAATAGAATATAAATTATTAATATAATATTTGTTTTAAAAACTCTTTTATGTCAATTTTGACACTATTTGGTATTTTGTTTTTCCTAAATTCATAACAGCATTATTACTTCAAAAACAATTCATCTAACCAACCCTAATATGTCATATTGACCTATAAAATTAGTATAATTCATTAAAAGTCTCAAATTACATTTATTTGGATATTTATAATATCAATTATTTTAATATTTCATTAATTAGGTAATTACTGCATCATCATTGTGTCATAAATAAATTAAATTATTTAATTTCTAAAAAATATAAATAAAATACCATTATGTAGGAAATATTTTTAGCTTTATAATGAATATTTATAGTTGAATTTATCTTATGTTTAGAATTATATTAAAAAAATTTAGTTATTAAACTTTGATTTTAACTCTTTTAACTCTTCTTTAAATAAAATAATATTAAATGTCCTAATCTAATCTAAGACCATATAGGTTCATATTTTATTCCTAGGGTTATTTTTGGCCAGATTATACTTATCCAATATATTTAGGACATGTGTTAGGCTAATAATAATAACATTTTTACCCTTAATTGCCCTATTTACTTTTAACCATGGTAAATAAAAGTAAAAAGTTACTATTCATCAAAAATTATTTTTATCTTATTGAACCAAATTTTACTCCTTGATATTAACCATTTCTCTTGGATTTTCTAAAATCAACTCACAGAAGTGGTAAAATTAAATTTTATGTGAATGTGCAAATTCTCTTAGGAGGTGGGTAAAAGACGGTGAAAAGTTCAATAAAATTTTTATATATCTAAAATTATTCTAAACTGAGTCCAATGAATTATATTGAACTTATATAGGTATTTTGTACCTATTTTTTCCTAAAATAAATTAAATTAAAATAAATAATTATTTAAATAAAAATTTTGTTTTAAACTATAACTCATCGTTTTTTACTATTCATCAAAAATTAAAAGTTTTCAGAAACATACCAATGATTTACCCTAAGCTAATTATGATATTCTGAATTCAAAAATGAAGTCTATTTTACCAAATTCAAAACATAGAAATTTCATTTATTAGTTTAAAATTAATTCTCGTTGTCAAAACCTAAAAGAGTATTTTCATGAAATAATAACTACCAAAAGATTGACATTTGTTTATATCCGATTTCAAAGTGAAATTACTTCCAATGACCAACATTGGATTAAATGGTAAAAATATAACCTAATTATACATCCAAACCATTCATATGTATAGTTGAACCCTATAAATTATTTTGATTAAAAAAAAAGTTGTTTTCAATTAAAATATATTATTTTGCACTATTCACCCAAATATGAAAGTTATTAGAAAAAACCGAATATTTATTGAAAATAAATTCTTATGTCTCGATCCCAAAGTAGAAGTTTATTTTGTCAAATTTAATATATAAATGTTTCAAATATTGGATTTAAAATGGGTTCTCCATTAAAAGGTGGTAACATTGCCTTTTTTTGAAAAATACTTCTTTTATCTGAAAAAATTGATTTGTCCTTACATTATGTCTAAGAAACTAATAATATGGATTCTAAAATTATAAGGGTTATATAAAGTTCAAAATTGTGTTAATACTATTCATAACCGCTTTTGAATGGGTAGTTTGGTAAGTCGTGGTGCACTTGAACTCGATGTTGCGTGTAATGTAAGTTATTGAGTTACTCTGAAAAACTAACGTACTATGAAATCTTGGGGTGTTCCATTCTTCCCTAACTTAATAAATTCCATCCTCAAAATTTTTAACATTGGGCTTTGGAATATAATGGAAAGTCCCACATCAGAAAAAGAGTCAATAAAACTATCACTTTAAAAGAAAGAAAGATAAGTACAAAGGTCACCCAAGGTAACCCATACTAGGATTCCATGTAGGAAAACATGGATATGGAAGATAAACTAAGTGTGAAGTTATGATGGAGAGGGATAGAAAACATGATCAGGAGAAAGTTAACAACAAGAAAACCACAAACTTGAGATGGGACAAACGGTCATTAGTTTCCCAATAGGAAAAGTAAACAGACAACATTTTTTTTGTTTTAAGTTACATTTCATAAAGATGAGGAATTTATTTATGAGATTGACTATGAACATAAAGAGATATACTTACTTTTTAAGTAGAGTTTCATTCATTAATAAATTTCTACCACTAACTCATTTTTTTAAATGACGACTATTCAATAAGACTTGGTCACACCTGAAGAGCTATAATAAGCTTCTATAGAAGCACATGATCCACAAAGGATAAACTATATATTTACATTGTGTTTAGAAATTAATCAAAACCAAAATAGTCAGTATAAGATCTGATGATGCCCCAAATGGATATTCCTTTAGAGAAAGAAACACTAATCTTAATTTCTAAAATTAAACCAACAATAACCCAAAGTTAAATAAATATCATTCTATAAACAATTATCCTTAAAATCCTTTAATATAATACAAACTAATATTGAAACCAAAAACTTAGAAGAATTTGGTTGTGTAGTCTTCCACGTTAAATTGTATCTCCAAATGACATCAATTACTCTTAAAGTCACATACTTAAAAGTAATTAACCTAATCACATATTCTCTATTATAGGTTAATCATTTCCATAAATAACCCAAAGAACTATAAATCCATAATAAAAACATAGATAAAAATCCACCATTACTACTCAAATGAAATCCCATAGTATTCTATTTTCCTTGGGCATATAGTGTTCCCAACAAAGCGAACATCTTCCAAAATAACATTTATCACTTAATCACCAAATCATTTTCCTATACTAAGGGTATTCATTTTCTAAGACATAAGATCCCAAATCAACTTATTATTGATCAACAAAATCATCTAACTAAAAATAATTAGTTACACTAACCAGGGAATTCACGTAGTCCAGTGGTAGGCGATAAATCCCAATCGCACTCTGGTTGTGGGTTCGATTCCCACAGCTTTGTCCGACGCGACAGGTTATCACACGGTTTGCATGTTTTCCTTTTTGAAAAAGTATATTTTATAACATTACCAAAATGAGATAAATTCCTCAAAAATAACCATAACAAAATTTAACCACAAATGTTATCTCATACCTTGCAATTTCATCCCAAAATATAATAACATGTAATTGCCTCAAACCCAATGATAATATAAAACCAAATGGTTATTTATAACTATATCCATAAGAGAAAAGATAATTCTTCCTTAAATATCATTTTCATATGACAACTGTAGGGTTACAAATACAACAGAAAATTATTCCAATGTAATCCCATCAAAAAGGAGCACTAATTCTTTTAAACATTTCTCTAACCATTTATTTCCACAAAGCTTCTTCTTTGACCAAGAAAACATCCTATAGAACGGGGAATTCACTCGGGTAATTCCCAGGTCCCCTACATTGACGACAAATGACTGTAAATGGATTCTTGGGACCATTTTTATTTTCTTCCATAGTATTCTTCATTTTTCCTCGTCAGTTCTTCACTTTATTTCCTTCTTTGTCACATGTAAAGCATGTCTTTGTTCCATTGAGACACTTTCCTGGGTGTCTCCTTTCACATTTCCTACATGATGGAAATTGATGATTCTTTTCTCCATGGTCTCCACTACTGGAGCTCTTATCATTCATCACCTTTCTCTTCTTTATTGAGTCCGGGAGTTGGTAAATATATATGTTATTGATCATATTTTTGGAAAACTGATTTGGGATGAACACAATATCTTTTACGACTATCAACATTCCATTTTTTTTCTCATTTCCACCACAGTTCCCACCTTGTACATCATGCTCAAAGTTACTATGACTTACTTGGAATCCAACCATTGATTAAAACAAGAATGCATTGTGTGAGTAACAGTAGTCATAAAATCATTTAGAGAATATCATGACACCATATTTTCAAATTGAAACACCTTAACATTAACCAAGGTAATTTATTCTCACCTTATATTAAAATCCTTGAAATAGGTTTGTAAATAAAATGTAAATTATCTTAAGCATATCCCCTGGGAGTTTCGTAAACCAAAGTGCAGCAAGCCCTATTGTCGTTCACCAGTTCTCGTTCGAGTCTAGCTCAAAGCGGTGTTTTAGGGTTTTATCTCTAGGTACATCTGTGACAGAGCCGCCTCTACTTGCTCGTATCTAGACAGGGATGTATTTCTTGGAAAATTTACAAAATGTCTACAATACCAAAATTTTAGGAAGTTCTTCTATACTAATCTTCAATGTCTATCTTAGGGCTATGTGCTCTAATCAGAGTTTATCTAAATCTAGTTTCCAAGGATTGTAATAAACTTCCTCTGATACCAACTGTAACACCCTACCCTAGTTACACAGAGTTGGTGCATTATTACATAACATTGGCATGATCACAAGAGATCAAGTCTCTAAAGACCGATTAGTTTAGTAGCCTTGGAAGTATTAGATACATTCACAAGGTTTACATTACATCATAAAATGGAAAACTATAACCACATTGTTTCCATAGAAAACACTGAGATCCCATACACTATCCTTGGAGGTCAGTCATAATATACTTCTTTGCATCCTGGTAAAAATAAAACATAGAAAGGGGTGAGCTCAGATGCTCAGTAAGGATAACATTATAGTGGAAAATTTCATAAATAAACATAAAAATATAAGGAAATGTATAACTAAAACAAATACCTTTTAAGCTTGAACTTTAGAATAATATGGAAAAAATAAAATGAAATAATGCCATTTACATATTCAAAAGGTTATTCTACTAGTTGAATAATCACATGAAATATCAATAACCACTTTCATAATGATGGAATTCATAATGCCAGACTAACATAACCATATAGTCAAGGCCTTGTGCCAAGACTTCAAATAAGATTTTGTCAAGGCCTTCTTCCCAGACACTAGTTTGCCTCATGAGACCTACCGATGCATCTAGGAGCTATAGCGGGCTCCACCCGTCACTTACTAAGTCCATTTCATTCCTCATATGATAATTTTGAAACATAACATAAACATTCATATTAAAACTAGCATACGAAATGTCAATACTTTATCCACAAACCATGAATGGTATAAAAATAGCACATCCACAGTCTATCATAACTCATTAAATACAATATGAAAGGTTTTAGTGTAACATATTAACCTCAATCGATAATAATGAAGGATATCGACATAGATTAAAATAATCATCAAAACTATTTGAGAGAAATATCCCCCTTTTTCTTGAAAACATTTAAAAGTCGAATTATTTGTCAAGAAGCCGTTTAAAATAGATTTTTGTATCAAAGTGTCCCATACCACTTTGAAACTTTTAAAAGGAATTTTTAATTTTAAAACTTTAATTTCCATATAAATAAATCCTTAAAACCAGTTTTAAACCATGGACATTAATGAGAAAGATTTAGAATAATAAATCATTACAATATTTTAAAATGATATTTTAGTTTGAGTTCCTAACCAAAAGACAGAAACTTGAATACAAATAATTTAGGTAATAAAAACATAGTAATATCATGAGAATCAAGGTATTCATGATATACTATGTCAAATTACATTATATACACTATATAAAAGTGATTTGGTGTATAACAACAAAGAAGTCTCAATAGAATGTAAATTGAGATGAAATATCTTATAAAGACCGTATCATTTGGTTAAGGATAAATCAACGACATAATTATGTGTGAAAAATATAAATACACTCAATATTATTGGATATTTATTGTAAATCAATCAGCAAACATTCACACATATTCTTGTAAAAACAACACCAATGAATTGGATATTTAACACAACCAATGGAGATTGAGTTAAAGTTACTCTTATCAAGTTCATATCGATGACTTGAGAATTTATCAATGGAGTGATTATGTGTATCAAAAGTATATCCACAGAAAGATGAGTGGAAATTATGACATAAGCAAATGAATAGTGATTCCACACATAATCTTGGAGTAAAATAATCAATGAAGTATGAGTAAAGTCGAATGAGTGGAAATTGAAATTTCAAATTCCCTTATCGATTTGGTAACTTACAGAACATAGACCCATGAAAGAAGGATCATAAAATGATGATGTAAATATCCATAAATTAAATTACATTACACAATGAATACAATCATGGGCAGTACGCGCACCACATGCAATAAATAAGTGGTGAACAATGGAAATATCACAGAATTAAAATTGAGATAAGAAACCCCTTACTTTTTACGTTTACCTTGGTCGAGGGTAGGTTAACCTCCTGTATAATGGTGAAATAATTTTAATATACAACAATTATATACATTAATATGATATCATATATGATCTTTTATCATTGATTTGTTAATAATATCTTAGTATTATCGTCGTTTCAGGTGTTAAAGGATTCATTTTCCTTTATATTATTTGTTATGTGAGTCATATTTGTTATGCATGGGATGTATCTTATTCATATACAGAATAATATCAAGCCTTTAAACATTATTTTTAATCATCAAATGAAATTTTGTCTTGAATTGATACGATGGGGAATGAATCTCATCGCGTTCATGGAGACGGTAATCCGTACGTACGCACGAGCGACAATATCATTCTTTTGATATTAATATATAATTTGATGGTATATAATATATTCAGAATCATTATCATGTTATATTTATTATTTATATCAATTATACATCATTATTATGCCCATCCAAATAATAGTGTATTGAATAGAAATTACACCATGACGTGGAGACGGTAAGCCGTACGTACGCACATATGGTGACATGTTATTCAAAGGATGGATAGAATAATGAATCTGGTTGTACAATTTCTATAATAACATCACATTATATATAATATACTGTATTTATTATTTTAGAATGGAAACAACAAAGAAAAAGGAAGTGAAAGAAGAAAGGAACTTGAAAGAGGTGGTGAGATATTTACCTCTTCTTCGGGTTCTTCCTTTTGATTTGATCCAAAGGGATCCTTTGGTTGGCTTTTTGACTAAATTAAGTCCTCTAGGATGAAGGGAGTATAGTTAAAGGGTATTTGGGTAGAGGTTGTCTGATAAAAATGGATTTGATGGTGTGAATTTGAGATAAGAGGGAGTGCCATTTTATAAGAGGGGTGAGGGGCACCTTAGGAAAAACAAGAAATATTATTTTATAATAAAAACATTTTCAGTTTCTAATGACTCCAAAATGTATTATTTCAAGTATAATGTGGTGATGGGTTGAAAACAACTCAAAGAATAGGTTTTAGACAGGTTTGGGACACTATATTAACTTTACTATTTTGATTTAACTCTTAGTTAAATAGTTTGACATTTACCATGTCTCTTGGTATTTTTATATTATATGGTTAATAAACTTACTATATACTTCCAAGACAACCCCAAGTGGTTAAATAATGATAAAACTGTCATTATATAAGTCCTTTGGTTGAACCTTAGATTTTTCGGAATAGAATATCAATTAATAATATAATATTTGTTTTAAAACTCTTTTATGTCAATTTTGACACTATTTGGTATTTTGTTTTTTCTAAATACATAACCACATTATTACTTAGAAAAATATTCATCTAACCAACCCTAATATGTCATATTAACCTAGAAAATTAGTATAGTTCATAAAAAGTCTCAAATTACATTTATTTGGATATTTATAATATCAATTAATTTAAAATTTCATTAATTAGGTAATTACTACATTATCATTGTGTCATAAATAAATTAAAATATTTAATGTCTAAAAAATAGAAATAAAATACCATTATGTAGGAAATATTTTTTTATTTATAATTAATATTTATAGTCAAATTTATCTTATCTTTATCCCTATATTAAAAATGTTTTAGTTATTAAACATTGATTTTAACTCTTTTAACTCTTCTTTAAATAAAATAATATTAAATGTCCTAATCTAACCCAAGTGGACCAAAGTGGTTCATATTTTTTTACTAAGGTTTTTTTGGTCGAATTATACTTATCCAATAGAATTCATACATGTGTTAGGTTAATAATAATATCATTTTTACCCTTAATTACCCTATTTACTTTTAACCGTTGAAAATAAAGGTAAAAAGCTACTATTCACAAAATATTATTTTTATCTTATTGAACCACATTTTACTCCTTGATATTAACTGTGTCTCTCTTATTTTCGAAATTCATCTCACAGAAGTGGTAAAATTATGTTTTATGTGAATTTGCAAATTCTCCTAAGAGGTTGGTAAAAGAAAGTGAAAAGTTCAATAAACTTTTTATATAGCTAAAATTATTATAAAATGACTCCAATGAATTAAATTGAACTTATATATGGGTTATGTATCTATTTTTACCTAAAATAAATTTAAATAAAATAAATAATTATTTAAATAAAAATTCGATTTTAAACTATAACTCAATGTTTTTCACTATTCATCAAAAATTAAATGTTTTCAGAAACATACCAAAACTTCACCCTAAGATAATTTTGATATTCTGAATTAAAAAATGAGGTCTATTTTACCAAATTCAAAACATAAAATTTCATTTATTAGTTTGAAATTAATTGTCGTTGTCAAAACCAAAAAACGTATTTTTATGAAATAACAAATGCCAAAAGATTGACATTTGTTTATGTCCAATTTCAAAGTGAAATTACTTCCAATGGCCAAAATTCGATTAAATGGTAAAAATATAATCTAATTATACATCCAAACCATTCATATGTATAGTTGAACACTATAAATTATTTTGATTAAAAAAGATGTTTTCATTTAAAATATATTATTTTTCACTATTCACCCAAATATGAAAGTTATCAGAAAAACACCAAAATTTATTGAAACTAAATTCTTATGTCCCGATCCCAAAGAAAAAGTTTATTTTGTCAAATTGAATATATAAAAGTTTCAAATATTGGATTTAAAAAGGGTTCACCATTAAAAGGTTGTAAAATTGCATTTTTTTTGAAAAATACTTCTTTTTTCTGAAAAAAAAAAGAATTTGTCCTTAAATTATGTCTAAGAAATTCATAATATGGATTCTAAAATTATAAGGGCTATATGAAGTTCAAAATTCTGTTAATACTATTCATAACCGTTTTTGAATGGTGAGTTTGGTAAGTCGTGGTGCACTTGAACCCGATGTTTCGTGTAGTGTGAGTTATTGAATTACTATTAAGAACTAACACACTATGAAATATTGGGGTGTTAAACAAATATCTTACTAGAAGGTATGGGTGGAACTAAAAAAGGATATTGTGAATGTGTACTGTGATTAGAACGACTCTTATTGAGTTTTACCACAACTTTTGGAGATTTTATGCCATAATAATCAAGTGGTCTATCAGTTACATACTATTTAATATGTTAACCAACAAAACCAAGTTGATTGTTCAACGGTAATATTTGATATATTGTTTTTTGGAAATTTTTACCATGTGTGGTGGATTTTAGACATTTCAAGCAGTTTATACAGATTGATAGAACATTTATGTATCGAAAATATACACGAACTTTATTGATTTCCACCACACAAGATGGAAATCAAGACCCTCTACCTTTGGCATTTGAAATTTTGGTGAAAGAGAACTTCTCATCACGGAGCTGGTTTTTAGCATGTCTCTGAGAGTTTGTTACGGATGTGGAAGGGATTTTTCTTATTTTAGATCGACACTTTGTAATCAAGGTGGAAGTACTGTCTGAGGGTCTTTCGTGGAGACCACCCTATGCCCATCATCGATAATGTATTCGACACATTTCCAACAATTTACGAAAGAAGTTCAAAAATTAGATCATGGAGAAGACAATCTTAAAAATTGGTATGAACATCCTTTTCCGTTTTTTTTTCATAGTAATTTTCATATCCGTTCAGATGATTTCTTATTTGATAGAATATTAGCCTCAACAAAAAAGGATGGAGGAGCGTCTTCAAGATATTCAAAGAGTGAATCCGGAAGTGTATGATTACATGATATTAATTCCAAAGCAGAAATGGTTGTTGGAATATGATGAAGGGATGAGATATGGCCATATGATGACTAACATTGTATAATGTATAAATGGAGTTTTCAATAGATTTAAAAAATTACATATCATAGGTAAATACGAATATTTTATTATATGTTACTTAGAAGATCTAAAATTATAATATAATATTAGTCTAATGTCATAAATATAAATTACAGGTTTGGTACAAGAGACCTTCTATCTTAGTGTAAAGTACTTTCTGGAATGAGGAAAGAAGGCTGAAGAGGGCTGAACATAGGGATACGCTATGGAAACCATTTCAAATGTGATCTAGATACGGTTCTTTGCTGCAATTTACCGTGTAACTATATTTAATCATCCAGAACAACGATTTAAAGTCACTGAGACCGGTGATGTTGTGGCTTGTAGTAATGGTTGTGTTCGAGTTGTTTTACAGGAGAAGCGTTACTGTGAATGTGGAAACATTCAGGCACTGAGATATCCTTGCGATCATGTGATTACAACATGTGCTTATGTACATGTATCTTGGAAGCAGTTTGTTGATCCAACTTATCGGATCGAGAGCATCAAATCCTTCTACAGATCTTCGTGGATGCCAATCGAGGAATATCATAATTTTCGAGTGTTTTATGGCCACCCATGCTTTTACCGAACAACACTAGACTTCGACCTAAAGGGACGCCAAAGTTTACTTGTATTCAGAATATGATGGATTGGCCTAGTGAATAGACATCTGGACGAAGGTGCAGTATATGCCGCCAGAAAGGTCATACGAAGACATGTTTTCCTGGACACATAGGGAAATCATCTAATGGTTTAAATGAATCGTGTACTCTATCAGTTGCTGTAAAATTTTGTACATGTAATATTTTTTATCATTATGACCATTTATAATTATATTTGTCTTATTTGTATATAAGGTAAATTTTAGAAAATGTACTTATATATTATAAACATTTCAATCCCTGGTTAATATAATTACATAAATACAAATTATTATATACATTTAAAAACAATCCAAACTATCAATGTCCCCATGATTCCAATTGACATTCTTTGTTGAACTGTCAACACTGCATGAGTAACTTTAAACAAACAACACCAAGTCAGAAAAAATGAATCTAACTGTATAAGAAAACATTTTGGTGTCGTGTGCAGGTTTATTTAAATGTTGTATTTTGGTTATTTCTATTGTTGTTTCTACTGATGTAGTGTGTTGGAAGAATAGTGATGTTTATTAGATTCATTTTTTTTGGGTTGGTGTTGTTTTTTTAAAGCTACTCATGCAGTGCTAACCATTTAAAAGTTCACATTAAAAAAACAAGACCATTTGAACTATGAAATGTAAATGTTATCAGAATTTTATAATGAAAGATGATCTTACAATGGCCACAAAATAAAAATGAGGAAACATTGAACGTCTTCAACCCAACACCCCAAAACGGGAGACAACATAAGTTACACAATGTATTTATGCTTCTTTCAATCATTATATGATAAATTTCATACCTTACATGATAAATGTCATATCTTACATGAAATTAATGTTTTACTATTTGTAAATTCAGATGGAGCAGTCACTATTATCTGGCCAGGAGACACACGTGTCACGTGATGTGTTGGCATGATAACCTACTCGACATATTGCTGTTCAGAGAGCACATCATTTCCCTCACGAGGGACCCTTGGCAGCTATTTGTCCATACCATAGACGTGTGGGATTTTATGGAGTCACTATGTGCAACTTCAAGACCACTGATCACCATTTGATTGTTGCATTAGTTGAGAGATGGCGGTCAGAGACACACACATTTCATCTCCCATTGGGAGAGATGACCATCACTTTAGAGGATGTTTTCTAAATTCTTGGTTTACCCATACATGGACATGCAGTTACGAGTAACAATAGCGGCGATTAGGTTTCAATCATTCAGAGGCTACTAGGCATTGATGTCGGCGGTCCATGAGGTGTCCTCTAGGGTTCGTACTTGCACATGAGTTGGCTTCATCAACATTTTGATGTCATTCTTGATGATGAAGACGAGGAGATTATTATTCAGCACACGTGTTCATACATTTTGTGTCTCCTCAGAGGCGTCTTGTGTGTCGACTACTCTACCGCTTTGGTACACATGATGTACCTCCCATTACATGTGGATATGGATCAGATGACTACATACAGTTTGGGGTCTACTGTATTAGCACATCTATACAGATCACTCTATACCAGTTGTTAAGAAGATTCACATTAGATTATAGGTTGCATGGTGTAAGTACAGATGTGGGCTTGTGAGTGTTTTCCATGCATCTCTCCTCGAACAATGGCACCACTTTCACCAGAGCTATTTCAAGGCTGTCCTCAGAGACAATGGTATGTCTACCTCATTACTTTCAGTTATTTAGTAACTTTTTTCTTGTTTTTTATAAACATATAATATATTAATATTTTTTATCCTGGTAGAGTCAGTCTCAGAAGTATGCACATACTTCGAGACATAGTGTTCACAACTTCTGACAGATATTCAACACCATAGTGCCAGCTAATGTAAGTTAAACTGTACTATTTATAGTCAAATATGTTTTTTTATCACTATTTTAAGTTATTTCAATTTAATCTCTGTAAATATTTCTTGCTAATATATGACTTATTTTTTTGAGTTTACTTTTCAAGTTTCATGGACTTCGTATATCGGTCATGTCTACACATCACTTCCACTTTAATGTATAGCTAGGGTTTGAGATCATGCTGCAGTGGTGCCACTCATCCACTTCCACATCCTTGAGTGGCACCAGCTAGAACGATTCATGCACCAGTTCAGTTTCATATAGCATATCCCCATTCCACCAGGATAGTCTGCCGATTTACATTTGATTCTGCTTACAGGTAGACAAACAACAAACTGGCGGTGGTTTCATGTATCTTATATCGAGTTGTGGGACACTCGTGCCAAATTTAGTATCATTCCATTTGGATATACCACAACACGTAGTCAGTTATCTGCTCAGGGGGATTATGCATACTGGTATCGACATCACACCATTATGCACCTTACACGCCCGAGGATTGGCATTCAGCAATTGGTATGTTTACTAAGAGTTATTATTTTTGTTTAACTCATTTTTTGTTTTAATTTTAATGTTATTTCATTTGTAGGAAGATGCCATTGGTTATCTGGAACATACCACACGACCTCAAGAGGATGCATATATTAGGCGGGATGTAATTCATCGAGATGTGTTGGCACTCCTCGATCATCTCCGGTTGATACGTGATAGTTTTTTTAGGAGGAGACACAGGAATATCCTGATCTATATCTTCCAGCTGAAGCTCCTAAGGATGACGATGTCCCTACTATGCCTACTGAGGACGATGCACCGCCACCACCATCTCCAGGTGGATGACAGAGACGAGCACATCAGGAGGGGAAGAGGGGTCGACATTGACATCTGAGAGTGGCTTCTGCAGATGCTGCCGCACCACAGAGATAGGATCCGGCCCAGCCGACTGATGATATTGCACTATAGGGAGACACTTATATACCACAAATGTCGTCACCATAGATTACCATGGACTTCGATCTGGGTGAGGTCACACAACTTATGGCGGCCCCTCTCCCGACAAGGCCTTCTTTAGTTCCCCATTTCTACTATTTATAGGAGCTTCAGAGCCATATAGCGCCCCATATGATTTGGGATCGTCCTCCTCACATGGTTTTGGTCAGTCCTTTACACAGTACCATGGGGAGGCACCAGAAGCACCAGAAGAGGAGGAACCCATAGCTAGGACACTGAAGCGACACGGACGTCGGACGTGGAAAGGATGTGAGATTTAGACGCCGCATTATGGTACCGGGGGGCATCCTCATTGATGTTTCAGATGTCATATTTTATATATTAAAAAACATATTTACTATGATAAGTAATTGTTGTTTAAGACAAATCACACGAAAATAAAAAATATAGTAAATACAAACTAATTTAAACTAACTATTAATAATTTATATATTTTCAAGGTCTCATAATTATAACATTATTATACTTCATGTATGTGACTTTAGAAGCGTATAAATAATAAAGTACAAGTACAAACTAAATAAAATTTGTCACACAGACTAAACATATAATAATTTGTTGAAAAATGAAAAGAGAAATAAACATGTAGTAAACAAAAAATATTATACATGACAACATAAATATTTAAAAACATTACATTTATAATTATATATTTGTAAAAAATTTATAAATGTAAATTACTAATTAGTAATTAAATAATTAACAAATAACCATTAATAATTAATAATTATAATGAAGAATAATAATTAATAATTATATTACTAATTAACAAATTAAATATTTTATAATTAATAATTATATTAATAATTAACATATTATTTATTAGAAAATTAAAAATTAAAAATTTAATAAATATATTAATAATTAACTAATTAATTATCAAATATTTAATATATGTTTAATCCATGTTTTAAGTTTCATTTATATTGCTCTTATAGTTTATATTTTATAATCATTAAAACCACTTACTTGAAACATTTTTAAGTTTCAAGTAAGTTAATTTGAAGGTTTATAAATTATTTTTAGTCAACATTTTTTATGAAATTATTTTTATTTTCAACTATTTATTATATGTTTAACAATATTTCAAATTAATAAGCTTTCAAATAATAGTGTCGTTATTAACAATTTATTATAAGTTTAACAATATTTCAAATTTATTTATAAAAAAATACTTATAACTATATAAATATAGATTAGTAATTATAGATTTAAAATTATATATACATGTAAAAATATATAACTATAAATATATAAGTATAATTATAATTACAATATAATTTTAAATATAATTATAAATATATTTATATATACACATATGAATATTAAATATATTTATAAATAAATTTTAAATATATATGTAACAATATTTTCAAAATTATATATTTGTAAATATATTTATATTTATATTATTATAAATATTTATCTATAAAGATAGGTTTATAATTATATTATTACAAATATATTTTTTTATTTAAATATATAAATAAAACATACAAAAAATCGGAAAAAAACACAAACACAAAGCGCCACTTGAAGTGGCACTTTGTTATTTTATATTTATTAATTATTTATACTTATTAATAATTATTATTAATAAGTATTTTTAATTAATAAGTATAATTAATAAGTATCTATAACTAATAAGTATAATTAATAAGTATAAATAATTAATAAGTATTAATAATTAATCAGTGTTAATTATAAATATATAAGTATTTATTTATTAATAAATATATATGTTTTTATAAGTATTTATAATTTTAAATATATTTTTTACTTAAGTATATTTATATAAATATAAATATATTTATAAATATATATTTGTAATTATATATATACACAATTATAGTTATTAATTATAAATGTTTATAATATTATATTTATAAGTTTAAATATATATTTATATAAATAGATCTTATTTATAATTATATATATGAAATTATATTTATAAATACATAATCACAATTCCTTAAATTTATTTATATTTAAATATATTTATATTATATATAGTTATTTATTATTGTAAATATATATTTATGTATTTATAAATATAATCTTAAATGCATATTAATAAATAAAAATTTATTTATTATTTATATGTAAATATATTTATAGTTATTATTATATTATAATTATAGATTTATTATAAATATATATAATGGGGAATCGGGTGGAAAAAATAAAAAAAAAGCTAAAGCGCCACTTCAAGTGGCTCTTTGGGTTTTTATTCCAAAGCGCCACTTGAAGTGGCGCTTAATAAACCTATTTCCCTAAATAAATTCAACCTAAACCCCTTAAAAAACCCTTTCTCTAAATCAGTTGCTGCTGGTCCACGGGTGTCGGTGACCACCCTTACGCAAAAACAATGATGATGGATCAAAGGTTGCCTTGTAATCAACCCCACCACTCATTGAAGAGATTAATCAAAACATATTTGATGTTGTTAGAAGGGGGGAAAAACTAATTCAAAAATTAAAAAAAGTTCTAGTTTTTTTTTGAATCTCAAAGCATAAAAAACTATTAGATTTCTATGTTATTAACCACAAATTTCTCCACTATGGCAGGCATGCAATTTATATTGGCTATAAAAGCTAAAAAAATGAGAGGAAGAAAAATGGAATTACACAAAAAAGCTTTCAATCTTATATATTTCACAATATAATTTCAAGGGACTACACATGCACCAATTTATAGTCTATTTCAAAAAATGAAAAGACACCAAAAATGCATAGCATTTATGAAGGAACAAAAAATGAACCAACATTAAAAGCATACATATGAAATGTAATTGGTGCATGAAGAATAAAGAAATGCATATGGGGATAAACCCTAGTTGGTTTGGAAAACCAACAGACAAGATTGGTTTGCTATTTCCAACACTCCCCTTCAAAACAAAACCAATTTCATTCTAAGTATAGTTCTATGTTTTTTGAATGCATCTATCATTAATGTCTTTGTAAAGATATCAGCCACATGTTCCGTTGTATGAAAATACTCCGATTTTATCATTTTCTGCTTCACATGATCTCTTAGAAAATGATAACGGGTATTAATTTTTTTTCTTCATCCATGATACACTGGATTTTTGGCTAGTTCAATAGTTGAATTATTATCCACATATATGACACTAGATCCATCCTGCGGATGATTCAGCTTATTTAGAAAATTTCTCAACCAAATTCCTGCACAAACAGTGGACGATTCTAGCACGTACTCTGCTTCACATATAGATTGAGCGAACACACTCTAATTCCTTGAATTTCATGTGAAATAAGTATTTACAAAGAAGAATACATACCCCATAAAGCTTTTTCTTTCATCGTGGTCACCTCTCCAATCACTATATGAGTATCCATAATGCTTTGGTTCATCATTGTGTGGATAAAAAAGACCAAATTCCTTTTTTCCTTTCACTATAAGAAAAATGTATTATACTAACAAAAATTCCTCATCCGATAATATATCTACTGGTAAAAATAAGTAATTCCAAAAAATATTATCTTTTATTGGTATTCTTTATAGGTACCAACAATTATTTTTCCAAGAGATATATCTATCAACATTAATTATTCAATACCAACAGATCCTTTATTAACAATTAAATCTGTCGCTTCATCGCACAAATAATAACAACAATTATGTCAACAGATGAATATATTTTTATTATTAATTTTAATCAACAAACAATTATAAATATACGATGCAAAATTTTATTCAATATCAACAAATATTTTACTAATAAATTAATATATATTTATTAATTATTTAACAAACATATAACTAGAAAATAAAAAATATATGATTATATTTGAATTAAAATATTGATAATTTAATAATGTTTCATTAAAATAATATATATAAGTAAAAATTCAATAAATAATCAATTTTTTTTTTTGATTTTAATAATTTAAATTTTAAACAGTCAAAGAAAAAATATTGAATTTGTATGAATGGATGATAAATAATTTACATAGAAGTATAAAAAATGTATTATATCAATTATCTATTAATCTCATCCAGATAAAATAACCTACTCCCACACCTATCAAACTCGGGAATGCCAGGCCCCACTAGTGCCCTCTGAAAACCCAAAATCGGCCTTTAGCTTGTCACCACCCCGTTTACCCAACGTCGATGTGTCACTAGACTGTTAATCCCCTTTTGGTCTATCATCACATGTTTAACCCATTCGGAATCTACTATCCATTCACCCCTTCCCCCCCCCCCAAATCTGGAAACCATTCAACCCCCTTCGATTCGTCGCCACAATGTTCGTCTCCAACTATGTCTCCTTTCATCAACTTTAAGGTCATTGCAAGTGGGAAACAAAATGTATTTGTCTTTTTATAAGGATATTGTGGTTGAGTGATGAGATCTATGTATGTTTTCAATTTTATCTTGTATTTCTTTACTGAAGGGGGAGAAAATGTGTAAATTGGATGATCTCTCTAAATAGGTTTCATGCATTTGTGGGTTCTCTGACTAGAAGATTATCTTGATTGGTTGTGGCTTCAATCATGTTATCTTTCCTTATTAACTCATTAAGCATAGGGTTTGGATCTTTGGTTATACATATCTTAAATAACAGCTGTTCTGAATTCATGAGTGGGATCCCCACTTTTTCATTTTGATTATAAGAACTATTTTTCACAATTATGGGTAAAGGTTCTTGGTTTTATTAGAATTATTGGATTTTTAGGGACATTGCATCTACAATTTTTTTAACCCACCTTTCATGGGATGAGGGGGAACCCTTACAAGGCCCATTGGCCTAGAGATTACATGACCTGTAGGTCATGTAAATTATACAGACTATACATGGAACTCCTCCTCCCAACTTCTTCATAGTGATATAAGCTCTCCACTTTCGCATGGTATTCGGGTAGGCTTCCCGTGCAAGCATAGGTTGGTCTTGATGGCAATGACATACCCTCTCTTTATAAAAAATACACTTATATTCTAGTTCAGTGAATGCACCTGATCTGAATACCCATCTAGATTCTGCTCTTTATTGAGTATGTCTGATCATTTAAGCACAATTTCAGGTATCTCGAAGGCCTTGAGGTGGCCTGAAGGACTTGAGGTGGCCCGGAGACCTTGAGGTGGCCTGAAGGCCTTGAGGTGGTTGGAAATCCTTACTGGCCCAAAGAACTTGGGTGGGCTAAAGGCCTTAAAGGACCCAAGACCCAAACTAGTGGCCTGAAAGCCCAAAAAAAGGATAAAGAGACAAAATTAGGAATATTTCGATACTATGCCCAAATGCTAGTGGAGGTTGATATTTCTCATCCTCTGATTGAAATTTCCAGTCTCTTAATGGAGGGTGACAAAATTAACTGTATGGCTATATATGAGTGGATCCTGTGGAATTTCTCTAACTGAAAATTGATTGGGAAAGATTTCTGGAATTTCAAAAGATCAATTTTTTCTTTATGTAAGATTGTTGGTCATGAGCTTGTTAATTACAAGAAGAAGTATATCCTTGAGAGAAAGAAGAAGAAGATAAACCATGTTGTGTCTCAACTTATCCTAACCAGTGGCCAAGGCACTAAGGATATCCAAACTAGAAAGTTGGTGAATGGCAGTAGTCCTAGGAATAATGGTCCAAAACATAGGCATCATGATAAAGGCCTCATGGGTGCTTCCATTGAATCCATTATTCATGTGAAATAGGATCATAGAAATGATGATGTTTGTTTGGAAGGTGTCTCAACCTCTATGCCTTTGGCACAGGAGCAATCTTGGACACCTCGTTATGGTAATATTGTGCAATTGGATATGCTAGTTAGACTGGTGGATACCATGGAAAAGGGATATCAGATGATTCCCACAAGTGTCTCCTATATGGATGCACTAATCAAGGGTATTGATCTGATACCTTTGAAGATGATTAAACAAACAATGAGATGGTTGTGCAAGCTGATGTGAATAATGAATTTTGGTAAGAACACATGTTGGACTTTACTAAAAGTAAAGGGAAAACTAAGATTGTTGTTGCTTCTTTAATAAATAATAATAATAAGTCCCATATCCATGAATATGATCAGGATAGAAACTCGGATTACATGGAAGAAGGAAATATGGGGGATACTAAGGGCGCCCTCTATGCACATAACTCTTTTGTCCAGCCTTCTGGGTCTCTCTTCTAGGGTTCTGATAGGGTATAGGGATGGAGACCAGACTTTTCTGTAACTCAACAAGATAGAAATTCTCTATCAAGTGAAATATCTCTCAAATTTTATGGGTTTGAGACTCAGAGACCTTATGAGCATGATAAATTGAAATCCATGAATGATGTATACACGCAGGGTAGGTCAACCTCTATGGAAAGAAATCTTAATGTGATAAAGAACGATGATATTTAGGCTTCAAAGGATTATCATTATGGTCACTCAAATGCTTTTCAAATGGGATGTTCTAATGATAGAACAAGGGGGTCTCCTTCTCCCTCAAATCAGGAATCCTCTAAAAGTCTTGATGAATTTGTAAAATCTTTCAAAGTGAAGGTGAGATGTCAAGTCACCACTTGTGAATCATTTGATTTCTTTGATCCAGATTTTGTAGTTCAAAGTAAACTCTTAGTTTCTTAAATTATGTCACTTCCAATCCGGTGCTGGCATCTTCAAACATAGAGGATGTATCTATTGAGACATTATGGATGATCAAGGAAATCCATGGAAACAAGTCAAATTTTGGAAGATATCATGATGCCCCCATGGTCGGGGAGGTCACGGGGCCTATCACAACATGATTCTCTATTCCTAGACTAATCCATTATGATTCTACATGTTCACCAACCTGATTATGTTGGTGTGCTATCTTTGGGATGTCTTTTCCCATGTAAGGATGTTTTTCTGAGGATTCTGAGATGAATCCCAACTTTAATGTATTGTAATTGTTTTTTGGGTATGTTTGGGGATCCTGTATCATTTTTGGTGCCTGATCTTTTGTTTTGTTTTTTCATCTGGCAGTCAGTCTTGATTCAATTCCATGTTTTTTGTGTGAGATGGATACATATTTGTTGGTTAGGATGAAGTTTGTATTGTTGGACCCAATTTCTGAATCCCTTTGTTGTTGGTTATTATGGATTGGGCTCTATCATGCTCATTATATACACACTACTTCTGGAGAACATCAAGCTGAATTTGTTATCACTGGTGATTTCCTTCTATTGTTTGATTTTTAAGTGAAGTTTTTTTGGTTTCTTTTGTTGTCTGTAGGCATGCTCGCAGTTGTACCACTAGATTTTTGGGTTTTTCTCCTCAATGATCTTTTATTGATTTAAATTGGCATGGTTTCTTGATGCAGACATGATACATGTGATTTGAAGGCTGGGATAAGGGATCAATGCTGAATTGAGGATGTTTGTGTTGTCTACAGGTTGACTAGATCCATGGTTTAGTCACATACAAGAATTGTTTTCTTCATTTATTGTTGATGATGGATGTATTTTCTATAGGATGGTGTTTTGTACATGTTTTAATGGTTGCATTCAGTTTCTTTATTTTTCACTTGTTTTATCCTTGATGGATGATAATTTATATTTAATTGCATTCTATTCATTTTATTACATTAATAATTGGGGGTACTATTGAATTTTATATTGAGTGTTTATACTTATTAAGTATTTACAACATTTTCTATTTGTTCGTAGATTTAATTTGTCAAAATATGAAAAATTGTTGATATATATATTGAATTTCATTTATATTTTGAACATCGTAATGATATTTTATGCGATTATAAACTAGTGGTGCTTCGTGTTAACGAATCATACTTTATTTTAGTATTTAAAATGAATTATAAAATTCTTTATTTGAATGTTATCATCTTTATTAATATTCAATTATGACTTTTTATTAATTGGTGAGAAATGCTACACTCATTCTCACTCAAAAACAACATCAGTTTCTACTCAAATTGAATTATTTTTGTTGTTAATTTACACTTATGTCTTTTTATTAATTGTTTAGAAACATTACACTCTTTCTCACTAATCAGTTTCTACTCAACTTGTAGATTTTATGGTGTCATTAAGGTGAACATTTATGAAGAGAAAACGGTAGGATCAATTTCATTTTCTAGAATGTCGATTGTATTTTTTTAACTACTTATATCAATGGTTTTTGTAATTTATTATTGATATAAATCTATGAAGATAGATGGTGGAGGATTGTTTGATATCCTTGCGATGATAAGGATGGAAGGAAGATACTGGAGGTCCAATATGTTGTTCTTTGGGGGGGGGTTGGTGATTATGTCATAGTGTTATGGTGTCCCAGAGATGGAAAGTTTCAAGATCCAGTTCATTGCACATAGCTTGGTTGACATTGCATTCTTTAATTATAGCCTATTTTTGTTATCTTTCACTTTATTTTTAATATATTTTTCCTTGTTAGAAATAATTGACATTGTAAAGGTTGTTTCACTCATGGTAGAGTCAGTTGCACTTATAGGTATTGAAACACTTACAAAAATGTAAGTCTTCTTTCACAAAATCACCAACAATTTAAATTAAATGAAATTGGATTTTTATTGAAAATTGATATCCCATTGGTATATTGATGTCTACAGTTGGACAGTGTGATGGTAACATTGCTGGGAGTATGAGAAAGATCGATTTCCGAAGAAAATCACTACAGCGATAATCGATGTTGGAAGACCATGGATGGGTTCTAGATGAGTATGAGATGCAGCTTGGATCATCTTTTTTTAATAGGTAGAGTTTCTATTTCAAATGTACATCTTGAAGTACTACTTGAGTTTTTTTATCTTCGTTCTTTTGATTATAAGTTGGTGAATTATTTATTTTCTACAAAATTATTACTGAAGTATGTTGATGTTAGAAGACCATAGATGGATTCTAGAGAAGTATGACAAGCATCTTGGGCCTTCCAGACAAAGTTAAACTTGCTTTTACGTGGAGCTAGTCTCTAGAGCTAGAGGCGACTATATGGTATGGTTAGGGTGCTAGAGATAAAGTTGACATGAATGGATGGTTGAGGTGCTGGAGCTGGAGTTGACTAGATTTCATGGATGGGTTGCTGGCATGGTTGGGGAGTTAGAGTTTGAGCTAACTAGATGACATTGATGAGACGCTGGCATGGTTGGGGCATTGGAGATGGAACTGACTAGATGAAATATATGGGTCACTAGCATCAATGGGTCTCCCAGGGGGTGGGGATTGGGAGATCCAACATTTTTTATAAAATATTTCATTATTAATATAATTAATTTTTTTAAGTTTGAATGTGTGTTAAAATCACATTTTATTCATTATATATGATAAAATAATTAATATAATAATAAATTTTACTAGCAATAAACAGTTATAGTTTTTATTCAAATGCAATTTATAAACAAATATATATTATATGTTGGTAATATTATGACCAATAGATAAATTTTACACCATAACCTATTTCAAAAAACTTTTAACCAACTTATATATTACATGTTGGTATAATTATAATTACAACAGAACTATTTTATCTATCGCAAAAACATTTAGCGACATAGTTTTTACCAACAGTTTAGTGATGGGGACATATATGTTGGCAAAACATTTTACCAACATAAAATTCACTTTTACCAAATGATATGTCCCCATTAGAAAGAGTTAAATATTTTATAGTGTTTGATGTACATGAGGATTCGTTTTGTGGCTATCTTGTGTGATTCTTTTGGTGATTCTATGTAGCTTATTAGAAGACCAACATTATAGACAATATTTGCCTTTGTGACTATGAGGTACCTCAAGCTTCCAATCAGACTCATGATCAAAGGCAAGTAAATGCCTATTCCTTCTCGATCTTTTGTCAGTTTTAATCATGTTTCTATAGAAGTTTTTATAGTGTTTCAATTATCCATCTTGAAATTTTCATGAAATTCCATGGAATACATCTTCTGAGATATATAGATGTCGCCATATTCATTCTTTAGTTCTATGCCTAGAAAAAAGGTCTTGATACATTTGTAAGTTATCTCGAACTCTTTAATAAACATGGCACTCTTTAATTCATTGATCATCGGCCGACTGTTCCCTGTAAACAAAAAATTATCAACATACAACCATGTTATAAGTATATCCCAATAAGAAGTATTCTTTATGTACACTACATGATCATATGGACATTAGGTGAATCCGTTCCCTTGAAGATAGTTGGCGATGCATGCATTACAAGAACATTGAGCTTGCTTTAACCCATATAGAGATTTCTTCAGTAAATACACCTTTTCTTCCTATCCTTTCATAAAAAAGCCTTTAGATTGGTCAACATAGTCCCCTTATTCTAGGATTCCATTCAGGAATGCATATTTTACATCTAGTTTGTAGATCATCCAACAGTGATGGACTGAAAAAGAGATAATCATCCTCACTATGTCAAGGAAACCAACATGATCAAATACTTATTCATTTTCCAACAAATACTTCTATTTATACCCCTTTATTACAAGCCTTTCTGTATTTTGATTGATCTCACCATCATCATTTCCATTGATCTTGTACACTCATTTGACACTGATGATTTTCTGGATTTTAGGAAGGGTAGTCATCTCTCATGTGTCATTTTTCCCTATGGAATGAAATTCATCTTCAACAGAGATTCTTAAACATTCTTTTCTTATGGCTTCTTGAAACTTTAGAGGCTCATTATCTGTATATAGGCATAAAAGATTTACCTCTTTTGTTTTCTCATATATGTCACTTAAGATCTTAATTTTTATTGGTGCCATGGGTGTGGATGAGCTAGCCAAATTTTGTCCTGATGGAGTATTGGAATGTATTCCCGGACTTCTGTGTCCCGATGATGCGCCTGAGGAAGGTGTTGTAGGAGTTTTTTCCAGATGATCATGCCTTTCTTCAGGATCTTCTATTTTGATTGGAATATCTATTTTTGGTTCTTCATCATTCAATTTTTATGCTTCTTCCTCACAAAATACCACATCTCAACTCACCATTACTTTATTGGTTAGTGGATTATATAGCTTGTAGGCTTTATATGCTTCATTGTAGCCGATGGAGATGCACTTTTATCTAGGATGATCAATCTTCCTTCTTCTTGCTTCAATAAGTTGAGTAGAGGAGACACACCCAAATATTCTTAGGTGTGACGCGCTCAATTTATAGCTGCTCAATTCCTCTTGTGGTGTCAAATTTCTAACGCTCTTGGTTGGACACTAATTGAGTAGGTAGGAAGTACATGCAACTACCTCTGCCTAGAAGGCAACCATTTATCCTTCAGCATGGTCCTCTTTGTGTCGAGGATGGTGTGGTTATTTAGTTATGCAATTACATTATATTGTGACATGTAGATAGCAGTGTATTGATTCTTTATTCCTTGTTCCCTACAAAAATCTTGAAATGTATTTGAGTTGTATTCTTTGTTAGGATGGAATATACAAATATATATAAGAGGGGGTTAATTGTGTCTTTTTAAACTCTTTCACAATTATGGATTTTGGCATCAACTGTAGATTATGAGGATAAGTAGTGTTTACATTTGTGTAAAAAATTATGTATCAGATAAAACAAAAATACAGAACATGGATTTTTATAGTGGTTCGGGTTATAAAGATCCCATAGTCCACTCCACCAATTACTCTTTCTATGAGCTTGGTGAATTTCACTAGTCAGGTTCTCATGTCATATTTCCAATTCACAACTAAGTGTATGATGTTGAAACCTTTACAAATAAGGCTAAAAACAGATCCTTCTGGTTCTTTAACATAGAACCAAATATATTGAGAAGTTGATACTCCATTACAACTAAGTATGAGCAGTTCAAACTCTCAATAAAAATATATTGATTTAAAAGGTTCTGATTAAACATCACAGTTGTAACAATAACTAACTGTAAATGGATCTCAATCTTCAGAAAATATTATCTTCATGAAAGAGTAGTTCCAAAGAGATCTGGTTTCAATAGATCTTTAAATAAAGAAGAAATGAATAATAGCAACGGACTTACAACAAATATGATATTCAAAACACGCATGTATCTAAAGTGTAGCCTCTTATGTAGACAATGGAGTCTGATCAATTGTTGCAATAAATATGTAAAATATCTTTACAAGAAATTTAGTTAAATAACAATATGTGTATTTTTTATATGAATCACATACACATATATATTAAACAAATACACCGATAGAATAAATAAAGCAGAGAGCCTGCTTCACAATTCCAGATCTAAGAGAATCACATGATAGATTTTGAGAATGAAAATTCATAAAATATCTCAGAGTAGTTGTATCTTCCTATAAGAATAAGAGATAATTTCTCTAATGAATAGGATTCTTTGAACCAGTCATAATGAGATTTGAAATGGTCGAAAATGAGCTTTAAATCGACATGATATTTCGTAGAGATCGTTTCACAAAATTCTGATAAAATCATAAATTCAAATATTCGATGATGAAAATTCAAACATAAGGCTCCTTTATAAAATAAAAAAATACCAAACATAATGTTCAACTACGTAACATTCATTCTCCGAACATAGGGTTGACAATGTAAGGTTGATCAAAAAATTAAGTTTGATGATATATATGTTTGCTTCTCAAACGTAGGGTTCCTTACTTACATAGGGTTCTATAACCATACTTTTTCTCATTGTAAAACGTAAGGTTCCATCCAAATGTATGGTTCTCTATCCATATGTTTCTGTCAATGTAGGGTTGATTAACCATACACGCTGATCTTTGAACATAAGGTTTAATAGAAACATAGGGTTTGTTCCTTACATTATGTTCTTTAATGTAGGGTATGAATAATGTTTCTTGAATACGATGAACAATGTTTCTAGAATATGATGAACAATGTTTCCATAATATGCCTAAGAGAATTTCAAAAACTTTGAAAAATATTCCACGTGAATAATTTATTGAATTTAATTCCAAAATAAGGATTAAAAATAATATTAATTTCTTAAAATACACTAAAAGTAATACCATTAGTAAAACAAACAAGGGTATTTTTTAGCATCAAAATTAATAATATTTATAGAGTATTGTTGAGACAATACTGGCCCAATATTCTCCTCCACTATCAGATCTGAGAACATTAATTTTGTTACCAATTTCTTCTTCAACACGGGCTTTGGAAATTTTAAATATAGAAAAGGTGGAATCTTTTTCATTGATGAAATACACCCAAAGATTTCTTCTAAAATCACCAATGAGGATAATAAAATACTTATTACCTAAAACTGAGGGTGTTTCAAGTGGTCAAAAAATATCAGTGTGAACCAGCTTGAGTGGTTCCATTGCCCTTTTTGATACTCTGTTTGGGAAGGAGTTCCTTTGTTGATTACCAAGTGTACACACCTCACATACATGATTTGGAACATCAATCACCAGAAAGACACACACCATTCTTGATGAGGATATATGCTTAAGTCCACAAAGATAGATATTCCTAAAATGCAGATGCTATCTTCATGAATCATTCTTCATGAGTCCAAAAATGGAGATTCCCAAAATGCAGATGCCATCTCCATGAATCATTATTCATGATTCCAAAAAGACACTCCTTAGACATTATGTTAATATTCAGTGGAAACATGTGATTCTTAACCATTTGGACTTGAGCAACAAGTCTCTTATGAGCATATCTTATAGAGAGAGATGAGTTCTCCATGTTAATGACATACCCCTTCTCAAGGATTTGGTAGATACTGATGATATTATTTTTCATGTTTCGTACCTAATACACATTAGAGATGTAATTTGACTCGCCATTCTCTAGATAAATTTTAATTTTACCTTTTCCAATCATAGGTACCTTTTAGGAGTCACTAAAACTCATGTCACCTTGAATTTATTCGATGAGTTCCTCAAACAGTTCTTTGTTACCACTCATATGGTTGCTTGCACTCATGTCGAGATACCACACATCTAGCCATTCACATGCCTTTTCTTGTGTGAGGGTGTGTGTGGTGACTTATTATTTATGCCGATATGCTTCAACATGTTTTTATTGTTCATCTTTACTCATTTTACTCCAAAAATTAGAGGCATAATGGCCAGATTTCTTGAAATTCTAGCATTGGACGTTCTTTGTGTTTCCATAACCACAAGTGAATTGGCCTCCACCATTTCTTCTTCCATGGAAAATGGTATTTTTTTTATTTTTTAATGTCTTGGATGATATCCATACCCTCTACCTCTTGAAAGATTACTAGTTCCATGATCTCCTCATTGTGTATGGTCATTATTTTGTTCTTGCAGAGTCAACTAGGACTCTAAAGAATGCTCAATCATTGAATAGAAAATCTTCTATATTCTTTAATCATGCAGTTGCAACGATCCCATAAATTCTTCAAGGGATAGATTTTTAAAGTCCTTTTATTCTTATATTTACACAACCACATTCTCAAACTTGGTTGTGAGAGATCAAAGTTCTTTTTCAATGAAACAAATGTCCTCAACCTTTTCACTATTTCTTTTTAAATTATTCACCATAACAATTAAATGTGAGAATTAATCAGAGACACTCTCACCATTATTCATGTGCACCACTTTGAAATATACTCTTAGTGTTTTAAGATGAACCAAATTCACTAGATCATCAACCTTAAATATGGTTCCAAGGGTATCCCAAGCTTGATTTCTTGATGTTGATTAGAAAATATTTTCCAAATTTGATTCATCCAACCCTTGATAGAGGAAGAACAATGCCGTTTTGTCTTTCTTCCTTTTGTTTTTGAGAGCCGTGTTTTCTTCATTTGTGAAGACAGAATATCCCTCCATTGTGTGTGCTATATACCCATCAGGGAAGATCTCCCATAGTTCATGTGACTTGAACAACACCTTCATTTGGATGCACCACCTTTCATAGTTGTCCTTAGACAACTTTGAAACTTGTAGCTAGATTGCGGTGACCATCTTTAGAAATTGGAGGATGCCTTGGAACCGGGCTCGGATAGCAGTTTGTTGGATGTCCAAGACAAAAAATTAGAGGAAGAAAAAAATGGAATAACACAATAAATCTTTCAAACTTATATTTCACAATAATTTCAATGGACTACACATGCACCCATTTACAGGCATTTCCCAAAAATGAAAGGACACAAAAATTGTGTAGCATTTATTAAGGAACAAAAAACAAAGAAACATTAAAATATTGCATAAAAATGTAATAGATGCATGGAGAATAATGAAATTCATAAGAATAAACACGAGCCGATTTGGAAAACCAACAAATGAGATTTGTTTGTTATTTCCAACAATTTAGACCCATGGAGGGGCCCCTTTCAACCTTTTTCATATCGTGAGGTACCCTATTATCATCTTAGAAAACTATAATATAAATTAAAACATACAAAATCTATGTAAATGGTCAAAATTGTTGGGGAGAATCCCGAATCCGGGCCGAAAATTGATTGCCAAAAATATCGTGAGAAACCCATCGAAATATGGAAGTGATATGAGCAGAATAAATAAATCAGCATGCAGGTTTTTTTAACGTGGAAAAACCCTCCCATGGGGAGGATTAAAAAACCACGGGGCAATTCCCAAAATATCCACTATGAATCAGAGAATACAAGAATCCAAGTAATGCCCGAACATGAATTACAAATAAGAGAGCATGGAAAACCTGTGTGAAAACCACACCCCGATATGCCTCCACCATGTCTCTGAAAAACATTCCGCTGATGCCATGTATCGGAAGATCAATCTGTGACAAAACATCACCCTTCTGTCAACGAAATGTCACTACCTCGGAGATCTTCAACCGAACATGCGTCATCCTCGCACCAGCTTGCAACACCCGAATGATCTCGCCATCATGATGTACTGCCGATCTCCAATCGGGACACGCCACCTGATCACCACTATCAGGAAAAATTTCGATATGTGGCCATGATCATCAATTCCGTAGTCGTTTCTCTGCACTTGTCAAAAACCGACGCTTCATCGTCGTCGTGCCACACGGGCCACCACAAACGCGACAACCCATTCCTGGGTCTCCCTTGCCGGCTACATCTTTCTGGCACACCCTTCTCTCTTTAAAATATGTTTCTGCATCCTCTTTATATAGACACCAAGTCCATAATAATAAATTAATGTAGTCAACATCCATTATTCAATCCATTAATATAGTGAATAAAATATCCATTAATGTTTTGAGAAAATCCTCAATTAATGGTGATATAAATCTCCCCATTAATAACTTTCCTCTCTCATCAATAAATGTGATGAATCTCAACAATCTCCCCCTTCATCACATTAATGAATGAAACCATCCAACAAACCCAGTTGGAAAGAAAATATGTCGGTATCACACCAACCAACATCAACTGCAGAAAATATGATGACGTCCTTTTGCACTTCTGATAAAAAAAATATCAGCTCCCCCTGCAAAAAGAAAATCAAACGCCGAAATCTTCATCACATTTGTATCTGCACCATCCTGCTGAACAAGACCAGAACCAGAAACATCTGGCTCCCCCATAATCGTGATCACCACATAATCTGGAGCATCTGTAGGAAAAACTTGCTCCCCCTGCTCAACATCCCCTAATCATATATGTGCACCACCTCTCTCAATCTGCTTTAATTTCCAAAATTTATTCTGCTCCACGCACACATCTGCGATCCCCTTCGAAACTTTCAAAATCATTACATTAAACTACAAGCACAAACCAACCTCCCTCTGATACCACTTGTTGGGGAGAATCCCGAATCCAGGCCGAAAATTGCTTGCCAAAAATATCGTGAGAAACCCATTGAAATATGGAAGCGATATGAGCATAATAAATAAATCAGCACGCAGGTTTTTTTAACGTGGAAAAACCCTCCCATGCGGAGGATTAAAAAACTACAGGGCAATTCCCAAAATATCCACTATGAATCAGAGAATACAAGAATCCAAGTAATGCCCGAACTTGAATTACAAATAAGAGAGCGTGGAAAACCTGTGTGAAAACCACACCCCAATACGCCTCTGCCATGTCTCTGATAAACATACCGCTGACACCATGTATCGGAAGATCAATCTGTGACAAAACGTCACCCTTTTGTCGACAAAACGTCACTACCTCGGAGATCATCACCCGAACATGCGTCAACATCGCACCAGCTTGCGACACCCGAATGATCTCGCCATCATGATGTACCACCGATATCCAATCGGGACATGCCACCTGATCACCGCTATCAGGAAGACTTTCGATACGTGGCCATGATCATCAATTCCGTAGTCGCTGCTCTGTAGCTGTCAAACGCCGACGCGTCGTCGTCGTCGTGCCACACAGGCCACCGCAAACGCGGCAACCCCTTCCCGGGACTCCCTTGCCGGCTACATCATGCTGGCACACCCTTCTCTCTTTAAAATATGTTTCTGCATCCTCCTTATATAGACACCAAGTCCATAATAATCAATTAATGCAGTAAACATCCATTATTCCATCCATTAATATAGAGAATAAAATGTCCATTAATGTTGTGAGAAAATCCTCAATTAATGGTGATATAAATCTCCCCATTAATAACTTTCCTCTCTCATAAATAAATGTGATGAATCTCAACAATCTCCCCCTTCATCACATTAATGATTGGAACCATCCAACAAACCCAGTTGGAAAGAAAATATGTCGGTATCACACCGACCATCATCAACTGCAGAAAATATAACGACGTCCATTTGCACTTCTGATAAAAAAAATATCATCTCCCCCTGCAAAAAGAAAATCAAACGTCGAAATCTTCGTCACATTTGTATCTGCACCATCCTGCTGAACAAGACAAGAACCAGAAACATCTGGCTCCCCCATAATCGTGATCACCACATAATCTGGAGCATCTGTAGAAAAAACTTGCTCCTCCTGCTCAGCATCCCCTGAGCATATATGTGCATCACCTCTCTCAATATACTTTAATTTCCAAACTTTATTCTGCTCCACGCACGCATCTGCGATCCTCTTCGAAACTTCCAAAATCCTCACGTTAAACTGCAAGCACAAACCAACCTTCCTCTAATACCACTTGTTGGGGAAAATCCCGAATCCGGGCCGAAAATTTATTGCCAAAAATATCGTGAGAAACCCATTGAAATATGGAAGCGATATGATCAGAATAAATAAATCAGCACGCAGGTTTTTTTAACGTGGAAAAACCCTCCCATGCAGAGGATTAAAAAACCATGGGGCAATTCCCAAAATATCCACTATGAATCAGAGAATACAAGAATCCAAGTAATGCCCGAACTTGAATTACAAATAAGAGAGCGTGGAAAACCTGTGTGAAAACCACACCCCGATACGCCTCCGCCATGTCTCTAATAAACATCCCGCTGACGCCATGTATCAGAAGATCAATCTGTGACAAAACGTCACTCTTCTGTCGACAAAATGTCACTATCTCGGAGATCTTCACCCGAACATGCATCAACCTCGCACCAGCTTGCGACACCCGAATGATCTTGCCATCATGATGTACCGCCGATCTCCAATCGGGAAACGCCACCTGATCACCGCTATCAGGAAGACTTTCTATACGTGTCCATGATCATCAATTCCGTAGTCGCTGCTCTGCACCTGTCAAACGCCGACGCGTCATCGTCGTCGTGCCACTTGGGCCATCGCAAATGCGGAAACCTCTTCCTGGGTCTCCCTTGCCGGCTACATATTGTTTGCACACCCTTCTCTCTTTAAAATATGTTTCTGCATCCTCCTTATATAGACACCATGTCCATAATAATCAATTAATGCAGTCAACATCCATTATTCCATCCATTAATATAGAGAATAAAATATCCATTAATGTTGTGAGAAAATCCTCAATTAATGGTGATATAAATCTCCCCATTAATAACATTCCTCTCTCATCAATAAATGTGATTAATCTCAACAAAAATAACAATGATAGCATAGAAAAACATTAAGGTTCGAGGACACAATAGAGATAGTTGAACCCATGCCCAATGATTTTTCACAACTCCCTCAAATTTCTCCTTAGAACTAGATGAAACACCAACCTTGGAATCCACAATGCAGGATCATCACATATAATATATAATTAATATGATTCAAGTTGAAGAATTACCTTTAGTTGGAATTCTTTCTTCATCGATGATCCAGTGGAGACCTCGTATCATCGTTGCGTTAAAGGAATCAAGGATGGGTTCTATCTAGCAATGACTTACATGTGTTCCATGAACCCCTGATCATCATCGTAGAATTTTTCGGTTGCTAGAACAGATGATTTTAGTGCTTTCTTTGATTGTCGTTGATTGTAATAAAATTCATAATTTATATATTAATATTAAATAAATATATATTTATATATATTACAAATATATTTAAAATGTATATATATATATATATATTGTTAATTATATTTGTATAAATATATTTTTATTTAATTATAATTATATTTAGGAATATATTTATAATTATATATTTATATATTTATAAATATATATATTTATAAATAAATTTATAATATTTTAAAACATATAATAAATTATAAATAAATATTTATAAATAGAAATATATTTTTATAAATATATAACTATAATTATAGAAATTTTAATATATATATATATATATAATAAATATAATTAGAAATCTATCTCTATAAATAAATATTTCAAATTATAATATATATATATTATGAATATAATAAATAAATTATTAATTATAAATAATATATATATATATATATATAATTGTATAATTATAAATATGATAAACACATGATAAATATAAAATAAATATTTATTTTTTTACAAGTATATATTAATTATATTAATAATTATTTGTATAATAAATATAAATATAATAAATATATAATTATAAATATAATATATATAATCATAAATATAATAAATCTATAAATCTAAATATAATAAATATATAATTATAAATATATACATAATTATAAGTAAATATATATAAATATAATCATAAATATATATAATTATAAATATATATTATAAATATGAATTTATTTATAATATATATATATATATATATAAATATATATATATATGAATTTATTTATAATTGTTAATATATAAATATGCATATATTTATTTATAATTGTTAATATATAAATATGTATATATTTATTCAAATATATATATATATATATAAGTGTATAAAATTAATTATAAATCAATATTTATATAATTATAAATAAATTTAATGAATTGTAAATATATATATAATTAAATTTTATTTTAAATAAATATAAATATAATCAATTATAAATAAAATAAATATATTTATTAATTATATTATGTTTAATATATTTATGTATTTATTATAGTTATCGTATGCATATTTATTATACTTATGATTATATATTATATATATATATATATTAAATATGTGTTTATAAATATAAATTTATTTATATAATTATATTTTTTAAATTATTAATAAATATAATTATAAATAAATATATTTAGCTGTATATAGAAATATATAATTACATATTAACAATTATACATAAATATAATTATAAATATATAAATATATATATATATATATATATATTAATAACTATTTATTTATAGAGATAAATTTGTAATTATATTATAAATATATATATATAAATAAATTCATATTTATAAATATTTATTTATAATTATATATATTTATAATTGTATTTATATATATATTTTTTATAATTATGTATAAATCTATAATTATATACTAATTATGTTTATATTTATTATATTTATAATTATAAATTTATTATATTTATGAATATATATATTTAATATATTTATAATTATAAATTTATTATATTTATATTAATTATATTAATAATTATTAATATAATTATATATAAATGTAAATATATAAATATTTATTTTTTTATCATATATTTATTATATTTATAATTATATAACTATACATTTATTATATTTATAATTATATATTTATTATATTTTATATTTATAATATATTTATCATAGTCATAATAAATATTTATATTTTAAAATTAAAAATATTGATTTATAGAGATATATTTGTAATTGTATTTATTATTTATATAAATATATATGTATTAAAATTTATATAATTGTAAATATATTTTATAAAAATAAAATTATACTTATAAATATTTATTTCTAATTTATTATACGTTTAAAAATATTATAAATTTATATATATATATATATATGTCTATATAAATACAGATTTATAATTATATAATTACAAATATATTTCTAAATATAATTATAAATAAGTATAAATATATTTATATAAATATAATTATTAAAATATATTTATATATTTATATATTTTTTTGAAAATATATTTGAAATTATATATAAATATATACTTACAATTATAAATAAATATAATTATAAATATATATTTATAAATATAAACTTATTTATAAATATATTTAGCATTAATATATAATTATTAATATATGGTTTATTTAAATATATAATTATATAAATAAATTATTTAAATATAACTTTTAATTAATTGTATAATTATATATTTTAAATTTATTTATATATATTTAATTATATAAATTTAAATAAACCTTATATTTAAATATAAGGTTTTATTTATATATAATTATAAATAATTTCACATTTTTAAATACATATTTATAAATATATTTTTAAAACTTTAATTATTTATTTTTAAATGAAATTATAAATATATATTTATATATATTATTATTAATCTATATATATTATAGGGAGAGGGGTGGGGCGGAAGGGGGCAAAGAGCCAATGGCCACTTGAAGTGGCACAAGATTGCCCCTTTTTCTCAAAAGAGAAAACCCTTACCCTTGAAATTAAAAAAAAATCTTGCTTAAATTCTTCTCGATGATAGGTCATCTACTAGGAATTCTCCAAAGGTGTGGGAGCCACTCCCAATCTGTGGGGGATTCAATGGGCGGAGAAACTTCTGTCAGCAGTAACTTGGTGCGAGGTTTCCTTGGTTGGCAGCCAACCCAGCCGACACCATTGATGGGCAATAGGCTTCATGGATGAGTAGCTGACGGTGGGAGAAATGTCATGGGAAGATGAGCTACCCAAACCAACCCTTGGCAACGATGGTTTTATTTCATATTTAAAACAAGTTTAACCACATGAACTAAGGTGTGTAATTTTGTGTGATCCTCTGGTAAGTTTGAGTCGGAGAGAATAAAAGCGACAACCCTATTTCTCCCATGAATGTAAGATTCAAACCGAACAACATTAAAATATTGTGTTCTTTGTTTTACTCCTGTTTTGTGTGATCTGTGGTGCCACACAACTTTGTTGTTCCCTGGAAAGTGGTATCAAAGGGAGATGGAGTGATCAGAGTCGAAACAGAGAACCGACAGTGATTGTTTCGAGGAATGGTAAATTGAGATTGATGGGAAATTTTTTCCAAGTCCATATGGGTGAAGAGGAAGACGAGAATATTCCAACGACACAAGAGACGTTGAAAACGAACCTAAAACAAAGGAGATAAGCTCAGTCAAATTTTGGTCAAAACTGTTGGTGAATAGTATCCCCATGCTGAAGAAGCCGGTACTGTTCATGACGCCGGAAAAATTCAGGTGAGATTCCGAAAGCTTCTCCAGTGCGCCACGTCATCGTCATGTTATTGCCACGTCATCGCCACGTTAGTAGGAAATTTGGACCATTGATTTGGATTTGGTGAAATATCATCCAATCAGACTCCGTTTTCAATGATCCAGGAGTCCATTCCTACTATTTCAACCATTTCGAATGCTTTCGTATAGTTATTTTTTCAAAATTCAGACTCCAAAAGGTGGTTTTATAAGGGCGTTACATCTATAGTGGTTATTGCATTTTGCAACAATGATGATGGATGGTGGCGGAGCACTACCAAAGTTTCAGACAACGAATTTCAATGGTCGAAACAATTTTGTCTTATGGAAAAGCACAGTGAAAGATATTCTTGTGTTGTAGGGCATGATCAGACCGTTGATCAAAGAAAAACTCAGGGAAACCAGTAAAGATGATTGGGAAGAGCTTGAGATGTGGGTCGTTAGCACAATTCGACTGTGTCTAGAAAATGAGGTAAAATACTCGGTGTTGAACGAGACCTCACCAAAGGAGATTTGGAAGAAGTTGGAGCATCGGTATATGGAAAAGTCTCTCACTAACAAATTATTCCCGAAGAAGAAATTGTAGCAATTGCGCATGGAAGGGGTAAAAAAATTTCAATCACACCAAAAAATTCAACCAGATCTTGATGCAATTATTGGGGCTTGGTGTGAAGGTTGGAGAGGAATAAAAAGCACTTTTGCTTTTTTTCATCTTTAAAAAGTTCATTTGATGGACTTGTGACTACATTTCTTGTGTGGAAGTAAACATTGAAGTTGGACGAGGTGATGAAATCGCTTCAAGATTCAGAGGCATTCTGATGACCTGTGATGCATTCAGGTGATCAAATCAGGGTGATGCGAGATGATCAACATGGGAGGAGCTGACATCGGAAGTCAGGAGGTAAAGACTGGCCGCCAAAATCCAGGAGACGTGATCTTAGAAAAATCACATGTTTCTGGTATGAGAAAAAGGGTCACAATAAAAGTGAATGTGGAGAGTGAAAACGGTACATTGCTGGGAAATAGAATGTTGAAGAGAAGGATGTGAACATCACATAATTATTGATAGATGATGAAGTATACATGACAACATAAATCTAACACTCATATGAAGTGTAGTGTAATTACTACAAAAGATATGGGAACATGAAGTAGGAATGAAAATTTTTAAAAAGGAAGAATGATCAGGCTCAAAATCCAAAGGAATAAGTATGGGTTTTGGATTTGGGGAGCTCTGCACACATATGTACAACAAAAAGTGCATTTGATACTTTTTAGTAGGTGCAAGATTCAGTGCGACTTGGTGATGGGTCTACATGCGATGTTTGAGGAGTCAAGATGTTGAAATTGAAGACACTTGATGGAGGAGTACGAAAATTGGGTGACGTGAAATATGTTACAAGGATGAGACAGAACCTGGTATCATTAAGAAGGCTCGATGCGAGAGGATACAAGATTTCCATAGCTAGTGGAGTGTTGGAAGTCTCACATGGGGATGAAATAATGCTTACTGGGAAGGAGTCCCAAGGTTTATATATTTTGATGGGGACCATAGTCATCCCGAGATCGATGGAAGATAGTGGAAGTGCCACATCATCTAGCTTGAAGAAGCATGTTCGGTTTGCTTATGAAGTTTTCAACACCTACAAGGAGACTACAGGTCTAGTTTCTACCCCAAATTGGTTTTGAGGGGAATATTTGTGTGGGTCACTCCCAATATGGGGAGGATTCAGCAGGAGAGAAAAATTATTTCGGAAACAACTTGGTATGAGGTTTCCTTGGTTGGTAGCCAACCCAGCTAACACCTTTGACACGCAGAAGCCTTTATGGATGAGCAGGCGACAGTGGGAGAAACATCATGGGTAGATGATCTACCCAAAAAAACCCTTGGTTGTGATGGTTTTATTTCTTTTTAAAATAGGTTTGAACCCAGGAACTAAGGTGTGTAAATTTGTGTGATCCTTTGGTGAGTTTGAGCTTGAGATAATACAACCAATGACCTTGTTTCTCCCGTGGAGGTAGGATTCAAGCCGAACCATGTTAAAAATTTTTGTTCTTATTTTTACTCCTACTTTGTGTTATTTGCGGTGCCATGCACCTCCACTGTGCCCAAATAAGAGGAAGCGGCACATCTTGAGGGAACACTATTTCATTTCATGGTACTGTATGGTTTTGAAATTCATCGCAGCTCGAGATATCCCATTTTTACTCTCATTTGTATTTTTTATCATAAATAATGTAACCGTGAATGAGATTTAGAGATTCAGAGTAGATCTTAGTGTCAGTGAGAGAGATATTATAAAGGGAACCAAACTCTTCAACATGCGGTTTTTCAACTTAGAACAATGCTGCATGTCGGGTCGCTGGGTGTACTTATGTGGGAAAATGTTGGGTTAGATGTATGGGTTAATAGTGGAGGATATCCTAACATGAATGATGATTCATTCAAGGGGATGGAGATCTATCATGTGCACGACCAACACGTTGGCATTCCTTGAGTGTGTACTATTGGAGATGATGATTTCCCAATAGAGGTGATGGACCACCAGGATAGTGGAAAATATACTAGAGATTAACCAGCTCCTGTCAGCAATCTTCGTCGGGAGGCTTAGATTCTGTGGTTTTCTCATCCACTTGTTGCTCCTGGAGTGGGGTCTTAGTTGCATCAGGGATCTCTGTTATGTGGTGCTGCTACCCGCTTACTGTATCATCACCAACTCCTCCTTTTTGCCTCAGGAAAAATTATTTATATATATGCACTATACAGCTCCCAGATCCATCCATCCGGTCCTGATTTTCTAGCTGTAGGGTTCAACATTATGCTTACCTCTGGCATTCATTCTGGTGCATAGGGTGATCAGACAGTGGGAGTTTATTCAGTGTCATTATTTGGATCGCACATAGTGGATATTCCACAAAATGGATCTGATGATTTCGACAACGATAAGGTTGTTCAGTGTGATTTAGGTGGGGGTGTAACTCCTAGGGTTGTCATGGTCGGTGTTTGAGATCACCCAGAAGGGGCAGGGGGTTTCCACTACCTCGAGCGGCATGAGCTTCTACAAGTCGATGATGTTCATGCTGGCCACTGTCCGAATGCTAGTGCATCTAGTAGCTCTGGACACGAAAACACTGGGGCTCCGGCCTCTGTCAAGCGGTGGAGAGAGCGGGGCCGATGTCGGGGAGGTGGGCTGCAGCCTGTGGGCGATGATGTGCTTATGGCCTTTCATAGAAGGGTTTTTCCAGTGAGGGCCCCATGGAATTTTGGGATCCATCATCTAGAAGTCTTCTGGGATTCCTCTTCTGCTGGTCCATAGGTGTCATTGGACTACCCTTATGTAAAAACAATGATCATGGGATTTTCAAAAAAAGTAAAAATAGAAAGAGGGAGAGATGATGAGTTTTTTAATGTGTTTTATCAATTTTTTTAAAATATGTTGGTTTAATGTTTTTTTTAAAATGTTCAACAACGGAGGAATCACTGATGCTGCCTTGCCCCCCCCCACGTTTGACACGGATTGATGACATGACAAAGGTGGTATGGAGTTCCTCCTTTCACCAAACGTAATGGAGAAAGGCGGCACTGATGATTCCACCTTTCCTTTAATGCCCTATAAAAGGGTACTAACTCCCCTTAACCTCCCTTATATTTTCCTCCAACTCTATTTATTCAATGCTTCTCTCTCTAAAAAAATCTTTTTCATGTGCGTCGGAGTCGGTGATCCAAAATAAGACCTTTTTTTGTGAATCATCATTTAGAGGTGTTTTTTATTTAACTTAAAGTTTTTTATTTATTTAATTGAATTATTTTTAGTTCTAAGTATTTCATTTTAAGTAGTTTAGTTTGTTATACATATTTTATTATTAATTATTTTAATTAGTAATATATAGTTTGAAATAATAATAATAATTATTAATGATTGAGTATAGATTAAGTATATACTAAATTAAAATTAAATATTGTAAAATTTTGGTAGCATAAAGATTGTGTGGTTATCTAAACAATCAAATACCTATTTGGATACAAACAAGTGGATGTGGCTCTGGCATAGATGTACCTAGGGGTAAAACCTAAAATAACTACTTTGATCTAGACTCGAACGAAAACTGGCGCATGACAATGAGCTTTACTGCACTCCTGGTTTTACACTCTTGGATGATATACCTTAGATGATACATATTTTTTTTATAAACTACTAAAATATTTAACAAAATAAAACATCAAATATGTATATTTATCATTTATAAAATGATAATTATGTTCATATAAAATAAAATTGACCAGGAAAAATACATTAAAGAATGAAAGTTATTATTAGTAATTGAATTATTTTTAGTTAGTTTTAAATATGTTATATATTAAGTATTTTAATTAGTTATATATATTTTAGAAATAATATTTATTATTAGTAATGAATAATTATAGAATAATTAATTAATAAATTATGATTAAAAATTAATACATATGATTGGTTAATTAGAATTAACTAATGAATATCATATGATTAATGATTAAATAATTAATAATTAAAGAATAACTTAGTAATGGTTGACTAGTGATTAATGATTGATTGATTAGTTAAAAACTATACTAAGAAAAATTAGTATCATTATTTAGGATATATAAAAGATGTTCTAAAATATTATTATAATAAATATTATATAGTTTATAAATAATAGTTTTTATTAGTAATGTTTAATTATAGATCAATTAATGATTAACTTATGATTAAAATATGAATACATGCAATGATTAGATAATAATACTTATCATTGATAAAATGAAAATTATGATTATATAAAATGAAATGGATATGAACAGACACATTAAATTACACATGAATGTTTTACAACATACAAGAAATACATTGACATTCCTGAATTAAACATGGTTTGGATGAGATGAGTGTGACTTCAGAAGTGAGGTAAAATCCTATTTATTTTTATTTGGTAGCTTAATAACATCATCTAAAGATATGTACTTACTAAGTTAAATACATAATTGTAGAATATATTAATAAGATATCAAATAAAAATTATTTGGGTTTTACCCCACTTCCAATGTTAGGCTCATATCATCCAAACCATGTTCTATTGATAAATGTTGGTATTTATTATATGTTATAAAACATTCATGTGTTATTCTATGTGTTTTTTATTCTCTATATTACTTTATATGATCATAATTTTTATTTTATCAATGATAAATAAACTAATTTGATGTTTTCCATTAATTTTGACCTCGGTTTTCAAAAACTTTTGTGACATATATTCTAATAAACATTAGTGTCATATTTAAGGGTATAAAAATATGTTCTAAAATTGAAGTATAATAATTATTATATAGTCAACCATCAATTTCACTATTTGAATATTGATCAAAAATCATTTTTGACTTTGAGAGTCATGTTTGCCTATGTGTACTGCTACGGGGAGGTTATTCAAACTAAGCAAGGAGCTTCTTATAGTACACAACCAACGAAATTGGTTAGTACAACTGATTGTGCAACCCTAAGTGACCTTCAAGACATAATTAATGGTTCCTTAAAACTGGGACCCGATCAAGAGATCAATTCTATGAGCTATAGACATTTTCAATTTCTGGATACACTGTGGCATCTAGCTTGTCCATTGATTGCTAAATCACATTGGGTCCAAGTAATAAATTTATTCTCCCAATGGTTAGATGGTACCATGATAGAGTTATATGTTGATGTTTCTACTATACAACAACAATGACTAGTTTTACGAAGATGTATACTTAAAATAGTGGTTGAAGATATGCCCCATGAAATTGAGACTATTCCAAATGATGGAGAAGATGACAGACTAGGTGATCTCCCAAATATACATGTCAATTTGACTTCTGATGAGGAATTTTGTAATGATGGAACAAATGGTGACAAAAATGCTGATTAAGAGGGAGTATATGATGTTTGGGGGGATTTTTCAAGAAATGTATTAGTTCTACAACAGCCTCGACCCACAATAAACCATCCACCGCTCTTTACATCTTGGTCAGAAGCAATAACACATGTGCCCGAATTCAACTAAAATGTTCTCACACCTACAACTGAGTTTCTTGGAGTTATACAAGATAGATTTAGTGATGTAGACAAAACCTTATATATTGGAAGGAATTTTCCAAGTAAAGATGCATTAAAAATATTGCTAAATAGATTTCACATTGATAGGACTACAAATATATAGTTTAGAAATCAGTTAATAATAAATATCTCATATAGTGTGAAGAGTTTGGGTATGATTGTAGATTCCTCTTGAGGGTGATTATGAACATTTCATTTAAAGGTTGGAGAATCTCGAGGACTGAGGCATCTCATACTTGCATTCAACCAAGACTGACACAAGATAATACCTCATTGGATGTATAATTTGAGTAATCCAATATCATTGAGATGACTAGTTCATACCAAGATGTTCCTATATACCTTGTGCAAGAGAGGATAAAACAAACATTCAGTTATAATATTTCCTATAATAAAGCCTGGATGGAAAAATAGAAGGAAATTGTGAAGGTCTATGGTTATTGAGATGACTCATATCAGGTCTTTCCACAATTTCTAGCCATACTAAGGCACCACAAACAAGTTTTATTCCATCTTTATACAAATTAACATGTGTCTCAAGACAACCATCTTGATCCATCTCATGTTCAATCTCATTAGTTGTTTTGGACATTCCTCCCCTGTATCTTCATATTTCGTCTCGGAAAAAATTTAATTCACATTGATGGAACATTTCTATACAGAAAATACAAGGGTGTATTGTTGATTTTGGAAACTCAATATGGAAACCATTCACCTCTTCTACTTGCATTTTCCATTATGGAGAAGGAAAACTATGAATCATGGAGTTGGTTTTTGGCATGTATCAGCAACAATTTCACCAACATTCAGTGTGCTTGTTTTATATCTAATAAAAATAGGAAAATTAATGAGGCAATCAATGTGGACCTTGATACATGGAGATCCCCAAATGCACATCATCAAATCTGTATTAGACACATTGCTAGAAATATGTTTAAAGTATTCTACAACGAACTGATAATGAAGGAAATCATGAGGATTTGTACGCATTTTCTTTGTTATTTTTTACTATTTCAATGTAACGATAAAATAAATTTATGTGAAATATAATATCCTTTGTGTAGCATATGAGCTGGATCAATGGTGGTTTGAATAAATTTTCAAAAACATATAAAAGGTTAATCAAGAATTTTACCATTATATGATGTAGATTCCAAAAGAAAAATGGACATTGCCATATAACAAAGGGAAGAGATTTGGACACAAGACCACAAATATCATAGAGTGCATTAATGGTGTCTTCAAGGGGATGTAAAAGCATCCTATAATTGGACTAGTTCATGAGACATTATATCATTTCCTGAATTACTTTGTTGATAGACAAAAACTATCCTCATATGGAATTCAGTAGGGCTAAGGTACGGAAGGCACATTCAATGAGGGATTGAAAATAACATTGAAGAATCTTTTGGTTATCATGTATATATTTTTTGATTAGAAGACTCTCTATTTGAAGTTCAAGATCGTTCGGATCCCATCAAAAATAGAATCGGTGAAAAAATAGTGGTATTAATGGAAGCGAAGTAATGTCAATGTGTAAAATTTCAGGTCTTACGGTTTCCATGAACACACTCCATCACAGTTTGTGCCTCTATAAACATATCATGGGAAGTATATATTGATCTAGTGTACCATATGAACACCATTTACAACTATTATGTTCCACCATGGATGCCTATTAGGGAGTTTTATTAATTTTCAATGCCTGAAGGCAGCCAATAGTGATACCTGACATCAACCGGTTGTGTACCCATGGGAGACCGAAGGCCATCAGGATGTGGATTGAGACATATTGGCCTAAAGAACAAGGGAAGAGTTTGAGATGCACCATTTTTCAAAAATAAGTTCATAACTGGAAATGATTCCCTAACATTGTTGGGTTGAGTTCACACTCTCAACTACAATGATGTATTGTCTGTATTGTGATATTCTCATATTTTAAATTAGATGTCGTTATATATTCTTTTTACCTTAGTTTTCAAAACATTATGTGACTAATATTCTAATAAAATTTTATATAAAAAAATAATAGTATCATATATTATAGTATAAAAAGATGTTATAAAATTTCAATATAATAAATATTATGTAATCAACCATCTTTTTCAATATTAGTTACACTATCAGAATCATGATTGGAAAATTTTTTTGATGAATAGAGTCATGTTTTACCTATGTGTACTACTACGGGGAGGTTATAAAAACTGAGAAAGGAGTTTGTTATAGTACACAACCAACAACAGTGGTTAGTACAACTAAATTTGTGACACTAAATGAACTTCAATAAATAATTTGTGGGAAATGAACTATGGTGTAGGAGGAATAGTGAGAACAATGATTGCGATGGAATGAGTTTACATCATCACCATCGTCATTTTCACTGTTCCTCATGAATCATGGTTCATTTCACATAAATTATTTCTTGAATATCAGTTAGTGATATAAAATTGGCTATTCTAACAACTGTTGTTGGTTGTGTACTATAACAAGATCTTTTCTCAGTTTCAAGACATGCCCTTATTTTTTATCTATCTGATCGTCATCACAACATGGTCATCTATGAATAAGATTCTTCATTTTTTATAATTATATGACGTCACCAAATAATTTTACCAACAAATAGAAATAGACCATTCAAAGTGACATTAAAATAAATATTAAAAGTGAATTTTAGGTGGCATTAACACATAACCAATCTATCCATGGATAAACCGTAAAACATACATGTAATAAAATAATCACGAAACATACCATCACATGGAAAGTCATACATAAATTACAAAGTACACCATTTTCTAATAAAAATTTACATAACAAAAACAAAATGTTTATAAATATAAATATATAAAACCATATCTTACAAAACACACTTTTCTAGGTAAAATAATATCTTAAACACATGTTAGTAATATTATTTGAAAAAAATTAAAGAATACCCCTATGTTTTGGTAAAAATAACTTCATAAAATAATGAAAATAAACATAGAATTTCATACATTCTAAAAGTCATAACATTCTATTGACCATAACATTATATTTACATTTTACACTTATGACTCATTAAATTTTTATATATATAGATGGAGGATGCCATACTACTAACTGAGCACCATAGGCATGTTTCCCAGGCCGTTTTAGACAGTGGTGAGAATCAACTGATCAGGGTGCGTTGAGTGCACCATTTTCATCACATGAAGCCTCCACATGCCATTATATCATACTTGTTCCATGTTAGATTTGATGAAATTACCATAGTAGATTTCAAATTTTTTGACCATCACTTTCTTACTGTACTCGTGGAGAGGTGGAGACCAGATACCCACACATTCCATGTGCTTGAGGGAGATATGACTATCACCCTTTAGGATGGGGCAGTGCTTCTTAGTCTTGCTATCTAGAGGTGAGTCATTATTGGATGCACTTGTGCTTCTTGACCTGACCTTGCTCAGTGATTGTTAGGAGTTGACATTTTGGCCGACCATAGGGATAAAGATGGCAGGTCAACATCTATGCCCTTGATTGAGATGCACTTTTAGCATTTACCTGATGACATTGATGACCACACTTTCATGGATTATGCTTGTGCATATATATTACAGCTCATTGGAGGGAACCTGATTTCTAATCACCTGGGAGTACATGTCCACATAATGTATCTATACCTAATGGAGGACTTTGATTGGACTGGGATATAGAGTTGGGGATCGACCTTTGTAGCATAAACATATCGAGAATTATGCCGGGTATCCCATAGTGACTGTATAGATATTGTGGGATGCATCATCCTTCTCCAAATGTGGGAATGAGAGCGCTTCCTCTCATTCCGTCGTCGTCCTGCTGGTCCGCTGCTTGATGTGGAGGTGTTGCATGACGCTCTGCATGGATGCTAGTATGATCACTCGTCTCTATTGGATTCTAATTCTAATAGGAGTTATTTAATTTAATTTCTCATTATTCTTCACTATTGATGTTGTATTTTATAGGTGGTGTTAGAGACATAATTTCCGCATGGTTCTGAGACACAATTTGGGTGCATATCGGCTCAAGTTGGACTGTCTCTTACCCGAACAGGTACGTATATACAATCTATCACTATATAAAAAAATTAATAATAGCATCAATTTTGGTTTTTGGTAAAGAGATTGTTTGAAAATGGTCACAGGTCATTTCAGATTACATTTCTGCCATACTGAACTATATTGGACCAGTTTCCACCACACTTCACTATTGTCCTTGAGGATGTTATGATTGTAGTTCCCCTCATTCGCTTCCATATTATTGAGTGGTAGCATCCTGATAGAATCATACTCCATTTTTTTGTGTTTAGACTATTCCATTATTGTCGAGACAAACATAGAGGCTTCATGAAGTGTAGCTTATAGAGAGTCAGGATGAGTACTGGTAACGAGAATATGTCGACTATCTCAACTACTAGTGCAGACACGCATAGTTTCGTATCAAATTTGTACCTACGATGCAATTATTTATTTCAGAGAAGGTCGAGTATGAGCCATGGTATAGACTGATGTCAATACTATATCTTACCTGACACGACAGAGAGATTCATGAGATTGTAAGTCAATAAATTTCCATTATTTTACTTATTTAACTATTTTCTAATTCATTTTGAATCTCATTATAGGGCACTCACTCATAGAATCATGTTTGCATGAGTGATGAAGAGGATAAGGGGGTCTTTAGCCGAGTAGTGTTCCATGATGAAGCACTGGAGATGATGTCATCTTATCATTTACTTTACAAGAGAATCTTCAAGAGTCCATCCTTGAGAGAGGAGATTCTTACCCTGGAGGAACATCCAACAGTAGCTATTGGTACTGAGGAGCCATAGTGACAACGATTTAGATAATGTCATATTGCATGTGAGGCCTCACATGTTCCATAAGCAGAGGTTGGACCTCTAGTAGTCCAACCTCAGCCGATTTAGGATATTCCTTAGGTGGCATGAGATTTTTATTTCTTAATAAGATATCCACAGTTATCTCTAACTTGGGGTCCAGATTCATCACAACCTTTGGGTCAAGATCTATCGCAGCCTTGGGGTATAGATCTATCACAAGCATGATTCTCCACTATGATGATGGAATGACCTTCTACTACCCTTGTGGGAGATGGATCTATAGAGTAGTAATACATTTAGTTGTTAGCTCCTCCCATTAACACATAGGTGGAGGATGTGATAATCATTGTTTTAGTGCCCGAGGACCAGCCCTTTCCAGGTCATCAGACTCCACAGTGAACTTGAAGCGGGTGTCCTATTCATAGACAACCATGTGTCACATGATATCCTCTCCATATACATATACATTGATTATACTTGTTCATTTAAATGTTTTATGTATACTGAAATGAATATAATTCTATTACTACCATCCCCTCTTATATGTTTATCCAGTGTTTCAGTTTTCATTAATATTTTAGGCACAATTTATATTTAACAGCTTTCAAAGTCAACTACTTGAAACATATGAATAATTATTAAATTTCAAGTTTCTAACATTAAAATATTATAAAATATACAGTATAAAAATAATGTAAATATAATTTAAAAGATATCCTTAACATATAAAAATTCGATGAAAATAAAAAGTGTTGCATAAATAAAATAAATAAATGAAAATGAAATGAATGAACTAAAAGTTTATAATTACCATTGTAATGGTTTAAAACAATACTAAAATTTATTTTTTATAAAATATTGAATAATTTGGAACACTATATATTAAAACTAGTCTTAGATATTGAACCCTACTAACGACCCATTCTCTCTCCCATGACCATTTATCTCTTAAAGACCCATTTTCAGTCAATGATATTTATATAAACTTGAAGGTAAATCAGAGAACATACTTAGTTCTTAAAAATGTCTCAAATTTGACCACTAAAAAAGTTGTTTCTTAAAAACATAACATTTTCACATTCATGCTCCATGGTGACAATTGGTTCTGGATCTAATGAATACATTTCAAATCCTTCATGCTGAAGATGAGAACTGGATATCAATCAGAAATGTAAAATGGGATGAGAACTCCCTTAGGATGATAGAGTGGTGAGAGTATCTCCACTATAATTCATTTAGAAGCAGTAACATGGATGAAAATCAAGGTTCTTTGATGTTAGTCTAGGGTTGCTCAGAAGTGAGAGTGAAAAGAGGGACTGTCGAGGAGGATCCAAAGCCACTAAATTGACTTTGAAATCCTATAAAATATAAACTATAAGACCCATATAATTGAAAATTAAAACATGTATTTAACATATAAAAAATAGATAAAAATAAATTATTCTTCTTATAGTTTATATTTTATAGTCTTTCAAAGTCACATACTTGAATCATTTTTAAGTTTCATGTTGAGGTTTTGAAAGATTATAAAGTATTTTTCATCAATAATTTTTATGGTTTTTTTTATTTTAAACTATTTATTATATTTTTAATCAATTATTTAATTTAATTTATATTGTCCTTATATTTTATATTTTATAGGCTTTTAAAGTAACATACTTGAAACATTTTTACGTTTCAAGGTTTTGATTTTGAAATATTATAAATTATTTTTCATCAATTTTTTTACAAAATTATTTTTATTTTCAACTATTTATTATATCTTTAATCCATGTTTTAATTTAAATTTATATTGGTCTTATAGTTTATATTTTATAGGCTTTCAAAGTCACATACTTGAAATATTTTTATGTTTCATGTGGGTGGATTTGAAATCGTATAAATTATTTTTCATCAACATTTTTTATGATTTATATTTATTTTTGACTATTACTTATATATTTAATACATGTTTTAATATTCATTTATATTGGTCTCATAATATATATTTTATAAGATAGAAAAGTCACATACTTGAAACATTTTTAAGTTTCAAGTTGGTGGCTTTAAAAAATTATAAATTATTTTTCATCAACATTTTTTAGAAGATTCTTTTTATTTTAGACTATTTATTATATATTTAATACATGTTTTAATTTTCATTTATATAGGTCTTATATTTTATATTTTATAGGCTTTCAAAGTTACATGCTTGAAATATTTTTATGTTTCAAGTTGGTGGCTTTGAAATCTCATAACTTATTTTTCATCAATATTTGTTATGAATTTTTTTATTTTCCACTATTTATTATATGTTTAATCCATGTTTTAAATTTAATTTATATTTGACTTATATTTTATATTTTATAGTATTTCAAATCCATGTACTTGAAACATTTTTGAATCTCTCATCAAAAAGGAAGAATGTTCTACATAGGAAAGGGATAACTTGAATCCCAAATCTGAAATGAAGAATGATTTCTAGGGAAAACCCTCTTATAAAAGGGAGCCATGACTGAGGGTTTCTATCAGAAATCAGATTGTTGTAATGATAGTACTGCTGGATATTAAATTAGAGATAAATTCTGCTTAAATTATATATATATATATATAAACAAAACAAAATAAAAATAAAAATAAAAAATTTAAATATATAAAAAATATTATTTAAAATAGTATTTTATTTGATTTAGGGTAAAGTCGGTAGAGGTGATGCCACATTTGGGAATAAACCCAAAGATTTCAGTGGCGATGCCACCTTTTCTTCACATTTAAAAAAAATAAAACTACCCAATTTTTTTTCCAGAAAACACATTAAAAAAACTCGAAATATATTCGATGATGGGTTGTTCTAGAACCAATCCCACCACTTATTTAAGAGTTTAATGAAAATGGATGTGAATATAGAGATAAATATATAAAACCCCTATTTTAGTGAAATATAATTCCACTCAGAATAAAAATCAAAAAATCAAACATGGAGACAGAAGAAGAAGAAGAAAGATTCTATTAAAAAGGATCATGAGAACAAACCTGTGATAGGTCCTACGAAATCCCCAACCACAAGACATGGCCCTCTCCTCCAACATTTTGTAGGTTGTCTTGAGTTTGCATAATTATCATAATACTCCATAGATACATCATCGGTGTTTGAAATTCTAACCACCAAATTGGAATCAACAACGTTAATACATTTTCCAATTATGAAAGACTTTTAATGATCTACAAAAGCATTCAAATAGTTTTATATAAAATGAATTAGAAATAGCAACCATACTTTTTTCATTTTATAATGGGGGAATTTTGGAGGCATTATCTTAGAACTACATGACTTTGATGCTTTAGATTTTGTCCTTGCTAGATCCTAAAATTTGAAGGAAACCCATTTTAGAAACATCTTGAGCACCTACCACAACTCTTTTATGCTATCTAAGATAATGAAAATGTTTTTGAGAATCTCCCTAGATGGAATTCTCAGAATCCCGCACCTATTATTTTTCAACAATAGAAAACATTCCATTCTTAATATGTTCAGTAGAAGAACCCTCTTAGAATCAATATCCGGTTTTTATTTTTCTTTGTGAGCTCTTGAAGAAACCAATATTTTCTCCTTCCATTTCCCCTGCAATAACATATAGTCAGCATCATTTTGAGCATCAAATTTACATTTAGATTGATCATCAACTTGATCATCACCAGAAGCTTTTTGTGAAGCCATAAAAGTCGTATTAATCAATTCATTATCAATATCATCCCCAAAGACCTTCAATTATACCTATCAGTATGTTAAGGTAATATTAGTGATGACTAGACTGTACAGATCCAATAGTCTACTTGTAAATAGTCATGTTCAACTCCTTAGAGTGATCATGCATTTGAGAATCATCTTCAAGATATCCAAAATCATCAAATGTTGAAATCTTTATCTTCCTTTGAACAATTAAATCCTCTCCAGTCCTCCCATGTTGCACCAGACCATCTACCAATACTATATATAGTGCTTTTAAAAGTGCTATAAAATCACTTTTAATATAAGTGAACATAAGGGTGGTCCCCTTTAATATCTCTAAAAAAGAAAAGTTAAAGGGTGTCATTTATCTGTGCAAAAAAGGCATTGATAAATCCCCCCCTTTATCAGCACTATTTTTAGCATTAATAAAGGTGGCCTTTATCAGCGCTCTAAATAGCACTGATAAGCTACCACTTTGGATTTCAGGAAGGTTACAAATCTGGGTAGCCTGGTTGGGGACACATTTGAAAGATATGGATAAGTTACTTTTACTTTGGTTGATGACTTTCCCACTGTAATGTAAATATGCCTCAAAAACCATAATAAAGTCTTAGATAGATCACTTGGAAGTATTCAAGAATATAAGGGTTTCATCAGCAAACATGATATGAGAGATGAAGTGGGTATTCTATTTCCTTCTATATGGAAGGACCATGATGTTGTTCATGATTTGGTGGATGAGTTGAATGAGAATATCTTGGGATAGGATAGAAAGGATCAGGGATATCAGGTTGCCCTGTCTTAAACCCTGAGAAGCCTTGAAGAAGCCATGTGATTTTTCCATAAAGTGAATAGCCAACCATGAATAACTGAAGCAATGAAAAAATAGATCATACATATAGGGGAGAAACCCATACCTAAGAGAACCATATTGATGAATTCACATTCAACATGGTCATATTCCTTGTTCAGGTCTAGTTTAACCACTAGGTTAGAGTTTCAAGACTTGGTGTTGATGTCCCGAACCATTTCTTACGCCAGACGATCACAACATGAATTGAACGACCCTACAGAAAGTCATGCTACTCCATGGATATACACTGTGGTAAAAGAACCATAATTATGGAATTGAGGATGGTTGCAAGGAATTTTTAGGGGAAATTAAACATACTTACTCGATGGTAGTGCATAACAGAGGAGGGGTGCTTGACTTTAAGAAGAAGGGCCAAGGCTATGGAACAAGACACTCTTGGATGGATACCACCCTCGAAATAATCCTGAATGGTCTCTATGAGATCACTTTTAACCAAATCCCATAAATCTATGTAAAAACAGGATGTGAATTCATCTGGGCCTGGGGAACTATCAGCTTTGAGATGAAAGATAGCTTTGTGGATTTTAGATTCATCCGGGATGGCCTCAATCATTTCATTTTCCTAAATAGAGACTTGGTTAATGATGGAATCCATGAAAATAGCCTCCCCTCTCGAGTAACCATCATTCATATGTAGGTTTGGTCCTACTAAAATATCCTTAATGTAATAGTGGGCGAGGAGCCCCACTTCATCCCTATCATTCGAGAACATCCCATCCTCTATCAGGATGTTGGGTTGGACCATTCATTACCATTTCTTATGCATTCATGGAAGAATGTAGTATTTATGTCTCCCTAAAACATTTATCTGATATTCAAGTTCTCCCACACCATGAGATCTTGGCAGAGAACCAAATCTGAAAAAATATCATTTTTCAGTGTGAGATCATCAAAACTATGTTCATCCCATGTATTCTCGATACTATCTTGGATACAATTAATATCATTCCTAGCAACTTTTAACTCCATGTCAATTCGGGGAAAATATTTTTCCCTGTCCTGAAGCCTAATTAGAAGTCTTCTAATATTATTATGAATGGTGGTCCAGGTCTGACCATGGGTGGGCCCATGTTCGGTGGATTATTGGGGAAGGTAAAGTGCCCTTTTGGCATGCCAACTGGGTTGGAAGTATTATCAGATTCCTAGGGTGTCTAGCATATAACATCACACATGAGGAGCCTAGAATATTCTTTTCCTTCATTAAGGTATTTCAAAATGAGGACTATCAAGACATTTTTTCATCTCATCGCCATTAATGCAGAACCCAATAGGTGTGTTTTTACCCCCTCAACCTCAGGCACCTTCTCTTATAATGACTGTCCCCACATATTTGTATCCCAAACACATGATGAATAATGGATTTGAATGATTTGGATCAATAGTATCCCAAAAAAGTTCAACTTCCTCACTTGGAAGCTCAGGCATGCTGTAGTTTCCATAAACAAGTACATTAGGAAATATAGTATCTCCATGGTTTCCTATTGCCCGTACTGAAACGTTCACAAAGAGGAGAGAAGCAACCACCTCTTCTTTAAGGGAGAATGGGATCGGGAGGTCTAGTCCTTTGTCAGCATTTTCAACACTGTTTAGGATCACCCTCTATCTGATGCTTCCTTCTACGAGTACTAGTTTCATGGTTTGGGTAACAGGGGGGTTGAAATCATGGCCAGGTCTTCAATCTTACATACAGGCATTTGGTTTCATTAGCAGGCTAGAAACATAGAAATATTTGAGGGGATCAGCTCTTTCGGGAGAGACAATATTTCTCATACCTAAAGCTTGATTCCTGATATAAACAGGTGTATTGATAACTGGAGGGACACTCCCTCCCTCCATCTCCTACAAATGGCTACCCCAAGAGAATCCTACTGCTACTATTTCTCATTCCCAATGGGTCTGTTGGAATCCTCCTCACTCTATATTGAAACTCAATACTGATTAATATTTAATTGCAGGAGACATTAGGGGAGGTTGTGTGATTCAAAACTTTAGGGGAACCTTTGTGTTTGTGTTCATGGTGCACCTTGGACAAGGCTCCTCCCAGCAGGCAGAGTCCCTTTCTTTTCTTTTAGGACTTACTCTTTGCGGCAAAAAAATGCATTGGTATTGTGGAAGCAGAAACTAACTCATTGATTCTATTCAACTCTCCTCGTGGAATCGGGTATGCCCCCTTGTCAATAACCTACCCCCTTAGGAATTTTCATGCTCTTCTCTCCATCAACATTTGTCTAAATCAGTCACGGCGTGAGGGCAATAAGGTGGCTGAACATATGGTGTCACTTGCGGTGCTTGGTTCATGTACATCATGTTTCTACAACATAAACCAGTTGAAACCCAACGGGGTTGTCATTATTATATGGGATTCCCTCCATCTGCATTATTTCTAGCCCCCCTGTCCACTCGCTCACATTGTGCAACTTTTACTTATCTTTCCCTTTTAAATAAAGCATGATGATGATAACTAGTATTGATAAAGGGTTCCTTTTGTCAGTGCTCAAAATTGCATAGATAAAGGTCTAGCTACCTGTGATGTAGTGTTTATATTACAACAAATCAAATATAACCTACACAGTAAACACACACACCACCTACACATCACACACAAGAACAAAGTAGCGCACGCAATAACAAAGTAGCACACACAAGGGTTTGAAAAACAATGATATATACATTTAAAATGATGTTTTATATAATTAAATTTATAATTATCCAAAAAAAAGTTAAAAAAATTTAATGTTTCATCTTTTGACATATGTGATCCCATATCAAAAATGTCCGCCCATGGTATTAGTGATCGCATTGTCAAGCGTGTCAAATTAGATGTTTATTTTTAACTAAAATTTCTGCAATATAGCAGCAACCCTAAGTCATCTCTCGATGGAGCATTAAATCATTAATTCCAAAATTTGGTTCTGATTTTGAAGGTAAAAAGGGAAATGGGGTTTTATAATACTTGGGTTTGATGATTAAATATGACAGTAGAGAATGAAACAGATAAAATAAATTAGAAGTAAACAAGAATAATTAAACGTGATCAACCCGGGGAAGTCTCATGATGCTCATCCTTCATCGATTCAAGAGATAGAGTTATGATATTTTAATCCCAGGTTTGTAACACCTATTCAAAGAATATTACTGATTTTATACAAGGATACCTCCTAGGGTTCAATCGAAAACACACAATGATTCACCGGACACCGCCGATGATTGTGTGATTTGTGTTCGACATCATAACTGAAACTCACCAAGGTAAAACATGAAGAAATCGATGTGAAATCCAGGTTTGTATGTTATTTATTTTTGATACCATGAAATAAATGTAAATGTCCTTGAAATTTCTTATGTGAGTTCAATTTACCAATATGAACCACACAAACACCACAATTGAAAGGGGAAAAGGAAGTGGTGAACGGTGTGTGAAACATCACATGAATGGGTACCCCCAAACATGACCATATAAGTTGAGAAGGACATACCAGTACATAACTAAATAAAATTAAAGGATATGATGAAGAAAAACAACATAAAACCTGGAATTAAAAAGATCATTCAATATAATAAAAACATGAAGCTCGAGATTACATCACGTTCCTCCTCGGGTGATCACAAGGGGTTTAGAAACCCATGGGAGGGGAAAAAGAAGAAGATGTTGAAGTAACACTTACCATAGCCTCCATAACTTCTAGAGATGATGAAAATACCTCTTTGGGACTCCAAAATTTCATCACCTTTCCTCTGGTTCGAACTCCCAAATGGGGTTCCCAAGGTGCTAATTTATAGTCAAAGTAGGAGGTTGTTTTCGGAACCATGATTTTACAAATCCAATTGGTCCATGGTTTTGGAAATTCATAAAGCCTTAAACCACTTTTGTAAAAACTAAATAGTTGTTCACCGATATCGTTTCTACCTCCATGTCAAATTTGGCAGCCATATATATAATATAATAAGAGATATTTCCAAAATACAGAGGTAATGTTTTGACCCCATGCAAATCCACTTTATTGGACAGATTAGCTTGTATGGGCCTCTTAATTGATGAATTGGGATTCGGTTCCTTCATATGAAATTGATCTAATTAAATTTAATACCATCTCCCATAGTTTAATCCCATTTGTAATCACGGATTAGTAGAATAATGCGTTTTATTATACTGGAGTTCTTGGATCATGTGCAGAATGGCCCATTTTTCATGGACTTCATCATATGTCCTCCAAATCACCTCCACCAACAATATAATTATAAAAACAAGAAAATTTACCTTTTTAAAAGTGTTAAACACAAAGTAATTGAATATAACATGGAGTGAAATTTTTTATTATACTTTTAATTTTCAATACAAAATCAGTTTAATACATTGGTATAAGGGTGAAATAAAACAGTGAATCATGGTACGATCACACCCCCACACCTAAACATTTGCACTCCTGGGTGAAGTATAATATCCTAATCATGTACGATTCCTAAATAAAAGGTGTGAAAATATCCAAGATTCTTTTGAAATTAAATTCATCATGTTTCTTCTATGGAATCAATTTTCCTATCATTATTCTTTTCTCTCATTCAAATTTGTTGAACTTCATTTGTTCACCCATGTAACATGTCGCAACCAACCTCACCTTAAAATTTTACCTCTTCACTAAAGAAACATATGAAAGTGGATTTATGATATTTTCCTAGAGTTCATGTGATCTAACCATATTCTTTTCAAAATTCTCATTTCTCGACTGGCAGAAACTAGTGTGCTACTCAAGAGGACTTCCAACAGGTTGTTTTGAGGTTCAAGGGTTGGTAGGATTTAATGTTTAAAAATCTGAGGAAGAAGAGGAGTGTTTAATATCTTATGTATAAAACATGTCAAAATTCCCCAATTGTTTACAATTAATTTACACACTCAACCACTCACAAAGTGTGTCACCTCCAACTCACTCTCCCCATTGTCCATTTTCATGGGTCACAACCAAGAAATGAATAATAATGAGTAAACATACTCTTTTCTACATTTTTTTGTTCTATTTTTTTTTCAATGTACATAACTATTTTTTTGTATAATTTTATAAGATAAAGAGGGAAACATGTTTAAAACAATGATGTAATATGGATTGTGAACCCATTGCCTAAGGAAAATGTAGGCACCCATTATATCAACCCATAACAATGATTCTCTCCCCAGAATTCCCATGGAAACACACACTCTCCCACACTTGATGAAAATACAAAAATAATATACACAATAGATGGGTAGGTAGGGATAAATTATCCTGTAATGTGGATACCTAATAGGCATTTCATGGTCTTTAAGGCTTATGAAGGATAAAATGCAAAGGTGTCCAAAAATAGAGGATAATTGTAAAAAGGGATTTTCAAAGAATGATTTCCTCTATCATTAATGTAGAATACATGAATCTTATGGATTCAAATAGAATCAAGTCAAGTTCTAGTTTCTCTAAATGACCTGAGACTCTCAAAAAAGTGATTAAAAAGAATAATCTATAATAAAGGGCATAAAATATCTCTCAGGTAAGGGATTAAAATATTGTTCAGTGCTAATGAGGCATGGGTTTAAAAAATCCATTAAACACCAAAAAATTATTTGAAAATACAAATTATAGGAAATGATTCCACATCAACATTCATTTGAATTTTGTTTTCCAAAAACAATGGAATTTTCCACACAATCTACTCAAGAATGAAAAATGATTTTGTATATTCTTTTTAAGATCAATTTTTATCTAAAAAAACAGAATAAGGAAAAAGAAATAAAAAATGTAAACACATTTTTTTTATAAAAAATTGTTTTGTTTAATCCTAACTATGACATGTCACCCTCCCCCACACCTAAAAGTTACATTGTACTCAATGAAAGTATTTTAAATAAATAGGCATGTAAATAAAGGTAGGGAGAAGGGAAAATCTGCTAATGGTGTCATATGTGGCATCTATCAGTTGGATTTCCTCCACAAGATGCTTTGACAAATCCTCATATAAGTGTTTAATCCACTGCCCATTGATAGTAGTCCTTTTTCCACTCTTCTCTTGCAAAACCTATGTAGCGTCAAAAGGGTAAACATAAGTGACAGTATAATGACCGAGCCATCAGGAACAAAGCTTACCTTGGTGGAGCTTTATCCTGGAATTATACATGAGAACCTCCTCAACAATATGAAACATCCATTGATGTATCATGATATCTTGGATATCCTTGGTATTCTCTTTATATATCCAGGAGTTTTCATATGCATCACGTTGAATTTATTCCATCTCTTGAATCTGCAGCTTCCTATGCGCATCTGCATCTGAATGATTCATTTTACATTGTTTAACAGACCAATATGCATGGTATTATCCCTCCACTAGGAGGTGACAAGCCTTTCCAAAACAATTCTATATGGTGACATTCTAATTGCGGTTTTAAAAGTTGTACGGTACGCCCAAAGTGCATCATCCAAGCGCAAACTCCACTCTTTCCTAATGGATTATACTATTTTTTCCAAGATTTGTTTAACATACCAATTTGAGATTTCTGCCTTTTCCATTAGCTTGGGGGTGATATGTAGTGGAGAAATTATGATCAAATCCATACTTAAGAAGCACAATATTCATTTTGTGATGGAAAAAATGTGAACCCTGATCACTAATGATGAATCTCGGTAAAAAAAACCTACTAAAAATCTGAGACCTCACAAAATCAATAACCACGCAAGAGTCATCGGTACTGGTGGCCTTTGATTCCACCCATCTAGATACATAGTAAACAAACAATAATATGTACACAAAGCCAAATGAATTTGGAAAAGGCCCCATGAAGTCAATGCCCCATAAATCAAAAATTTCAAAGAATAACATGGGCTGTTGGGGCATTTCATTCTTCTTGGAGATATTCCCTATGAATTGACAATTACTGCATGACTTAAAAAATCTATGGGAATCCCTATAAAATTTTGGAAAATAAAGTCCTAAGTCAAGGACCTTTCGAGCTGTACGTTGAGAGCCAAAGTGGCCCCCACATGCCAAGGTGTGGAAGAAGGTCAAAACAAAGGTGAACTCATGGCCAGGGACACACCGATGAACTACTTGGTCACCGAAAATCTCCAAAAATATGGGACAAACCAAATGTACCATCGATAATAACTTTTAAGTCTCTGGGATTGTGAAGTGATGAAATCAACAAGGACCCTAGATGTTTCTAGAAAATTCACAATGTTCGCATACTAGGGGGTAAGGTCCGCAACATCACAAAGGTTCTCATGAGGGAAGAATTATTCAATGGGGAGGGGTGAGTTAACATGATGGTCCAATGGTGGGGAAATCCTACTAATGTGGTCAGATACCACATTTTCCACTCCTATCTTATCTCTAATCTCAAGTTCAAACTCCTAGAGGAGGAGCATCCACCGAATGAGGCGGGGCTTGTCTTCAGGTTTCTTTAGGAGGAAATGAAGGGCAAGATGATCAGAAAAGACAATGATTTTTTACCTGATAAGACATGAACAGAATTGTTCCAAGGAAAACACAATAGAAAGACTTTCTTTTTCAGTGGTCATGTAGTTTTCTTGGTCAGGGTCAATGGTACGTGAGGTATACGCAATGACAGGAGGAGCCTTCTCAACCCTTTGTGATAAAACTGCCCCAACTGAAAAGTAAGAGGCATCACACATAAGTTCAAAGGGGAGATCCCACCATGGTGGTTGGATGATGGGAGGTTATGTGAGACTCCTTTTTAGTGAATTGATAGAATCGTCACAATTTTTATCAAACCCAAACACAGAATCCTTTTGTAAAAACTGGGACAAGGGAAGTGGGATCTTATTGAAGTCATTAATGAATCGGCGGTAAAAACCAGCAAGAACCAAGAAATATCGCACCTCACGAACACATTTTGGATATGGAAGGGTTGAAATTAATTCAATTTTTTATGTAACCACTATAATTCTCTCTTTTTAAATAACATTACCAAGAATTATCCCCCGTTCAACCATGAAATGGCATTTCTCGTAATTTAATACAAGATATTTTTCTATGCAACGACGGAGGATACAACCAAGGTGAGCCAGACAATCATCAAAGGAAGATCCATAAACTGTGAAATCATCCATAAAAACATCCATGCAATTCTATAGGTATAATGAAAATATACTCAACATACAATGCTGAAATGTACCTGGAGCATTACAAATACCAAAAGTCATCCTTGTATATGCAAATGTTCCAAATAGACAGGTAAATGTTCTCTTTTCTTGATCCTCTGGGGATATATGGATTTGAAAATAACCCGAATATCCATCAAGGAATAAATAATGGGACTTACCATCCAATCGTTCTAACATTTGGTCAATGAAAGGAAGAAGAAAGTGGTCCTTCCACGTGGCTTGATTTAGTCGATGGTAGTCAATACAGACTCGCCAACTATTTTGCACACGTGTTGGAACCAATTCATTCCTTTCATTTGACATGACTGTTATTCCTATTTTTAGGCACAATTTTCACTAGGCTAACCCGTTTACTATTAGATATAGGATAAATGATCCCCACAATAAGTAATTTACTGACTTCCAATTTTATCACTTCAAGGAGAGTGGGATTCAACCGGCGTTGAGATTGTCTTACGGGCTTAGCCTCATCATCCAAAAGTATATGGTGCATACAAACAGATGGGTAATCCCAGTAATATCAGCCAATGTCCATCATATTTCCTCTTTACACTCTCTCAGAAGATCAAGAAGTTTAGATTCCTGCTATTGAGAGAGGTTATTGGCAATTATAATGGGAAATTGGTCAATACCCTCAAGATAGGCATAATTTAAATTAGATGGAAGTGGTTTTAATTCCAATATAGGGGGTTTTTGTACTAAGGGAGGGAATTTAGGGGATGTGAGGTCCATCAAACTATCTATCTTCTCATGTTTATTCTCTAAATATAGAGAATCTATTGAAATGAGATTTACAGAATCATCGAAGGTCATGGGTACATCAAAATGAACACACTTATCAATTAAAGTACAAAATTTAAACTTTTCATAACCCACCCAATACTCAGAACATGAATCAAAACTCAAATCATCCAAGGTTTAAGAAAAGGAAAATGAATCAGAATTTGGGTTAAGGAGAGAATTGTGTGTGTGTGCATCATTTGAGATAACTTCCATCGAATAGACAGGAATAGTGGAGTGATCTTCAATGGGGTGTTTCATAACCTCAAGGATGTTAAAACTGATCTTTTCTCCTCCGAATTCCATGGACATCGTACCATTGTGAACATTTATGATTGTATTTTCTGTTTTTAGGAAGGGCCTCCCAAGTATGATACGAGCATGTCCTTGGGTTCAGGTATCTTCCATATCAAGAATTTAGAAATCAGCAGGGAAGACAAGATTCTTCACTCTCACAAGGACATCATCAATCACTCCTGTTCGATGCGTAGTACTTCAGTTGGCAAGTTGTATGATAGTTCCCATTGGTTGAATCTCTCCAACATACGGATAAGTGTACATAGATTGAGACATTACATTAATGGAAGCACCTAAATCTAGCATTGCATCATAAAATAATGTCTCCCCTATGGTACATGGTATTGTGAATGTGCTCGGATCCTTGTATTTGGTTCGAATTGCTGGTTGAATCAAGGCCAAGACATTCCTCCCCAAGTTGAATCTCTCATTCCCCTTCATCCTTAATCTATGACTGCAAAGTTATTTAAGAAATTTGGCATAACTGGGAATTTTCTTGACTGCATCCAACAATGGAATATTAACTTGAACTTTTTTAAATGTATCCATTATTTCATTGTAAATCTAATTATCAAAGTTTTTCTTAGATTTATAGAGTCTTTGAGGGAATGGAAGAGGAATGGATTATTCATGGGAATCCTTAATGATAATTTTATTTCCATTTTTATTTTGTTTCTCTTCATTGGAATCTTTTATGAGTGGAGAAAGAGTGTTTTCAAGAGGGGGACATACCTGTTGCGTAGAATCAGTAGAAGGAGAAACTTCTTCACCACTATGAAGTATAATTGCGCATATATTACCTATTTTCCTTTGGATTGGAAATGGGTTGGGATGGTAGTTTTCCAGAACCTTGCATCTTAAGATCACCGATGGTGTTCACCCATTGTCCCACTTGAGTTCATAGGTCTTGAATTGCCGATTCTGTGGTCTATTGGAACTGGAGGTTCTCGGTTGCCATTTGTTTCACCATATCCTCAAGGATTGGTTCATAATTGGGAGGAGGAGGATGATTGTTTTGAGAATTTGAAGGATAAGAAGGTTGTATACCTTGGCCTTGTGGATACCATTTCAACTTAGGGTAGATTGAGTTTCCTCCTTATCGGTACTAGGGTTGTGTTTTCCACCCATGGTTTGTATTTGGCCTGAATTTAATCTTCTTGAAGGGAGGTTCTTGTTGGAATGGATGCCCTGGGAAGCTGGACAAGACTCAGCTGAATCTTGAAGTTGTGGACACTGGTCAAAAAAATGAGTATTGTCATAATAAATACCAAAATGTAATGGAACAGGAGGAGATTGTGAGTTACCTTGTGCTTGAGCTAATTGCCTTAGAAGGGTATGCATCTCATCAAGTTTATTTTCTACCTTTTTTTCTATGGCTGAATGACTTACCTCATGGACTCCTCAGGTTGGTGCAATTTCCAATGTACCAAATTTTTGTGCATTTTGAGTCATGTTGGCTATTAAGTCGCGAGCAGTGGAAAGAGTTTTATCAACTAGGGCACCACCAGCTGCAACATCTATCATTCCACGATCAATGGGGATAATTCCCTCATAGACGTAATGGATTAATAGTTGTTCACTAATATGGTGGGGGGGGGGGCAGCTTAAGAAAAGTCTTTTGAATCTCTCCCAGTATTCATGAAGGGCCTCTCTTTGTGATTGCCTAATTCCACAGATTTATTTCTTAATTGATTTCATTCGAGAGGTAGGGAAGAACTTATCTAAAATTAATCTTTTAAGGTCATTCCAGCCCCCAATTATGGTAGGAAAATAGTATAGCCAGTCTTTTGTTAAACCATCAATAGAGAAATGGAAGGCCCTAAACCTGATTAAGTCCTCAGACACATTTTGAGGTTTCATGGTGGAGCACACTATGTGAAACTTCTTAAAATGTTTATGAGGGTCCTCACCGGGAAGACCATGGAATTTAGGAAGAAGGTGGATGAGGCATGATCTCAGCTCAAAGTTGGTTGCTTCCTCAGGATATTGGATATATACAGGTTGGTACTCAACATCTGGGGTGCTCAGTTCTTTTAAGGTTCGATTATTTGCAGCCATGTTTTCTTGGTTTTTATTGGGTTAAATTTTTGATGGATTTAAGGCCACTTGAGGTTCCACAAGGGGTTATTTAGTGTTAGTTGATTGGCCTTCTCTAGATTCCTTGATTTGTGAGTGGAGTTATTTTTCAATTTCAGGATCAAATTCATGTAGTTATTCTTTACCAGATCTTGTTATGCAACAATGATGTACAATTTGATTAATTGATTGTTTGTTGTGTTTTTTTTATTTGAGATGGATAAAAAAAGAATTTAAGAATGGTGAAGGTATAAAATAATGTTATACTACATAATTAGAGAGAAAACACACAAAAATAAACAAAAACAACGACAAAAACCAAAAAAAAAACAATCAAATTGGAGAGGGGTATTGAAAGGAGTACTAATTAAGAACTAAAATAAATAAAGAAAAGGAAATAAAGAAAAAAAATGATCTTAGGTCCCTGGAAATGGTGCCAAAATTTGATCGCGTTGTCGAGCGCCTCAAGTTAGATGTTTATTTTTAACTAGAATTTTTACAGCATAGCAGCATCCCTAGGTCATCTCTCGAAGGAGTCTTAGATCATTAATTCCAAAATGTGGTTATGATTATAAAGGTAAAAATGGAAATGGGGTTTATAATACTTGTTTTTGATGATTAAAGATGAAAATATAAAATGAATGCGATAAAATAAAGTAGAAGTAAAAACAATTAATTAAACGTGATCAACCCAAGGAAGTCTCGTGATGCTCATCCTTTATCGCTTCAAGAGATAGGGTTATGATATTTTCATCACTGGTTTTTAACACTTATTAATAGAATGTTACTGAGTTTATACAAGGATAACTCCTATGGTTTAGTCGAAAACACACAATGATTCACTGGACAACGCTGATGATTGAGTGATTTGTGTTCGACATCATAACCGAAACTCACCAAGGAAACACACGAAGAACTCAATGTTCTATACTGTTTTTTATGTTATTTATTTATGATACCATGAAATAAATTCACATGGCCTTAACAGTGCTTATGTGGGTTCAATTGACCAATATGAACCACACAAACACCACAATTGAAAGGGGGGGGGGAAAGGAATTGGTGAATGGTGTGTGAAACATCACATGAATGGGTACCCCCAAATATGATCATATGATTTGAGAATGACATACAAGTACATAACTCAATAAAATTAAAATATATGATTAAGAAAAAAAACATAAAACCAGGAATTAAAAAGATCATTCAATAAAATACAACCATGATGCTCGGGATTACATCACGTTCATCCCCGGATGATCACAAGGGGTTTTGAAACCCACAGGAGGGGAGGAAGAAAAAGATATTGATTTAACACTTCCCATAGCCTCCAGAAATTATATGGATGATGAAAAGACCTCTTTGGAACTCCAAAATGTTAGCAACTTTCCTCTGGTTCGAACTCCCAAATGGGGTGCCCATGGTGCCGATTTATAGGCAATGTAGGAGGTGGTTTTGGGCACCCTGATTTTACGAATCCTCTTGTTCCATGGTTTTGGCCTGTCCAAAATCCTTAACTCACTTTTGACAAAACTATAGAGTTTTTTCCGACAACGGGTATACCTCCATGAAAAATATGGCGGCCAGATATAAAATATAATAAGAGATATTTCCAAATTAAAGAGGCAATGTTTTGACCCCGTGCAGATCCACTTTATTGGACAGATCAGCTTGTATGGGCCTCTTAATGGGAGAATTGGGCTTCAGTTCCTTCATATGAAATGGAGATAATTAAATTTAGGACCAGATACCAGATGTTAATCCCATTTGGATTCATGTATTAGTATAAGAATGCATTTTAGTATACTGGAGTTCTTGGATCTGGTGCAGAATGGCCCATTTTTCATGGACTTCATCATAGGTCCTCCAAATCACCTCCACCTATAATATAATTATCCAAACATGTATTATTTACCTTTTTAATAGTGTTAAACACAATGTAATTGACTCAAAAATAGAGTTAAATTTATTATTATACATGTAATTTTCAATATAAAATCAGTTTAATACATTTTTATAAGGGTGAAATAAAATAGTGAATCGTGGTACGATCACACCCCCACACCTAAACATTTGCACTACTGGTCAAAGTATAATATCCTAATAATTTCCCAGTCCTAAATAAAAGGTTTGAAAATATCCAAAATTCTTTTGATAAGAAATTTATCATGTCTCTTCTATGGAATCAATTTTCATATAAATTTTCTTTTCTCACATTCAAATTTGTTGAACTTCATTTGTTCACCCACGCAACATGTCGCTACCTAACTCACCATAAAATTTTCCCTCTTCACTCAAGTAACATATGAAAGTAGATTTATGCTCTTTTCCTAGAGTTCATGTTATCTAACCATATGCTTTCCAAGATTCTAATTTCTCTACTGGCAGAAACTAGTGTGCTACTCAAGAGGACTTCCAACAGGTTGTTCTGAGGTTCAAGGGTTGGTAGGATTTAATATTTAAAAATCTAAGGCAGAAGAGGAGTGTTTGATCTCTTATGTACAAAACTTTTCAAAATTAATAATGTGTTCATAACGAATGTACACACTCAACCCCTCACAAAGTGTCTCACCTCCAACTCACTCTCCCCATTGTCCATTTTTGTGGGTCACAACCAAGAAATGAATAATAATGAGTAAAAATCATCTTTTCTCCATTTTTTTATTTTGTTCTATTTTTTTTTCAATGTACAGAACTATTTTTTGTATAGTTTTTTATGATAAATATGGAAACATTTGTAAAACAATGATGTAATATGGCTTGTGAACCCACTTCCGAAGGAAAATGTAGGCACCCTTTATATCGACCCATAACAATGATTCTCTCCCCAGAATTCCCATGGAAACAGACTATCTCCCACAATTTCTGAAAATAAAACAAGAATATACACAAGGGATGGTTAGGTGGGGATAAATTAGCTTGTAATGTGGCTATCTAACAGGCATTTCATGCTCTCTAAGTCTTAAAAAGGATAAAATGTAAAAGTGGCCGAAAATAGAGGATAATTGTAAAAAGGTATTTTCAATGAACGAATGACTCTATCATTAATGTAGAATACTTGAATCTTATGGCTTAAAATAGAATAAAGGCAAGTTATAGTTTCTCTACATGACCCAAGACTCTCAAGAAAGTGATTAAAAGGAAGAATATACAATAATGGGTTTAGAATATCTCTTGGGTAAGGGATTAAAATATTGGTCAGTGCTAATGAGGCATGGGTTTCAAAAATCCATTAAACACCTAAGAATGATTTGAAAATACAAATTCTAGAAAAATATTCCATATCAATATTCATTTGAAAAACATTTTTCCAAAAACAATGGAATTTTACACACAATCTACTCAAGCATGAAAAATGATTTTGGATATTATTTTTAAGATAAATTTTTATCTAAAAACATAGAATAGGGAAAAAGAAATCAAAAATGAAAACACATATTTTTTTTACTTTTTTTGTTTTGTTTAATCCTAACTATGAAATTTCACCCTCCCCCACACCTAAAAGTTACATTTTCCTCAATGAAATTATTTTAAATAAATATGCAAGTAAATAAAGGTAGGGAGAAGGGACAGCCTGCTAAATGGTGTCATACGTGGAATCTATCAGTTGGATTTCCTCCACAAGATGCTTTGGAAAATCCTCATAGAAGTGTCTGAGCCTCTGCCCATTGATAGTAATCTTGTTTCCCCTCTTCTCATAGAAAAACTATATAGAACCAAAAGGGTAAACATCAGTAACAATATAAGGACCGAGCCATCGGGAACGAAGGTTACCTGGGTGGAGCTTTAGCATGGAATTATACATTAGAATCTTCTCACCAATATGAAACTTCCTCTTATCTATCATGATATCAAGGATAACCTTTTTCTTTTTTTAAATATTTGGGAGTTTTCATATGCGTCACGTCGAATTTCTTCCAACTCTTGAATCTGCTGCTTTCTATGCGCACCTACATTTGAAAGATTCATATTACATTGTTTAACAACCCAATATGCATGGTGTTATACCTCCACTGGGAGGTGAAAAGCCCTTCCAAACAAAATTCTATATGGTGACATTCCAATTGGGGTTTTAAAAGTTGTACGGTATGCCCAAAGTGCATCATCCTAGCGCAAACTCTAATCTTTCCTATTGGGTTGTACTATTTTTTCCAAGATTTGTTTTACTTACTGATTTGAGATTTATACTTTTCTGTTAGTTTGTGGGTGATATGCAGTGGAGAATTTATGATCAACCCCATAATTAAGAATAAAATTTTTCATGTTGCGATTGCAAAAATGTGAACCCTGATCACTAATGATGAATCTCGGTAAACCAAACCTACTAAAAATCTGAGACCTCTCAAAATCAACAACCAAACGAGAGTCATCAGTCATAGTGGCCTTTGCTTCCACCCATTTAGATACGTAGTCAACAACCAATAATATGTACACAAATCCAAATGAATTTGGAAAAGGCCCCATGAAGTCAATTCCCCATAAAGCAAAAATTTCACAGAATAACATGGGCTATTGGGGCATTTCATTCCTCTTAGAGATATTCCCTGTGAATTGACAACGACTTCATGACTTACAAAATCTATGGGATTCCCTATACAACGCTTTCCAATAAAGCCCTAATTCAAGGACCTTTCGAGCAGTACGTTGAATGCCAAAGTGGACCCCATATGCCAAGGTGTGGAAGAAGGTCAAAAAAGAGGTAAAATCGTGGTCAGGGACATACCGATGAACTACTTGGTCAACACAAATTCTCTACAAATATGGTTCATCCAAAATGTACCACTGAGAATCATACTTAATTCTCTGGGATTGTGAAGTGCTTAAATTAGCGAGGACCCTAGATGTTGCTAGAAAATTCAAAATGTCTGCATACCAGGGGGTAATGTCCACAACATCACAAAGGTTCTCATGTGGAAAGAATTATCCAATGGGGAGGGGTCAGTCAACATGATGGTCTAATTTTAGGGAAATCCTACTAATGTGGTCAGCTACCACATTTTCCACCCCTATCTTATCTCTAATCTCAAGGTCGAACTCATGTAGGAAGAGCATCTACTGAATGAGGCGGGGATTAGCTTCAGGTTTCTTTAGGAGGAAATGAAGGGCATCATGATCAGAAAAGATGGTGATTTTTGACCTGATAAGATATGAACAAAATTTTTTCCAAGGAAAAAACAACAGAAAGAAGTTCTTTTTTAGTGGTCGTTTAGTTTTTGTGGGTAGGTTCAAGGGTACGTGAGGCATACAAAATGACATGAGGATCCTTCTCAACCCTTTGTGATAAAACTTCCCAAACTGCAAAGTTATAGGCATCAAACATATGTTCAAAGAAGAGATCCCACCTTGGTGGTTGGATGATGGGAGGTGATGTGAGACTCCTTTTTAGTGAATTGAAATCATCCTCGAAATTTTTATCAAACAAAAACTCAGAATCCTTCTGTAATAACCAGGACAAGGGAAGTGTGATCTTACTGAAGTCTTCAATGAATCATTGGTAAAAACCATCATGACCCAGGAAATATTGTACCACATGAACACATTTTGGAAATGGAAGGGTTGAAATTAATTCAATTTTTGATTTATCCACTTCCATTCCCTCTTTTGAAATAACATTCCCAAGAACTATCCCACGTTCAACCATGAAATGGTATTTCTCTTAATTTAATACAAGATATTTTTCTATCAAACGACGGAGGATAGAACCTAGGTTAGGCAAACAATCATCAAAGAAAGTTCCATAAACTATGAAATCATCCAAAAAAACTTCCATCCAATTCTTTAGGTACTATGAAAATATACTCAACATACAATGCTGAAAAGTACCTGGAGCATTACAGAGACCAAAATGCATCCTTCTATATGCAAATATTCCAAATGGATAGGTAAATGATCTCTTTTTTTACCCTCAAGGGAAATATGGATTTGAAAATAACCCAAATAGCCATCAAGGAATCAATAATGGGACTTACCATCCAATCATTCTAACATTTGGTCCATAAAAGGTAGAGGAAAGTGGTCCTTCCACATGGCTTTATTTATTCGACGGTAATCAATACGGACTCGCCAACTGTTTTGCACAAGTGTTGGAACCAATTAATTCATTTCATTTGACACAACTTTTATTCCTGTTTTTAGGCACAATTTGCACTGGGCTAACCCATTTACTATCAGATATAGGATAAATGATCCCCAAAACAATTAATTTACTGAATTCAAATTTTAACACTTAAAGGAAAGTGGGATTTAATCAGCGTTGAGATTGTCTTATGATCTTAGCCTCATAATCCAAAAGTATATGGTGCATAAAAATAGATGGGCTAATATCGAGAATATCAGCCAATGTCCATTCTATTGCCATTTTAAACGCTCTTAGAAGATCAAGCAATTTTGATTCCTGTTGTTGAGAGAGGTTATTGAAAATAATGACGGGCAATTAGTCAATACCCTCAAGATAGGAATATTTTAAATTAGATGAAAGTGGTTTTAATTCCAACACCGGGGTTTTTTGGAATGGGGGAGGGGATTTAGGGGATGTGAGGTCCATAAAACTATCTATCTGATCTTGTTTATTCTCTAATGATAGAGAATCTATTGAAGTGAGATTTTCAGAATCATCGAAGGTCATGTGTACCTTAGAATGAACATACTTATCAATTAAAGTACAAAATTTACACTTTTCAAAACCCACACAACACTCAGAACATGATTCAAAACTCAAATCATCCAATGGTGAAGAAAAGGAAAATGAATTAGAATTTGGGTTAAGGAGAGAATTGTGTGTGTGTGTGCATCGTTTGAGAGCATTTCCATCGAGTTGAAAAGAATAGTGGAGTGCTCCTTAACAGGGTGTTTCATACCCTCAAGGATGTTAAAACTGACCTTTTCACCTCCGAATTCCATGTACAACATACCATTGTGAACATTGATGATTGTCTTTACTATTTTGAGGAATGGCCTCCCAAGTATGAGAGGATCATGCCCTTGGGTTCAAGTATCTTCCATCTATAGAATGTAGAAATCAGTAGGGAAGATGAGATTCTTCACTCTCACAAGGACATCCTCAATCACTCCTATTGGATGCGTAGTACTTTGGTTGGAATGTTGAACGAAAATTCCCGTAGGTTGAAGCTCTCCAACTTGCAAAGAAGTGTACATGGAGTGAGGCATTACATTAATGGAAGAACCTAAATCTATAATAGCATCAGAAAAGAAAGTCCCCCTATGGTACATGGTATTGTGAATGTGCCCAAATCCTTGCATTTGGTTGGAATTTTTGGTTGAATCAAGGCTGAGAAATTTCTCCCCAAGTTTACTCTCTCATTTCCCTTCAACCTTCATCCATGGGTACAAAGTTCTTTACGAAATTTGGCATAGCGGAGAATTTTCTTGAAGACATCCAACAATGGAATATTAACTTGAACTTTTTTAAATGTATACATTATTTCATTTTCAATATCATTATCAATGTTTTTCTTAGATTTAGAGAGTCTTTGAGGGAAAGGAAGAAGAATGGATTGTTCATGGGAATCCTTAATGATAATTTTATTTCCATATTAATTTTGTTTTTCTTCATTGGAATCTTTTATGGGTGGAGAAAGATTGTTTTCAAGAGGGGGACATACCTGTTGCATAGAATTAGTATAAAGAGAAACTTATTTACCACTACGGTGTGTAATTGCACATATATTACCTTTTTCGTTTGGATTGGAAATGGGTAGGGAAGGTATTTTTCCCGAACCATGCATCTTAAGCTCACCAATGGTGTTCGCCAATTATCCCACTTGAGTTCGTAGGTCTTTAATTGATGACTGTGTGGTCTGTTGGAACTAGGGGTTATGTTTTTCCATTTGTTTCACCATATCCTCGAGGATTGGTTCATATTTGGGAGGAGGAGGATGACTGTTTTGAGAATTTTAAGGACAAGAAGGTTGCATACCATGGCCTTGTGGATACCAATTATTCTTAGGGTAGCTTTAGTTTCCTCCTTATCGGTACTGGGGTTGTGTTTTCCACCCATGGTTTGGATTTGGCTTGAATTGTTCCTACTTGAAGGGAGGTTCTTGTTGGAATGGACGCCCTGGGAACACGACTGCACAAGACTCAGGTGAATCTTGAAGTTGTGGGCACTGGTCAAAAAAATGAGTATTGTCAGAATAAATACCACAATGTAATGGAACATGAGGAGATTGTGAGTTACCATGTCCTTGAGATAATTTCCTTATAAGAGTATGCATCTCATCAATTTTATTATCTACGTTTTGTTCTAGGGTTGAATGACTTACCTCGTGGAATCCTTGGGTTGGTGCCATTGCTCATGTACCAAATTGTTGTGCATTTTGAGCCATGTTGTCTATTAAGTCACGAGCGGTAGAAGGAGTTTTATCAGTTAGGGAACCACCAGTTGTATTATCTATCATTCAATTATCCATGGGGATAATTCCCTCATAGAAGTATTTGATTATTAGTTTTTCACTAATCTGGTGGTGGGGGCAGCTTGAGCAAAGTCTTTTGAATCTCTCCCAGTACTCATGAAGGGTCTCTCCTTGTGATTGCCTAATTCCAAAGATTTCTTTCCTAATTGATGTCATTCAGGAGGCAGGAATGAACTTCTCTAAAAAGAGTATTTTAAGGTCATTATAGCCTCTAATCGTGGTAGGAAAATAGTATCTCCAATCATTGGCTACACCATCAAGGGAGAAAGGGAAGGCCCTAAACATTATTAAGTCCTCAGACACATTTTGGGGTTTCATAGTGGAGCACACTATGTGAAAATTATTAAGGTGTTTATGAGGGTCCTCACCAGAAAGACCATGGAATTTAGGAAGAAGGTGGATGAGGCCTTATCTCAGCTCAAATTTGGTTGCTTCCTCAATATATTGGATGTATGCAGGTTGGTACACAACATTCGGGGTGGTAAGTTCTTTTAAGGTTTGATTATTTTCAGCCATATTTTCTTGGGTTTGATTGGGTTCAATTTTTGATTGGTTGAAGACCACTTGAGGTTCCACAAGGGGTTCCTCAGTGTTACTTTATTGACCTTCTCTAGAATCCTTGATTTGTGAGTGGATGGATTTTTCAATTTCATGATCGAATTCAAGTAGTGTTTCTTTACCAGATCTTGTCATGAAAAAATAACGTCCAGTTTGATTGATTGATTGTTTGTTGTATTTTTTCTTATTTGAGATGGATAAAAAAAGAACTTAATAAGGGTGAAAGAATAAAATAATGTTATACTATAGAATTAGAGAGAGAGAGAGAGAAAACACACAAAAATAAACAAAAACAACAACCAAAACCCAAAACAAAACAATCAAATGGGGGAAGGGTATTGAAAGAAGTACTATTTAAGAACTAAAATAAATAAATAAAAGGAAATAAAGAAAAAATGATATTGTCTCCTTGTAAACGGTGCCAAAATTTGATCGTGTTGTCGAGCACGTCAAATTAGATGTTTATTTTTAACTATAATTTCTGCCGTATAACAGCAACCCTAGGTCATCTATCGACGAAGACTTATATCTTTAATTACAAAATGTGGTTCTGATTATGAAGGTAAAAAGGGAAATTTGGTTTTATAATACTTGGGTTTGATGATTAAATTTGACAATAGAAAATAAAAGCGATACAACAATGTAGAAGTAAACATGATTAATTAAATGTGATCAACCTAGGGAAGTCTTGTGATGCTCATCCTTCATCGCTTCAAGAAATAGGGTTATTATATTTTAAACCTTGGTTTTTAACACCTATTAACATAATTTTATGGATTTTATACGAGGAAACCACCTAGTGTTTAGTCAAAAATACAAAATGATTCACCGAACACCGCCGATGATTGTGTGATTTGTGTTCGACATCATAACCGAAACTCACCACAGAAACACACGAAGAACTCGATGTGCTATCCAAGTTTGTATGTTATTTCTTTTTGATACCATGAAATAAATGTATATGGCCTTGACAGTTCTCATGTGAGTTTAATTGACCAATATGAACCACACAAACACCGCAATTGAAAGGGTGAAAAGGAAGTGGTGAATGTTGTGTGAAACATCACTTGAATGGGTACCTCCAAACATGATCATATGAGTTGAGCATGACATACCAGTATATAAATCAATAAAATTAAAATAGATAATGAAGAAAAATAACATAAAAACAGGAATTAAAAATATCATTAAATATAATACAAACATGAAGCTCGAGATTACATCACATTCCTCCCCGGATGATCACAAGGGGTTTAGAAACCCATGGGAGGGGAGGAAGAAGAATATGTTGAAGTAAAACTTCCCATAGCCTCCAGAACTTCTAGGGATGATGAAAATACCTCTTTGGGACTCCAAATGGAATCATCTTGCCTATGGTTAGAACTCCCAAATGGGGTGTCCAAGGTGCCAATTTATAGGCAATGTAAGAGGTGGTTTTGGGCACCATGATTTTACGAATCTTTTTGTTCCATCGTTTTGGCTAGTCAGAAAGCCTTACATCACTTTTGAAAAAACTATAGAGTTGTTGGAAGTCACCTTTTATACCTCCATGTCAAATTTGGAGGCCAGATATGTAATATAATAAGATATATTTCCAAAATACAGAGGCAATGTTTTGACCCCCTGCAGATCCACTTTATTGGAAAGATCAGACTGTATGGGCCTCTTAATGGACGAATTGGGCTTTGGTTCCATCATATGAAATGGATATAATTAAATTAGGACCAACCCTTAGTGTTTTAGAACATTTGGATTAATTTATTAGTAGCATCATGCGTTTTAGTATACTAGAGTTCTTGGTTCATGTGCAGAATGGCCCATTTTTCATTGACTTCATCATAGGTCCTCCAAATCACCTCCACCTACAATATAATTATCAAAACCAGTAACATTTATATTTTTAATAGTGTTAAACAAAAATCAATTGAATCAAACATGGAGTGAAATCTATTATTATAACTGTAATTTTAAATTCAAAATCACTTTAATACATTGATATAAGGGTGAAATAAAACAGTGAATCCTGGTACGATCAATTAGTAGCTGAAAAAATCATCCCAACTTAATAAAAAGGTTAAACCCATATAAGAAAATAAATATTATGTTTGTAATACTATACATAAATAAATTAAACATTAATATGAATGAATACATTAATAAAATTCCATTTTTTAATAAAAAGACACATTTGGAGTTATAGAGATCACACTATGTGTCATATTTTGGTGGGGTTGATTCCTACACATAAAAAATGAGTTATAGATAATTGTCCTAAAATATCAAAACAATACAAACGAGTTTTATTGGTTTTGAGTATACCCCTTTTTTTTTACTAAAATTAGTATCAAATCTAAATGACATATTTGGATGTATACCGGTCACATAATTAGTTGGATTGAGTTGTGGTTGATTATTACACATCAAAAATGACTCATGTATAATTATTCTAAAGTAACCACGCTATCCTAATGGATTTGCTCTGTTTTTAGTATAACAGTTTTTTTTACTAAAATATCATTTCAAACTAAAAACACAAATTTTGAGTTATACCGGGTGCTTCGTGTGTCAGTTTGAGGGGACAATGCTTCATATTCACCATAAAAGAATTTTGAATCGCTATCCTAAATTATGAAGAAAATCATAGGGTGTTTTCTTGGTTTTCAGTTAGTGAAACCTTTTGAGCTAAAATGTCGATTTTAAACTGATAAAAAAACACTTTTAGTCATAACGGTCACACCGTGCATTGGATTGAGGTCCAGTTAATTCCTACACATCAAAAATGACTCATGGATCATTGTATTAAAGCATCAAAACAATCTGGATGTGTTTGATCAGTTTTCAGTATGTCACTTGTTCTTTTTTACTTAAATTAATGTCAATTTTAAATAAAAACATATTTGGATTTATAATAGCCACATAATTCCTCAGATTGAGGTATGGTTGATTTATACATGTCCAAAATAACTCATGGATCATTGTTCTAAGGTATCAAAACAATCCAAATTCATTTATATAGTTTTCATTATGCCAGAAATGTTTTTTTACTAAAATATCATTTCATACTGAAAACAAACTTTTTGAGTTATACTGATCAGATCGTACATTGATTATATGTGAGACTACTTCATATATGTCATAAGAGAATTAATAATCACTATCCAAAATTATTAAGACAATCTGAAAGTGTTTTCTTTGATTTTAGTGAGTGACACTTTTTGAGCTAAAATGTAAATTTTAAACAGATAACAGATACTTTTAGTCATACAGGTCACACCATGCATCTGATTGAGTTTCTGTTGATTCCTACACATCAAGAAATGACTCATGGATCATTGAACTAATGTATCAAAACAATCCAAATGCGGTTTCTTGTTTTTATCTATGTTAGTTGATCTTTTTTACTTAAATAAATGTTAATTTTAAATAAAAAGACACATTTGGATTTATACCGGTCACATCATGTGTTTTATTAAGGTGGGGTTGATTACTACACAACAAATACGAATCATGGATCATTTTCTTAAATTATAAAAACAACCCAAATGATTTTTCTTGCTTTACAGTATGCCAGTTGTGTTTTTTTACAAAAATTAATACCAATTTTATATAAAAAGAAACTTTGAGTCATACCAGTCACACTGTGCATTTCATTGAGGTGAGGTTGATTCCTACATATCACAAATGACTTATAGATCATTATAATAAATTATCAAAACAATCCGAATATGTTTTATTGGTTTTTAGTATACTAGTTGTGTTTTTTTACTAAAATATCATTTCAAACTAGAAACACACATTTTGATTCATACCGGTCACATTTTTCATCGGTCTGACATGAGATTACTTCATACACATCACAAAGAACTTGTGAATCATTTCCTAAATTAGGAAGACAACCATAGTGATTTTTCTTGGTTTTCAGTGAGTGAAATGTTTTGAGATAAAATGTTAATTTTAAACTGATAATGGACACTTTTAGTCATATTGGTCACACTATTCATCATATTGAGGTGTGGTTGATTCCTACACGTCAAAAATTAATTAGGGATCATTTTAAAAAAATATCAAAATAACCCAAACGCATTTTCTTAGTTTTCAGTATGTCACTTGTTATTTTTACTAAATTTAATGTTTATTTAATATAAAAATACACACTTAAAGTTCTAATGGTCACACCATGCATCAAATATAGGTGCGGTTGATTCATACACATCACAAATGACTTATGGATCGTTGTCCTAAATGACCAAGACAATCCTAATTAATTTTATTAGTTTTTAGTATGGAACATATTAGTTTTACTAAAATTACTGAAAATTTAAATAAAAATAAACACTTTGAGTCTTATTCATCACATATTCATGCTATTTGTGTACATTCATCTATAAGGAATGCTTCCCATTCTCTTCTAAAAAAATCTATATCATCTTGTGAATATGAGTATTTTTGAAAATCATGGTAGTACTGAAAATATATAAATACACAAAGGATTAATAATTATTTTAAATTAAATAGTAATTTTCTTGGAAAATACCTCTTTAGGGATGTTAGTTTGTGTAGGTTCCGGGCGTAGCAGAAGCACATTGGTGGGTGTACCCATCTATAATTTTAGCATTAACAACTATCAATCTGAGATCTGTCATGATAATAAAACACCGGATCTTCATAATAAAATGAAGAACGAAAAAGAAAGAGGGGAATATCGGAACCATAGATAGGATCCTCATATGCGGGTTATAATTAAATTAATTAATTGACAAGAATTTCTTTGATGGAATTTTTTATTCATTGATGTTTTTAGTCACGATCCGATGTGATCCGTCCTTGCTTCATATAATCCAAGTGTAGGATTCTTCTAGTGGTGATCCACACATGCTCCACGTATCTCTAGACGTCGCTGAAGGGATCTCCGGGTGCTAGCGCAGAAGAGCTTTCACTTGCGATGTTTTCCTTTGATCACCTTGATATGGTGGAGGTGGATCTCTCTCTCTCGTATATTGAGAGCATTCTTGGTGGAAAAGGAATTATCTCTTGGCATGAGAGATTTTCCAAATCTTTTGTGCACAACCAAACAAAAAAAATGGCTAGGCTAATGAGAAATATATAATTGGGATTTTTAATTACATAGAATAATAAAATGAATTAATTACCCGAAATAATTTATTCATTTCATTTAATTATTAGTAATACCCCATGTATAATAATAGCAGTTGACTATTATTATTACTTGACATGCACCCAGTGAATTAAACCTAATAATATTTAATTAAACAAATATTATTATTTCCCATAAATTCCCAAAAATAAATACAGAGCGTGTACATTTAATATATGCAGCGTGTACTTTTATTTTTCCATTTTTCTTTATTTCCTCCACCACATTTATTAGACCTTGAAAATGTTGATTTATTTCTAAAATAAATATCACTTCATTACTTGCTAATAAATATATTATTTCACCACAATATATTCTCTTGAATAACTAGTGTTGAAAGAAATTAAATCAGCCATCCTTAAATAATTATTAAACCACAATCAGGAAAAATCTTCATTTAACTTGTTAAATTAATATTTAAGTGAGATACTTGGACACACTTAGTGTGTGAACCTCTAGGATTGTTTCTCAGTGGCATTAAATGGAGCCTACCTAAAGTCCTAGGTTAGCATCTAGAAACACTCCAAGGAACCCATAGAGAAAGAAGTTAATGTCGCAATGACATGTCACCTCTTACGAACGCTTACCATGTAATAGAATCCCTTTGTCTCGATATCTCGAATCAAGCGGGTTGCATGCTAGTGCCATAAACCCATGTGCATGATTATTCTTTCTTTGAATTTCTAGAATTGAACTTTCCCATTCCTCACCATGGATATGGATTTATTTAGGCTATATCAATTCCATCAAAGGCCTAAGATATCTACTTCTATTATGGAACAGAAGATACAAATCCTTTCTTTCATTATCTATTAATGTAGTATCACTTGTGACACACCCTACGTATCCTACCTCGCTGCGAACAACATGTCATCACAGTTTTCATCAATACATCTAAGTGGACGAGTTTTAATACCCATTAGTAATAATTTTATAGTCAAAGGACCAACACACACATCCATAGATAGGAACATCCAATGACACTATGAAATGTGGATTTCCTACTGGCGGGTCTCGTTCTCATAATATCCTCCTGAATATTACCAAGTGAGCACAACATGAGAAGGTGCCTCAATGTTTTATGAGTCCTCACCCCTAATGGCCTATATTATTTGTGTCCCTCAAATAACATCCTATAGCTATAGAACATATATTCTAGAACAGTGTTATGGATCTTCCGGGTTCTCATTATAGTAGGGATCCTCTATGACCCATTAATAAAACAACTATCCTTAGGACATTATCACATGCACTGTCACATAGAAGAAAAATCAAGATGTGATAAAGTATTTATTAATGAATAAATTACAATGTAGTTGGTTTTAGGAAACCAAATCCAACAGTTTGGTCATGGAATACAATCACTTTAATAAAGTTTCAAACATAATAAACATAGTATTTTCCATTTGTTTATTTCAGACACTGCAGAAACATTGAGAAAAATAATTTTTTTCTATATGTGTTTGGATAGTTAAATCTTATTATATATACCCAGATACTTATCCGATCATAGTACTTGTGATGATCCTTTTCATTTCCCCTGGCCTCATTCCATGATGTAGATGATATTTACCCACCACTCTATCATAATAGAATAATCATTAAAAGATAATATAAATTATATAACTAGGTGTTTGGTTCAAAAATGTTGGATGTAGTGTATTGAATATTGAAAAATTCCGTCATGTGTAGTTTGTTTTTTTTGGATATCCATGCATTGAATCTAATAAATAAATAGCTGGTGTATCAAAATTGACCGCAATGAGCATCCAATGATTCCTAAAAACACAAAAAATAAGTAAAGAAATAAATTAAAATATATTCGAAATGATTAAATTATAGAGTTTTACCCCTACATCATTAGTATTAAGAAGAGTCTATCATCAATAATTTTTTTGTTAAATGATTTGATCAGGCCTTCCACTATTTCACCCTCTTTCTCAGATTCTATTTTTGTTTGTTCTGTAGAGGTGATGTGAGGACTAATGAGTCAAAAAATATCATGCGAAAATCTATTCAATTGTTTTACATATATATTCTTGAGAAAAATATGAAATGTATTTAGTCATAATTATCATAGTATATCAGCTTTTGGAAAATCAAATCATCAAAACTTTCCTCGTGTATACATTTACAACTTAGTCGCCCATCCAATTATACGTCAGGATTTCACTTACATTTTCAACACTAATGAAATATGGATCTTCCCCTCCATACATATTTTCATCAAAAATATTGTGTGAGTACCATCTTCTTTCAACATTGTATCCACATGATCCTATAATGATAATAAATGAAGATATATAATGGGTGGGTTTAAGGTGCTTTCGGTAGATAGTTTTGATCAATTGGTTGATCCTTGAGATGGTTTTGAGCCATTTTTTCTTTTCACCCCCTGTTCTATGTCCTTAGGTGATATCATTCATCAGTTCAGACCTTTTTTCATTAAATGGTAAAGGTTTATCATGAAAAATAAAATATAAATGAATACGTCCTTGTCAACATGTTTTCTTACAACTTGTGACATCCATGCCATGAATGTTCCAAGAGATTTTTCAACCTTTTGAATATCTTCATCTTGAATTGGAACATGTAGATTGGTGCTAAGATCATGGGATATGTTAATTGAAACTTTGACATGACATGTTGGAAGTGTTATTTTATGTATCATGGTGTTCTGGATATTGAATACCATAGACCTTTCTACAAGGTGATGGGTAGGTGTTGATAGATATAAATCATAGTCATTTTCACCATGTAAAATATCAGTAAAGGAAAGGTATTAGTGTCTATATGATTCAAAATTCATAGAAAAAATTATTATAATATTTATTACCACGTCCAATATAGGTTTTTTTATGGGAATGGCTCACCTCAATGCTAGTGGGGGTGGGATGGGATCTTTATGTACTAGTTGTTCTTGAGTTGCTTCTTCTCCATTCCCACCGACATCAAATTTGTCACGAACTCTCTGTGCAATTGCATAAGTTCTTCAAGGATAGTTATTATTTCTCTCATCATTGGCATTTCTTCACTTTGATACTACTGTTGTTTTTTTCTCAAAAAAATGTTTGGGGTATCACCCCAAAACCCACACCTCTGGTGTGACCATAATTTTCTAGTTGCATAAAAGCTATTGAAAGTATGTCTGAATCTGGTTTGGATGATTCTAATTCCTATGACTATGTCAGATAGAAAATATAGGATAATAAACAATCATTGTTATGTAATATTGATTTAAATCAAAAAATATATTTATTATTTCATACTTACATGTTTCTCACACTTTTTGTGTATTTTCATCTATTGTTATCCCATCTTAATTTTCACGCGCCTCCTTCTATAACACATGGGGTGGGATGGAAGTGACTTTGGATTTTGATTCATCAATATGTATATAAATAGAGGATAATAGTTATGGTGTTTTTTTAGGTCACATAAAATTATTATGGTATATTTAAAATATATACATTTTTTTTCAAGTGAAGAATACCCTATTCTTGCTTTACGGTAGGGGTATGCTGGTTTTGTTGCTCGTTCCTTATTTTCAGAACCTAGTTACCATTTCATAAATAAAAAACTATCAATCAATGTGATGAATACACATATCATCAAACAATGTATTACCAAATACAATGTAACTAAAAAGACTACTTTAGATGATGTCTAGTAATTGCATCCCACACTCCTTGGGTTATCAGGTGTGCATAAATAAGAGGTAGGTGTAATTTTATTTTCCCTTCATCATCTTTAAGATAACAGCTCATAAAAAATCGGTGAAAGCCTCTATGAATTCTTCCAGTAGGCCTTAATACATATTCCTTATGTGAGTCATCCACTATAATTGTACTCTATAAGGGATGATGAATAGTAAGTCAATGTTTCATTATTTTATTTTTTATTAAATTAATAAAATTATATCATAATGTTACATAATATCTCCCCACATCAGTGTCTTAAGCCCGGTGATAACATGGTGCCACAAATATACATAAATAATCATGAATTTCTATGTGATGATTTTAATGTAACTACGGAACATGGCCTTGTTGGGGTTAACATGTTGGCCCTTCTTATTTCATCCGACCTCGTATTTCATTCCTTTGGATTTTACCTTAAGGATTTTTTCTAACACTATCAAACTAAAACTCTCCTATTTTATCTATGTCTCCAATGTTTCATTTCTTACCATTTCCTCAATTTCAACATCATTAATATGTTCTTACGGAGTGCTAACATCATCATGTGCAGATGGTGGTTGTACCTCTGCACTGAGATAAGAAACAAAAATAGGTTGAGAAACTTGTTGGTCCTTTACACTGCGAGTAGCAGGAAGTTGATAGACCTATTGTTCCTCTGAACTATAAGTAGCAACAGGTTGAGAGACCTGTTGTGCCTCATTATTTGGAGCATCATGACATGAATAATTCATTATTTTCAGAAGTAGTTTAAAATTTAATTTATATTACATAAAAGTATTAGTGAATATATAAAAACATAAGGTAAAATATTGAAAATTTAAAAAAATATAACCAGATTATTGAACTCTCTTTTTTTAAAGGCTGAAGGGATTTTTCCCCTCTATAGATTATCTAAATACCCTCATTGTGGTCTCCTCTAACAGAAAAAATTTCTTCTACATTGGCACCACTGTGAAATGATTGCGACGTTCCAATTAAGGGTCCATCCTCCATTGAATTTCTTTTTGACCCTTTAGTGGTTTTGGTCGATAATAGAACAATTTACTACTTTCGGTTTGTGGGATCTGTAACATAAAATAATTGTACTGCTTATGATGACATTATAAACAGTTCATCTTTGTACCCTTCTTTACTGAAATCAACTTTCACGAATCCCAAATCATCTATTTTAACACCACTTTTATTATCAAACCACTTGCATTGAAAAATCGTCACATGGAAGTTCAAATAATACAACTCCCATATTTGTTTGATGATGCTAAAGTATGAAATATTCACATAAATTAAATTTTTGTCCTTATCACTAGAAACATGCAACAATTTAGCCACAAGGGTAACTCCACTATTCTTTATGGTACTATCTTTATCATGTTCATTAGTATAGATTGTATAACTATTAATTACATAATTATTATAAGATAATACATAAACACTTGATCCTCCGGCTAGCCATCAAAGTCATTCTGAAATTGAGTCTGGATTTTGATCTAACTCCTTAAATATATGGTCCTGAAACCATCCTATAAACTACTGATTATGTGCATTTGATATCCAATTTTCATCCCTTGATGGATTCAAATTCCTAATAATTTCATTGTGGGTTTTGACATATGGGTCAACCTTTAAACTCTTATGAAAAATGTAAAGGTGGGCCTAGTTCTGATCTGTAATATTGATTTTAAAGACCCCTCTTCTAAAGAATAATTCACCTGCAAGCTACCGAGTGTAAAGAGATTTTGGTAGACCAATTATTTCCACACTTGACATGTATTCAGTACATAATTCAATGAATTCCTAAAAAATATACGGCTCTAAAATACAACCCTATAAATGACTTTTTTTTTTGACATACCCTTTCAAAATATTCATATACCGTTCAATGGGGTATATCCATCTATAGTGTACATGACCACATAGTATAATCTCTGTCACCAAGTGAACCATCAAATGAACCATCATATCAATGAATTTCAGTGGGAAGAATATTTTCAATTCACATAATATGATGGAAATTAATCTTTCCATACTCAATAAATTTTTTTGGTCTATATCTTTGTGACATATAACTTTGAAGAATAAATAGATCTTCGTTAATGTATAACATACATTCTTGGAAAAAATGTGTCGTAAAGCTATTGTAATTAGATCTAGCATCAATGCATGACAATCATAAGATTTCAGAACCTTTAACTATAAATCAATCATTGAAAAAAATTTCTTGATAATTGATAAATACCCTTCTAGAAACTTTACATCATTCAAGAAGTTGAAAAACTGATATCTCTCCTGCTTGGAAAGAGTGTAAGTAGTTGGAGGATGAAAAGTTTTTTTTTCACCCTTCACTGGCGCCAACTCTTCTCATATTCTCATTTTAACCATGTCCAACCTAGCCTTAATTTCATACTTTGTTTTTCTGGGTGCATTTAGAAATGTGTCGGTGAAACTATCACATATATTTTTTTCGACATGAATAACATCAAGAAATTGTTTTACGTACATACAATTCCAGTATGGTAATTAAAAAAACAGATCTCTTCTTCCAACTGATTTTTATAAGTTTTTTTGAAAATGGTTTACCAAAATCAGTGTCCAAAAATTTTACTTTCTAAAATAGTTGATCACCTTTTAGTGGAGATGGTGTTATACCTTCTTTTGAACTTCAATCGAATGATGTCATCCAAGATCAGTACTTATGTCATCGGGGTAGAAATATGCAATGCCATGGAAACACAATTTTCAATGAATGTTTCGATCTAATTGACCATGTAACTTATTCATAGGAAGGACACCCATAACATCCTTTAATTATATGAAAGGTGATTTTGGGGGCACCCTCAAATGATTAATGGTTTTTGGGGTACTTATGTGCAGCAGAGTGGATGACCATGGGCGTCTCTCAAAGGAGGAAGTAAATTAAACAACATATTAAAGGCATTTTTGAAAATAAAATAAAAGGAAATAAGAACACTAATTAAATGTATGGGGGTTTTTTATTATTTATAAAACTATAATAATTTTTCTCGAATAATATTGTATAATTTTTTTGTTATTATTTTTGAAATGAAGTTAGATTAAAAAGGCACAACAAGAAGTTTAAAAAAAAATTAAAAGGCATAATCAATCTAAATCTACCTTTTCACTTAATTATTTATCATTATCATTTAAATTAACATCCACTTCATTATAATCCTCTAATTTTTTAAACCTCAAACCCTATGGTAGTTAATTTAACCACAAATATGAAATTACTTAAATCCTAGGATAGCTTCGTAACATGCAATTGTAGAACCCTACTTTAATCGATGTTCTTAGGTTGGATAACGTTTAGTGGTTTATTAGAGCACATATACACTCTAGAAATTTGTATTAATTGAGTTTAGGGATTATATTTGAACTCTACAAATTTATCACGCGTGGTCTTGTATTACCGATTAAGATCGCACTCTCACAATTTACACAAACCTCAACCTCGTATGTTTTTGTGTCAATTGTTAAATTTCTTCCTTAGTTTAATTTATCTTGAAAACTCAATTAATATATAATATTAATTAAATTCTATTATCTCATTTATTCAATATAAATTGATTAATAATATAAGAGATAGATCGATTACTAAAAAGAATACTCTTCCATGGGTGGTGTAATAATCGTAAAAGCGAGTTGCATTTGCAACGATTTATAATGGGTATAAACCAATAAAATTTCTACTCAAGAATTACAGCCCAAATAGGATGATAAGAAAATAATAAATTGGATAAAAATAAAAATAATGGGAAATAATATAAGAATTTTATGGAAAGAACAAAAACATTGCAATAAAGAAGAGGAAGGGAAGAGAATTTTGGAGGAGATCCTAGCCTGAAATATTCCCTCCACCAATGGTCAATTTAAATGGAAAATAAACACTTCAAATCTCATACCAATCCTATAAGGCACGTCCAAACCCCTACAAATGAGAAAAATACCAATTTATAGAGTGGAGGGGAGGCTAGGTTACAGGTGATTTTAAGTGTGAATGGGGAAATTCGGCCAAATATTTTAATCCCAATTGAAACACATAGTTTCCCTCTTAAACGCGTGAGTTATCTGGCCTTATAGAAGGATTATTTATGCCTAATAATGTTCCTGATATTCCCTCAAAATTTGGGCCCAATACAAGTCCATATAAAGAATATACAGCCTAAATGGTGAAGTGATGTCCAATCTGGATAGTTCAGTCCAACCTTGTCTTCATGAACCATTTACTCTACACAAATTCACAATCCAGATCCCATGTATTGAATTTAATTTGTATCCCATTAAGTCAGGAACACTGTTACAAAATTTCAAATCAAACTAATATACATAATAATATTTATGCCTGAAATACTAGTGGATTTTAAAAGGGTAAAACTGGAATTTCCATGAAATTTCAAAATGAATGATCTAATCCCAAATATTCTAAAAATTATCATATTTAGTACAATGTGAAGAAATTGTTTCATTTATAATCAATAATATATTTAATAAAATTGTGTTTTATCATCATACATCCTAAAATTTTTCCATAAGCAGAAAAGTCATTTATCATCCCGCATAATATATCTCTCAATGTGAAATCGTCATTTCTATAAGCATCATACAACGTAACACGCGAATACCATAAGAATTTAAAATACTCAACCAATGGATCAAAATAAACATAAATATCATTACTCAGTTGTTTCAGTCCTGATATAAGCATAGACGACATTATGTGTTTTCGTTTCATGAATAACCACGATGGCCAATTATAATTTACCAACACAACCAGCCATTTATTGTGAGTGCTTCTTTGAAAAACAAAAAGGACTCACTCCATATGTAGATGATGCAATATGAAGGTTTCTCGACACATTTATAAAATCAGGATACTCATGATTTATTCTCTTTGATTGAGTAGAGTCTACTGGGTGATGTAGTTTCCCATATTTATTTCTTCTTTCTATGTGCCACATCAATTGCCATGCGGTCTCCTCACTTCCATCTAGTCTCTTAAACCATGGGATGATTGGAAAGTACCATAAAAATTTCATATTACCAAATTTATCTTTCTTGTATTGAGAAGAAGCACACTTTTTGAATTCATTAAGTGAATTGTGGTGCTTGAAAAACTGTATACAGTCATTTGGGCAGGCATGTATTCGTTCAGAGATCATACCCATCAAATGTAACATTCATTTGACGTTGTATGTAAATCTAGGTAGCTCATTATCTTCTAGGAGAATGTCATTTAATTGATAATGAAATTCAATAAAACTGGCATCACTTTATCCATTGCCTTCTTTTAAATTATTCAGACTCAGTACGGCTGACAATACTGTATATTTTGTGTGACCACCATACAAAGGCATATTTTTACAACTCTTTAACTGCTCAAACAATTTTGGGCAATCACTAATATCATATTCAACTGTCCTTGTCATTTCCTCAATATGATATTCATCACCATTCACATATGTAATCACGTCCTTGATGCGGTCTTCTTCATTGTCCACACTTGTAATCATATCAGATGATCCATAAAATGACTTGTTATCCTAGCCACTAGCTACATTCAATTTTTCCCTGCGTTTATTACATCATTTACAACTTTGATATATTCCATGACAGATCAACTGTTCTTCCAACTCCTCTGGAATAACTTTTCTTGAATAAAAATAGTGTAAACACAAACAAAGGATTTAAGAAGGGTCAGATGCATGATCTTTTGCAAACTTGAAGAACTCTTTCACTCCATCTTCATACTCTCTTGTCAAATGATTTTCATATATCCATTATTTATTTACATCCATTCTATTTGATTTGGTGATATTATAATTTAACAAAATATATACACAAAATATTGATATAATGTAATGGATTTTCTAATTCTATAAAAATATAACTAAAAATATTTTGAAAAAACTATAGTAAAAATGTCCTCTGAAAACTATTTGAAAAATTACACTTGAAATCCCATTAAAAAACCAACCATTTACACAAATCAATTTTTAAAATAACATGCCCTTTCTAAAATAAATCGATCAGTTCCAAACATTCTTTCACAAAACCATGATTCATTTTTTTAATTCATTAAAGACAACTTCATGACCCAACAATCTTAATCATTTAAAATGGGTGACTCCCTTTAAGAAACATTTCGAAACACTTGAATCATTTTAAAAGAGACACTTAAGAATTTTCACAAAGACATAGATCCCAATATAGAAACTTTATAAAAGATACATAGAGAACACCTTGATTTATCCCAAATCAATCAGTGTTGTATGATTCCATCACATTATTACAAAGTTAGGTGTAATAATAATAATTTTCATAAGAATTTGATTTTGTTCTCCCCACCATTGGATACCCCTTATCCATGATTCCATTGTCTAGTTATATAAATTATCCTTCACCACAACACTAGAGTCCCAAGGGATATGTTCTATAGTTACTGACCACACTCGTAACCATGAAACACTCACATTCCAGTTTACTACAAACACTGCATTATCTCAATGATCCTTAGCCCACACAAAATCAATTGGTTTTACACCCTAAGAACAATGTATATGTATCTCACTTGAAGTATTATAGGTTCCATCATATATAAATACACCTAATAAAATCTATAATCATGAACCCATTACATAATCAAAAATTTCTCAAGTGTCATTCCTTTCACATAAAGAATTTTTCTATTCCACTCATCACTAGAAGAAACTATGTTGATTTCTTGATCCTTTTAAGTACATCATGTCTCAAGTCAAATTAAAAAAACTATGGTACTAATCTAATATATGGTATGATTTTCCATAGTCTATTTTCTAAAATCTTCAAAAATACTTTATAAATGACATTACAAAAACTAGTAATTCTATAATTCTTAACTGAACTCAAATCAGTAACCTCTAGAACAAAGTGATGAGAGTATCATTATAAGTCTCAAGATAATTTTTACATCTCCAAAACTCATTCATGAGGTTAACAACATGAAGAACCAAAATAGTCTAGATCCTTTTAAAAAAATTCATAAATAAAATCGAGGTTTACTAACATTTATGGATGCATCAACCGAAATTCCACAACCACTTCATAACATTGAATATCAATAGTTAATAATTCATTCATATAATTTGTTAAGTTTTAATAAAATAATAATTTATATATTTTGATATAAAATTATTCTAAGAAGAAAATATGATTTTATAATCACTTTAATTATATAATTTTCCCTTTGTGGGGATTCACCATAAAGTACTTGCGGGTGGAAGGATTCATTACATGTGTTGTTATGGTTATTTGACCAGGGTATCCAAAAAGTGTCTAATGTATCTTTGGATAGGTAGGGATAACAAAATATATATTTCATTAATATCCCAATTTATGCCTTAATAAAGATATCAATGTATTCCCATATGAGGTAGGATTTTCATCCAAACAACATAAATTTCATGTGGTGTTCTTATTCCATTTATTTCATACATTTATCCTTTATCGCTCATTTTCCTCTCGGGGAGGTATTTTAAAAACATTGAGGTTATTGGAACTAGATGGTAGAGAACTGATGTAGTGACTTAGATGTATCTTTACTTCTATGTTATGGTATATTAGGTTTGGTGATTTTATTCAATTTGTGTATGTTCTGAAATTTATTCCGCTATCTTCAAGTTTCAGGGGTTCAATTTATGTTTTGAGGAGTTTAACATTTGGATTGTTGATTTGTACCAAATATAACTAGTGGAATCAAATATTTTTTTATTATAACACAATTTACCAAAAATTGGTGTTAAATATTGGTTATATAACATGTGGTGATTATTTTCTCATGACTCGATAGAATGACTTGGTTTCAAGACTACTAGAATTACACTAGTGAAATGGTTTTCATGGATTTAGTGGAATTGCACTAGTAGCAAAGTGGTGTTACCATTGAAATGGTTAAGGTTTGGATTGATATTAAATGGTGGAGGATTCAGACTTTGGGAGAAAATGGCCTTCCTACTATTGGAGAGTTCAAAAGTTACATTGATTTTGAATTAGTTAGAAGTGAGGTGTTCAGTAGAATGGGAAACCGTGAGAAGAAAGCATTGAAATTTTTTACAAAGTGTGTGTCCAAGAGAATATGGATCTAAGATGAAAAAACGACATGTCTTAATGATTTTGATCATTAAAGGTGGATGTGTAGTAGAGGGAGGGATCAAGGAGTATGATTGGTCGAGGTTTTGCTGCAACAGTGGATCTCAGTGAGAATGTATCAATGCCTAAAAAGTGAAGCATTTTGATCCATACCTAGGGAGAGCATATTGATTCCTTGTAAGTGTGGGGATGTAATCCCATACTATGGAGAGCATATCAATGTCTATCAAGTACATGTCCTTGGTACCGCCTATGTAATTGGGGTTCTAATGATAAATGAAATAGAGGAGATCAAAATCAATCATGAAGTTGATCACATAAAATCTGAATGACTTAAAAAAAGTATCCATCTCACCTCTAAACACACTTCACTGAAACAACCCCTTTTTTCTCATGTATAAAAAATTCCAAAAGAAAATCAATCTACTTTATATAACCATAAAAATCATATACATGATAAATATATAATGTTAATAATTTAGTTCTATTGTTATATATATTTATAAAATTACATACACGATAAATATATATTTATATTTATAAAATTATAATTTAAATAATTATGAAATTATAAGAAATATACTTATTATATTTATAATCTTAGAAATATATAAAATAAATATATTAATTATATATATTTATACAATTACAGATGTATATAACCATATTTCTTCTAATTTTGTAATTATTTTTATGAATATATATTTATTTATATTTATAATTATAATTGAATATATATATATATATTTAAACAATGATAAAATTATAAAAAAAAATAATATTTATAATTTTTATAATTTTATTCATATTTATATTTAATATATTTATTATAATTTTATAATTATTTAAAGATATATGTATTTATTTATACTATAAATATAAATATTAGTATTTATCTCTCAATATTTCTATATATTTATTTAATTATATATTACGTTATATATGAAAATAATAAATATATTTTTTATGAATTAATAATTATTTAAATGAATAAATATTTATTTATATTTATAACTAATAAACATGTATTTATTTATTTGTAATTAAAAAAATTTATAAATAAACTATTTATAGTTGTATTTATATATATATATATAATTATAAAATTATAATAAATATATTTAAAATTTTGTAAACATATATAATTAATATATTTATTATAATTTTCTAATTATTTAAATATATCTACAATTATTTAGAATTATATTTAAAACTATTTGTATTTATTTATAGATATTTGTATATAAATATATATATTTAATATATTTTTTATATTTTTTTAATTATTTAAATATATCTATATTTATTTATGAATTATAATTATAAATATTTGTATATATTTATAAATATATATATTTAGTTATATATTTATAACTTTATAAGCAGTATAATAAATATATTTATTATAATTTTATAATTTTTTACATATATATATAGTGATAATTATAACTATAAATAAAAATATTTATATAAATATTTATATATTTATAAGTATATATATATAATTAAAAAATATGTATTTATTATAATTTTATAATAATATAAATATATATATATATAGTTACAATTATAATTAGAAACAAATATATTTACAATGTATTTATATATACTTAAAATTTAATAATTGTAAATATAATAAATATATTTATTCTTTAAATATATTTAATGTAATTTTATAAGTATTCAGAACATAATATAGTATATATATGGGTTACATAATTTAATCATATACACCTATAGTAAAATATACATAATAATAAACGAGTCATTAATGGACAACATGAATAGTAAGAATAATGTAATGTATAGATGAACATTCATGATGGTACATAACTTATATGCACGAATGATAAATATATTAATTGACCAAATTCATTGGAAACACATATACATTGAATTATAATCTTATAATTTTTTTAAAATATTATATATATTTTTTGAATTACTAATATATATAAATATATATATATTAATTATAAACATGCATTTTTTATTTAATATATAAAATAAACATTATTTTTGAATATAAATATAATAATTTTATATAAATTATTATTAGAAACTTTTATCAGCACTTTTAGCTAGAGCTGATAAGCCCCACCCCCCGTATCAGTGCTTTCTGGTGAGTGCTAATAAAACGAAGCACTTTCTTTGCCCTGTTTTGTGGTAGTGTACAACATTGGAAGGAATCTGCATATATCCTCAAGAAATCAAATTAGAGATTTATTATTGAAGATAAGCAACAAAAAACTTTTCTAGAGGAGAAATCTAATCCACATCCTTAATCAATCCACTAAAAGGACTTGTTTAGACAAATTAACTTTCCCTTAGACTTTATCTGTCCATAGACCATATCCAATCCCTATATATCCACTATCAAGAAGTCCATCCACCTTCTTAACTATAATAGAGTTTGGTCCATTTATATTAACCCATTCACCACTTGCAGATGTTTCTTCCATTTTCATCTTCTTAGGCATCTGTATTTCACATGCTTCTACATCATGACAATTTAATGAATAAATAGAACATTTGACAACCCTACTATAGTTATTATTTGAATTTAATATAATTTTATAATCAAAGAAAAATTAGGGATTATTTTCATATTCAATCCTAAGATCCAGACCATCATTGGATGTAGAAAAAAAACCTCAAAAACTGAACCTAAATCAGCTTCAACCAAAACCCTAACATAGCAACCAAACCTGGCATTTTTTGTTTCCTTTTCCATCTTAATAGGGACCCCGATCGAAGAGGTAATGTCATTCAAAATTTAATAGTTATAAAGAATCCAATTTAATCCATAAATTTTAAATCAAACCTATTCATAAGTATTCATAAAATTTAAAATGTATAAATTAAAACTCTATTCATGAATTTGAAGAGCTCATGGTTTAGGGGACATCAGGGAATACACCTATGCCCTCTTCTTGAGTTCATGATTTCAAAACATAAGTTGAATAATGTCTCACCCATTTGTATTGAATCTCTAATTTTTGAAACCCCTAAGAGTGATAATCGACTAATAAAAGAATCAGGCCTTCAAGATTTCTCTCCCTTTGAAAGCACAATCCAAGCAGCAATGGAGTGTATAAACATCTCTAGTGTAACTGATTCTTCAATTTCAACAATCGAAGAATTTTAAATTTTTAACAATATGGCCATATTCTTCATCATCGAATGATGAAAAAACCTTTAATTTAGGTTTTTAGAGTTTTGACTATCCTCCTTGCAACACGAAGCTACTGAATATTTATGAATTGGGCCATCTGAGGGTCTAGGGTTCCCAGACGAAACCTACTTAGACTAATTCACACAAGAAAAATAGACATAAATCTAGGGATAAACAATCATAATCAATAACAATCTCCCACCACCCTTTATCCATGAAAAAAATCATCAAAATTCCATGGATTTAGCATTCAGAGGACACCAACTTATAACAAACACTTTAAGAAAATAAGCTAAAACTAACCCAATCAAATTCCTCCACATTATACCAAAAATAATACAAGAATAAAAAAAATCAAAAAATATTAGCTCTCGGATAATATAAAGATCTGTCCTATGATACTAGAGCATGAATTATGGCATCTTGCCTTTTTATCACATAACTTTTCATTAAAAAGGTACAAATAGAAGATCTTTTAAAGTATTTTTTCTTGGAAAAAAGGTACATAATACATGAAAACTTAAATTATTTTAAACAAATTAAAATGATTCTTCATTGATTCATCCTAATTACATTTACAAAATCTCATAACCTGGTAACATACATCAAAAGAAAGGGTGGATATAATACTCAGTAAAGGAAAACGAGAAAAATAATTTACTTGTGATCTTGAGAAAAAATCAATAAGAACACAAGGAATATCATAAAGTCATGAGAAATGGATAAAAGGGGAATATAATAATAAAAATAACTTGAATTATAAAATGGATTTTTTTCTACAAAATTAAATGAGACATGCATAAGCATATCACGACGGTTTTTCACAGAGGTTCTATAAAAATTACCAAGGTTATTCACTAAGGTATAATAAAACTTGTCATCTCTGGTGATTAATTTCTATTCCCAATGCATTGGAGTGATATCATGGTGCACTATTAATATTTATTAATTAATTTTATCCTCATATATCATAATAAAAAGTTTCATAAATAACCCCTGGACAATAGAAGAAATTAGTTTTATATAAAAAACATGATGTTTTAAAAAGTGCTTAGAGACACGATCTTTATGTCATTTATAACCCAGAAAAATGGAATTAAAGTTTTATGTATGTAAATTTTCAGATAAAATAAATCATTTTTAAATCTTGGTGAATATCCTGAGAATATAAATAGGTTTGGGTATTCACAGAAAGAAAATAAAAGAGAATTTCTTGAGGAGAAGAGAGAAATTTTGAGAAGTAAAATCAGGAGCATAACGGGTATAAAACATGTTTTTAAAAAATGGTAAAATGAGAAGGTACATGGGTATACAATTAATTAAGGACTATTAATATAATAAATTGATAAAATAAATTTTAAATAATAACTTAGTTTTGAAATCTTAAAGACATACCACATAAATAGGGAACATAAATGGAAAAGAGAAGTTGAAATTTCTTGTACCGTGAAGCGTAGTTCCTAAAACGTGAGGATCGGGACTATGGGGGCTTGAGGACACCTTATGAGGACTCCTTGGGATGAAAAAATATCATATCTTCGTTTAGTATGAAATGGGAGTGTAAGGAAATGGATAAATGGCTGGGTATTTATATCAAAAGTGGGTGATTTGTTTATATATTTCTAAATAAAGGCCTTGGACACTTGGGTATTGGTAAATTCAAAACCATGGGGTTTCCCATGATATTTTCCCATGGTATTGGAAACCTGGGAAACCTATTATGTTTTTTTAATACACATGAGTATACCATCATTTTATATTACTTAATTTAGTATGGAAAGTTAAAGTTTTCAGAAAATAAAATTTTTAAAGTCAAAGATTCCATTCTGGAATTTGGAAAGTAAATTATATATTTGAAAACTGATTAAAATATATTAAAATACTTTATATTAATAAAATAAAATATTTTAATTCGTGTGTTGTGTTTAATTAGTTATTATATCATTATGACATAATTATGATGCCATTAACATACCAAAAACCTCAAACTGTGTTTTTACTATTCACAAAAAAGTAAAGTATTTTAGAAAATTTCATAAATTCACCCTAACCCAATTTATACATGATAATTTATAAAATAATATTTATTTTATCATAATAAGTATAAAAATATGATAATTATACTTTTTAATATAAAAACCCTTATTTATTAAAAATAATAGTGGATTGTAAATGCATAGTAAAATTTATTACACTTGAAAACAAATATTTTATCATTTATATTTAAATAAGAGTGTTTTTATCACAATATTTTATTAAATTAACTATTATTCGTAATATATTAGTTTATTAAATTTATTTATATCTTTTTTATAAAGTACAATTTCTGTCCAAAACATTAATTTAACAAATTCTACATTAATTTTATTAAGAAAAATATCCTTAAAATAGAAATAATGGAATAAAAATTTTATTTTCAAAAATAAATTACACACTAAGGTTAGGAAATTTAACCCTTTATTACACCCTCATACACCGTAAGAGTAAGGTGTGCGATGGTAGTAGTTTTGTGGGGTGTCTCGGCTAACATCGACCTAGTGGTAATCTCCACTAACTGGAACTTCTCTCATAAGTGATTTTGTTCAAGCTTTACTTATTGAAGCTCAGCATGACCTTGGTAAAGAATAAATCTAGTGATAAAACCTCCCTCCAAAATTATAACAAATGGGCTTCAAATGACATGACTCTATTGGTTTAGGTCATCAACTATTCTTTCTGTATCAATTATCCTTTGTTAAAATTTAACTGATAAAATATAATGATAATGTTAAAATTATTATCAAGATTATAGTTCCCAATGGACATATTTTCCAATGGTCATAATTTTCCAACAGTCATAATTGACCAATGGTCATATAACTATTGAATCTATAAGGTCACATTTCTCTTTATATTAAAATTATTTTAAAAACATGGTTTTTGGTGAATAATATAACACACAATTTCATGAAACAATTATCATTAAAAAAGTTTGGATCATTACATCCCCCCTTAAGAAATTTGGTCCCTAAAATTTCAACTCTTTCCCTCCGTTGAGAAAAGGTGTGGGTACTTCTGCCTCATTGTCTCCTATGGTTCCCATGTCACTTCTTCATATACATGGTTCCTCTATAACACTTTGATGAGGTGGGTGGTCTTGTTGTGTAGAACATTATCTCTATGGTCCAATATCTACACCAGCTGATTCTCATAAGAGAGGTCTTGTTATAGTTGTACCACATTAGGATTCAGTACATGTGAATGGATAGGTTATTACTTCTTCAAGAGATATATGTGGAATAAATCATGAACATGAGCTAGATTTGAAGGAAGTGCAAGCTGATAGACCATTGATCCTATGAGATCAAGAATTTCATTGGGGTAAATTTACCTTGGGATAAGATTCACTTTCTTCCCAAACCACATGACTCTCTTCCATGGTGATATCTGAAGGAATACTTTATCACAAACACTAAACTCCAAGTCCCATCGACATTGGTCAACATAGTTCTTCAGCCAAATCTGAGTAGCCTTAATGTGTTGTTGGATGAAATGAACCTTTTCTGCCACCCCTTCACAATATCTGTCCCAGGAATCTTTCTCTCAACTACATCCCAATAAGTAGGAGTTATACATCACTTCCCCTATAGATCTTCATAGGGAACCATTTGAATACTCAAATGAATATTTTTTTTGTATGAGAACTTAACTAATGGTATATATTGATTCAATCCACCTTTAAATTCCATTTATCATGTTCTCAGCATATCCTCAAGTGTTTTAATAGTCTTTTTAGATCGGACATTAGTTTAGGGGTGATAAGCCATACTGAAATTCAATTTGGTACACAAATCATGTTGAAGTCTTCTCTAGAATTTTTATGTGAGCCTTATATCATGATAAAAAATGATAGAAAGTGGCACTAAATAAAACCTCACCACTTACTTTAAATAAATATTGAAATTTTGATCAATAGATATGTCTTCTTGAATATAGATAAAATGGGAAATCTTGATGAGCTGGTCGACTAAAACCCATGTCACATTGTTTCATTTGGATGTCCTTGAGAGACCAGTGACAATGTCCATAGTGATATTATCCCATTTCCATGGTGGTATGAGTAGTGGTTTTAATACCCATTTAGGAATATTTTTCTCTCAATTTAGTTATTGACACACTAGAAACCTTGTAGTGCAGTTGACAATTTCCCTTTTCATGTTATCCCACCAATAATGATCATGAAGGTCCCTATACATTTTAGGGCTTCCAATATATATAGAGAATGTAGATCTATGATCTTCATTCATCATATCCTACTTTATTTCTATAATATATGGAACACATATCCTTGTGAAAAATTTCAATACACCTTCTTGATCAATATTAAACTTAGTAAACTTCCCAATCTTCATATCCTCTATCTTCTTCTGTAACAAAGGATATTAACTTTTAGATTTCTTGATCATCTTTGGTAATGATGTTTGGGATGTAATTTGAGACAGGGTTGACTATGTATCTTTCCTTATGATTCTCATGTCCAATTTTACTAGGTCTTTGATCAAAGGGTCTCCTTGAATCCTCAACATTACCAAACAATAAGGTATTTTCTACTTAATGCATCATAGACTTTATTTTCTCTTCAAAAGTGATAATTAATTAAATAATAATACTCTTTAAGAAGTTAAAACCATCTCATATGTCTCATGTTCAATTACTTTTTCATGAAAATATAATTCAAACTTTTTTGGTCTATGTATATATCACATTTCTCCACACAAAGATAGTGCCTCCATATCTTGAGAGAAAAAAAAACACAGCTAACTCCAAGTCATGTGTAGGATAATTCCACTAACGAGGATTCAACTATAGAGATTCATAAGAAATAAAATTTTCATTTTTCATGAGGGAATACCCATTCCCATTAATATATTCACTAATTTGAATAATTAATCCTTCTCTGATAGAGGGTAGAGTTGACACAAGTGCAATAACCAATATCTTCTTCTGCTCTTAAAAACTTTATTTACACTATTTTTTCCAGATGAACTTGGCTCCTTTTCGAGATAACACGGTTAGTAGATCATAAATTCATGATTTTTTTTATAAAACCTCCTATAATATCCTCTAAAATAAGGAAACTATGAATTTTAGTTATTATTGTAAGATGAGGCCAATCCTTCACAACCCTTTTCTTGTAAGGGTCAACTAAGATTCTTTATTGGTTACAATGTTACCCAAGAAATAATCTTTTTGTGACCAAAATTCACATTTTATGAACTTTCCAAATAGTCTCTCTTTCCTCATAGTTTTAAATATAACCCTTAAATGATCTTCATACTCATCATAACTTTTAGAATATATTTGAATATCATCAATAAAAACTACGAAAAAGTTATCAAGGTAGTCTCTAAAGACTCTATTCATAAAATACATAAATATATAAAGAGAATTAGTAAAGACAAAAGGCATAACAGCAAAATCATAATGCCCATATCCTGTTTGGAAGGAAATATTTGGAATATATTTTTTCTTGACCCCCAATTGATGATAACTAGATCAAAGATCAATCTTAGAGAATAATTGAGGCTCACAAATCTGGTCAAATAAATCATTAATCCTTCGAAGAGGGTACTCGTTCTATACTGTGATCTTATTAAGTTCTCTATAATCAATGCATAGCTGTATTGATCTATCATTCATCTTCACAAAGAGAAAAAGTTATCCACAGGTAGACAAACTTGTTTAGATAAACCCTCTCTCCAAAAGATCTTGAGGGTATTTTTTTAATTCCATTAGCTCCACATTTTTCGTTCTATATGGGGTCATTGATATTCGATTGGATCCAATCATGAGTTCAATGGAGAACTATACCTTTATTTCTGAAGGAGGTTGAGGTAAATCCATAGGAAATCTATCAATGTATTATTGAACAATATAAACATTTTATATTTGTATACTTTCATTTATTTCTTCATCTTCACCAATAATTATAAAGAAGGATACAAGAGGTACTTCTAAGAAAATCTCAGGTCAAGATATCTCTCCTCTGAAAAAATTGTATGTTTTCCATTCAAGTCTATTGAGATTTTATTTATTCTACAATTGATATTAGCATTCTACTTTGAGATCTAGTCCATCCCTAGTATAATTTCAAATTACAGAATGGGAATTGCTGTTATATTTACAATAAAATGTTTCTTCTCAAATCCAATACTAGAGTTTCTATAAATTTCTAATGCATTAATAATACCTCTAGATTTCTTGACTGATAACTCTACATATATAAGTTTATGGATTGATACTATATTCTTTGTAAACTTGGAGGAAATAAAGGAATGTGTAGAACTTGAATCAAAAAATGTAATTACTATATTTTAGATAATAATGAGAGTACATACCACCAAATAATTTGGAGATTCAACTTTAGTAATCATGATAAAAAAAGCATGAACTTGATCCGTTGTCCTATGCTGAGGTTGATGGTGATTCCCCTCCATTAACATTGGATTTGGACAGTGATTGGAAATGTGCAAAATCTTTCCACACATGAATCATTGAACTTTAGGCTAGGCATGTACCATCTTCTATTTACATTAGTATTGAGAAGTTGAGGCTTCAACACACTATGAATGTTCTGATCAATATGGTCATCTGTTCTACACTTTTAATATTTCAAACTCTTGAGAATGTAGTTTCTTTAATGCTTATTCCCACATTTATTACATGTGGGAAGTTACACTTTCTTTTCCTCCTCTTCCATTATAAAATTTTATCCCTAATCTTGGCTTTATTGATCTCTTCTTTTCATTATATCTATGGGACCACTGCATCTCTCTGAACTCTAGTCCAACCTTCATTAAACTTCATATTATCTCCTCATAGAAGTAAGAGTCTCTATTAGATATATTATACCATAGATGGGGTCTTATTCCATCAAATAATCTATCAACCTTTCCATTAAGATCCACTAGAAACCTATAGGTGTAGTGAGAAATCCTGGTAAAGGTTATCTGATAGATTCCCATAGAATGATTTTCCTTTTTCTTTAGCATTAGTAATTCATTCTCTATTTTTTTCACATTGAATGAGGGGAAATATTATTAGAAAAATTTTACCCTGAACTCTTCTCACTCCATAGAATCAATATACCTCTTGGATTTATGTTATTAATCAGTTCCAACCACTAATCATCTTCTCCCTCTAATCGGTTCAAAGCCAGGGTGACTGTCTCTTACTCCTAATAAAGGATTATAGAAAAATATTTTCTATAGATCTGATCCATTGTTTAGAAATCAATGGGTTGGTAGATCTATGGAATAAATGTGGTCGTTGATTCAAAAATGTCTCAATGTAATGTTTTTTCCTTTAAGGTTAATTCAGTCTCTCAACTTGATTCAAGTTATTTCTCATAACTTGAGTCATTTGATTCATCATTCTCATTAATTTTTCCATTTTGACTTCCATCATAGGGTTTTCGGTGGATGGTATATTGTTCTCACCATTTACATATTTCCTCATATTTCCCACCATTTTCTAAAAGAAGAAAACTTAGTGGGAAATTTGTTTCTTTTAATAATATTATAACTCTAAAAGAATTTTATGTCTCAGAACATCATGCATAATTATACTAATCATTAAAATTAATTAAAATTTCTATAAATCCTTTATAATGGCTCATAAAGAGCTTGTGATTAACAAAACATATCCCCCCATAGTGTTAAATCTATAGTGAAGCAAGGCCCATTTTCATGCACCAATTTTCATTCGATTCGATCTCAAAGTGGTGTTTTAATGTTTTGCCCCTAGATACTTCTGTTCTAAAGTTGAATCCACTTACTCGTATCCATATAGGTATTTCATTACTAAAAAACCAATTACTTAATAATTTACCAAAATACTAGGTTTTTTCATATATTTTAACTTACCCCTAAGGTTATTCCTAATGTGTTCAAATCCTAATTTCCAAAAATAACTAAACCATCCTTTAATACCAACTATTGCATCCCTCCTTTTTATTACATAAATTTTCATTTACATGGTACAAACATAGGATCTTTTAAATATTATTTTCTTATTAAAAAATGTACATAATATAAGAAAACTTAAAACATTCATCCAAAAAATGTAAAATTCTTGTTCATTGGTTCATCCTATGTACTTTTACTATATAACATAACTTGGGGACATAAAGGACAGATCTTATCAAGTGTCTATAGGAATTTATCAGGAAATGATTTCATATAATAATAAGAACGTGAATGGTTCTAATTTCTTCAGTAAAATAGATATAGATAGGGCATATGATGGAGTGGAATGGAGTTATATACTAAGAGTTATGGAGTGCATGGGATTCTCCAATAGGGTCCATGATTTATTTTTCAGATTCTATATCTCCTCTTGGTTCTCAATTTCTTTTATGGGATGAATAATTGGTTTCTTTAAATCAATACATGGCCCTAGACAAAGAGACACCTTACCTTATTCCATTTTCATAATGGTTCAGGATTAAATTAGCTAGTTTTTTTAGATGAACATAAATAATGGAAGTATTAAATCCTTCAAATACATGAATCAGTTTCAAGGAGTATATCACCTCACATACACAGATGATATAGAATTATTTATCAACGTTGAATGAAGATATATTATAGGAATTAAAATAGTGGTGTATGAATATTCTAAGTGGATTGGTGAGAAAATAAATTCTGAAAAAGTAGTATCTATATACCGCGGGCATGATCTGATGGTCGTATTAAAAAAATGGAATAAGTAAGAAGATTTTCTAGAAGATAGTTTCCCTTGGAGTATTTAGGGTATCCTATTACTCCTGGAAGATTGTGCCTTAATAATTGTAAGGGATTGTTAATAAAATCATTTGTAGGGTAAACAAGTAGAAATTTTTTTCCTCTCCATTGGTGGTAGAGATACTCTTGTGAATTGTGTTCATACTTCTATCCTAATGTATGTGTTCTATATCCTCAAAGTTACAAAAGCTGTGATGAGAAATATTGAGAAGATCCTGACATATTTTATATGGGACTCTCATGAGGAGGGTAGGTACCAATGGGATTCATAGAAGAAGATTCCCAAAACTATTCATGATGGGAGTATAAATCTATACATTTTGGAGGTATCAATGGATTGTTTACAAGATAAATTGGTTTTTGGAAGTTATGGAGGAATGATACCTGTAAATCAAGTTCATTACATGAAAGTATTGGTTGATTCCTAAGGATCTAAGGGGTAATGTTTTTATTCCTATGACAGTCCCTTAGTATAAACCTTCCCATACTCTAATAGTATTCTTGGTGGATAATGGAGAGAAGAAACATGAAATTTTGGTTTGAAAAATGGGTAGGCACTCCTCTAGGCTTCCCAGTATTTCCAACACCCAATATCTTTTTTTCTCCAACAAGCCAATTCCCATCATTCATCCATGCAGTGCTTACCCAAGAAAAATAATGTATCTTTGCTGGTACTGAGTTAATTTCTGAAAGAGACTAACTAATATTCATTGATGCAACAATGTTGGTTTCCTCATCTAAGGTTTTTAGACATTTCCTTCAGATTGAGTTAGGTAATAATGTATCTTTAATGCAAGGTGATGGTGGTAAAAATCATGCAGGCAATTCAATGGTAGTCTTCATTGTTGCGGGATGCCAGACCATCTAGAATGAGAAGAACTTAGCATGCACAAAAGGCTTTCATAACTCTCCTTTGGCGATCCGAGTTCATTTCAGGTGTTTGGTGTTGGATTTAGGCCACTTGTTCAAGAAGTGGGATAGAAAAAAAAAACATTCTCTTTCTTAGGAAGTCTTCCCCCAAAATGTGTGGATCTTTTTCAGGAAGACTCCCTTCGATTTCATTATTTTAGACCTCCTTAATCCCTTAATTTATGTTATATTAAATATTTTATGTATTTTTTGTCACTTTTATCATTATTATAATAAAATAAATATTATTGTGTGTGTATACATCAAAGGAAAGGGTGAGTATATGGCCCAATAAGGGAAACAATAAAAACAATTTACTTGTGATCTTGATGAAAAATCAATAAGAACATGAGAGATATCATAAAGGCATGAGAAAAGGAATAAGGGGAACATCATAATAAAAATAACTTTAATTACATGAAAATGTTGATAAAATATTTAAATGAGAAATTCATAAGCATATCACTAAGATTTTTCACAGATGCGTCATAAAAATTACCAAGGTTATTCACCAAGGTATCCTAAAACAAGTAAAATATAGATATTCGTTTTTTTACACAATGAATTGGAGAAATATTTGGGAATATGATTCACGTAAATTAATTAATGTGATCCATATATATCATAATAAAACATTTCATAAATAACCTATGGAGAATAGAAGAAATTAGTTTTATATAAAAATCATGGCATATTTAAAAGTGCTCAAAGACAAGATCTTTATGTCATTCAAAATACATGAAAAGGGATTGATGGTTTTATGTATGTCAATTAAAGAATAAAATAAATAATTTTTAAATATGATTGAATACCCCTATAAAATAAATAGTATTGTGAATTCATATAAAGAAAATAAAATTGAATTTCTTAATGAGAATAGAGAAATTTTTGAGAAGTAAAATTGGAAACATAATGGGTATCAAACATGGTTTTAGAAAAGGGTAAAAATAGAGGGGAAATGTGTATCCCATTCATAAAATAGTCTTGATAAATGAAAGGGATAAAATAAATTGGAAAAAACAACTTAGTTTGGAAATTTTAAAGACATACCACATAAAGAGGGAAATTGAATGGAAAAGAGAAGTGGAGATTCCCCTTACCTTGAAAAGTAGTTCCTAAAACATGAGGATTGAGACCTTGTGGGATGAGAAAACCGTGGTAAAACTCATTTTGAGGTAAAACTATCATAGATCTGTGGAGGATAAAATGGGAGTGAAAGTAAATGGAGAAAGGGGTGGGTATTTATAGCACAAGTGGGGTATTTATTTATTAATTTTTAAATAAAGGCATTGGATACCTAGGTATTGGTAAATGAAACATCGTGGTCTTGACTATGGTATTTTCCCATGATATTGGGAAATTGGAAAACCTATTAGGTTATTTTAATCCAAAATATTCAACCATAATTTTATATTAAATATTTTGGAAATTAATGTTAAAGTTTTCACAAAATAAATTTTTCCATGTTAAAGTTTCTATTTTAGCATTTTGAAAGTAAATTATTTATTTGGAAATAGATTAAAATAAATTAAAATAATTGTTTTTAATAAAATAAAATATTTTCTGTTTTTATTGTGTTTAATTAGTTATTACATCATTATTACATAATTATTATTCCATTAACATACTGAAAAAGTTTAAATGTATTTTTACTATTAATTAAAAATAATGTATTTTAAAAAGTTCTCATAAATTCACCCTAACATAATCTCGATGTACTAATTGAAAAATTTAAAATTATTTTATCATAATAATTCTCTAAATATGATAATTTTAAATTTTAAATTTAAAAATCCCTATTAATTAAAAATAATAGCATATTGAAAATGTCTCGTAAAATTTCTGATACTTGAAAAAAATATCATTTATATTTAAATAATAATGTTTTATCACACTATTTTATTAAAATAAGTATTATTCAAAATATACAATTTTATTAAAATTATTTATATCTTATCTTGATCGTACAATTTCATTATGAAAAATCAATTTATCAAATTCCACCTCAATGTTATTAAGAAAAAGTATTCTGAAAATTTAAATTATGGAATAGAAATTTTATTTTAAAAAAAGGTATTACAAAATAATTTTGTTACATGTAACCCCGTATACTCCCTAAGTGTAAGGATATCAATGGTCTTAGTTTCTTGGGGTTTCTCAGCTAACATCGACCGAGTGGTAATCTCCACTAAATTAAACTTCTACTGTAGGTGATTTCATTCAAGATTAACTTGTTAAATATCAACTTGGGGTTGGTCAAGGTAAAAATCAAGTGATTAATGCTCCATCCCAAGATCTAAAAAACGGGCATCAAAGGGAACAACATGAATCTACTGTTTGAGGCCATCAACTATTATTTCTGTATCAATCATCCTTTGTCAAAATTTTACTTATAAACTCTAAGGATAATGTTAAAATTATTTTGAAGATTATATTTCTTAATGGTCATACATTCCAACAATCATAATTGAATAATGGTCATATAATAGTTGAATCTATATGGTCATATTTCTTTTCATATTCACTTCATTAAAAAAACATGGTTTTTATTGTGAATAATATAACACACAATTTTAGGAAACAATTATCATTCAAAAAGTTCGTGTCGTTAACTAAACCATTCACCCAAATACATAATCCCATAGAAACAATGGATAATCATATTCTATTACTTATACTAGATTGAGTGAAATTAAGGGAAAAAACCATACATTAAAATCAAACTCGAAATCTTTATCACACAGTGGAAAAGCCACAACATTATAAACATATATTCCATAAAGAAACTCCATGAAATATAGGATATTGAAACTTCTACCATAATTGTTGTATCTTCAAAGAAAAATATATACACTAAACAATGCTTCATCCAATGGTTTCTACACTCTCCCCAATAAACATCCAATACCCATTTTTAACTATGTAGTCTCTATGGATTGTACGATTTTAGAACAACTAATCACCTCTAATCCACTAACAAATAGGATTAACCAAGATGGATTTACCATCCCTATCATTAAATAGTGTAAAAAACGTATCCAAATCCCAACCAAACTGGTCATCCTTAGTGATATCATGAACATGCTATTTTCCAAAACCCTGAGGAATGTTTGGAAAAAAATGAACCTGCAATAAAATATGATTAAACATGGGAAGCTTAAAACTTTAATCAAATCCCCATCTGATATCCACCAACAAATAACATCCATAATTAGTGTTTTATCCCTACAAAAACTATTTCATAAGTCATCAGGCCTTAAAACACCTCTAAATTGAAAAAAAAAAAATATTTTTGAGAATTATTTCACCATCAAATCCTATGCAGAAAGGAATAATGGAGAGGTAACCAACCATCAACATTTCTTTTTTAAAGTGATCATTATTAAATCTTCCCATATACCAAAACCCAAAACCACCAACTTCCTTTGGTAGGAATAAATTCTTCCCTGAAACCTAATTATTTTTACCTCTCCCATCCACTGACCCCCACTAGAGGTTTGAGAAGATTGAGTGTAGCTAGATAATAAATAAATTTGGGGTTTAAAATTAATACATAAAATAAAATTACACCACTTGAGAAATAGATTTAATGAGAAACTTCTTCCCAACATTAAAAATAAATTTCCCCATCCAACCATTCACCCGCTTATATATTCAATCAATGATAGACTATAAGATATCCTTGTTGGAGTTACTAATAATAATTGGCAACCTAAGAGTTTTGTTTTATTTTTTCACCTTTATAACAACCATCAAAGAACATAGATTATATCACACCTCTTTTGAAACTCTTTTACTAAAAGAGAGTTAACCTACTTTCTTGAAGCTTTATCATAACAACTAATTAGATATTTAATAACAATTAATTCTTCCCTAGTAACTCTCTAAATAAGAATACAATCATCCTCAACAAAATGTAATAACTAGACCCCTTCTACTCACTTTAACTCAATGAATCCACCCCTGTAACACTACACTAGAGATAATCTTATAAAATAAAGGTTTCAGGTCATAGTGAAATAAGTCATACACAAGCCCAAAAATGTTTTTTTGTTTGTTCAGATGAAATCCTCAAAACAAGATATATGCAACCTCAGAATAATCTAAGAGATAATCTATTTTTATCCAATTTATAATTAATTTATATAAAAAGAATTACCTCTACTTACAATTATTTGTTAATTGTATAATTAGTTGAAATTTCTTATAGTACTATCATTGTGATGAATTATCTTAGATTATAATACCTATAGAGGTATCCACACATGCTTTGAGAATCTTATAATTTCACTGTTGGAATTCCGGGTGCTAGTAAGGAGGATACAAACCACTTGAATCATTCATCATTGATCACAATAATAATATTTACACTCTTGAAAGACACTTATTTTCTTGATCTCTTGAGAAGGTGGATGAGGATCATCACTCTCCATTATTTAGATAATTTTGTGAATTTCTCTCTAGGGTTAGAGACAATTTTCTTGAAAATTTTGTGAGTGGATAATTATTTATATACTCTAAATTTATATAATATGATTTGTATACTTAGGTAAAAAACTAATTATTGCACAAATGTGTTTAGCCAGTCTCTTATTCTATGTAAACTCCACATTGAGTAATATTATTATTCTTATTCTTATTTTCATGATGTGTTCTAAACTCACATATATTTAAATATAATTACTTATGGACCCTTAACTCGACCCATCAGTTCTCCTCAACATTTATCAACCCTTTAATAATAACTATTTATTTAAATAAATAAATTTCACTATATTAATAATTCAATAAATAAGTAAATATAAAAGATATTTAGAAAATTTAGAATAAATATATATTTAATATTTACATAACCAAATAATTAATTAATTAATTATTTGTTACCTTTACAATAAAAAAGAGATAAATAAATATTATATATTCACACAATTATTTATTACCTTGAAAATAAATATATTTTTTAATATTAAACTCACATGTATATTCTTTCAAATAACTAGTGATTGAATTAATATGATCAATACATTTAGAATTATCATTAAACCTCAATCCAAGAATAATCTTTATTCAAACTATAAAATTAAAATATAATTTAACTGAGATTCTAGATACACTTCGTGTGTGACCCTATAAGCCTCTTTCTGAATGGAATTAGGAAAATAAGCCTAAAGACCAAGATTATCATCTAGTAGCATGTCAAGTCACCCATAGAAAAAGAAGTTAAATTCACAATTACAACAACCTCCTATGAATTATCACTGTGTAATGAAATCCCTTTATCTCAATATTTCATCAGGCATGTTTCCTACTTTATGTCAACAACCTATATGCTTGATTTATATTTATTTGACTTGTTTAAATGAACATGTCAACATATACACCATTTCCATGGATTTATAAAATATATTTATTTCAATGAAAGGTTAAAGATATCTACTTCCATTTAATGAAAGGTGAAATTCTCTTTTTGTCTTATTCATTAATTTTATATCACTCATGGAATACCCAAGATATATGGCCTCTCCAAGAGAACATGAATTGATGTATTTTTCATTACATATAGGTAAGAAACTCATGATATTAATTAACAATAATTTCAAGTCTAAAAATAAATGAATACATCATTTGATGGGTATATCCAATGACACTTACAACATGTGGATTTCATATAGGTGATTTAATTCTCATAACCTCATATATGGGAGATCATCAAGTGAAAACTTCATGAGAAGAAGTCTCAATGTCTTATGAGACATGAAAACCTAAGATACTATATCATAAATGTCCCATCATATAGATGTTATCCAAATATATAACATATATTTAATAATATCTACATAACACTGCAAGGTTCTCATCATAGTAGGTAACTAATATCACATTTTTATGTGAAAAATAATCTCAAAACATTATCACATTAATATAATTAAATATAATGATCATCATGTGATAATATATTTATTAAAATTCATGTATTTTAATATAAAGGTAATAAAATTTAAAAACTATTTGGTTCTATATAACGAACTCTGTCAAACTACAACTTTCAATAGATACAATTGTTAACTTAACTAGTTAGCCTCACATGATAAACATGCTTCCACTGAGATATGACTATAGTTGTTGGGCCTACCACATTCTGATGTTTTTTCTACTTACTAAAAATTAATCTCTATAAGAAAATCCCTCAATATATGACATCATAATTTATCAATTGTTTTTCCTTAATCAAATTTTTTTATCTTAGCGAAACACTATAGATAGAGAAAACATTTGTTAACCCTTATTTATAATTTGTTAGTAAAATTTATAACCTACTCAGTTTATATAGATATGATAACCACTAGTTGAAATAAGTTTTTATCTTACATATTAGTTTAAGGTTTCATGGAATTGTGGAAGTAGTTGGGCCTGTGCCCAATAATGGGTTTTCATCGGTTTCATTGGATAAATCCTAATAACTAAAATAAATATCAACCTAAAAATTCCAGAGACATGTTATTTCACATATAATTTATAATTTATTTATATAATTTATAATTACCTTGTCTTCTAATTATTTCCTTCCTCTTGATTTTGTTTAAAACTCTTGTTGTATATTTACTTCGGTAAAGGATTCAAGTGTAGAATCCCTCTAGTGTATATCCAAACATGATCCAAAAACCTTTGAGCACCACCATAGAATCACAAGTTGCAAGTGTGAATGATTCTCACCACACGTATCATTTTTTTTATAGAAACAAGAATTAATTATGCAGATTAAATGGTTTCCTCCTATTCTTTTAGAGACTTGGGAGAGATGAAAAGGATTCAAGATCTCTCTATTTTTAGGGAATTTGTGAGATATTTCTCTCTTTTGGTATTGAGATAATTATCCCCAAACAATGTTGTCAACAATAATCATCTAACACAAGAAGTGATATAACTAGGTTTATATAGATTGGATAGATAATTTTTAATTGCATATAGGCCCTTAGAGAATATCTTAGTCCTTAGTGAACCCCACATCTAAAAATATTATTATTATTATTCTTTAACACAATGGAATTGAATTTTATTTTGTGCCAATAAGGGGTCAATAGGTATTGGAGTTTATAAGAAGAAATTAAGTGAAGAATCATAGAGAATTAATACTCTCCATATCAATTATGATGATTATTAAACTAGTCATATGTTCAAAGAGATGTGTCAATTGTGTTGAGTATAGAACATTTTTTTCAATAATTTATAATATTAAGAATCAAATAAATCCATGAAAAATATTATTTATTTTGTATGATGGTTAGTTGAGAATAATTTTGGCCTACCATTTTATGTTTTGGAATTATAATATGTTGTCATTATTGAAATAGATATTTTATATGTGATTGGTTAAAAATTTCAAACACATAGCTATCTAAAGGGACCCCCAACCACTTCTCAGGTGGTTAAGGTCAACCTATATCCAACCATGTTAGTAGCTATGAAGAGTAAAAGAATATTGTTCATAGAATGTTCATGAAACGTGCATGGAGTTCCCTAGGTGGGTTGTATAGATGTGGCATGACTCAGTGATGGGTGTGGGTGCATAGTGTATCTAGTTTCTGACCCTAGTGATGGCTTAAGGGTGTTGTAGACCCAAATCATTTATTAATATGTGCTCATCCACAAAAGAGTTCAATGAGGGAATCATGAATGTGGTATATTGATCATCAATTTAAAAATATACGGATATAATGTGGTCCATCCAATTAGATGAATTTTTTATGTCTAATGGATCTCACACATCACATATTTGAATAGATATCATCTTCTACCCCAGGCTCACCCGGGGTTGATCACATGTGTGGTTTTACATGTTGAGACCACTATTATCAAGTGAAGCTCGAATGAAGGATTTAATGAGATGATGAGGCTAAAAACATCCATTCATGAAATACATAGCTTTCAATCATGGATAAAAATAACAAATATACTCCCAATAAGGATGATACATTGTTAAATAATTCATCTCATTTAGGCATGAGTTCAAGCATTCAATAAATGAATGCACATGATGGAAGATGGGATTCATCACATAATAAGGGAATCCATGTTTTTCATCATCTTATGAGATAGAAATCCATGTTTTAAAAATATGAATGAAAAGATATTTAAATATTTTAATTATTCTCAACATTATTTATTTTATGGATCTTAAATACATCCTTGACGTGGTTTGTTTTTTGGAAGCTAAGGCAATGTAGAGGTAGTGATCTTTTCCAATAAAAAGAGTAGCATTATGTTGAGATAGGCTACTTCCCATGCTTGAGTAGAGATATTATTTTCTATAGGTAAACTAAGACAATGTGAAATCTTGTTTTATTAAGAGAATATCCCCAAGATACCCTAGTCACGTGAAGGAAATTCCACAACATCTTAATAAATGACTCTCTCACTCAACAGTTTCACAAAGAACTAATTCCGTTAAGTCCTTTGGTTTTTTTTGAAATATCTAATAAATTTCACAGATATATAGTTTCATGAAGATAGGAAGTACCTATGTTTCATATAGAATTCTATTATGTGCAAGGATATTACATGAAGGCAATGAGCTTGAATAGTGTAGTGCATGAACGCTTTCATGAATACGTAAATTTTTAAGTATTTGGGAAACCTTAAAAATACATGAATAAAATAACCTAAAATAATAAAAATAATAAATTATTATGTTCCGAGATATATGAATCTGAGAATCCCATGTAATGATTTCATAACGTACAATTAAGATACATGAATTAAGAATTACAGAAGGAATAACCATTGATTTGTGTAAGTTTTATCTTTTATAAAATAATATTAAAGATTTTTTTCATCTCTTATACAGATTTAGTGAGTTCGGGTCATCATCAATGAAAATAAATAATTCTTTCCCAAGAATTTGATAATACTGATGAAACTGATTATATATCGTGATCAGAATTTTTTTGAGTAAGAACATCATATATTAAAAGTTTTTGGAAGTGTACACGAGAAAGTGTGATCAAGAAATATCATGGAGTAGGATCATTAAAAAGATATTTTTATAGTGGGTCAAGCCATATGAAGGGTATGTCTATAGCTAATGTTATAACCAGTTACTAAAAGATTGTTATGGAAGGGTATAACCAATCACTAATGAAGAATGTAAATTTGGGGGTATAACCAACTATTGATGTCTGATTGGAATGGGGGGGGGGTATAATCATTATTAATTTGTGGCATAACCAATTACTATTTTTGATCACCTTCTAATATAGTGGATAATCCATGTTGGGGGGATTAACTTACCTGGAAAAGAGTAGGTGTTTGTAATGAACCTTGTAAAACCTTGTAAAACCTTGTGTTATGTGCCTTAGATTTATATCATTATTCATAGTGAGGGTGAGAGACACAAGAAGGGTATATCAAGGATTTAACCATCCATAATTTTTTAATTGAAAAGAAATAATTTATAAAAAGAAATGGTATCATTGATTCACATTCTCCCCCTCTCAGTGATCTCACACTGATCCAGGCTCTACAAGTGGTATGAGAGAATGAGGTTTCTTTTGAATGATCCAATAAACTACTGAGTATGTAGAACATAAATTTAGTAAATAGAAGTGGTGTTCTCGATTTTAATGGTGATAAATATCATGGATAGTGAAATATGATGATACCATATCTCTTTTCACTTGGGTTAGAACTGATAGATGAAACAACTATGGGAAAAAATAATATTGGAGAACTTTTATGCATCTCTTGCACACATTTAGTGAGTGTTTCATGCTGGAATTGGGGAATGACCTCGTTTTATTAAGGTTTAAACATTCCAATCAGTTTCTAACGGGTTTTTTCGTAGAATCGGAATCATCCAATGATTATATATCCATTTGGACCTACTTTCCAAAGGTAGGTTCTCAATAATTGTTGATCGATGAGGCTTAAGAATTTGCATTGGTTGAGAGGATGGGAGGTCGGACTCATCACACCTTTTTGAGGGGAATTATTGTCTACTCTGAGACTCCTTTTATATATTTAAGTTATGATTTTGAATCCTTATTAATTTACCAAGTATGAAAATTTTGTTTTCCATTACATCAACAATCAATGATTGGTATGTATGATATTTAGAGAATCTTTTATATGTATTTGATGTTCTTCATGGATGGAGAATCATCTGTATTTGTTAGAGATTCTTAGTCAACGGTATCCTTCCATACATTATATAGAAATATCTTGGTCATTATGATAACCATACTAGTTTTAAAGCCACTCAGCGGGGAACTTGAAGTTTATTTTCATTCGGAAGGACATGGATTATTTCATAATTGGGATCGTACCCGCAGATGGGATACCTACGTATCCTTGTTTAGAAATGGAATAAGAACCCACTTAGTTTGTGAAAATAAGTACGAGGTTTATGCATGGTTGATGGATCAAAGAACGATTTCATAATTACTTTTACGCTTTACGCTCACGTGAGTCATACTCGGTGTGAGAAACAAGAGGTATTGGTAAAACGTGACAATTGTGCCATGAAAGATGTGATCATAAGAAATAATGTGGGGCTTATGTATGTATGACTGCCCAGATAGATGAGGATTGGGATTTACTTCAGGGAAGAAACCCAAGAACAATGTCCATAAAGGTATATGTGCTTTATGGAGATTTGGATACTTAACTTAGGGATTACTCCTCAGAAGGATGTCCAAATTAGAGGGGACTTATGATTGGGTTTTACTCCTGTGAAGGAAGCCCAAATCAAAAGTAAATTAAGACTGGTTAAGAGAAATTATTACTGGGGCTTATTCCTGAAAAGGAGGCCCAGGTTAAAGGGACTTGAGAACTGAGGCTTATTCCTAAGAAGAAGGCCCAGGTTAAGGGGAATTGTGACTGGGGATTACTCCTAAAAAGGAGGCCTAGGTTAAGGGAATTTGGACTGGTACTTACTCCTGAATTGGATTCCTAGGATAGGGGAGTTGGGGCTTACTCCTAAAGAGGATGCCCATATTAAATATCTTAGACTGCGGCTTACTCTTGAAAAGGAGGCCCAGGATAAGGGAAATTAATACTGGGGATTACTGCTGAAAAGGAGGCCCATGTTAAAGAAATTATGATTGGGGCTTACTCTTAAAGAGGTTGCCCAGATTTGGGAACTTGGGGCTTACTCCTAAGGAGGACGCCTAGATTAAAAGAAATTAAGACTGGGGCTTACTCCTGAAAAGGAGGCCCAAGTTAAGGAAATTATGATTGGGGCTTACTCCTAAGTAGGATTCCTAGATTTGGGAACTTGGAGATTACTCCTAAGGAGGATTCCAAGACTAAGTATTTTTGTGACTGGGGCTTATTCTTGAAAAGGAGGCCCAGGTTAAGAGAAATTATAATTGGGGATTACTCCTAAAGAGGATGCCCAGGTTAGGGAACTTGGGACTTATTTCTGAGAAGGATGCCCAGATTAAATATCTTCTCATCTTAAAGGATGAGGTTGAATGAATGAAATCACTAACCTTAGTGACATAAAGATATATAAATCACTAGGTTTTGAGAGATGTTCCACAGAATTCCTTTCAGATAAGGAAGACAACAAAGTAACCATGCCATAAATGTCTTTGAAGAAGGGTTTGAAGGCTAAATCTTGAAGGGGAGAGGTGGATTTGAAGAAAAGAGCTGAATATGCAGGAGGGGCACCCAAAAAGAGGTAGGAATGCAAGTCTTGTTTGGGCGTGCAAGTCATGGTCCCGCAAGTATACTTGCACAACACATGTGTACTTGTGTGACAGTTAACCCATAGGGTAATACTTGGGCAAGGCTTGGCTCAAGCCTTTATTATTATCCCTAGAGGCTTCCAAAAGTGTGGCATAAAAATTATGTTGAAGGGATAAGGTGGCGCACAAGTGTCTTCATTTACCTTAAGGGTTAGACACTTAAGCATGCAAGTGTTGATTAATTTCAACACTTAGGCCTTGTTACCCTTCTTTAGATCTTCAATTATAGGTAAGAAATTACCTTAGAAGTGTTTGGATGACTTCAAGAAGAGACTAGGGCACCGAGAGCTGAAATATGAGTTTCTGGATTTTTCGTACCTGAAATGGGGGGCCCACAAGGGGTATTTATAGGCTCCTGAAGACCTTGTATGAAAAGAAAATAGGGATCTTAGGTCACCTGCATTCCCAATATGTGGCAAGCAGGTATACCTGCGCGACCATGATAAAACTTGCACGACCCATTCTTAACCAAATCCTTCTTCATGCCATAGTCAATTTTTGATGTTTCTTCAAAGGATGAATCTTTTTATGCTAAGGTATTCCCATTCTTTAGTCGTTAGACCCTGTGATGGAAATGAGCATCAACAAAAGTCCCCCATCAGAGTTGGATCTGAAAGGAATGAGGATCTGACTCTGAGGTACTAAAGAAAAACCAAGGAAGGGTGGTGCGCAAGTTTTGAGCGCACAAATAGAGGCACACAGGTGAGAGGCGCACAGGCTTCGGCATGCAGGGGTGAAGTCTGCCCTATAAATATGTGGCCATTCTCACGCAAAGCACCCAAATTTGAACAGTTCGAGCTCTCTCCGCATAGGTTTCTCTCATCGTGCAGGTTGTTGATTTTCTGCGGTTTCATTGCTTCTTGTTCGTGTCGCGCTGCAGAAAAGGTATTTTGACTTGCACGGTGATACCTGCATGCCAAAACCTGCACAACACAGTTACACTTGTGCGCCAAAATTGGACTTACGTGCCTTAATGACTTAGCAATTTTTTCAATTTTCTTCACAAATTTTATGAAAAATAAACTCACTTAAGAGTTTATTATTAGACCTTTGTGAAGATTCGATTGATACTAGAAGAATTGGAACGGCTGATGAACTGGATAGCAAGTGGATTGATGACATGATGAACGTTGTTGGCCATGATTACTATGTTATTTGTGACAGTACTCTCCCAGATCTGGCAAAGTACTTGATGAAGTATCATCGTAATTTTCCACAAAGAATCTAGTGGCCTCTATATGGGCATGGTCATCTACAAGAACTCAATGTTCCAGAGCCAAATAACTACATTCCCTAGATGTAGCTACACTTCTACCCCTCTATTTTGGTTATGCGTTCCATTAAGAGCAACAAAAATGGTGTGAACTGACAAAATTTTCATCCATGACATTTCCCCGTAGAGATAAAAATGGAAAACCATGGGCTGATATATTTTCCGCCGCCGGTTGGTGGAGGGAAGACTATCATGACATTAGAGAAAATATCTAAAAAGAGTATTCTCTCTAAATGGATCTTTACTTCCAATGCTCCATTCTGAAATCCATGTATCCATCTTCCAAGTCTCTTGGACAGAAACAGAGTCACTGTTTGATCAGCAGAAAATTTTCTCAAACCGCACTCAAGAACATTCTTTTACAATTGTTCCAAGAAGAGCCAGTATCAATGCGTCTCTTACTGAATCCAGTTGAATGAATGAATTCTTGGTGGCTACTGATGAAGCTTGGTATGTCGTAAATCAAATGAAGATTTATGTTGACAGCCTTTTGTAATTATTAAAAAAAAATAGAAGAGACTCCAGTCTATGGATGTCCTTCTAACTCTTGTGCATCAATGAAGAATACTTTCATCTTCAATCATTTGTTTCTGAATTTTCTTTCTACCTGCTTTAAATTTTTACCTAAGCCAATGGGCCTAGTAATCGTAGTTTGATTGTTCTAGGATTATAAAAATAACCCTACAATATTTGAATCTTTTTATTGCTCAATATTACCTAAATCATACAAAATGTACTTTTATGGAGCTGGGACTTGACATTTGTTTAGAGTTCCGTAGTCTTTTGTGGGTAGTTTAATGTCAGGCACATCAGACATAAAAAAGGCTGATGTTTAAGTTCGAAATAGCTTTGACCAAATGGATTAAAATTGACTCAATTCCTTGATAATTTATCTGAAAACATATTACCACACTCAATTATGGGGGAAAACATGTAAACAATGACTTAAGAAATTATAAATCTGAGGAATGAAACAAAAAAAGGGCTAAAAAGGAATTAGAATAAGTATTTCCCAAGAATGATGTTACCACTATTTAACAAACCCATTAGGGGGTTGAATTATGCAGGGCCACTTAAGGGCATTTGCTGCATAGTCAAATAATAACATCTTTTGGCTGACAGGTCCGTTATGTAGACTACTTATGTAAGGCCGCCTAAGGGCACGTGTAGCATAGTCAGGCAAAATAAATCTAATAAATTTACTTTTCTACTTCTAAAAAGCTAGTGAATGTTTATGGAGATTCAAATTTTCCAAATCATAGAGTTTGGTGTATGGAGAGAGGTACTTGAATATGGAGAGGATATTTCCAATCAAGATTGTCAAAGAATTGGATGAATGTCACTCCTGCGAAGGTATGAATCAAATGTAGGTAAGGGAAATTTAAACCATAGACTTGAATACTTTCAGATCATGAAAAAGAGTATGGGACAAATATGTTAAGGATGCATTTTTTTTCGGATCCCTACATATTGTCGTTAAGATGAATATGGAAAAAAAGGTTCCTCTCCCAAGAATGAAGTTACCATTATTTGAAAAACCCATTAGGGGGTTGAATTATGTAGGGACACCTAAGGGCATTGGATGCATAGTCAAATAATAGTATCTTTTGGATGAAAAGTCTTTTATGTACACTATTTATGCAAGGCCACCTAAGGGCACGTGCTACATAGTTAGGAAAAAGAACTCTCAGATATCAGACATTTTGTGACCAGAAGTCAAGAAAAAGGTTATGAAGATCTGGATGTATTTATGCTTAGGAGTATGACACATCAAAATGTGCATTATCCCATGTATGTAAAGATACACAGACCAATGCTAACCATGATCATGTTGTGGATGGGTCTTGAATTGAGATGTTGGACTTCACTACGTATCCCATAAAGATGGTAATCAAGCCATACATAGTTCTTGAAATACAGTTTAACGTCATGTGGGACGAGAGTGTAGGAGATCTTAGTTTAGTGTCATAGAGCTCGGACCAAGGGGGACTTTTCAGCCAAGGGACTTAAAGTGGAATTTGGGGTTAGGCCCAAAAACGTGGGCCTAGATTCAAGGGATTCTAAAACGTTCCTATGTATCCCATAAGGATGGGAATCAAGCCACACATAGTTCTTGAAATACCCTTTTTACATATTTGGTTCATACATATGAAGGTTAAAAGGGGACTTTAGTGCAATGATGATTTGACCCGAAATTAAAGGTTTAGGCATTGGCATGTATGCACGTAGTCTTTGGAATATAACATGATTGTAGATCAATTTCAATAATGATTCCCTATTAGGTGAGGGTCTCAAAGAATGTTGTAGTTTATTTTCGTACACGAAAAAAGTGTTGTACAATTTAACGTCATATAGCAAGGACAAAGGTGAACCAGTGTGAAGATATTGGTTCTGGGGGTGGCTTCACAAATCAACATCATATGATATGGAGGTGAACCGATGTGAAGAGATTGGTTTTGGGATTGAACCTCGGGAGGTTTCCAACGTACCAAGCCTAGAGGTAAAGGATGCAATTCCACGTAGTTCAATTAAAGAATTAATTGGGGATCAAGTTTTTTTAGGACAACAATATAAAAAGAAAGTGTTGGGACTTACGCATGGTTAGCAGCCTAGAGAAGGTGTTATGGTTGAGGTTTACTATATGATCACATGAGTCATACTCGGTGTGAGAAACAAGAGGTATCAACAACCATAATGATACACAGTTTAACATCATGTTGGACAATGGGTGACTATGCAGTTTAATGTCTTGCAGTGAGGACAAAAGAGAGGCTGTATAGTTTAATGTCATATAGCAAGGACGGGTGCTGTATAGTTTAGCATCATGTAGCTAGGAGGTATGCCTATGAAATACAATGTCATGCAGTGAGGACAATAGAGACACATTTTAACAACATGTTAGATATATTAGGGACTTTTTTATAGTATAACGTCATGTTGGACGTTGGGGTGCTGTACAGTTTAATGTCATGTAGCTAGGATGTAAGAGGGACAATACAGTTTAACGTCATGTTGGACGATGGCATAGTTTAACATCATGTTGGACAGTGGTACGAATAGTTTAAGGTCATATGCATAGAATGATGGTTATGCAGTTTAACATCTTGCTGGATGTAAGGGACTTTGATACAGTTTAGCATCATGTATTTAGGACGTCACAGTTTAACGTCATGTTGGACATGTAAGGGACCGTAAAGTTTAAAGTCTTGCAGTAAGGACAACACAGTTTAACATCTTGTTGGACGAGAAGATGTACATTTTAACGTCATGTAGGAAGAAATATGTACATTTTAACGTCATTTAGGATGAATGATGTACAATTTAACATTATGTAGTATGAGAATATGTGCAGTTTAACATCATGTAGGATGAACGATGTACAATTTAACGTCATGTAGGATGAGAAGATGTATAGTTTAACGTAATGTAGGATGAGAAGATGTACAGTTTAACGTCATGTAGGATGAAAGAGTATTTGTGCTACACAAAATACTTATTCAAGAATCTTGCATTGGTTGGAGTTGTGATGAGTTCTCCATCCATTGAGATTAAAGAATAAGCTCCATTGGAGTAGACCTTATGTATTGAGTAAGGTCCTTCCCAATTTGGATCATGCTTGGGTGGTTTCTTTCTGGGTATCATTGGAGTTCTGAGAACCAATACAAATTCTCCCTGAATGAATGAACGAAGACAAACCTTTTTGTTGAAAGCTCGTTTTATTCGATTCTGATAGACTTCCAAGTGGTTTAGAGTGCACACTCTTTTCTCATATAATCATTCCAATTAATCCAATTGCTTTTGAGTTTGTTAATCTGTAGATGACTGATCACAAATGGCTACTCTGAGCGAAGGTAATTGAACTTCAATGGGCAAGACTTCTTCTGTCCCATATACCAATTAATATGGAGATGACCGCGTTGCAGTGTGGGTGGTGGTTCAATAATCCCATAAAGAATGAAAGAGTTTATCAGGCCATGATTTCTTATCTTTATCCACCATCTTTTGTAGTATGTTTGAAAGAGTCCTTTTAAAGGCTTCTATTTGGCCATTGGCTGCTACATGATACCGAGATGAATGATTGGATTTGATGTTGTATTCTTGATACAACTTCGTTACCTCGGATGAACAGAAGTTGGTTCCATTGTCCGTCAATATGGTATGAGGGACACCAAATATGGTAACGATGTTAGACTTGATGAAGCTAACAATGCATTTAGAACTAACTTCTTTGAGAGGTATTACCTATGACCATTTGGAAAATAAGTCAGTAGCAGTAAGAATATACTTAATCTTCTTGGCTGTAGCTGAAGGATAAGGTCCCACTACATCCATTCCCCATGTGGAAAATGGCCACGGTTATTTAGATGTATGAAGCAACTCTGGGGGTTGATGAATGAATTTTGTACATACTTGGCATGAATGACACTTGTTCGTGAAATCAACACAATCTTGTATCATCGAAGGCCAAAAGTATTCAAGCCTTCTAATTTGATCAGATAGTCTATGTCCAGACTGGTGGGCACCTTAGACTCCTGCATGTACTTCTTTCATGACAATCATTGTCTTTTAACCATCAATGTATCTAAAGAGAAATCCATCAAAAACCCTTTTGTATAAAATTTTTTATAGGTGATCAGGGCTATCATAAAGAGTAAAATTGACCACATGTCTCCAGATTTGTTCTTTCCTAGCTCTATCAGGTGGAAGTGTTCCATTTTGAAGGTATTCCATGATAGGTTCCATCCATCCTGTAGTATGAACATATGGTTAATAAATGGGACTAATTTCATTAATTTCATCTATTATGGTTTTAACATAAGGTGAAATTGTACGACGGTGGGAAATACTAATGATTGTTTCATCCCGATATGGATCTGCCAGAGCTGTGGCTATATTAGCCAATGCATCAGCTTGGGCATTTTGTGATCGCGGGACATAAGAAAATTTCGGTTCTGAAGGAAATTCCTGCATTAAATCTCTGACGTAATCATACAAAGGGATTTAATATTCTTTTCTGATGGCACAATTTCCATTGACTTATTAGATTACCAGGTCTGAATCACCTTTTACCTTTAAGTTATTCACTTGTGCCTGAAGCCCCAATTCCAATCCTGCGATGAGAGATTTTTATTCTGCTTCATTATTTGTACCTTCTTACAACAATAAGAACGAATAAGGTTGTACTTCCTTTTTGGGGAGATAAGTACAATTTCTAACCAAACTTTGTTGAATTTAGGGTCTTCCATTTTCTTCCCGGTTGGACTTTTGGAAGCACCATCAAATTACATTTCCCATGTTTGAAGATTTTCTTGAATAGAAAGGACTTCCTCATCAGGAAGTTCAATATCTATAGATGTATCTTCTACTGAAGGGTGGTCAGCTCAGAAATCAGCCAGTGCGTGGCCCTTTATTGGATTTTGAGACACATAATGAATATCAAATTACTGCAAAATAACTTCCCATCATTCCAGACATCCTGTAAGCATTGGACAACTAAGGATGAATTTGAGCGGGTTATTGCGAGATACCAATTGGACCTCCTGATGTTGCAAGTACTGTATCAATTTCTGAACTGCAAAGTTTAATGATAGGTAGCACTTTTCAATACTTGAATATCAGATTTCTACGTCAAGCACAGTCCGACTGAGATAGTAGAGGCTGTTTTTCATTCCCAACATCATTCTTCTGGGCAAGGAAGGCACCCAATAGTTTCTCTAATGCTGTCACATAAAGAATAATTGGTCTTCCTTCAATAGGAGGAATTAATACCGGTGGACTCAAGAGATAATTCTTGAGAATATTGAATGCCTCTTGACATTTCTCAGTCCACTGGTAAGTGAATCCCTTCTTCATCAATTTGGTGAATGGTAAACCTTTTCCTGCCAAATTGGCGATGAAACACCGAATATAGGCTAAATGTCATTGAATTCCACTCAATTCCTTTTAATTTCGATGAGGTGACATACCAAGGACTTAATTTTTCTTATCATAATCAACTTCGATGCCAAGATGGCATACAATAAAGTCGAGAAATTTCCATGAGGTTACCCCAAAAGCACATTTTAAAGGGTTCATCTTCAAATTATGTTGCCAAAGTTTGTGGAATATGACTTCCAAATCAGCCAATTGATTATAAATTTGCCTAGATTTAACCACCAAATCATCCACATATAATTCAAAAAACATCCCTAAAAAGGGTTTGAAGATATGATGCATGGAACAGTAATTTGTTGCGCCTTCATTCTTCAAGCCAAAGGGCATTACCCGATAGCAAAACACACCATTGGGGGCTTTGAAGGCTATAGATTCTTTATCTTTTGGAGCCATTCTGATTTGATTATACCCGAAATATACATCCATGAAGGAAAGTGCTTCATAGCCACCTGTTGCATCAATTAAGAGTTCTATGATCGGAACTGGAAAATCATCCTTGGGAAAATGCCGATTAATATCTCTAAAATAAATGAAAACTCTAATTTGTCCATTCTTCTTTTTCACAGGGACAATATTAGCCAACCATTTGGGATATTGAACATTTCTGACGAAGTTATCTTTGATAATGTTATCCACTTCAACTTCAATTTTGGAAGCATAAGTTGGGTGTGTTCTTCTTGTGGCTTTCTTAAATCCTTGATGTTCTTCTGGCAAACCCAAATGATGAATAACAACATCAGGATCAAGCCCAGACATCTCTGTATAGTTCCAAGAAAATATGTAACATCCCAAGTAAGTAATGAATAATAGATATTTTTATCTATGTCTATTAATTAATTAGATAGTGTTTTAGAGGCTTAAAATGAAAATAAATACAATCTTAAGCATGGAATACACTAATATTCTTAAAAGATTGTTTTACTGCCTTTTGATGGAAAACCATTTTTAAATCTATATTTTGAAAATTTTATAATCTATGTTTGTCAAAATAAACTTATTTTTTATTATTGGGACATCAAAATTTACTTTGTGTGAATTTTTGGTATTTTTCCGATAAAGTTCATTTTTTAATGAATAGTGAAAACTGTTGTATTTTAATTCAAAACCTCTTTTTAATCTAATTTATTTATATGATTAGATTATCATTTGAATTGGTTTTGAAGTGAAATTAGAATATATTTTTACCATTTTATCCAATGGTGGTCATTGGAATCAATTTCACTTTGAAATTGGACTTAAACCGGTGTCAATCTTTTGATACTTATTGTTTCATAAAAACACGCTATTTTCTCTGACAGCGGGAATTAATTATTAAATTAATTAATGTGACTTATATGTTTTTAATTTTGTAAAATAGACTTCATTTTTGAATTTAGAATATAAAATATAGCTTAGGGTGAAGTTTTGGTATTTTTCTGAAAAACTTCAATTTTTGATGAATAGTGAAATCACTAAGTGGTAGTTAAGCAACAGATTTTTTGTTTAAATGAAATTTTGCCACCTTTGTGTTTTGAATTTCAAAAATCCGACATACATGGTTGTCATTAAGAAGTAAAATGTGGTTCAATGAGATTAAAATAATATTTTGGTGAATAGTAACTTATTATGTTTTTAATCGCGATTAGTGGTAATTAGTGTAGTTTAAGGTAAAAATAACACTTTAATAATATGAAATGACCTAGACACATGTTCTAACCTTATTGGATGTGTCATGTCCGACCAATACAAGCCATTAGTCAACTTGGGGACCCCATAGAGCCACTTTGGTTGGGAAATGACATAAATAACTTTTTATTTAATGTTAAAGTAAAAATGAGACAAACATGAGTTATTTTACTAAAATAATTTTTATGTGGGGTTATAAAGATCAGATTTTTGATTATAAAAATTCATTGGAAATATAAAAATATTTCTTACATCATAGTAATTTTTTTATAATTTTTAGACATTAAATAAATTAAAATATTTATGATATCATGATGATGCAGCGATGACCTCATTATTTAACGATTTAAATAAAATGGAAAGATAATGTAATATCTAAGACCTAAACATGTCCAAAACCTATTTTATGAGTGTATTTCGAACCCTTATCACCTTAGACATGAATTATATCAATGTGGGACCTTTTGAATTAGAAACTCATTTTAAAATAAAGAAACCTATCTTTACTTTCCAAGAGTGCCCCTCCTCTCCTCTTATAAAAGGCCCCCACCTCTACCTCTTTTCCCACACTCCCAAAGCCTTTGGATTGGCCAAACCCTGCTCATGTTGTCTCTCCACTTCCCTATATTACTCCTTGAAGCCTACCGTTGGGCAGAAGTCTTCCCAAGGAAGCCTTTGAGCTCAAACCAAAAGGGAATTACCCGATTTTAAGGTAATGTCTTCTTTTGAGTGCGTTTGTTTTATTTTGCTTATCCAACCCCCTAAACCCTTTTTATTCATTTCTTTTGGAACAAATCCAGTATCTCCAATATACTAGGATGTTTTTACAAGAAGTATTCGAGCTACACTTACACACACCTACATCTAATGGTTAACGAACATACTGTTTCCGTGGATGGAAAATTTATGCCTCCTGAAACGATGATTTTCAACATTATTTTAACACCTTCAAAGGTGACCATTAAGATGTAACTATATTTATATATGATATATAATATGTTTATGTTTTCCTTATGCTTCTGTATTTTTCATTTTGGGTATACCTTTATGGTTACCATTATGGGTAAACGCGATATCTTCATTTAAGGAAGTGCGGACTACCGCCCCCTCAAAGTGAGTTGATTCGTTAAATACCGTATGTGGGACGTATAAAGGATGGAACTATGATATTATATATGATATTATACTGGAATTATAATATAACTTTATATAATTATGATTAAATTCTATAAAATATGAAATAGAAATTAAAGTAGCGTTCATGCGTACGTACGGCTTACCGTCTCCATGAACGGTGCATTTCATTTCTTACCTCTAAATGATTATGTAATATTATAAATGCATGAATGTACTGGATATATATGACATATATGATATCTAAATCATGAATACCATTCTGAATATAATGGATACATGAACAACATGTAATTATAAAGGGCTTATTTTTGACGCAAGTACCAATGATCGTTAAAACGACCGTTATTAACTTAAATAATTACATAGTGTCAATGACATGGAAATAAGTGATATAAAAGGAATAATGAACATGAAAAAGGTTCTTAAACAAGTAGAAATTAACTCAAGTTTATTATTCAGGACATTAAAGAACGATCAAGTCAAGTCGGACCCGAGGTATGGGACTTCGTCTCAATCTCCTTTCATTGAGGAATATTTTATTTTATACACAACTTTCTTTTATACGGGGTATAAACCCCTTTGAATTTTACGTCTATCCAAAAGGAATCTTTTTTATATGAAGTGTTTACTAAACGAAAAAAGGGAATGTTTTTGTCGTACGTATGCGGCGACAACGACTTCTCCGTAGCCGTGACCATTATTTGAGTTTCGGCTTCCTCTACAAGCCATACCTTCTTTTTAAAAGAAAAATAAATACCATGTTTTACTTTTCTTTTATTTTGGAATTGAAAATGGTTTTCATGATGTTTTTATATCAATGTGTTGTATTGATATCTTATGATTTTAATGTGGAAATGTTATGTTTCCTTTATGCATGTTTTATGTGATACGATTATATTGAGGTTCTTGGGAATTATTATGAAGACGGGTGGTTCCGTGATAAACTAAGGGTGGGTGAGCCAGATATAGCTCTCCAGTGCATTGGGTAACGCGAAGGAGTGAAACGTTAAGGTTTCTCCGAAGAGATTTAGGGAATATACTGTGATGGGTATTCCAAACGTAACCAAGAGGGTTACTCCCTACGTAAGAATTTTATGAATGCCTTAAGTTACCTTTATGTCTTATGATTTCTATGACTTATTCATGATTTGATGAGGTATGTTAAAGTGCTTATTTTTTATGGGTAAAGTATGATCTCATCCTTATGTATATATGTACCCATGTTTCCTTTCCATATTTTTATATCCCTTACTGAGCTTTTTATGCTCATCCCATGTTTTTTTGAAATTTTTTTCACAGGTCAAGGGAAAGGTACATGATATGATGATAGTGTCAAGGAAGTGTCAAGAAAGAATCCATGTTTTATTTTATATATGTTTCCATTGATGGGAATGAAGAATACCATCTTTATGTAACCACTTTGTTTATATGTGGAATGTAATGCATGTTTTATGATCTAATTATCTAAAACTCTAAACCCGAAAAGATCCTGAATGTGTAATCTTGTAATAACTCAAGATTAAGTAAGGTTTAAGGCTGGGGCCTTATAGTTGGTATCAAAGGTCAGTTTAGATAACTTTAGGATTTAGAATTATATTAAATGATTATCCAAAAATATTTTTTTGAAATGATATAGCATTTGAAGATTACCATGTTGCTTCATCTAAGACATGTTTGTTCAGAATGGTTTTCCGCAGAGGAAACAGGGAAGAAGTGCTAGGAATGAATACAGAAGGAAATAACCTTCCAAATCAGCATCCCGAGATGGTCGGAATTGGAACTGAACAGTTTGTTGCAGTGATGGCACATTTGACTCAGGCTATAAATGGTGGTGGTATCCATGCACGAGATCTACCAGATCAACCGCAGAGGAACATGTCAGTGGTGGAAAATTTCATGAGGCAACATCCCCCATCATTTAGAGGATCATCTGACCTTGTGTTAGCTGAAGGGTGGATTAAAGCACTGGAGAAGATTTTTGATGTCATGGGTTGTTCAGACAATCAAAAGGTTAGTCTTGCTATTTACCGTTTGGAGGGTGAGGCAGATCAGTGGTGGTCGATGGTGAAAAATATCAGGGACGCTGATGAGATTGATGCTCTCGACTGGGATGAATTCAAAGGTATGTTTCTTGAGAAGTATTTTCCTAAGGCTGTTCGACTTAGGATGGAAAAGCAATTCATGGAATTGAGGCAAGAGGAAGACTCAGTGGCTTCCTATGAAGAAAGGTTCACTCGACTGGAAAGGTATGCTCCAAATTTTATCTGAGACCTTGATAGTAAAATCAATCATTTTTACTCAGGATTAAAGCCAAAATATCGAAGGGAATTATCTTCTCTTGATTTTAAAAGTTATGAAAAGCTTTTTCGGTGTGCTGAGAAGGTGGAAATGGTGTTTGCCGATAATCAAGTGTTCTATAACAACCAACAAAAGAAGAGACCAAGGTGACAGGAGAAAGGTAAAAATTCTTCAAAAAAGTCTGATGGTAAGAAAACTAAGATTCCAGTTTGTGATAAATGTGGCAAAAGGCATGCTGGGGAATGTCTTCTGAATTCTGGAAAGTGCTACCGATGTGGTAAGATGGGACATAAGGCTCGTGATTGCACTGAAAAGGATCAAGGTGAAGGTAAGACCAAATTTGATTTACAGTTAGTGAAATGTTATAAGTGCAATGAGATGGGTAACTATGAAAACGAGTGTCCGAAAAAGAGCTTGAGTGATGGGAAGCAGTTAGACTACAAGCAGAAAGGGGTGGTGAAATCTTTTGCAACTACTTCACCAGATGTCGGGCCATCAAATGAAGTTGTATCAGGTACTTTGTTTGTTTTTTCAGATTATGCCAGTGTGTTGTTTGATTCGGGGTCTACACATTCTTTCATCTCTGAAACCTTTTCTAGTAAAATGGGAATACCATCTCAAGAAATGACTCCTGAACTTTTGGTAAAAACACCTGGGGGAAATGTTGAGGCAAAAAGAATTTATAAGAATCTTCCTATCCTTATCTGTGGAAAGAACCTACTTGCAAACCTTATTGTTCTACCTCTAGTAGAGTTTGATGTTATCCTGGGTATGGATTGGATCTCTATTTACCATGCTAAGATTGACTGTAGAGCTAAAGAAGTTTCTTTTCAGAAAGACTTTCAGTTTGTGTACAAGAATGAACCCTTACTGTTGATAACTTATCAAGATGCCAAGAAACATGTAAAAGATGGAAATGAATATTACCTTGCACACATCGTTGAAAATAAAGGAACTGTTCAGATTAATGATGTGCCAGTGGTAAATGAGTATCCTGATGTTTTTCCTGATGAGTTGCCTGGATTAATACCAGATCGAGATGTTGAGTTTACTGTTGACTTAGTTCCTGATTCTAAGCCAATATCAAAACCCCCTTATCGAATGTCTCAAATTGAACTTTTAGAGTGGAAGGAGTAATTGCAAGATTTATTAGAGAAAGGTTTCATTCGACCTAGCACATCACCTTGGGGTGCTCCTGTTTTATTTGTTAAAAGGAAAGATGGTTCTATGAGACTTTGCATTGATTATAGAGCCTTGAATAACATCACTGTTAAGAACAAATATCCTTTGCCTCATATCGATGATTTGTTTGATCAGCTCCAGGGAGCTCAGTTTTTTTCAAAGATTTACCTGAGATTGGGGTACCATCAGCTGAAGGTAAAGGAAGTAGATATTCTAAAGACCGCGTTCCGTACGAGATATGGCCATTATGAATTTGTAGTAATGCCTTGTGGGCTAACCAATGCACCTGCTGTATTCATGGACTTAATGAATAGAATTCTCCAAGATTTCTTGGATAAGTTTGTGGTGGATTTCATTGATGATATTTTGGTGTTTTCTAAAAGTAAAGAGGAGCATGAAAAACATTTAAGGGTTATCTTGCAAACCTTAAAAGAAAATAAACTGTATGGAAAATTCAGCAAGTGTGAGTTTTGGTTGCAACAAATTTCTTTCCTTGGTCATATTGTTTCTAAAGATGGAATAACTGTTGATCCTGCAAAAACAAAAGTTGTGGAAGAATGTCCAAGACCCAAAAATGTAACTGAGATTCGTAGCTTCCTTGTCTTGGAAGGCTATTACCGAAGGTTTGTTAGAAATTTTTCACGATTATCTAGTCCAATGACTAAGCTAACTCGGAAGGGTGTTAATTTTATCTGGACAAAAGAATGTGATGATTGTTTTTAGGAATTGAAAAGAAGATTCGTGAATGCTCCAGTTTTGGCACTACCTTCCAGGAATGGTGAGTTTGTTATATACAGTGATGCTTCATTGAAAGGACTTGGTTGCGTCCTAATGCAGAATAATCAGGTAATTGCTTATGCTTCACGACAATTGAAAACTCATGAGGTAAATTACCCTACACATGATTTGGAATTAGATGCTGTTGTTTTCGCTTTAAAGATTTGGAGGCATCATTTTTATGGAGTAAAGTGTGAAATATATACCGATCACAAAAGTTTAAAGTATATATTCAATCAAAAAGAATTGAACATGAGACAAAAGAGATGCCTAGAATTAATCAAGGATTGTGATTGTATAATTCATTACCATCCGGGAAAAGCAAATAAAGTGGCTGATGCTTTGAGTCAAAAAAGTAATGCTTCATTAGCAATGATGCATTTGGAACGTGATCCTTTGGTTAAGGATTTGATTAACATTGGCATAGAAGTTGTTGGTGCATGAAGTTCTTCTGTTTTGTTTCATGTATCAGTGAGATCATCTCTATCAGATAGAATCAAGCAAGCACATAAGCAAGACAGTGAGTTGCAGAAAAAGGTAGAGCTGGTTCAGAAAGGTAAGTTGCCTGAATTCAACATTGATAATGATTGTGTTTTGAGATTTGGGAAGAGATTGTGTGTGCCTTATGATTCACAGTTGAAGAGAGAGTTGTTATGTGAATCTCATAGTTCTCCGTTTTCAGTTCATCCATGCAGTACTAAGATGTATAGAGATCTGCGGTAGTATTACTGGTGGGATGGAATGAAAAGAGATATTGTTGATTTTACTGTGAAGTGTTTGACATGTCAACAGGTTAAAACAGAGCGACAGTTACCGAAAGGGATGTTTCAGCCTTTACCAGTGCCAGAGTGGAAATGGGAGAATATATCCATGGACTTTGTTGTGGGATTACCGAAGACATATCGAGGTAATAATGCAATCTGGGTTATTGTTGATCACTTGACCAAATCTGCTCATTTCCTTGCTATACGAGATACTTTCTCTCTTGATCAACTATCCCGTTTGTATCTTAAAGAGATAGTCAGGTTACATGGAGTTCCTCTATCCACTGTATCTGACCGTGATCCCAGGTTCACTTCTAACTTTTGGAAATGCCTTCAGAAGTTGTTGGGTACTGAATTAAATTTTAGTACAGCTTTTCATCCTCAATCAGATGGGCAGTCAGAACGAACAATTCAGACCTTAGAGGATATGCTACGTTTTTGCTCTATGGATTATTAGGGAAGTTGGGACCAACATCTTTCTTTGGTTGAATTTTCATATAATAACAGTTTTCATTCCAGTATACAGATGGCACCATTTCAGGCATTATATGGGAAGCAGTGTCGAACTACAACTTTCTAGGATAAAGTGGGTGAAAGGAAGTTGATGGGACCAGATTTGGTAGAAGAATGGGCAGAAAAAGTTCAGCTGATTCAGAATCACATGAGAACAGCTCAGAGTAGGCAGAAGAGTTATGCAGACAACAGGAGGAAGGATCTATCTTTTGAGGTAGGTGATCATGTTTTTCTCAAAGTATCACCATGGAAAAGTGTGATGAGATTTGGTAAGAAAGGAAAGCTGAGTCCAAGGTTCATTGGATCATATGAAATTCTGGAGAGAGTTGGATCAGTTGCTTACCGAGTGGCTTTACCTCCGAGTTTATCTCAGGTACACAATGTTTTTCATGTTTCGATGCTAAGAATGTACATGCCAGATCCATCTCATGTTTTGAGTCCAGAGGTAGTTCCTCTAGAAGAGAACATATCTTATGAGGAACAACCGGTACAGATTCTTGACCATAGGGAGCAAGTGTTACGGAATAAGGTGATTCACCAGGTAAAGGTTTTGTGGAAAAACCACATGATTGAAGAGGCAACATGGGAATCTAAAAATGCAATGAGGGATAAGTACCCCCATTTATTTGATAAGTAAATAAATTGCAGGGACGCAATTTTCTAAAGGGGGGAAGGATGTAACATCCCATGTAAGTAAAGAATAATAGATATTTTTATCTATGTCTATTAATTAATTAGATAGTGTTTTAGAGGCTTAAAATGAAAATAAATACAATCTTAAGCATGGAATACACTAATATTCTTAAAAGATTGTTTTACTGCCTTTTGATGGAAAACCATTTTTAAATCTATATTTTTACAATTTTATAATCTATGTTTGTCAAAATAAACTTCTTGTTTATGATTGGGACATCAAAATTTACTTTGTGTGAATTTTTGGTATTTTTCCGATAAAGTTCATTTTTTAATGAATAGTGAAAAATGTTGTATTTTAATTCAAAACCTCTTTTTAATCTAATTTATTTATATGATTATATTATCATTTGAATTGGTTTTGAAGTGAAATTAGAATATATTTTTACCATTTTATCCAATGGTGGTCATTGGAATCAATTTCACTTTGAAATTGGACTTAAACTGGTGTCATTCTTTTAATACTTATTGTTTCATAAAAACACGCTATTTGCTCTGACAGCGGGAATTAATTATTAAATTAATTAATGTGACTTATATGTTTTGAATTTTGTAAAATAGACTTCATTTTTTAATTTAGAATATCAAATATAGCTTAGGGCGAAGTTTTGGTATTTTTCTGAAAAACTTCAATTTTTGATGAATAGTGAAATCACTAAGTGGTAGTTAAGAAACTGATTTTTCGTTTAAATGAAATTTTTCCACCTTTGTGTTTTGAATTTCAAAAATCCGATATACATGGTTGTCATTAAGAAGTAAAGTGTGGTTCAATGAGATTAAAATAATATTTGCGTGAATAGTAACTTATTAAGTTTTTAATCGCGATTAGTGGTAATTAGTTTAGTTTAAGGTAAAAATAATGCTTTAATAATATGAAATGACCTAGACACATGTCCTAACATTATTGGATGTGTCATGGCCGACCAAGACAAGCCATGAGTCAACTTGGGGAACCCATAGAGCCACTTTGGTTGGGAAATGACATAAATAACTTTTTATTTAATGTTAAAGTAAAAATGACACGAACATGAGTTATTTTACTAAAACAATTTTTACATGGGTTATAAAGATCAGATTTTTGATTATAAATATTCATTGGAAATTTAATAAGATTTCCTAAATCATAGTATTTTTTTTATATTTTTTAGACATTAAATAAATTAAATTATTTATGACATCATGATGATGCAGCGATGACCTCATTATTTAACGATATAAATAAAATGGAAAGATAATGTATTATATAAGACCTACACATGTACAAAACATATTAGATGAGTTGATTTCGAACCCTTATCACCTTATACTAGAATTATATCAATGTGGGACCTTTTTAATCCGAAACACATTTTAAAATAAAGTAACTTATCTTTACTTTCCAAGAGTGCCCCTCCTCTCCTCTTATAAAAGGCCCCCACCTCTACCTCTTTTCCCACACTTCCAAAGCCTTTGGCTCGGACAAAACCTTCTCATTTTGTCTCTCCACTTCCCTCTCTTACTCCTTGAAGCCTAACTTTGGGCAGAAGGCTTCCCAAGGAAGCCTTTGAGCTCAAACCCAAGGGAGTTACCCGATTTTAAGGTAATGTCTTCTTTTGAGTCTGTTTGTTTTATTTTGCTTCTCCAACCCCCTAAAACCTTTTTATTCATTTCTTTTGTAACAACTCTATTATCTCCAATATACTAGGATGTTGTTATAATATAAATTATAGCTACACTTACACACACCTACATCTAATGGTTAACGAACATACTGTTTCCGTGGATGGCAAATTTATGCCTCCCGAAACGATGATTGTTCAACATTCTTTTAACACCTTCAAAGATGACCATTAAGATGTCACTATATTTATATATGATATATAATATGTTTTTTTTTCTTAAGATTCTGTATTTTTAATTTTGGGTATACCTTTATGGTTACCATTATGGGTAAACGCGATATCTTCATTTAAGGAAGTGCGGACTACCACCCCCTCAAAGTGAGTTGATTCGTTTAAATACCATATGTGGAAAGTATAAAGGATGGAACTATGATATTATATATGATATTATACTTGAATTATAATATAACTTTATATCATTATGATTCCATTATATAAAATACGAAAAAGAAATGAAAGTAGCGTTCATGCGTACGTACGGCTTACCGTCTCCATGAACAGTGCATTTTATTTCTTACCTCTAAATGATTATGTAATATTATAAATGCATGAATGTACTGGATATATATTACATATATGATATCTACATCATGAATATCATTCTGGATATAATGGATACATGAACAACATGTAATTATAAAGGGCTTATTTTGACTCAAGTTCCAATGATCGTTAAAAGGACCGTTATTAACTTAAATAATTACATAGTGTTCATGACATGGAAATAAGTGATATAAAAGGAATAATGAACATGAAAAAGGTTCTTAAACAAGTATAAATTAACTCAAGTTTATTATTCAGGACATTAAAGAATGATCGAGTCAAGTCGGACCCGAGGTATGGGACTTCGTCTCAATCTCCTTTCATTGAGGCATATTTTATTTTATACACAACTTTCTTTTATACGGTGTATAAACCCCTTTGACTTTTACGTCTATCAAAAAGGAATCTTTTTTATACGATGCGTTTACTAAACGACAAATGGGAATGCTTTTGTCATACGTATGCGGCGACAACGACTTCTTCGCCGCCGTAACCATTATTTGAGTTTCGGCTTCCTCTACAAGCCATACCATCTTTTTAAAAGAAAAATAAATACCATGTTTTACTTTTCTTTTTTTTTTGGTATTGAAAATGGTTTTCATTATGTTTTTATATCAATGTGTTGTCTTAATATCTTGTGATTGTAATATGGAAATGTTATGTTTCCTTTATGCATGTTTTATGTGATATGATTATGTTGAGGTTCTTGGGCATTATTATGAAGACGGGTGGTTCCGTGATAAACTAAGGGCGGGTGAGCCCGATATAGCTCTCCAATGCATTGGGTAACGCGATGGAGTGAAACTTTAAGGTTTCTCTGAAGAGATTTAGGGAATATACTATGATGGGTATTCCAAACGTAACCAAGAGGGTTACTCCCTATGTAAGAATTTTATGAATGCCTCAAGTTACCTTTATGTCTTATGATTTCTATGATTTATTCATGATTTGATGAGGTATGTTAAAGTGATTATGTTTTATGGGTAAAGTATGATCTCATCCTTATGTATATATGTACCCATGTTTCCTTTCCATATTTTTATATCCCTTACTGAGCTTTTTATGCTCATCCCAAGTTTTTTTGAAATGTTTTTCACAGGTCAAGGGAAAGGTACATGATATGATGATAGTGTCAAGGAAGTGTCAAGAAAGTATCCATGTTTTATTTTATATATGTCTCCATTGATGGGAATGAAGAATACTATCTTTCTGTAACCACATTGTTTATATGTGGAATGTAATGCAAGTTTTATGATCTAAATCTCTAAAACTCTAAACCAGAAAAGATCCTCAATGTGTAATCTTGTAATAACTCAAGATTAAGTAAGGTTTAAGGATGGGGAATTATAAAATATATCCTGATTTTTCTTCAAAAATTAAATATACATTTCCTGCTCTTCAAGAGTCATGTCTGCACTAATTAAAGTGGGACGTGGATCTTCTTTTGTACCCAGATTTATTTCTCTGAGTTCATCCACAGTGGTAGAGATACCCTCTTCAAATGCTGGAGGAGCTTCCCGGACATCTTCCTCTTCTTTTTCAACTTTTTTTTATTTCTTCCGTTTCTACTTGCATAGTAGATGAAGAAGTATAATTTCCATGATTATAAGAGATGTTAAAATTTGAACATCTTGAAGAAGAGGTTTCCATTTCTAACCTTATTGATGATGAAGGGTCTTCCTTGGGTAATGAAGAGGAGATAATGGATTGAGAATTGACATCATCATTTACCTATGACATTGCTACAGCTTCTTCTGGCCTGGTTGGCGAAGTATAGACTTGATGGATTTCAGCAGATGAAATGAATACATATCCATTTTAGCTTTCATCATTGCTTGGTGAATCACCAATTTTTCCCATGCTGTCTGGCTTGATTGTCGTAATTGACATTATGGAAGTTTCCATAAGAGTATTTGGATTCGGGTCTAACCTGTCAATTTGGCTGATAGGAAACACCAAATTTGTACCCACATGTATGAATGGGTTTACTGGAATCTTTTCCAAACCATATGGAGAATTAACTTTGGTAACATCCCTTCTTGAGGATTTCCCCTTACCCTTCAAGTGATAGAATTCCACCTCAATGTATTGTGATTCACATGCTTTGAGTGGGTATTTATCACCATAAAATGTCCCAATTTGACTATTGAAACAATATTTTAGACATTGATGGTATTATGAAGGTATAACTGCATGCTGATGTAGCCAAGGTCTTCCAAGAAAAATGTTGAAAGCTGTGTCATGACGAACAACCAGAAAATCTGAATTGGATACAAGATCGCCAAACTAAGTTCTGAGTGTGATCTCACATAGATGTTCTTGTTCATTTTTATCATATCCTTACAACATCAAACTAGAAGAAGATAAATCAGATTTGGTGAGGCCCAATCGACGAAGTTTATGAATGGGGATGGGGTTGACTCCGGAACCATTATCAATGAAAAATATTCGTATGTATATATCATTGACCTTGACAGATAAACACAAAGGTCTAATATGTCCGTGTACAAAATCATCTTCATCTTCATCTGTGAAAGATATCACTTCATGGCATTCTGCAGGATTATTCTCTACATGGTAGACTTCAGCCGCAACAATTTCAGTTTAGAATTCCTGAGGACTTGACAAATCCTCATTGAGTGCTTCCCGAAGATCCTTTGATAGATTTAAAGAATCCATAATTGATAACTTGGCCGGTACTTGGGCCAAATGTTTCAATACATCACACTTTTGGTCTAAAGGTATGCGTTTCCCAACAAGAACATGTGGTTTCACAGGTTCCTTAGAAGTTGATTCTTTGGAAGTAGATTCTTCTTGTATCAGGGTAGAAGTTGAAAATACTTCTGGATTTGGAAGACTAGACTGACTAGGTCTATTAGCTTACTGAGAGGAAAAGCTGTAACCTACAACCGATCCCCTAGAATGACTGTGCCAGGATAGAATCAGCCATGTGTGGAAGAACTTTCTTGTTCTTGTTGAGCCTGCTAAAGGGCTCTGCCACAATTTTCTGCTATATATACAGTTCTAGTAGGGGTAGAGTCGGAATAGTGGCTTCTGGGATATCCACATCTTCCTCTGTATCCCAGAACTCTGAAACTCCCTCTAATTCCTCTGTTTGATATAGGGAATTCAGGTTCATCAAGATCGAAACTGTGACTGGCATAAGGATCTGTTAAGTGAATCATGTTAATAGAACCAAAGATAAAATCTTCGTCTGATGAAGAGTTTGACTAATTAGAAAATTTAGGTTGTATTGTTTGGTGGGACGGTGCCCATGGCTTTGAAGTAGATGGAAAAAAAATCTTCCAGATTCAAAGACAACTTGGGCTTCGACATGATCTCATCTTCTTCTTATTGTTCATCCTTCTTTCAATTATGCCGTTTATTTGAGGATTTTCCCTCTGATGAGGGATGATTTTCTATGGAATTCATAGCAGAAGACACAATTGGTTTCTTCAATTGCGTTCGTAAAATGGCATGAGTTCGGCTGATCGTTTTTCTGACCATCTAATCATCATATTTCTGCGCATTTTTGTTTTTGACTTCTTGCCACTCGCCTTCTTCCTCTGGATCTGTAATAGTAACACATTCTACTTGAGCTGAAGAACCTTCTAATTTGACTTGTCCCGAGTCCACCATTTTTTGCAGGAGGTATTTGAAGATAAAACACTTCTGAATCGGATGCCCTAACATCTGATGAAATGGGAAATAGTTGGGATGGTATTCATCTTCTTCCTTGTTTAGCTTTTTGGGCCTTGGAAATTGAACTAAATTATTTTCCAGAGATGAAATGAAGTAACAAGGAACTTGTTCATTTTATAAATAATAATCTTTGCTATTAAAATCCTAAAATTGTTTCCGTATTTTATTTCTTTGATCATCTTGACCAAATTTCCTCTGTTGTTGATGCTCATGAGGTGGAGCCCTTAGATAAGATGAAGGTTTTGAAGTAGAAGTAGGTACAGGTGCTTGTTTAAGCGTAACTGTAACAGTCTCTGCTTTACCCATTCTCCTTCCTGGAGCTGATGGGATTACACAAGTTTTACCCACAGTCTTTGTAAGAGATACTTTGATCTACTGTGCAATCAAAGTAAGGTCTCAAAACCCTCTTGTGTATTTCACATGGTTCAATGGTGTGTTTAATTCATCACGCAAAGTTTCCACACATATTTGCAATAACTCTTCATGAGGGATTTCTAATATTAGGGAATATGTAAATCCCTTCTAGCGAGTAATGAAATATGAAACCTATTCATTCTCCCTTTTCTTACAATTTTTATGATAAAAAACTGATGTCTTTGGAAAAGTTGAGCTGAATTGAAAAAGGAATCTTTTTCGGATATCCTCCCATCCGGTAATTGACTGGGATTGCAAGCATGTATATCAGACAAAGGCAGGCCCTTGTAATGACTGTACAAAACAGCTGATCTTAACTGCTTCTTGTTACTGAGGGGTTCCCATCATAGGATCATAACGAGAAAGAAAATGTGTTAAGTGTTGCTCTGGGTCTCCCGAACCATTAAGGATTGAGAATGTGGTACTTTCAAAATTTTATGGGGGAAGAATTTCATCAACCCACTCAGTGTAAGCTCTCTTTTCTGGTTGAATTTGAGCATTTTTTCCCTCTTTAGCTTCCAACCGAGCTATTGATGACCCAATAGTAGTTATTAATTATTGTGAGATATCCAGTTGATCTTGGACCTGAGAAGGTGTAATAACTGGAGTTTGGACAGATGTGGTGGCTGGTACTGCAACTGAGGACAACACCACCGGTTGTTGTTGCACGTGACCCATAGGATTAGACCTGTGAGGGTGTACTGGTAAAGGAGGATACTCTTGATCCATATCAGTAGACAAAAAAAATTCCCTTGGCTAACTGACTCCAGCATGCTTAGGAGGAAGACTACTTTGAAGTAGTTATGTATTCAACCTGTTTAATTCCTTCATTTCTTCCTCCTGTTGTGCGAATCTTTTCTCTAGTGAGAGTGATTGGCCTTCTCCAGAGGAAGGGTGGAATATAACATGATTCTTTTTCCCCTTTTTTTGATGACTTTCGGAGAGGGGGATGTTGGTTATTTGAAGGAATACCTAGATTCTGGGTAAGCCTTTAATTTTGTGTACGGACACCTTCTCCATTTGTGTTCGTGTGTACAACTTCTTGATAAGGAACCTCTTCATATGATCCATCTGAGTGAGCCTCATGTTCTGGAGGATTAGGAACAACGACATTGATGAAATTTATTGATGCATAATGCATTTCATCCCTTCTATCGGCATTTCTGTGATAATGTATTTTTCCATGTCCTTGATAAGACATTGCCTTTATTTGATTTGATACCTCAGGAACTTCTTGAAGAACTGTAATTTGAAGGGAATGTTCTGATAATTGGGTTTTTTGTTCCTCTTATGGCTTCTTCCCTAATCGAGAGAAGACTGACTTTCTCTAAGGAAGAGATTGAGGATTTGAAAAAGTCCCCCATCCGATGGACTGGGTCTATTCCTACCATTTCTCCTCAACTCATCGAATCCTATTTGTTGATTCTGAGGGTTGGGTTAAAAGAGTCCCCAGTTTGGCAAGTTGGGGTGGTTCTTGAGCTGCTACATCTGAGAATTTCTTAAAATCTCTCCTGATTTTGCGGACTTTAGTCCGAAAATTGGCTGGATGCATCAACCTATATCCACTCAAATCACCTAGCTCAAATAAACGCTAGATGATTTCTGACACTTCTTCCACCTGATGATGCACTTTCTCTAAATGAGAGGCTTGATCAATATTCTCATTTGCCTGATGCAAGAGTAATTTGACAACTTGTTCTTTGTATGCCTGACTTTGGGAAGAACTAGTTGAGGCCTATCCCTGAGAAAGCCTTTGATTACCAACAAAGCCAATTGGTTGTGGCCGACCATGGGCAATAACATTGCATGAGACCATTTTTGGCGGGATTTGTTGTCTAGAGAGTACAGTAAAATTCAGTGCTCCATGAACACCCCATACTCTGATATGAATACCAGATGGGGAATTGGAAATTAACTAAGGTATCCTTTTTAGTGTGCCAAGGCATGAACACTGAAGGGATCTCTACTTCTTTTTAGCCTTCAGATATCGATAAACTGAGAGAGAGACCAAATCAATTTGGTATTGTAACCCTTATATTATCTTGACATGATTTTCATATTCATCATAAGATAATATTTTCTTTTTCAATTGAAAAAGAGTTTTCCACATGTTGAGACGAATATCTGGAATATATTATTCCGTCAACATCTCTGGAATGAAATAAGGAGAGTGATCCAAAGGCCAAAACATGACGGGCACTTCACCTTTTTCTAGTTGTTTTCTCATATTCAACACTTCCTCTTTATCATTTGATGAAGATTCTTCTACCTGATTAGACAAGAGTTGGTGCTTCCATGTTGCTTCATCAGATTCAAAAATATTGGTAGAGAATTCATCAATCAAAATAGAAGATTAACGACACAGGGGTGGTTCAGAGAATGACCTACACCCCGAGTTATCTTCTAATTGAGAAAGTATTTTACCTACTAGCGGTAAAGCACCAGACATGACTGGCTTCACATTTTCAAGTGCCTCAAGATAAGAGGGATTTCTCATCACTACATTTTCCATTGGAGTATTTTCTTGGCAAGGTGAATTACTACTGTAGAGAGGACTTTCGTAGCTGAATTCATCATCATGGGGAGGACCACCATGGTGGGTTACATCAAAATATGAAACCTTTTGCTCCTTGATCTTATGGCCACACAGAGGGTTCTTGTGGCTCTCATCTGAAGATGAAACTTTGATATCGATCGAAATGTCATGAAGAAAGCCATCATGAGGAAGTGTCTGATGAAGACCTTTGGAATTAATGTTCCCACTATTGGGAAATAAGATAGTAGAATCTTGAATTCCAATAGATAATTTTCTGAGGGCTTCAAGAACTCCAACATCGAGCAATGCCTTATTATAGATTAGCTCTTGATTTCTTGACTGTGTTAGACGGGTATTATTCTTAGATGCCTTCTTTCTCACTTTAGGAACAACTTTTTGAAAAAAGTGGTTATTATGGGCAGGTGTATGTGCCTGCTCAGGAGAAATAGTCTTGTTAGGCTGATTATCTCCATCCAAATCAAGTTTATGTGCTTGACTTGGTTGTCCATATGACACGGGGGAGTATGCCCCACAACCCTCTTAGACTAGAACATAGGTTTGTGTCGGTTCCGGAGTGATATGTTGATGCGTCACTCCACTGGTAGGGATTGATTTGCATTTCTTTCCCTGTGATGCTACTGAAGTTGTTATAATATTCTGATAGGCATCCAGAATACGAGTAGGGATTTTCTTCTGCTCCTTTACCATTGATATAATATTCTTGTTAACTTCATCTGCTGGAACAAGGATATACATCCATTCTGTGTCTGGAGTAGGTGTATGTACCTGCTCCTGTCCTCCTTTTCCTATTACTATATTCTGACAATACTCATGTGTGGGGGAAGAGAGTTTAGTCTGCCTCCTGTTTTTCATTGGAGAATTCCAAATGACTTCTCCGGGTTCTACCAAATGAGACTGTTGTTAGGCTTGATCAATACTAGCAGGTGTATGTGCCTGCTGATTGCACTCCGCCAAATGGGGTTGATGAACTCCCTTAAATATTAGTAGATGAGGATGCTAGTAGGATTGATGAGTGTAAGTAAGTGTATGTGCCTATTTACTAGTTGTCAACACATTGGGTTGGCGAGCTTCATCATATGTAGTCAAACGATCCTGCTGACTAGCTGATGATTTATAAACAGGTGTATATTCCTTTCTATAGTACTCCATCAGAATTGTTTGTCGGGAATTGCGTGTTACTACCAGACAAGATTACTAGATAGAGGAATTAAAAAGGATGGGTGTGTGTGCCCACTCGTTGCTTTCCACCATGTTAGGTTGGTGGAATTATCCGGAAATGGCAGAGATAAGAAACTGCTCACTGTTTACCGGTCGTCACCTCTGGTGGTTTTTCGTTCCTGCTCGTGTGCGAGGAACCTGAGCCGAAGGCCTGGAGATGAAACCCTCATCATGTTGAGGTCGCACTGTCGCACGAGTCTGGCAGTGATTGTTGATGGGAACCCTCAGGATGTACTCCTGTCTCCTTGAATTAAGGCCTTCAATGAACTTCTCATTCACCTCCTCATAATTTGGGAGGGACTGGTGATTGCGTTCCGGGGATAACGACCCAAAATGGTTGGAGATGGTGGTTGACACCACCTGCATATTGATCGCTGGTCATCGCTGTCCGGACAACCAGGGTGAATTATTGACTTGGAGGGCTTGTCGAGTAGCCTTCAGAGTCGGAATGGTACCGTGTTGACGGTATTCCTTAACCAGTGCATTTGATACCCTGCATTGAAGATGCTGAGTAGGTGATTTCTTCCTCAGAGCAGATGGCGATCCAGTAGGATCAGCAGTAGAGGTATTCACAGCAGAGGTATTCACAGGTGTGAACTTAAGAGAAGCCATTTCTGTAACCCAGAAGATCTTGGAAAAGAGTGCATGTTTGATATAACACAAATAATCAAGATAAGTTCATCCACTACATCTTTTGGATGAAGACATATGTTATTGATCTTTTTGTTGGACCTATCATTGAGTTTAAATAGGGCCCTAACAAATAAGTAAAACATTATTTTAACTTGGTTAAGGATTCACGTCGGGTTCACCATTTTTTGTTTCGCGCTGGAGTTGGGTAATAACCTCGTTTGTTTATGGTTCAAACATTCCAATCAGTTTCTAACGGATTTGTTCGTAGAATCAGAAACATCCAATGATTCTACATAAATTTGGACATACTTTCCAAAGGTAGGTGCTCATTAATTGTGAACTGATGAGGCTTAAGAATTTGCATTGGTCGAGAATATGGGAGGTTGGACTCATCACACCTTTTTGAGGCAAATTATTTTCTACTCCGAGACACTCTTTATAGATTTAAGTTATGTTCGTGAATCCTAATTAAATTACCAAGTATGAAAATGATGTTTCCCTTTAGATCTAACAATCAATGATTGATATGTATGAGATTTAGAGAATCTTTTATATGTATTTGAGGTTATTCATCGATAGAGAATCATTTGTATTTGTTTGAGATTCTTAGTCAATGGTTTCTTTCCATACATTATATAGAGATCTCTTGGTCATTATGATAACCATACTGGTTTTAAAGCAACTCAGCGGGGCACTAGAAGTTTATTTTCATTCAAAAGGACATGGATTATTTCATAGTTGGGATCGTACCCGCAGATGGGCTACCAACGTATCCTTGTATAGAAAAGGAATAAAAATCCATGTAGTTCGAGAAAAGAAGTATGAGGTTTATGCAGGGTTGATGGCTCAAAGAAAGATTTCAAAATTACTTTTACGCTCTTAGCTCACGTGAGTCATACTCGGTGTGAGAAACAAGAGGTATTGGTAAAACCTGACAATTGTGACACAAAAGATGTGATCATATGAAATAATGTGGGGATTATGTATGTATGACTCCCCAGATAGCTGAGGATTGGGAGTTACTTCAGGGAAGAAACCCGAGAACAAGGTCTATAAAGGCATATGTTCTTTATGGAGATTTTGATACTTAACTTAGGGCTTACTCCTTAGAAGGATTCCCAAATTAGAGGGGACTTATGATTGGGTTTTACTCCTGAGAAGGAATCCCAAATCCAAAGTAAATTAAGACTGGTTTAGAGAAATTATGACTGGGGATTATTCCTGAAAAGGAGACCCAGTTTAAAGGGACTTGAGAACTGTGGCTTATTCCTAAGAAGAAGGCCCAGGTTAAGGGGAATTATGTCTTGGGCTTACTCCTGAAAAGGATTCACATGTTAAGGGAATTTGGACTGGGGCTTACTCCTGACCAGGAGACCCAGGTTAGGGGACTTGGGGATTCCTCCTAAGGGGGTTTCCCATATTAAATATCTTGGACTGGGGATTACTCTTTAAAAGGAGGCCTAGGTTAAGGGAAATTAAGACTGGGGATTACTCTTAAAAAGGAGGCCCAGGTTAAGGAAATTATGATTGGGGCTTACTCTTAAGGAGGATGCCCAGATTTGGGAACTTGGGGATTACTCCTATTGAGGATGCCTAGATTAAATGAAATTAATACTGGGGCTTACTCCTGAAAAGGAAGGCCCATGTTAAGGAAATTATGATTGGGGCTTACTCCCAAAGAGTGTGCCCAGATTTGGGAACATGGGGCATAATCCTAAGGAGGATGCCCAGATTAAGGATTTTTGTGACTGGGGTTTATTCCTGAAAATGAGGCACATGTTAAGAGAAATTATAACCAGGGAATACTTTTAAGGAGGATGCCCAGGTTAGGGAAATTGGGGCTTATTCATGAGAAGGATGCCCAGATTAAAAATCTTCTCATCTTAAAGGATGAGGTTGAATGAATTAAATCTCTAACCTTAGTGAAATAAACATATATAAATCACTAGGTTTTGAGATATTTTCCACATAATTCCTTTCAGATAAAGAATCCAACAAAGGAACCATGCCATAAATGGATTTAAAGAGGGTTTTGAAGGCTAAATCATGAATAGGAGAGGTGGATTTGAAGAAAAGAGTTCAATAGGTAGAAGGGGCACCCAAAAATAGGTAGCCATGCAAGTCCTGTTTGGGCACACAAGTCATGGTCGCACAAGTATACTTGCATGACACATGTGTACTTGCGCATAAGTCAACCCATAGGGCAATACTTGGGAGAGCCTTGGCTCAAGCCTTTAGTATTATCCCTAGAGGCTTCCAAAAGTGTGGCACACAAGTTCTGTTGGAGGGATAAGGTGGCACACAAGTGTCTTCATTTCCCATAAGAGTCAGACACTTAGGCGCGCAAGTGTTGATGAATTTACACACTTAGGCCTTGTTCCCCTTCTTTACATCTTCAATTCTAGGTAAGAAATTACCTTAGAAGTGTTCGAAAGACTTCAAGAAGAGACTAGGGCACTAAGAGATGAAATATGAGTTTCTGGAATTTTTTTTCCCCGAAATGGGGGGCCCAGAAGGGGTATTTATAGGCTCCTAAAGACCATGGGAGAAAAGAAAATAGGGTGCGTAGGTCACATGCGCGCCCAATATGTGGCGCGCATGTATACCTGTGCGACCATGATGAAACCTGCGTGGCCCATTCTTAGCCAAATCCTTATTCATTCCTTTGTCAATTTTTGATGTTTATTCAAAGGATGAATCTCTTTATGCTAAGGAATTTAACTTTTTCATTCGTTAGACCCTGTGACAGAATGGAGCGTCCACATTGAGGTCAGGTCTTCATCAATTCTAAGAAATAATTCTTTCCTGGGCATTTTACAAGACCAAGGAAAGTTATTAAATTCTATGATAAGAATTTTTTGAGAAATATCTTCACATGTGAAAAGGTTTTTGAAGTGTACATACTAAATTTTTATCTATAATGTTCTTGGATGAGGTTCATTAAAAAGATTTTTTTTAGTGGATCAATCCAATGAAAGAGGATGTCTGCAGCTGGGGGGTATAACTAGTTAATGAGAGATTGATATTGGGAGGGATAACCAATCACTAAAGAAGAAGGTGAGTTCTGGGGTAATAACAAACCACTAAAGTTGGATTATAACTGGGGGTATAACCATTTTGTAATTATAGATTATAACCAATTACTATTTTTGATCACCTTATAATATAGTAGAGAATCTGTATTGGGGGGTCTAACCAATATGGAAAAGAGTGGTGTTTGTTCTAAAACATTTAAATCCTTGTGTTATATTAATTATATTTATAGCATTATTCATGGTGAGGGTGAGAGACATAATAATAGTGGGTTAAGAATTTAACTTTCCAAAAAGGTTGAATTGAAAAGAAATAGTCTGTAAAAAGAAAAGGTATCACTAATTCACCGATACCCCTTTCAGTGATCTCACACTGCTCTAGGATATACAAGGGGTATCATAGAATGAGGTTTCCTATGAAATATCCAATAGACTATAGATTATAGAGAACATGAATTTGGTAAATACTATTGGTGCTCTCCCTACAACAATGATAACTATCATGGACGAAGAAATAAGAAGATATTGTATTTCTTTTCACTTAGGGTAGAAGTGAGATATAAAACAACTATGGGATTTCTACCCTATGATGAGAATGATCCTTTGAAATTTGTAGATAAGAAGAACTTTGAAATGGATGGAAATTCTCAAAATTCATTCAAGATAGATTTATCAAAAAATGTATGAAATGAAGTGATGGGTCTCCAAAATTCTAAGGAGATCTGGTATAAAATGAGAAGAAGTTATAAAGGAAATATTGAAGTCAAAGAAGATAAGTTGAAAATATATAGAATCATGTTTGAGGATATAAAAATATATAAATATGATATTTTGGATGACTTCTTTATGAGATTCAATGTGATTTTTCATTAATATCATAGGTTTTAGTGAGAAGATGGATGATTCTTCTATTATGAAAAATCTAATGAGAAATTTACAAGATAGATTTTCTAAAAAGGTTTAAATTCCGAAAAAACAATAAGATCTATCATTGGATGAACTTCATAATATTCTCATAACATATGAAATGATAAAAGTAACAAAATTCATGAAGAATTCAAGAGATGATATGTCCTTTGAAGACATGATAAAAGGTAAAGATATAATGAAAGAAGAACCAGAATTAAGTGATTTAGAGGATGAATAAGCTAATGTGGACATCAATAAAATTATGGACTTATTTACAATAATGTTCAAAAGGAGCATATGGAAAGTAAAAAATAATAAATAACTCAAGTGATGGAATTTCCAAAATTGTGGCCATTTTTTTGTGACTATACAAATAGTAAGGATAATGATATAGAATAAGATGAAGAAGATAAGAAGTCTCATAAAAATAAGTGGAAAATCATAACAAGAGGTTTAATTACTGTAACAGGAATGTGATGAGAAGATAAATTGATGAATCATTTTTAAAAAGTATTAATTCAGACGATAGAAGATCTTCTAAGAATCATGTGTCATATGGGAAAATAAAATAAATATAATGACCCATTTATAGGTAATGAGACAACTGAACTGGAATAGATGTTAAAATAAAATCTAGAAGCTACTCTTGTTAATAATAGAAAACTTAATAACAATAAGAAAAGACTAAAAAAAATTGATAATATCATCTTTGAGAATAAATAATGTGTCAAGAAATATGAGACACATCAAAATAAAATAAGATAAAATAAGATGAAGATAGTGTAGTTAGAATGAAAGATGAATAATGTTGAAGAAAAATAGTATGGAAAGGATGAATCAACACATTTTAAAGAAAATAAATAAAATAGATTTAATTTATCTAAATTAGAGAATATGGTGAATAATCTAGGTGAAAATCTTGTTGAGAAATATGAATAATTATATGAGACACAATCAATGTGACTTTCATCTCAAAATTTGTCAAAAAATATGAAATAAGGCATTATGAGTGTAATTTAACTCAGATGTGAATCATTACACGTTGATGAGAAGAAGGGATTGCAAAGTTAGATTGTTTTCACTCCTAGTCAATCTCAATACATATATTTTATATATAATGGTTTGAGTCTGAAAATGAAGACTAAAAAAGCATAACCAATGTAATAAATAAGAAAATATTTTCCACAAATGAAGAGTGGACTAATTTAACGAGAAGGGTTCCTCTAAAGAAAAAATACATATAATCTATGAAAAAATAACAGAAAAAATCTTTAGAGAAGACCTTCTATAAATCTAGAAGATTAAGGTTTAGAGTCTACTACTTGTGTTGTAGTGTGTTTGGTTGTAAATCTTATTCATGCTGGTATAACATTCCACTAATAGGAAAGAGGTATGAATTAGGGGGATTCTATGTCAAAAAATTGAGATCAGAATAACTGAAAGATAATTTTGTAATCAAGAAATAATTTAAAATTTCAACACAGGACAAATATGAGGGATTTAATGATGTATTTGTTAGATTTATTCAATAAAGTCACGAAAATTATAAATTAATAGCTACATTAATAAGTGAGATTCCTCAAAATTTAAATGAAAAGATAATTTAGATTCCAAAGAAACCAACATTCACCAGTGAATTGTGTGAAATATAAAAGAACTGGAGAAAGATCATAATATTTCCAAGTCAAAATGAAAGAAAGTGGTAATATTTGAAGAAGTTAAAGTTTATGAGAAGTCATATCTAAATTATTACATGAAAATTCCAAGGAGTGAACAAACTGTGCATGGTGTAAAAAATTTCATGAAAATCCTACCAGCCTAAGAAGAGAACATGAATAAGATAATGAATGTACAAATCAATGCTTATAGTATTAAAGAGTAAAATTTATCCACATAATAAGTGTCAACTGATGATGAAAAATCAATTAGATATTCTAATAGAACCAATAATGAAGGAAAATATCATGCTAAATCTAAGAAGAATAAGATTTCCAAATTGAGATGAATCTCAGTATAACTAGTATTTTCTATAAATATAATGGTCCCTCCTTATTACCATACTCTTATTATATGAAATAATATGTAAGGAATTGAAAAAGAAGAGATATTCATCATGTATAACACCTATATCCATGATGATGAATGAAGTGTATCCCTTCAGGGAGTGAAACACTGAAAATAATGTATGATCATCACACTTTAACACCTTCCTTGATTATGTTAAACTACTTATCATGGGTGAGTGATGGATCATGATAAAGATGATGTCTGGAGGTATAAAAATTTTATAAACATTTTTATGTGTCTGTTATGATGTGTGTAAGATACCTATTGAAAACTTCTCTCAGATAACTCGTGAAATTGAAAAGTTGAAGGAGATTGAGGATGGAATCATAGTACTAAATTTCATTTCTGGATTGATTTTCTGATATCACTATTTTTTTCTATACCGAGTTATCCCACATAGACTTGTACTTGACTAACTAAACTACCATATCTTTGATAAAGAATATGGTTTCATTATTTATGATGTGAGAATTCTAAAATGTTTGAATAAATAGTGATAAATTGAGATGAGAACTCCTAAATACACGTTTTTATTTATTTTCAATAAGGGGGGAAGAAAAAGAATGAGAATTTACATATTTTCATGATAAAATAGTATAGACAACAAATAAAAAGGGGGGTATTGTCTAACCGAATGGACTTGAATTGTATTTTTTATCGATAAACGGTCAATATGTATTGGATTTTATAAATAGATATAATGTGAAGAAGCGTAAGGAATGAAAATTCTCCATATAAATTATGATTATTATTGAAGTATTAATTTTAAAGACATGTATCAATTGTGTTGAGGATGACACATTGTTTTCAAGAATGAAGAAGAATAAGAATCAAAGACTTCCATGAAAAATATTATTTATTTTGTATGATGATTTGCTGAGAAGAATTTTTTCTTGGAATTTTATGTTTTGGAATTATAATATGTTGGAATTACTGAATTATATATTTTCTAAGTGATTATAAAAAAATATGCCAACTACTTAGCTTGCCAAAGAGACCCCACAAACACTACTTAGATGGATAGGGTCAACCTCCATCCAGTAAAGGTAGTTTCAGAGTGGAGTGAAGGAATATTGTGCATGGGATGCACATGGCACATACATTAAGTTATGTGGTGGATTGTACAGGTGTGTTGTAGATCATTGATGGGAGTGGGTGCACGGTGAATCTAGGTATTGACCCCAGTTCTAGATCGAGGGTGTTGTGACATTGAATAATTTATTAATAAGCACTCTACCATAGAAGAGTTTGATGTGGGACTCCCGAACGTGGCAGAATGTTCATCTAGTTAAAAGTATATGGATATAATGTGGACCATATGATCATATTAATTTGATCCATCTAATGGATCCAACACATCATGTATTCAATGATCCATAATCTTCTACCATGGGCTCACCAGGTCTTGACCTCATTTGAGGTCTTTTCATACTGCGACTGCCATCATTGAGCTAAGCTCTAGTGGATGAGTTCTTGAGACCACGAGGATATGAACCTCTATACACATAATATCTGTCTTGTATGCATTAATCAGTTTAAATAACATGCTTTTACTGAGGATGATATGATGTTAAAACATACTATTCATTCATGATTGAGTTTAGGCATGTGAAAAAATCATGCACATAACTTAAGAGAGTTCACATTGTGTAATAAGGGATGTTATGTTTTTCATCTTCTTCTGATATGGAATCTCACATTCAAAAATATGAATGTAGAGATCCTTAAAGATTGGAAATATGCTTAACACAACATATTTTGTAGATCTTAAGTGTATCATTGATGAGGATTATTTTTCAGAAGTTAAGGTGAAGCAAATGTAGTGATCATTGCCTATAAATGGAGTATAATTGAGCTAAAAGAGGTTACCTCCCATGTTTTAGAAGAGATCTCATTTTCTAAAGAGAAATTTAGCCACCGTGAAAACTTTTTTCATGAAGAGAATATTCATGGGATACCCAAGTCATGCGATGGAAATACTATGACCTCTTGATATGTGACTCTCGCACTCAAGAGTTTCATAAATAACTGATTCTAAAAAGTCATTATAGTTTGTGAAAAATATCTAAGACTCTTTATAGACATAAATTTACACGAAGAACAGAAGTACCCATATTTAGTGAAGAATTATGTTGTGCGTAAGGATACCACATGAAGGTAGTGGGATTGAATTATAATGACGCATAATTTACATACATTGTTATTACATCAGAATTGAAGCACACTTATTACAACATATACCAAAACCATGAAAATACCGTATAGGTATAGTGTCTCTAGAAACCGGGAAACATAAACCACTAGTTCATAAAGCATCTATATTGCCTCCCATTTATTTCATCATATCTAGAGTCCCTTTTGGAATATATTACTTAATAACATTCTTCCTGATCTGGGGAAAGAAAAAATACAAAAGGGTGAGCTCAAATTCTCAGTAAGGGTAAACAAAATAAATATCAATCACATCATATTCATAAGAAAATAACATTTTGGAAATATTAACCTTCAAAAGAGATCATAATTTTATAACATGGGATAAATCATAGTAGTGAAATGTTATCCAAATAATCATAACTTAAAACATGAAACTTTGTGTCATTCACACATAATTATAGAGAATCATTTCTTAGTAGTCAAGGCTCATTACCAAGACTATCTTAGTGGACAAAGTCCATTTCTGAACCGAGTTCACTCCTCGTTTTAGTCCTGTTTCACTGAACCAGATTAACCTGTCATTCCAGCCATTTCTATCTCATGAGATATAAATCTTTACCCAATGCATTGGAGGGAGATATAGGTCCCACCCATCTCATAATGATACCATATTTATGTGTGCGACAAAATCATAAATCATACATCATAGCTTAACCCATGTAATAAAAATGGGATTCTTAAACATCGTGATATCATAAAACAATTCATATAAGATAAAGGAATTCATAAAAATAATTCCATCCCAACATAATAAAATCAATTTAATAATAGGGATAGAAACAGAACCCTATATTATCTTAGATGGAAAATAATTTTGATAAAACACTTGAACTCAATTCTTGAGGAAAATATCCTATCTACTTCAGAAACACTTTTCCTTTCTTACATGTCATACAGTTATAAACTAAAAGAAGTTGATTAAAAATAAACTTGAAAACATGTAAAGGAAGATTCATGGAAATAATGTTCTAAAATTCGATTTAGGCTGTATAAGTTAAAAAAACATTCTTCTCGTACTTTGGCCGGAAAAGTCAAAATGTACCTCGTACTAAAAACGACAAAAGATTCATTTCATATATTTTACTAAAAACTCACCAATGGGTAAAATTGGATTTAAAAAAATTGTAGGTGGATGGAAATAATATTACATATTGAGGAAACATTGATGTGGATGATAAATATTCCCCCGTAAATTCTGAAGTATAAACAATCTCAGATAAAATGTGATTGTGAGATTTTCCCTTAACTTAGGTCCAATTTGCTTTGTAAGTGTATGAACCTCATGTATAATGATTTAAATAATGTCATTGACTTATTCCCAAATCATAAGAATTGTTATGATATCATATATGGTCATATTCTTAGCTTTTATTTAGTAATATTTCATTGCTACTTGTTATTTAGGTGTTTATTACTTTTTGTTATTATGCGTGTTTTGTCGAATAAATTATGATTCTTTTTTTTAGGTTATAGATACCTCATTTCCAGAATGTTATTAGTGTATTATATATCATATTTATTCATTCAATTCATTTATATAATCATTATGCAATGAAGATCATGTAGAACGAGTCACATCACATCGTGGAGACAGTATTCCGTACGTACGCACGAGTGATGATATCGTTCCCATGATCATGGAATTGTATTGGAGTGTATGTAAACTATTTCAGAATCAATATCACTTTACAATAATCATATATATTCATTATTTACACCATTATACCCATCAAAGTAATATGGTGGTGGAAAATAGATTACACCACGTCGTAGAGACGGTATTCCGTACGTACGCATGGGTGGTGATTTCATTTTCTGTAGGATGGAAAAATCGTGAAATAGGGTTGTTTCATACATATAATAACATATAATTATATGAGTGATACTGATGTTATTATTTCATAATGAAACAACTAAAGAATAATAAGTATAAGATGAAATAATGTTGAAAGAATCGGTAACAGACATTACCTCTTCTTTGAAGCGCCTCTTCTTATCCTCCTCTTAGGACACTAAATATGGTCTTTGAAAATGACCAGGACCTCTACGATATTTCTAGGGAAGTGTAGAAGATAAATTGTCAGGGTTTGGACGAGCTCTAAGGCTCAATGTGGTGTGAGGAAGAGAGGGAGGAGGTGCCCTTTTATAAGGGAGGAGAGGGGCACATTTGAAAAAACTAAAAATATTATTTTATTATAAAGTTATATTCAGTTATTAATAGATCCAAATTGATTTATTTCGAAACTAAGTTGGGGATGGGTCGAAATACTATCATCCAATAGAATTTAGACATGTTTGCATATCTATTTTGACCTTATCATATATTTAACTTTATGTTAAATAATTTTACTTTTACTGTGTCTTATTTTATTCTTACACTATAAGGTTAATAAACTTTCTATAACAAGCCAAAAGAACCCCAAGTTGTTTATTATTAATACATATAACCTTATCTAAGTCCTTTTTCCAATACATTGATTTTTAGTAATAAAATAAAAATTAATAATATAATATTTGTTTTAAAAACTATTTTATGTCAATTTTGACAATATTTGGTAAATGATTTTCGTGAAAATCATAACAGAATGATTAGTTCGAAAAAAGTTAATTAAGTCAATACTAACATATCATATTAACTTATAAAATTATTTTAATTCATAAAAAGTCTCAAATTACATTTATTTTGGTATTTATGACATCAATTATGTCAATATTTCATTAATATGATAATTACTGTATCATCATTGTGTCATAAATAAATTAAATTATTTAATATCTAAAAATTATAAATAAAATACCATTATGTAGGAAATCTTTTTAGATTTCTAATGGGTATTTATAGTCGAATTTATCTTCTATATAACCCTATATTAAAAAGGTTTTAGTTATTAAACATTGATTTTAACTATTTTAACTATTCTTTAAATAAAATAATATTAAATGTCCTAATCTAATCCAAGTGGAGCTAAATGGTAATATTTTATTCCTAAGGTTGTTTTTATCCAATATTATTAGTACATGTGTTAGGGTAATAATAATATCATGTTTTCCCATAATTACCCTATTTACTTTTAACCGTGGTAAAAAATGTAAAAAGTCACTATGCACCAAATATTATTTTAATCTCATTGAACCACATTTTAGTACTTGATATTAACCATGTCTCTCAGATTTTCTAAATTCCACTCACAGAAGTAGTAAAATTATGTTTTATGTAAATTTTCAAATTCTCCTAGGAGGTGGGTAAAAGACGGTGAAAAGTTCAATAAAATTGTTATATATCTAAAATTATTATAAAATGACTCCAATGAATTAAATTGAACTTATATAGGTGTTATTTATAAATTTTGACCTAAATTAAATTTAAATATAATAAATAAATAATTAAATAAAAAGTCGGTTTTTAAATAGTAACCCAGTGTTTTCACTATTCATCAAAAATTGAAAGTTTTCAGAAAAATACCAAAATTACACCATAGGCTAATTTCGATATTCCGAATCAAAAAATGAAGTCCATTTTGTAAAATTAAATTTCAAAAAGTGGGAATTACTACTCATAACGGCTAGTTTTAATAATATATTAATAGCATATCGTTGTTTAGTGAAACACGGTATTGCGTACAATGCAAGCTATCGAGGAAGGTCACGATTGCGTGTAAAGCAAGACAAGATAGTGTTGTTTGAAGTGAAATATTCTTTTGAAGATTTATATAATATAAAAAAAATATTTCTCATAAAAATCTCAGGTGTTACATTCTTCCCCCCTTAAAATGAATTTCGCCCTCGAAATTCGTCACTTTGTAACAAACAGATGAAGATACCTCTCCCTCATCATATCCTCAAGCTCCCATGTAGCTTATTCTAATTGGTGGTTCCTACATAAAAATTTCACCAGGAGAGTGGTCTTGTTCCGTAGGACTTTTTCGCTACGATCCATAATCTCTACCAGATGTTCTTCATAAGAAAGATCTTGCTCCAGCGGTACAACTTTTTAGCTGAGTACATGTGAATGATCAGGTATGTACTTTCTCAGGAGAGATACATGGAACAAATCATGAACTTGGGAGAGATTCGGTGGAAGCGCCATTTGGTAAGCTTCCTTCCCAGCAAGATCCAGTATTTCGAAAGGACCGATATATCTAGGGCTCATCTTTCCCTTCTTTCCAAATCTCATTACTCTTTTCCAAGGAGATATTCGTAAGAACACTTTATCACCCACTTCAAACTCTAGGTATTCTTTTCAGTTGTAAGCATAACTTTTTTTTCGACTCTGAGTTTCTCTTATGTGTTTTTGAATAGATCTGACATTTTCTGCCATCTCATCAACAAAATCAGGTTCTAATAGCTTTCTTTCCCCAACTTCATCTCAGAAAGTTGGGGTCCTGCATTTCTTTCCATAGAGGACTTCTTAAGGAGCCATCTGAATTTTGATGTGAAAGCTATTATTTTAAGAAAATTCCACCAAAGGTAGGTGTTGATCCCAACCACCTTTGAAATCTATAGAGCAATCTCTTAACATATCTCCTAGAGTTTGAATTGTTCTCTCAGACTGACCATCTGTCTGAGGATGATAAGCAGTGATGAAACTAAACTCTATATCTAGAGTATTCTGAAGAATTCGCCAAAACTTCGAGGTAAATCTCGGATACCAGTCAGATATAATGGAAAGTGGTACTCCATGAAATCTTAACACTTCCTTTACATATATCCTGGCAAGCTGATCTAGAGAGAAATCCTCTCTAATAGCAATGAAGTGTGCAGACTTTGTAAGACGATCAACTATGACCCAGATAGCATTATTGCCTTTGGATGTATTAGGAAGTCCGGTGACAAAGTCCATAGTGACGTTTTCCAATTTCCATTTGGGTTTGGGTAACGGTTGTAACATCCCCTTAGAGTCCTGTCTCTCAGCTTTAACTTGCTGACAAACCAAGCATCGAGAGACATATTCAGCGACATCTCTTTTCCTGCCTTCCCACCAGAAGTACTCTTTCAGGTCCCTATACATCTTCGTGCTTCTAGGATGAATAGATAATGAAGAACTATGAGCCTCATCCAGTAGCTCCTTCTTTAATTCTGGTATGGGAGGAACACAAACCCGATTCCAAAACATTGTTATCCCATCACAATCAAGGTTGAATTCAGGAACATTTCTCACCTTCTTTTTTAACTCTACATCTTCTTTCTATGCTTCTTTAATCTTCACATGTATAGATGGTTGAACATTCATTTGATAAAGATACAATTTTTTCCCTTCCATTATAATTCCAAGATCCATCCTTTGTAAATCCATAAATATTGGATCTTTTGTGATACTCATTATGGATAATCTAGCATGTTATTTTCGACTTAATGCGTCTGCCACCTTGTTTGCTTTCCCTGGGTGGTAATGAATTGAGCAGTCATAATCCTTAATCAACTCTAACCATCTTCTATGGCGCATATTCAGCTCCTTTTGTGTGAAAATATACTTTAAATTTTTATGATCAGTATAAATATCACACCTTTCACCATAAAGATAATGCCTCCAAATCTTTAATGCAAAGATTACCACAGCTAACTCCAAATCACGAGTTGGGTAATTTTACTCATGGATTTTCAACTGTCATGAGGCATAAGCTATCACCATATCATTTTTCATCAGAACACACCCCAACCCCTTCTTTGATGCATCAATGTAGATAACAAACCTTTCTCCACTACAAGGCAGTGTGAGAATAGGTGCACTAGATAACCTTTTTTTCAACTCCTTGAAATTCTCTTCACATTCCTTCATCCACATGAACATAACTCTTTTTTCGAGTCAACATGGTGAGTGGATTAGATAATCATGAAAAATCATTCACAAAATTTCGATATTATCCAGCCAAACCAAGAAAACTTCAGATCTCAGTTAATATTGTTGGTCTCGACCATCTTTCAATAACCTCTGTTTTTGCTGGATCCACAAATATCCCCTCTTTTTAGATTATGTGATTCAAAAATGCAAATTTTTGAATCCAAAATCCACACTTTGTAAATTTGGCATAAAGCTTCTCCTTTCTTATGGTCTTAAATACAATTATCAAGTGATCTTTATGTTCTTCATTTCTCTTTGAATAGAGAAGAATATCTTCTATAAAGACTACCAAACACTGATCAAGATAGTCTCTAAAGACTCTATTCATTATATCTATGAAGATAGCAGGGGTATTAGTAAGACAAAATGGAATAACTATAAATTCATAGTGTCCATAACTTGTACGGAAAGCTGTCTTTGGTATATCCCCCCTTTTAACCCTTAATTGATGATACCCTGAACGAAGATCAATCTTGGAAAATTATTGAGCTCCACGTAGTTGGTCAAATAAGTCATCAATGCGTGGGAGAGGATATTTGTTTTTGATAGTGATCTTGTTAAGTTCTCAATAATCAATGAAGAGTCTCATTGATCCATCTTTCTTCTTAACAAATAGAACAGGTGCTCCCCAAGGTGACGCACTAGGGCGTATAAATCCCTTATCAATATTCTCTTGTAGTTGCTTCTTCAATTCCTGCAACTCAATTGGGGCCATACTATAAGGTGTCTTTGAAATAGGTAAAGCACCCGGTACGAGTTCTATTGAAAACTCAACTTCATAATTTTTTGTAAGTCCCGGTAATTCCTCCGGAAAGACATCATCAAACTTCCATACAATGGGAATATTCTCAATCATGAGTTTCACTCTAACCATTTGAGATAAATAACCTTCATTTAGTGGAATCAAGACCCATAAGATGGAAGAAATTTCCACTGGAAGGATATGTTCATCCTAGAATCGATAGATGATCATAGATTGATCTGGAATATGAAATGTGACTTCCCTTATTTTGAAATTGATATGACCTCCATATAAATAAATCCAATCCATGCCAAGAATCACATCAAATTCCACTATAGGAAGGATCACAAGATTTGAAGGAAGCACTTTCCCACAAACTTCAATCGGAGAAGAATTATAAACTTTTGATGCGACTGTTGTGCCAATAGGGGTTGTCACAGCTAACTCAACATCTAATTGTTGAGGTAATATGACGATAACCTTAGAAAATTCTTTAGAAATACAAGAGTGGGTGGATCTAGAATCAAATAAAACATTTGCTACTTTAGAGTGGATGGTAAGTGTACCTTTCACCACTTTGTTATCGTACTCCACATTGCTGATAGAAATTGCATGTGACTTTCCTTTGTCTTTAGCCTTAACAGTTTTTTGACGTCGATCATCATCAAAAACCCTTGGATTATGGCATTGATTGGCATAATTCCCCATTTCCTTTCACTTGTAACATTTATGTGTAGGAGGTGCACTCTTTATAGCATTTTCTTTATTCGCATCACTATATATCTTCTTCCCATTATTGCGGCATTCAAATGCCCGATGAACTTCCTTTCCACATTTGAAACATTTTCTTGTCCCTTTAAGACAACTCCCTCCATGTTTCTTTCCTCACTTTGAGCATAAGGGAAAACTCATCTTCTTTTAAGTGTGATCTTTAGATTTTCCTTTGAATTCCATTTTCCTCTTCTTATCAAACCCATATGACTGATGGGTTACTCCAATATCCATCTCAACCTTGAGAGCACATCAAACGATTTCCTTATAACTGTTGAAGTCCCTTATGGATAACGCCCTTCAAAGACTTGGTTTTAAGCCACTAAATAATCGATCGATCTTACTCTCAGGTTGGATAATAATACCAGAAGCGTACCTTGCATGTCTTGTAAAATTTTCTTCATAGGTACCAACAGATTCATTATCCTTTTCCTTCAGTTAAAAAAACTCCTTCTCCATATTCATTCGACGAATACGAGGGAAGTACTTATTGAAAAATAAGTTCTTAAAATCGTCTCATTCCATGGAATCAATTTAATCTCATTGCCTCTTATTCTTGATAAGATTCCACCATTGATCAGCATCAACTTCCAAACGACACACTGCTAAGATGACTTTATCATGTTCAGAACATTGAAGAACTCAAAATATCTTTTCAGTAGTACTGATCCATTGTTCATCAACTAATGGATCAGTAGACCCGCTGAATGAAGGTGGACACTACCTCATGAAGGATTCAACAGAATGTTACTCCTTCCTTTTATCATTTGGAAGTCCTGCATGATTCATAGCTTGAGAAAGTTGTGTGAGCATAGCTACAAGATTTTGCATTCCAGCTCCCATAACGTTTGGTTTCTCATGGGGGACAATCATTTCATTGCCCGTCGCATTCCGTATTAACACGGTTCCTTCGGGTTCCATCCATTTACTAAAACCAAGAAGAATAGTGTGAGAAACACTAATTATAATAGGAAAAACACATAATCAAGAATAAAATTTTACACTTAAGGTCTTATCTTAGTTTATTCATGGCCATTTCTAAAACACTAAGATTGTGTTCTATGCTTAGACTTATCCCTAGGGTTCTTACTAAGGCTTTCACATCCTAGTTTCCAAAGGTTGACTATACCGTTCCTCTCATACCAACTATAATGACCCATACTTTACATACATTGTTATTACTTCAGAATTGAAGCACACTTATTACAACATATAAGAAAACCATGAAAGGACCGTATAGGTATAGTGTCTTTAGAAACTGTGAAACATAAACAACTGGTTCATAAAGTATATACATTGCCTCCCATTTATTTCATCATTTCTAGAGTCCCTTTTGGAATATCGTACATAATAACCTTCTTCCTGACCTAGGGAAAGAAAAAATACAAAAGGGTGAGCTCAAATGCTCAGTAAGGGTAAACAAAATAAATATCAATCACATCATATTCATAAGAACATAACATTTTGGAAATCTTAACCTGCAAAAGAGATCATAATTTCATAACATGGGATAAATCATAGTAGTGAAATGTAATCCCAATAATCAGAACTCAAAACATGAAACTTTGTGGCATACACACATAATCATAGAGAATCATTTCTTAGTAGTCAATACTCATTGCCTATACTATCTTAGCAAACAAAGTCCACTTCTGAACCGAGTTCACTCCTCATTTCAGTCCTGTTTCACTGAACCGGATTAACCTGCCGTTCCAGCCATGTCTATATCCTGAGATATAAATCTATAACCAATGCATTGGAGGGAGATATAGGTCCCACCAATCTCATAATGATACCATTCTTATGTGTGCCCCAAAATCATAAATCATAAATCATAGCTTAACCCATGTAATAAAAATGGGATTCTTAAACATCGTGACATCATAAAACAATTCATATATGATAGAGGAATTCATAAAAATAATTCCATCACAACATAATAAAATCAATGAAATAATAGGGATAGAAACAATACCCTATATTATCTTAGATGGAAAATAATTTTGATAAAACACTTGAACTCCATTCTTGAGGAAAAAATATACTTTCTACTTCAAAAAAACTTTTCCTTTCTTACATGTCATACAGTTTTAAACTAAAAGAAGTTGATTAAAAATAAACTTGAAAACTTGTAAAGTAATATTCATGGAAATAATGCTCTAAAATTCCATTCAGGCCGTATAAGTTAAAAAAACATTCTTCTCATACTTTTTTCTGGAAAAGTCAAAAAGTACCTCGTACTAAAAACGACAAAATATTCCTTTCATATCTTTTGCTAAAAATCACCAATTAGTAAAATTGGTTTTTAAAAAATTTTAGGTGGATTTAAATAATATTACATATTGAGAAAACATGGATGTGGATGATAAATATTCCCCAGTAAATTCTGAAGTATAAACTATCTCGGATAAAAATGAGATTGTGAGATTTTCCCCTACCTTAGGTCCAATTTGCTTCATAAGTGTCCCAACCTCCTGTATAATGATTTAAATAATGTCATTGACTTATTCCAGAATCAAATTCATTGTTATGATATCATATATGGTCATATTCTTAGCTTCTTATTAGTAATATTTCATTGCTACTTGTTATTTGGGTGTTTATTACCTTTTGTTCTTATGCGTGTTTTGTCGAATAAATTCTTATTCTTCATTTGAGGTTAGAGATACTTCATTTAAAAAATGGTATTAGTGTAATATATATCATATTTATTCATTCAATGCATTTATATAATCATTATGCAATGAAGATCATGTAGAACGAGTCGCATCACATCGTGGAGACGGTATTCCGTACGTACGCACGAGCGATGATATCGTTCCCATGATCGTGGAATTGTATTGGAGTGTATGTGTACTATTTCAGAATCCATATAAATTTACAATAATCATATATAGTCATTATTTACACCATTATACCCATCCAAGTAAGGTGGTGGTGGAAAATAGATTACACGACAGCGTGGAGACGGTATTCCGTACGTACGCACGCGCGGTGATTTCATTTTCTGTAGGATAGATAGATGGTGAAATAGGGTTGTTTGACACTTATAATAAAATATCAGTATATGAGTGATATTGATGTTATTACTTCATAATGAAACAACAAAAGAAGAATAATTAGAAGAATAAATAAATTTGAAAGAATCGGTAACGGACATTACCTCTTCTTTGAAGCGCCTCTTCTTAACCTTTTCTTAGGGCACTAAAGATGGTCTTTTAAGAAGAAAAAGTCCTCTAGGATGTTTCTAGGGAAGTGGAGAAGATAATTTTTCAGGGTTTAGCTGAGTGTTAAGGCTAAAAGTGTTGTGAGGAAGAGAGGGAGGAGGTGCCCTTTTGTAAGGGAGGAGAGGGGAACCTTTGGAAAAGCTAAAAATATTATTTTATTATAAAGTTATATTCGGTTTTTAATAGCTCAAAATTAATTTATTTTGAAACTAAGGTGGGAATGGGTCAAAATCATCTCATACAATATAATTTAGACAAGTTTAGGTGTCTATTTTAACCTTATCATTTAGATTTAACTTTAGGTTAAATAATTTTACTTTTACCGTGTCTTCTTGTTTTCATACACTATAAGGTTAATAAACCTACTATAACAAGCCAAATTAACCCCAGGTTGTTTATTATTAATATATATAACATTATCTAAGTCATGTGGACAAACCTTAGAAATTTAGGAATAAAATAACAATTATTAATATAATATTTGTTTTAAAAAATAATTTATTTCAATTTTGACACTATTTGGTAATTGATCTTTGTGAAAATCATAACAGAGTAATTAGTTCAAAAAAAGTTACTTAAATCAATACTAACACGTCATATTAACCTATAAAATTAGTGGAATATTTAAAAGTCTAAAATTACATTTATTTGGGTATTTATAACATCAATTATGTTAAACTTTCATTAATAAGATAATTACTGTATCACCATCGTGTCATAAATAAATTAAATTATTTAATGTCTAAAAATTATAAATAAAATACCATTATGTATGAAATCGTTTTATCTTTCTAATGAGTATTTATAGTTTAATTTATCTTTTGTATAAACCTATATTCAAAATTTTTTAGTTATTAAACTTTAATTTTAACAATTTTAACTATTCTTTAAATAAAATAATTTTAAATGTCCTAATCTAATCCAAGTGGGACTAAATGGTCATATGTTATTCCTAAGGTTGTTTGTGGTCGAATTAAACTTATCCAATTTAATTAGGACATGTGTTAGGGTAATAATAATATCATTTTTACACTTAATTACCATATTTACTTTTAACCGTCGTTAAAAAAGTAAAAAGTTACTATTCAACCAAAATTATTTTCATCTCATCGAACCACATTTTAGTCCTTGATATTAACCGTGTATCTCAGAATTTTGAAATTCTACTCACAGAAGTGAGAAAATTAAGTTTTATGTAAATTTTCAAATTCTCCTAGGAGGTGGGTAAAAGACGGTGAAAAGTTCAAAAAAAATTAATATATCTAAAATTATTATAAAATGACTCCAATGAATTACATTGATCTTATATAGGTGTTATGTATCAATTTTGACCTAAAATAAATTTAAATAAAATAATTAATTAATTAAATAAAAATTCGGTTTTTAAATAGTAACCCAGTGTTTTCACTATTCATCAAAAATTGAATGTTTTCAGAAAAATATCAAAATTTCACCCTAGGATAATTTCGATATTCCGAATCCAAAAATGAAGTCCATTTTGAAAAATAAAATTTCAAAAAGCGGGTATTACTATTCATAACGGCTAGTTTTAATAATATTTTAATAACATATCATTGTTTAGTGAAACTCGATATTGCGTACAATGAAAGCTGTCGAGGAAGGTCGTGATTGCATGTAAATCAAGCCAATATAGGGTTCTGTGTAGTGAAAGATTCCTTTGATAATTTATATAAGATAAAAAAAATTTCTCATAAAAATCTTGGGTGTTACATTCTACCCCCCTTAAAATGAATTTCGCCCTCAGAATTCATCACATTGTAACAAACAGATGAGGATACCTCTCCCTCATCATATCCTCAAGCTCCCATGTATCTTTTTCTAATTGGTGGTTCCTCCATAAAACATTCACCAAGCGAGTGGTCTTGTTCCGTAGGACTTTTTCGCTACGATCCAGAATCTCTATCGGATGTTTTTCATAAGAAAGATCTTGCTCTAGTGGTACAACTTCTGAGCTGAGTACATGTGAAGGATCGGGTATATACTTTGTCAAGAGAGATACATGGAACACATCATGAACTTGGCAGAGATTCGGTGGAAGCGCCAATCGGTAAGCCACCTTCCCAACAAGATCTAGTATTTCGAAAGGACCGATATATCTAGGGCTCAGCTTTCCCTTCTTTTCAAATCTCATTACTCTCTTCCAAGGTGGTATTCGTAAGAACACTTTATCACCCACTTCAAACTCGAGGTCTTTTTTTGGTCGTCAGCATAAATTTTTTGTCGACTCTGAGCCGCTCTTATGTGTTGTTGAATAGATCTGACCTTTTCTGCCATCTCATCAACAAAATCAGGTCCTAATAGCTTTCTTTCCCCAACTTCATCCCAGCAAGATGGAGTCCTGCATTTCTTTCCATAGAGAGCTTCATAAGGGGCCATATGAATACTAGAGTGAAAGCTATTATTATAATAAAATTCCCTTAAAGGAAGGTGTTGATCCCAACAACCTTTTAAATCCATAGAGCAAGCTGTTAACATATCTTCTAGAGTTTTAATTGTTCTATCAGACTGACTGTCTGTCTGAGGATGATAAGTAGTGCTTAAACTCAACTCTGTATCCAGAGTATGCTGAAGACTTCACCATAACTTTGCGGTAAATCTCAGATCCTGATCAGATACAATGGAAAGTGGTACTCCATGCAATCTTACCACTTCATTTACATATATCCTGGAAAGCTGATCTAAAGAGAAATCATCTCTAATAGAAATTAAGTGTGCAGACTTTGTAAGACGATCGACTATGACCCATATAGCATTATTCCCTTTGGATGTTTTAGGATGTCCGATGACAAAGTCCATAGTGATGTTTTCCTATTTCCATTCGTGTATGGGTAATGGTTTTAACATCCCCTTAGACTTCTGTCTCTCAGCTTTAACTTGCTGACAAACCAAGCATCGAGAGACATATACAACAACATCTCTTTTCATGCCATCCCACCAGAAGTAATCTTTCAGGTCCCTATACATCTTCGTGATTCCTGGATGAATATAGAATGAAGAACTATGAGCCTCATCCAGCATCTCCTTCTTTAATTCTAGGATGGGAGGAACAGAAATCCAATTCTTGAACTTTATTATCCCATCACAATCAAGGTTGAATTCAGGAACATTTCTCACCTTCTTTTGTAAATCTACATCTTCTTTCTATGCCTCTTAAATCTTCACATGTATATATGGTTGAACATTCAGTTGAGAAAGATACGATTTTTCTACTTCCATTATAATTCCTAGATCCATCCTTTGTAAATCCATAAATATTGGATCTTTTGTGATCCCCATTATAGATAAGATAGCTTGGCCTTTTTGAATTAATGCGTATGCCACCTTGTTTTCTTTCCCTGGGTGGTAATGAATTATGTAGTCGTAATCCTTAATTAGCTCTAACCATCTTCTTTGGCACATATTCAGCTCCTTTTCTGTGTAAAATATGCTTTAATCTGTTATGAACAGTATAAATATCACACCTTTCACCATAAAAATAATTCCGCCAAATCTTTAATGAAAATATTACCACAGCTAACTCCAAATCATGAGTTGGGTAATTTTGATCATGGATTTTCAACTATCATGAGGCATAATCTATCACCATATCATTTTGCATAATAACACACCCTATCCCCTTCTTGGATGCATCATTGTAGATCACAAGCCTTTCTCCACTACAAGGAAGTGTGAGAACAGATGCACTAGATAACCTTCTTTTCAACTCCATGAAATTCTCTTCACATTCCTCCGTCCACACGAACTTAACTCATTTTCGAGTCAACCGGGTTAGTGGATTAGATAATCGTGAAAAATATTTCACAAAACATCAACAATATCCAGCCAAACCAAGAAAACTTCAGATCACAGTTACTGTTGTTGGTCTCGCCCATCTTTCAATAACCTCTATTTTTGCTGGATCCACAGATATCCCCTCTTTCATGATTATGTGATTAAAAAATGAAACTTTTTGAATCCAAAATTCACACTTTGTAAATTTGGCTTAAATCTTCTCATTTCTCAGGGTCTTCAATACAATTCTCAAGTGATATTCATGTTCCTCCTTGCTCTTTGAATAGACAAGAATATCTTCTATAAATAATACCACAAACTGATCAAGATAGTCTCTAAAGACTCTATTCATTAGATCCATGAAGATAGCAGGGGCATTAGTAAGACCAAATGGAATCACTATAAATTCATAATTTCCATACCTTGTACGGAATGTTGTCTTTGATATATCCTCCCTTTTGACCCTTAATAGATGATACCTTGAACGAAGATCAATCTTGGAAAAGTATTGAGCTCCGTGTAGTTCGTCAAATAAGTCATCAATGCGTGAAAGAGGATATTTGATCTTGATAGTGATCTTGTTAAATTCTCTATAATCAATACAGAGTCTCATTGATCCATCTTTCTGCTTAAAAAACTGAATAGGTGCTCCCCAAGGTGATGCACTAGGGCGTATGAATCCCTTATCAATATTCCATTGGATTTTCTTCTTCAATTCCTAGAACTCAATTGGGGCCATTCTATAACGTGTCTTTGAAATAGGTAAAGCACTTGGTATGAGTTCTATTGAAAACTCAACTTCACGATTTGGTGGAAGACCCAGTAATTCCTCTAGAAAGAAATCATCAAAATCCCGTACAATAATAATATTCTTAATCATGAGTTTCTCTCCAACCATTTGAGATAAATAACCTTCATTTAGTGGAATCAAGACCCATAAGATGGAAGAAATTTCCAATGGAAGGTTATGTTCATCCTTGCATCGATAGACGATCATAGATTGATCTGGAATATGAAATGTGACTTCCCTTCTATGGAAATTGATATGAGATCCATATAAAGAAATCCAATCCCTGCCAAGAATCACATAAAATTCCAGTATAAGAAGGATCACAAGATTTTCAGGAAGCACTTTCCCAAAAACTTCAATTGGAGAATAATTATAAACTTTTGATGTGACTGTTGTTCCATTAGGGGTTTTCCTAGCTAACTCAACATCTAATTGTTGAGGTAGTATGACGATACCCTTAGAAAATTCTTTAGAAATAAAATATTGGGTGGATCAAGAATCAAATAAAACATTTTCTACTTTAGAGTGGATGGTAAGTGTATCTTTCACCACTTCATTATCGTACTCCACATCGCTGATAGAAATTGCATGTGACTTTCCTTTGTCTTTATCCTTAAGAGTTTGTTGACGTAGATCATCATCAACAACCATTGGATTAGGGCATTGATTGGAATAATGCCCCATTTCCTTCCACATGTAACATTGAAGTGTAGGAGGTTCACTCTGTATATCCTTTTCATTGTTCGCATCACTAGACATCTTCTTCACATCATTGCGACATTCAAATTCCCGATGACCTTCCTTTCCTCATTTGAGACATTTACTTGTCCCTTAAAGACAACTCCATCCAGGTTTCTTTCCACAGTTTGATCATAAGGGAAAACTCATCTTCTTTTCAGTGTGCGCTTTAGATTTTCCTTTGAATTCCATTTTCCTCTTATTATCAAACCCATATGACTGATGGGTTACTACGATCTCCATCTCAACCTTTAGAGAACATCGAATGATTTCCTCGTATTTGTTGAAGTCCCTTATGGATAACACCCTTCGAAGACTTGGTTTTAAGCCACTGAAGAATCGATCGATCTTACTCTCAGGTTGGATAATAATACCAGAAGAGTACCTTGCAGGTCTTGTAAAATTTTCTTCGTAGGTACCAACAGATTTATCATCCTTTTCATTCAGTTCAAGAAACTCCTTCTCCATCTTTGTTCGAAGAATATGAGGGAATTACTTATTGAAAAATAATTTCTTTAACTCGTCCCATTCCATGGACTCAATTTCATATCGTTTCCTCATATTATTGATAAGATTCCACCATTGATCAACATCACCTTCCAAACGATACACTGATAAGATGACTTTATCATGTTCAGAACATTGAAGAACTGAAAATATCTTTTTAGTAGTACTGATCCATTGTTCAACAACTAATGGATCAGTAGACCCGCTGAATGAAGGTGGACACTGCCTCATGAAGGATTCAATAGAATTTGCTCCTTCCTTTGCTCGTTTGGAAGTCCTGCATGATTCATAGCTTGAGAAAGTTGTGTGAGCATGGCTACAAGATTTTGCATTCCATATCCCATAACGTTTGGATTCTTAGGGCGACAATCATTGCATTGCCCGTCGCATTCCGTATTAACACAGTTCCTTCGGGTTCCATCCATTTACTAAAACCAAGAAGAATAGTGTGAGAAACACTAATTATAATAGGAAAACCACAAAATCAAGAATATAATTTTACACTTAAGGTCTTATCTTAGGTTATTCATGGCCATTTCTAAAACACTAAGATTGTGTTCTATGATTAGAATTATCCTTAGGGTTCTTACTAAGGCTTTCAAATCCTAGTTTCCAAAGGTGGACAATACCTTTCCTCTGATACCAACTATAACAACCTATACTTTACATACATTATTTTTACATCAGAATTTAAGCACACTTGTTACAACATATAACAAAACCATGAAAGGACCGTATAGGTATAGTGTCTTTAGAAACTGGTAAACATAAACAACCAGTTCATAAAGCATCTACATTGCCTCCCTTTTATTTCATCATATCTAGAGTCCCTTTTGGCATATATTACTTAATAACCTTATTTCTGACCTGGGGAAAGAAACATACAAAATTGTGAGCTCAAATGCTCAGTAAAGGTAAACAAAATAAATATCAATCACATCATATTCATAAGAACATAACATTTTGGAAATCTTAACCTGCAAAAGAGATCATAATTTCATAACATAGGATAAATAATAGTAGTGAAATGTAATCCCAATAATCATAACATAAAACATGAAACTTTGTGGCATACACACATAATCGTAGAGAATCATTTCATAGTAGTCAAGACTCATTTCCAAGACTATCTTAGTGGACAAAGTCCATTTCTGAACCGAGTTCACTCCTCGTTTTAGTCCTGTTTCACTGAACCGAATTAACCTTATATTCCATCCATGTCTATATCATGAGATATAAATCTTTACCCAATGCATTGGAGGTAGATATAGGTCCCACCCATCTCATAATGATACCATTCTTATATGTGCCACAAAATCATAAATCATACATCATAGCTTAACCCATGTAATAAAAATGGGATTCTTAAACATCGTGACATCATAAATCAATTCATATAAGATAAAGTAATTCATAAGAATAATTCCATCACAACATAATAAAATCAATGTAATAATAGGGATAGAAACAGAACCCTATATTATCTTAGATGGAAAATAATTTTGATTAAACACTTGAACTCCATTCTTGAGGAAAATATCCTTTATACTTCAAAAACACTTTTCCTTTCTTACATGTCATACAGTTTTAAACTAAAAGAAGTTTATTAAAAATAAACTTAAAAACTTGTAAATTATGCTTCATGAAAATAATGTTCTAAAAGTCCATTCAGGCAATATAAGTTAAAAGAACATTCTTCTCATACTTTGGCCGGAAAAGTCAAAAAGTATCTCGTACTAAAAATGACAAAAGATTCCTTTCATATCTTTTACTAAAAACTCACCAATGGGTAAAATTGGATTTAAAAAAATTTTAGGTGGATGGAAATAATATTACATATTGAGGAAACATGGATGTGGATGATAAATATTCCCCAGTAAATTCTGAAGTATAAACAATCTCGGATAAAAATGAGATTGTGAGATTTTCCCTTACCTTAGGTCCAATTTTCTTCATAAGTGCCCAAAACTCCTATATAAGGATTTAAATAATTTCATTGACTTATTCCAGAATCAATATCATTGTTATGATATTATATATGGTCATATTCTTAGCTTCTTATTAGTAATAGTTCATTGCTACTTGTTATTCGGGTGTTTATTACTTTTTGTTCTCATGCGTGTTTTGTTGAATAAATTCTTATTATTCTTTTTAGGTTATAGATACATCATTTACAGAATGTTATTAGTGTAATATATATCATATTTATTCATTAAATTCATTTACATAATCATTATGCAATTAAGAACATGTAGAACGAGTCGTATCACATCGTGGAGATGGTATTCCGTACGTACGCACGAGCGATGATATCATTCCCATGATCGTGGAATTGTATTAGAGTGTATGTACACTTTTTCAGAATCAATATCACTTTAAAATAATAATATATAGTCATTATTTACACCATTATACCAATCCAAGTAAGGTGGTGGTGGAAAATAGTTTACACCACGACGTAAAGAGGGTATTCCGTACGTACGCACACGCGGTGATTTCATTTTCCATAGGATGGATAGATCGTGAAATAGGGGTGTTTCATAATTATAATAACATATCAGTATATGAGTGATACTTTTGTTATTAATTCATAATTAAACAACTAATGAAGAAGAAGTATAAGAAGAAATTAAGTTGAAAGAATCGGTAACGGACATTACCTCTTCTTTGAAGCGACTCTTCTTAACCTCCTCTTAGGGCACTAAAGATTGTCTTTTAAGAAGACCAGTATCTATAGGATGTTTCTAGGGAAGTGGAGAATAGAAATATTCAGGGTTTGGACGAGCTTTAAGGATCAAAGTGGTGTGAGGAAGAGAGGGAGTTGGTGCCCTTTTATAACGGAGGAGAGGGGCACCTTTGAAAAAACTAAAAATATTATTTTATTATAAAGTTATATTCTGTTTTTAATAGCTCCAAATAGATTTATTTAGAAGCTAAGGTGGGTATGGGTCGAAATAGTTTCATCCAATAGAATTTAGACAAGTTTATGTATATATTTTTACCTTATTATTTAGATTTATTTTTAATATAAATAATTTTACTTTTACCGTGTCTTCTTGTTTTCTTACAATATAAGGTTAATAAACTAACTATAACAATCCAAAAGAACCCCAAGTTGTTTATTATTAATATATATAACCTTATCTAAGTCATTTGGCCGAAAATTATATTTTTAGGAATAAAATAACAATTAATAATATAATATTTGTTTTAAAAACTAATTTCTGTCAATTTTGACACTATTTGGTAATTGATTCTTGTGAAAATCATAACAGAATTATTAGTTAGAAAAACATTAATTAAACCAATAATAACATGGAATAGTAACATATAAAATTAGTGTAATTTATAAAAAGTCTCAAATTACATTTATTTGGGTATTTATAACATCAATCATGTCAATATTTCATTAATAAGATAATTATTACATCATCATTATGTCAAAAATAAATTAAAATATTTAATATCTCAAAATTATAAATAAAATACAATTATGTAGGAAATATTTTTATCTTTCTAATGAGTATTTATTGTAGAATTTATCTTTTGTATAACCCTATATTAAAAATGTTTTAGTTATTAAACTTTGATTTTATCTATTTTAACTATTCTTTAAATAAAATAATATTAAATGTCCTAATCTAATACAAGTGGGTCTAAATGGTCATATTTTATTCCTAAGGTTGTTTTTGTTCGAATTAAACTTATCCAATAGAATTAGGACATGTGTTAGGGTAATAATAAAATCATTTTTACACTTAATTACCCTATTTACTTTTAACCGTGGTAAAAAAAGTAAAAAGTTACTATTCACCAAAAATTAGTTTCATCACACTGAACAACATTTTACTCCTTGATATTAACCATGTATCTCAGATTTTCTAAATTCCACTCACAGAAGAGGTAAAATTAAGTTTTATGTAAATTTTTAAATTTTTCTAGGAGGTGGGTAAAAGACGGTGAAAAGTTCAATAAAATTTATATATATCTAAAATTATTATAAAATGACTCCAATGAATTACATTGAACTTATATAGGTGTTATGTATCAATTTTGACCTAAAATATATTTAAATAAAATAAATAATTAATTAAATAAAAATTCGGTTTTTAAATTGTAACCTAGTGTTTTCACTATTTATCAAAAATTGAATGTTTTCAGAAAAATACCATAATTTCACCCTAGGATAATTTTGATATTCTGAACCAAAAAATGAAGTCCATTTTGAAAAATAAAATTTCAAAAATTGTGTATTACTATTCATAATGGCAGTTTTAATAATATTTTAATAGCATATCGTTGTTCAGTGAAACTCGGTATTGCGTACAACACAAGCTGTCGAGGAAGGTCTTGATTTCATGTAAAGAAAGACAAGCCAGTGTTGTGTGGAGTGAATGATTCCTTTGATGATTTATATAACATAAAAATAGAATATTTCTCATAAAAATCTCGGGTGTTACATTCTACCCCCCTTAAAATGAATTTCGCCCTCGAAATTCGTCACTTTATAACAAACAGATGAGGATACCTCTCCCTCATCATATCCTCAACCTCCCATGTAGCTTCTTCTAATTGGTGGTTCCTCCATAAAACTTTCACCAAGAGAGTGGTCTTGTTCTGTAGGAATTTTTCGCTACGATCCAGAATCTCTATCGGATGTTCTTCATAAGAAAGATCTTGCTCCAGCGGTATAACTTCTGAGCTGAGTACATGTGAAGGATCGGGTTTGTACTTTCTCAGGAGAGATACATGGAACACATCATGAACTTGGGAGATATTCAATGGAAGCGCCAATCGGTAAGCTACATTCCCAACAAGATCCAGTATTTCGAAAGGACTGATATATCTAGGGCTAAATTTTCCCTTCTTTCCAAATCTCATTACTCTCTTCTAAGGAGATATTCATAAGAACACTTTATCACCCACTTCAAACTCTAGGTATTTTCTTCAGTGGTCGACATAACTTTTTTGTCGACTTTGAGCTAATCTTATGTGTTGTTGAATAGATCGTACCTTTTCTGCCATCTCATCAACAAAATCAAGTTCTAATAGCTTTCTTTCCCCAACTTCATCCCAGAAAGTTGGAGTCATGCATTTATTTCCATAGAGGGCTTCATAAGGAGCCATCTGAATACTGGAGTGAATGCTATTATTATAAGAAAATTCCACCAAATGAAGGTGTTGATCCCAACCACCTTTGAAATCCATAGAGCAAGCTCTTAACATATCTTCTAGAGTTTGAATTGTTCTCTCAGACTGATCGTCTGTCTGAGGATGATAAGCAGTGCTGAAACTATACTATGTATCCAGAGTATGCTGAAGACTTCACCATAACTTCAAGGTAAATCTTATATCCCGATCAGATGTAATTTAAAGTGGTACTCCATGAAATCTTAACACTTACTTTGCATATATCCTGGAAAGCTGATCTAGAGAGAAATCCTCTCTAATAGCAATGAAGTTTGCATACTTTGTAAGACAATCAACTATGACCCAGATAGCATTATTGCCTTTAGATGTTTTAGGAAGTCCGGTGACAAAGTCCATAGTGATGTTTTCCCATTTCCATTTGGGTATGGGTAATGGTTGTAACATCCCATTAGACTTATGTATATCAGCTTTAACTTGATGACAAACCAAGCATCAAGAGACATATTCAGCAACATCTCTTTTCATGCCATCCCACCAAAAGTACTCTTTCAGGTCCCTATACATCTTCATGCTTCCAGGATGAATAGAGAATGAAGAACTATGAGCCTCATCCAGAAGCTCTTTTAATTCTGGGATGGGAGGAACAAAAACCTGATTCCTGAACATTATTATCCCATTACAATCATGGTTGAATTCAGGAACATTTCCCACCTCATTTTATAACTCTACATCTTCTTTCTGTGCCTCTATAATCTTCACATGTATAGACGGTTGGACATTCATTTGAGAAAGATTCAATTTTTTCCCATCCATTATAATTCCAAGATCCATCCTTTGTAAATCCATAAATATTGGATCTTTTGTGATCCTCATTATAGATAATCTAGCACGGTCCTTTCAACTTAATGCGTCTGCCACCTTGTTTTCTTTCCCTGGGTGGTAATGAATTGAGCATTCGTAATCCTTAATCAGCTCTAACCATCTTCTTTGGCACATATTCAACTCCTTTTGTGTGAAAATATACTTTAAACCTTTATGATCAGTATAAATATCACACCGTTCACCATACAGATAATGCCTCCAATTCTTTAATGCAAAGATTACCGCAGCTAACTCCAAATCATGAGTTGGGTAATTTTTCTAATGGATTTTCAACTGTCGTGAGGCATAAGCTATCACCATATCATTTTTCATAAGAACACACCCCAACCCCTTCTTGGATGCATCACTATAGATCACAAACCTTTCTCCACTACAAGCCAGTGTGAGCATAGGTGCACTAGATAACCTTCTTTTCAACTCCTTGAAATTCTCTTCACATTACTCCATCCACACGAACTTACCTCTTTTTTGAGTCAACCTGGTGAGTGGATTAGATAGTCATGAAAAATCTTTCACAAAAAATCGATAATATATAGCCAAACCAAGAAAAATTCAGATCTCAGTTACTGTTGTTGGTCTCGACCATCTTTCAATAACCTCAATTTTTTCTGGATCCACAGATATCCCCTCTGTTGAGATTATGTGATTCAAAAATGAAACCTTTTGAAGCCAAAATTCACACTTTGTAAATTTGGCATAAATCTTCTCCTTTCTCAGGGTCTTCAATACAATTCTCAAGTGATCTTAATGTTCTTCATTTCTATTTGAATAGACAATAATATCATCTATAAAGACTACCACAGACAGATCAAGATCATCTCTAAAGACTCTATTCATTAGATCCATGAAGATAGCAGGGGAATTAGTAAGACCAAATGGAATCACTATAAATTCATAATTTCCATACCTTGTACGGAAAGCTGTCTTTGGTATATCCTCCCTTTTGACCCTTAATTGATGATACCCTGAATGAAGATCAATCTTGGAAAAGTATTGAGCTCCGTGTAGTTGGTCAAATATGTCATCAATGCATGAGAGAGGATATTTGTTCTTGATAGTGATCTTGTTAAGTTTTCGATAATCAATGCAGAGTCTCATTGATCCATTTTTCTTCTTAACAAACAGAACAGGTGCTCCCCAAGCTAATGCAGTAGGGCGTATTAATCCCTTATCAAGATTCTCTTGGAGTTGCTTCTTCAATTCCTGCAACTCAATTGGGGCCATTATATAAGGTGTCTTTGAAATAGGTAATGCACCCGGTACGAGTTCTATTGAAAAATCAACTTCACGATTTGGTGGAAGACTTGGTAATTCCTCCGGAAAGACATCATCAAACTCTCGTACAATGGGCATATTCTTAATCGTGAGTTTCTATCCAACCATTTGAGATAAATAACCTTAATTTAGTGGAATCAAGACCCATAAGATGAAAGAAATTTCCACTGGAAGGTTATGTTCATCCTTGCATCGATATAAGATCATAGATTGATATGATATATGAAATGTGGCTTCCCTTCATTGGTAATTGATATGACCTCCTTATAAAGAATGCCAATCCATGCTAAGAATTACATCAAATTCCACTATAGGAAGGATCACAAGATTTGCAGGAAGCAATTTCCCACAAACGTCAATCGAAGAAGAATTATAAACTTTTGATGCGAATGTTATGCCATTAGGGGTTGTCACGGATAACTCAACATCTAATTGTTGAGGTAATACGGCGATACCCTTAGAAAATTATTTAGAAATAAAAGAGTGGGTGGATCCAGAATCAAATAAAACATTTTTGACTTTAGGGTGGATGGTAAGTGTACCTTTCACCACTTCGTTATCGTACTCCAAATCACTGATAGAAATTTCATGTGACGTTCCTTAGTCTTCAGCCTTAATAGTTTTTTGACATCGGAAATCATCAACAACCCTTGGATTAGGGCATTGATTGGCATAATTCCCCATTTCCTTGCACTTGTAACATTGAAGTGTAGGAGGTGCACTTTGTATAGCCTTTTCGTTGTTCGCATCACTATATATCTTCTTCCCATCACTATGGCATTCAAATTCCCGATGACCTTCCTTTCCACATTTGAAACATTTACTTGTCCCTTTGAGAAAAATCCATCCATGTTTCTTTCGACACTTTGAGGATAAGGGAAAACTCTTCTTCTTTTCAGTGTGCTCTTTATATTTTCCTTTGAAATCCATTTTCCTCTTCTTATCAAACCCATATGACTAATGGGTTACTCCAATCTCCATCTCAACCTTGAGAGCGCATCGAACTATTTCCTCGTATTTGTTGAATTCCCTTATGGATAACGCCCTTCGAAGACTTGGTTTAAATCAACTAAAGAATCGATCAATCTTACTCTCAGGTTGGATAATAATACTAGAAGCATGCCTTGCAAGTCTTGTAAAATTTTCTTCGTAGGTACCAATAGATTCATCATCCTTTTCCTTCAGATCAAGAAACTCATTCTCCATCTTTGTTCGAAGAATACGAGGGAACTACTTATTGAAAAATAAGTTCCTGAACTCTTCCCATTCCATGAACTCAATTTCATCTATTTTCCTCATATTCTTGATAAGATTCCACCATTGATCAGCATCACCTTCCAAACGATACACTGCTAAGATGAATTTATCATGTTCAGAACATTGAAGAACTGAAAATATATTTTCAGTAGTACTTCTCCATTGTTCAGCAACTAATGGATCAGTAGACTCGCTGAATGAAGGTGGACGCTGCCTCATGAAGGATTCAACAGAATGTTGCTCCTTCCTTTGCTCGTTTGGATGTCCTGCAAGATTCATAGCTTGATAAGGTTGTCTGATCATGGCTACAAGATTTTTCATTCCAGCTCCCATAACATCTGGTTTCTCAGGGGGTCAATCATTGCATTGCCCGTCGCATTCCGTATTAACACGGTTCCTTCGGGTTCCAACCATTTAATAAAACCAAGAAGAATAGTGTGAGAAAAAATAATTATAATAGGAAAACCACATAATCAATAAGAAAAATTTACACTTAAGGTCTTATCTTAGGTTATTCATGTACATTTCTAAAACACTATGATTGTGTTCTATGCTTAGACTTATCCTTAGGGTTCTTACTAAGTATTTCACATCCTAGTTTCCAAAGGTTGACTATACCTATCCTCTGATACCAACTATAACGACCAATACTTTACATACATTGTTATTACTTTAGAATTGAAGCACACTTATTACAACATATAACAAAACCATGAGAGGACCATATTGGAATAGTGTCTTTAGAAACTGGGAAACATAAACAACTGGTTTATAAAGAATCTACATTGCCTCCGATTTATTTCATCATATATAGAGTCCCTTTTGGAATATCTTACTTAATAACCTTTATCCTGACCTGGGGAAAGAAAACATACAAAGGGTGAGCTCAAATTCTCTGTAAGGGTAAACAAAATAAATATCAATCACATCATATTCATAAGAACATAAAATTTTAGAAATACTAACCTGTAAAAGAGATCATAATTTCATAACATGGGATAAATAATAATTGTGAAATGTAATCCCAATAATCATAACATAAAACATAAAACTTTGTGGCATAAACACATAATCAGATAGAATCATTTCTCAGTAGTCAAGACTCATTGCAAATACTATCTTAGTAGACAAAGACCATTTCTGAACCGAGTTCACTTCTCCTTTCAGTCCTGTTTCACTGAACCAGATTAACCTTCCGTTCCATCCATGTCTATCTCATGAGATATAAATCTTTACTCAATTCATTGGATGGAGATATAGGTCCCACCCATCTCATAATGATACCATTCTTATGTGTGCCACAAAATCATAAATCATACATTATAGCTTAACCCATGTAATAAAAATGGGATTCTTAATCATCATGACATCATAAAACAATTCATACAAGATAAAGGAATTCAAAAAAAATAATTCCATCACAACATAATCAAATCGATGTAATAATAGGGATATAAATAGAACCCTATGTTATCTTAGATGGAAAATAATTTTGATAAAACACTTGAACTCCATTCTTGATGAAAATATCCTTTCTACTTCAAAAAAACTTTTCCTTTCTTACATGTCATACAGTTTTAAACAAAAAGAAGTTGATTAAAAATAAACATGAATACTTGTAAATGAATATTCATGGAAATAATTTTCTAAAATTCCATTCAGGTCGTATAAGTTAAAAAAACATTCTTCTCATACTTTGGCTAGAAAAGTCAAAAAGTACCTCGTACTAAAAACGACAAAAGATTCCTTTCATATCATTTACTAAAAACTCACCAATTGGTAAAATTGAATTTAAATTTTTTTAGGTGGATGTAAATAATATTACATATTAAGGAAACATGGATGTGGATAATAAATATTCCCTAGTAAATTCCGAAGTATAAACAATCTCAGATAAAATTAGATTGTGAGATTTACCCTTACCTTAGGTCCAATTTGCTTCGTAAGTGTCCAAACCTCCTGTATAATGATTTAAATAATGTCATTTACTTATTCCATAATCACACTCATTGTTATGATATCATATATGGTCATATTCTTAGCTTCTTATTAGTAATATTTCATTACTACTTGTTATTCGGGTGTTTATTACTTTTTGTTCTTATGCGTGTTTTGTCGAATAAATTCTTATTATTATTTTTAGGTTATAGATAACTCATTTCCAGAATCTTATTAGTGTAATATATATCATATTTATTCAATAAATTCATTTATATAATCATTATGAAATGAAGATCATGTAGAAAGAGTCGCATCACATCATGGAGACGGTATTCCGTACGTACGCAGGAGTGATGATATCATTCCCATGATCATGGAATTGTATTGGAGTGTATGTATACTATTTCAGAATCAATATCAATTTACAATAATCATAAATAGTCATTATTTACACCATTATACCCATCCAAGTAAGGTGGTGGTGGAAAATAGATTACACCACGACGTGGAGACGGTATTCCAAACGTACGCACGCGCGGTGATTTCATTTTCTGTAGGATGGATAGATGGTGAAATAGGGTTATTTAATACTTATAATAACATATCAGTATATGGGTGATACTTATGTTATTACTTCATAATGAAACTTCTAAAGAAGAAGAAGTAGAAATAGAAATAAAGTTGAACGAATCGGTAATGGAAATTACCCCTTCTTTGAAGCGCCTCTTCTTAACCTCCTCTTAGGGCACTAAAGATGGTCTTTGAAGTAGACCAAGACCTCTAGGATGTTTCCAGGGAAGTGGAGAAGAAACATTTTCAGGGGTTGGCCGAGCTTTAAGGATCAAAGTGGTGTGAGTAAGAGAGGGAGGAGGTGCCCTTTTATAAGGTATGAGAGGGGCATCTTTAGAAAAACTAAAAATATTATTTTATTATAAAGTTATATTAAGTTTTTAATAGCTCTAAATTGATTTATTTCGAATATAAGGTGGGGATGGGTCGAAATACTCTCATCCAATATAATTTAGACAAGTTTTGGTATCTATTTTAACCTTATCATTTAGATTTAACTTTAAGTTAAATAATTTTACTTTTACCGTGTCTTCTTGTTTTCTTACACTATAAGGTTAATAAACTTACTATAAATAGCCAAACGTACCCCAAGTTGTTTATTATTAATATATATAACCTTATATAAGTCATTTGGCCGAAACGTAGATTTTTAGGAATAAAATTACAATTAATAATATAATATTTGTTTTAAAAACTATTTTATGTCAATTTTGACTCTATTTGGTAATTGATTTTTGTGAAAATCATAACAGAATTATTAGTTCTAAAAACGTTAATTAAATAAATACTAAATTGTCATATTAAACTATAAAATTAGTGAAATTCATAAAAAGTATCAAATTACATTTATTTGGGTATTTATAACATCAATTATGTCAATATTTCATTAATAAGATAATTACTACATCATCATTGTGTCATAAATAAATTAAATTATTTAATGTCTAAAAATTATAAATAAAATACAATTATTTAGGAAATATTTTTATCTTTATAATGAGTATTTATAGTCGGAAATATCTTTTGTATAACCCTATATTAAAAATGTTTTAGTTATTAAACTTTGATTTTAACTATTTTAACTGTTGTTTAAATAAAATAATATTAAATGTCCTAATCTAATCCAAATGGGCCTAAATGGTCATATTTTATTACTAAGGTTTTTTTGGTCGAATTAAAATTATCCAATAGAAGTAGGACCTGTGTTAGAGTAATAATAATATCATTTTTACCCTTAATTACCCTATTTACTTTTAACCGTGGTAAAAAAAGAAAAAAGTTACTATTCATCAAAAATTATTTTCATCTCATTGAACCAAATTTTAGTCCTTGATAATATCCATGTCTCTCGGATTTTTGAAATTCCACTCACAGAAGCGGTAAAATTATGTTTTATGTAAATTTTCAAATTCTCCTAGGAGGTGGGTAAAAGACGGTGAAAAGCTCAATAAAATTTTAATATATCTAAAATTATTATAAAATGACTCCAATGAATTACATTGAACTTAAATAGGTTTTATGTATCAATTTTTACCTAAAATAAATTTGAATAAATTAAATATTTAATTAAATAAAAAGTCGGTTTTTAAATAGTAACCCAGTGTTTACACTATTCATCAAAAATTGAAAGTTTTCAGAAAAATAACAAAATTTCACCCTAGGCTAATTTCGATATTCCGAATCCAAAAATGAAGTCCATTTTGAAAAATAAAATTTCAAAAAGTGGGTATTACTATGCATAACGGCTAGTTTTAATAATATTTTAATAACATATCGATGTTTAGTGAAACTCGGTATTGCGTACAACGCAATCTGTCGAGGAAGGTCACGATTGCGCGTAAAGAAAGCCAAGCTAGTGTTGTGTGTAGTGAGCGATTTCTTTGATAATTTATATAACATAAAAAAAATATTTCTCATAAAAATCTCTGGTGTTACATTCTACCCCCCTTAAAATAAATTTCGCCCTCAAAATTTGTCACTTTGTAACAAACAGATGAGGATACCTCTCCCTCATCATATCCTCAAGCTCCCATGTAGCTTCTTCTAATTGGTGGTTCCTCCATAAAACATTCACCAAGTGAGTGGTCTTGTTCCGTAGGACTTTTTCGCTACGATCCAGAATCTCTATCGGATGTTCTTCATAAGAAAAATCTTGCTCCAGCGGTACAACTTCTAAGCTGAGTACATGTGAAGGATCGAGTATGAACTTTCTCAGGAGAGATACATGGAACACATCATGAACATGGGAGAGATTCGGTGGAAGCGCCAATCGGTAAGCTACCTTCCCAACAAGATCCAATATTTCGAAAGGACCGATATATCTAGGGCTCAGCTTTCCCTTCTTTCCAAATCTCATTACTCTCTTCCAAGTTGATGTTCGTAAGAACACTCTATCACCCACTTCAAACTCTAGGTCTTTTATTGGTCGTCGGCATAACTTTTTTGTCGACTTTGAGATGCTCTTATGTGTTGTTGAATAGATATGACCTTTTCTGCCATCTCATCATCAAAATCAGGTCCTAATAGCTTTCTTTCCCCAACTTCATCCCAACAAGTTGGAGTCCTGCATTTCTTTCCATAGATAGCTTCATAAGGAGCCATATGAATACTGGAGTGAAAGCTATTATTATAAGAAAATTCCACCAACGGAAGGTGTTGATCCCAACCACCTTTGAAATCCATAGAGCAAGCTCTTAACATATCTTCTAGAGTTTGAATTGTTCTCTCAGACTGACCGTCTGTCTGAGGATGATAAGCAGTGCTGAAACTCAACTCTGTATCCAGAGTTTGCTGAAGACTTCTCCAGAGCATTGAGGTAAATCTCGGATCCCAATCAGATATAATGGAAAGTGGTACTCCATGAAATCTTACCACTTCCTTTACATATATCCTGGCAAGCTGATCTAGAGTGAAATCCTCTCTAATAGCAATAAAGTGTGCAGACATTGTAAGACAATCAACGATGACCCATATAGAATTAATGCCTTTAGATGTTTTAGGAAGTCCGATGAAAAATTCCATAGTGATGTTTTCCCATTTCCATTCGGGTATGGGTAATGGTTGTAACATTCCCTTAGACTTCTATCTCTCAGCTTTAACTTGCTAACAAACCAAGCATCGAGAGACATATTCAACAACATCTCTTTTCATGCCATCCCACCAGAAGTACTCTTTTAGGTCCTTATACATCTTCGTGCTTCCAGGATGAATAGAGAATGAAGAACTATGAGCCTCATCTAGCAGCTCCTTCTTTAATTCTTGGATGGGAGGAACACAAACCCAATTCATGAACTTTATTATCCCATCACAATCATTGTTGAATTCACGAACATTTCTCAACTTCTTTTATAACTCTACATCTTCTTTCAATACCTCTTTAATCTTCACATGTGTAGATGGTTGAACATTCATTTGAGAAAGATATGATTTTTATCCTTCCATTATAATTTCCAAGATCCATCCTTTGTAAATCCATAAATATTGGATCTTTTGTGATCCTCATTAAGGATAATCTAATATGGTCTTTTCGACTTAATGTGTCTCCCACCTTGTTTTCATTCCCTGGGTGGTAATTAATTGAGCATTCTCAATGCTTAATCCACTCTAACCATCTTCTTTGGCGCATATTTAGCTCCTTTTGTGTGAAAATATACTTTAAACTTTTGTGATCAGTATAAATATCACACCTTTCACCATAAAGATAATGTCTCCAAATCTTTAATGCAAATATTACCATAGTTAACTCCAAATCATGAGTTGGGTAATTTTGATCATGGATTTTCAACTATCGTGAGGTATAAGCTATCACCATATCATTTTGCATAAGAACACACCCCGTCACCTTCTTGGATGCATCACTACAGATCACAACCCTTTCTCCACTACAAGGAAGTGTGAGTACAGGTTCACTGGATAAGCTTCTTTTCAACTCCTTGAAATTCTCTTCAAATTGCTCCATCCACACGAACTTAACTCGTTTTCGAGTCAACCTGGTGAGTGGATTAGATAATTGTGAAAAATGATTCACAAAACGTCGATAATATCCAGCCAAACCAAGAAAACTTCAGATCCCAGTTACTATTGTTGGTCTCGACTATCTTTCAATAAACTCTGTTTTTGCTGGATCCATAGATATCCCCTCTTTTGAGATTATGTGAATCAAAAATGAATCTTTTTGAAGCTAAAATTCACACTTTGTAAATTTGGCATAAATATTCTCTTTTCTCAGGGTCATCAATACAATTCTCATGTGATCTTTATGTTCTTCCTTGATCTTCGAATAGACAAGAATATCTTCTATAAAGACTACCACAAACTAATCAGTATAGTCTCTAAAGACTATATTCATTAGATCCATGAAGATATCAGGGGAATTTGTAAGACCAAATGGAATCACTATAAATTCATAGTGTCCATAACTTGTACGGAAAGCTGTCTTTGGTATATGCTCCCTTTTGACCCTTAATTGATGATTCCCTGAATGAAGATCAAGATTGGAAAAGTATTGAGCTCCGCATAGTTGGTCAAATACGTCCTCAATGCGTGGGAGAGGATATTTGTTCTTGATAGTGATCTTGTTATGTTCTCGATAATCAATGAAGAGTCTCATTGATCCATCTTTATTCTTAACAAACAGAACAAGCACTCCCCAAGGTGACACACTAGGGTGTATGAATCCCTTATCAAGATTCTCTTGGAGTTGCTTCTTCAATTCCTACAACTCAATTGGGGCCATTCTATAAGGTTTCTTTGAAATAGGTAAAACACCCAGTACGAGTTCTATTGAAAACTCAACTTCACGATTTGGTGGAAGACCCGGTAATTCATCCGGAAGACATCATCAAACTCCTGTACAATGGGAATATTCTTAATCGTGAGTTTCTGTCCAACCATTTGAGATAAATAACATTCATTTAATGGAATCATGACCCATAATATGGAAGAAATTTCCACTGGAAGGTTATGTTCATCCTTACATCAATAGACGATCATAGATTGATCTGGAATATGAAATGTGACTTCCCTTATTTGGAAATTGTTATGAGATCCATATAAAAAAAGCCAATCCATGCCAAGAATCTCATCAAATTACACTATAGGAAGGATCACAAGATTTGCAGGAAGCACTTTCCCATAAACTTCAATCGGAGAAGAATTATAAAATTTTGATGCGACTGTTGTGCCATTAGGGGTTGTCACAGCTAACTCAACATCTATTTGTAGAGGTAATACAGAGATACCCTTAGAAAATTATTTAGAAATAAAAGAGTTGGTGGATACAGAATCAAATAAAATATTTTCTACTTTAGAGTGGATGGTAAGTGTACCTTTCACCACTTCATTATCGTACTCCACGTTGCTGATAGAAATTGCATGTGACTTTCCATTGTCTTTAGCCTTAAGAGTTTGTTGAAGTTGATCATAATCAACAACCCTTGGATTAGGTCATTGATTGGCATAATTTACCATTTCCTTGCACTTGTAACATTGAAGCGTAGGAGGTGCACTCTGTATAGAATTTTCTTTGCTCGCATCACTAGACATCTTCTACCCATCATTGAGGCATTGAAATGCCCAATGAACTTCCTTTCCACATTTGAAACATGTACTTTTCCCTTTAAGACAACTCCCTCCATGTTTCTTTCCACACTTTGAGAATAATGGAAAAATCATATTCTTTTTAGTGTGCTCTTTAGATTTTCCTTTGAATTCCATTTTCCTCTTCTTATCAAACCCATATGACTGATGGGTTACTCCAATATTCATCTCAACATTGAGAGAACATCTAATGATTTCCACGTAGCTGTTGAAGTCCCTTATATCTAACGCCCTTTGAAGGCTTGGTTTTAAGCCACTAAAGAATCAATCAATCTCACTCTCAGGTTGGATAATAATACCAGAAGCGTACCTTGCAAGTATTGTAAAATTTCCTTCGTAGGTACCAACAGATTCATCATCCTTTTCCTTCAGTTCAAGAAACACCTTCTCCATCTTTGTTCGAAGAATACGAGGGAAGTACTTATTGAAAAAAATTCATGAACTCGTCCCATTCCATGGACTCAATTTCATCATTTTGCCTCGTATTCTTGATAATATTCCACCATTGATCAACATCACCTTCCAAATGACACAATGCTAAGATTAATTTATCATGTTCAGAACATTGAAGAACTGAAAATATATTTTCAGTAGTACTGATCCATTGTTCAGCAACTAATGGATCAGTAGATCCGCTGAATGAAGGTGGATGCTGCCTCACGAAGGATTCAACAAAATGTTGCTCCTTCCTTTGCTCGTTTGGAAGTCCTGCATGATTTATATCTTGAGAAAGTTGTATGAGCATGGCTACAAGGTTTTTCATTCCATCTCCCATAACGTTTGGTTTCTCAGGGGTACAATCATTGCATTGCCCGTCGCATTCCGTATTAACACAGTTCCTTCGGGTTCCTTCCATTTACTAAAACCAAGAAGAATAGTGTAAGAAACAGTAATTATAATAGGAAAACCACATAATCAAGAATAAAATTTTACACTTAAGGTCTTATCTTAGGTTATTCATGGCCATTTATAAAACACTTTTTGAGTCAATATGGTTTTCCTTATGACTTTTCCATTCCTTCTTGTTTTGAAAATCACAAACACCTTATCTTTAAGAAAATTGCTTTTATAAGAAAAGTTTCTTTTATAAGGAAAATCTCTTTTATAAGAAAAATTATCCTTATCATATTTTCATCCATATTTTTCTTAAGTATAAGATTCGGATTCATTTCTACTTTCTCGTAATTTCTTAAAAAATTGATATGAAGTATTCTGTTTTAGGATCCGAATTCTGGATAAGAACTGTGATAAAGTTTCACTCCGAAATCCAGAATGAGAACTGTGATAAAGTTTCATTCCGAATTCCGGATATAGTTTTACTCCAGATTCAGGATATGAATCCTTATGAAGTTCGACAAAGAATTATCATTACGAATTCTGATGATGACTTCTCATTACAAATTCTGATGATGAATTCCCATTCCGAATTCGTATTCAGAATTCACCTATTAAACAGAATCTGATCATCTTTGTTTTATACACTCCAAATTTATTTATACTCCAAAAATTATCTTTGGTTAGACTCCAAACTTTCAACTTGCTTACGTTATTATAATCTATCTACTCTTTATTATTTTCCTTACACTCCGAACCTTCACTCCGAATTTTTAATTCCGAACTTTTGAGTTAGATTTTAAAACGATGTCGTACATTCTGTTACACTTGTTTTTTTATAAAACGATGTTGTCTATTTTTTTTATAAACTAACAGTTGTCTAAGTGACACGTGTACAGGTCCCTCTGATCTTTAAGATAAATATGACCATTGGAGAAGGAGCCGACCTTACCTATAAATAGGAGCTCATTTGAAAGAGCTCGGAGATGAAGAGCTGAAAGGCTGACTGATCTTCGACTCATGTGATTACATGCTTGAAGTGATTTAGAGAGAGAGAGGCTCTTATTAACTCTCAAAGCTTCATGCGACTCCGAATGTTGGTGATTACATTCGAGGACTTCCGGGGATAGGAAGAAGAGGTTGCCGACTACCTTGAAGTTCGAGGGCTTCCTTGTTGAGGAAGACAGAGGTTGCCAACTACCTTGAAGTTGAGGGCTTGCGGGGATAGCAAGACAGAGACTCCGATCTTCATATCGAGGGCTTACCCTGGTGTGGGTATGATAGACTTGCTTGAATGTATAAATCAAGGGACCTTTATCCAAGGTTGTGGGATACCCTTCTCTTTGGGTTAAAAGACTTATATCTTGTTACTTGTAGTTCTAATACGTGTTTATATTCCGCTGCATATTGCATTGTAAGGAAAGTATAACTTTCTTATACTTCGTTATTTGTACTCTGTTTCATTTAGATTATATACTCTTTAAGGTATAATCTCATATTGTAATCTTTTATTAAGTTTCAATTTCCGGAACCATATTTCCAGAACCTACTTTCGGAATCTCTTTCCATGTTTGCATTCGGTGTTAGAGGTGTTGTGAATTTGATTAGTTTAACTTTGTTAAACATAGCCCTTTCCTTTGTTTAAGGAAAACATAGTTAATCATAACTAACTTTAAGGGTTCCAAAGGAATTTTTAAAGTATACAATTCACCCCCCTCTTGTAATTGAGCATCTACATCACTATTTCGATCCTACAATTGGTATCAGAGGAGGTCTCTGAAATACTTATACTCACAAATAAGTTTTTCTTGCTCACTTTATCATTCCAAACTTTTCCATTCCGAACATTCTTATTCCGAACATTGTTATTACAAATCTTTTCTACTAACATGTTTGTGTGCCGAAGGTTATTATAAGTATGACAAGAATTAATGTTGGTTCAATTGATAATCTAAATCCTACAAGACCACCAATCATTGATGGAAATTATTATGAGTACTGGAGAGATCGAATGAGGAATTTCGTTATCAATACTGGAGTGGACAACTTTGTTATGCTTACTGGTGATTATAAAATTCCTGATAAGGAAGTCATAACTTTTACTAACCAGGAAAAGAAAGAATATCAACTCAATTATAATGTACGAAATACTTTACTGTGTTAAATGACTATAAATATATATAGCCAAATTTCTTCTTGTGAAGCAGCTAATTGTATCTGGAAGAAGTTAGAAGTTACACACTTTGGAACTTCTAAAGTCATTGAGACTAGGAGAGCTATGATTAGAGCTGAATATCATGGCATCAACTTTCCTTATGGCGAACTAATATGTAAAGTAAAACAGATATTTATGACCATTGTTAATAGCTTACAGTCTATGGGAGAGAAAGGTTTAGATGATGAAGATCTTGTGGATGGAATAATTGATATTATGCCCAATCAGTTGGAATCCAAAAGAACAGCTATAGATGAGAATAGGAAGGTCAGCCAAATTAATCTTGATGAATAATTTGGAACTCTTCTCCAACATGAAACCAGAATGAAGAGAGATGCTGACAATATAAAAAAGAAAAATTGAAATGGTACTGTTTCTTTTACAACAACTTCGAATCAGATGAAAGCTAAGAATCCTGAGAGAGTAACCAGATTCAAGTCTAAGAAAGTTATTTTCCAATCCGAATCTAGTGATAGTGAAGTCTCTGAAAATGAATTAGAAAATCCTGCTCGAAGGATGAACAAGATAGCTGGACAGAGAAATTTCCAATCCAAGTATAAGAAAAAGGACAGGAAAGATAAGAAAGATGAAGAAGTTACTTGTTATGAATGCAAGAGAGCTGGACATATTAGACCAGATTTACCTTTGCTTAACAAGAATGAAAGGAAAGAAAGTCATTCAGATAGGAACAGAAAGAAATATTATAAATCCAAAGCTAAGAATGTTTTGAAAGTTAATGACACCTGGAGTGCCAGTGGTGGTGACTCTTCAGATGAATCTTCTGATTATGAATCTTTAGGACAGAAGAATCTTGGTCTTTTAGCCAGATTACCTATTGATAATCATTGTCTTATGTCTAAGGAAAATAAAGAGAGTACCAGCAACAATACATGGTACATGGATAGTGGATGTTCCCGGAACATGACTGGTAACAAAAGCTATTTTGAAAAGATTATCAAAACGAAAGGAGGAAATGTAACTTTCGGAGATAATGCTAAGGGTGAGATTATTGGTATTGGTAATATTGTTTTTCTTGGTAAAACATTAATTTCAAATGTTCTTTTTGTTAAGGGTCTTAAGAACAACCTCATTAGCATAAGTCCGTTATGTGATGAAGGTTACCTTGTGAATTTTAGGAATGATAAGTGCTTAGTTCACAATTCCAAGGAAGAATTTATTCTCTCAGCCAATAGGCAAGAGAATGTTTACACCTTAAACTTAGAAGATCTAAGAAGCCAAGATTTACCTTGTCTTAGTGAAATGGAAGATCATTCCTGGTTATGGAATAGAAGACTAGGTCACTGTAACCTTAGAAACCTATATAAACTCTCTAAGAAGAAACTAGTTAAGGATCTACCGGAGCTTAGATTTGATTTTTCTAAAGATTGTGATCCTTGTCAATATGGAAAGCAACATAAATCTAGTTTTAAATCAATTGGTGAAGTCTCAACAACCAGTACATTACAGTTAGTGCACATGGATCTTTTTGGTCCAACACAAAATGGAAGTATTGGAGGCAAATACTATGTGTTTGTACTAGTTGATGATTACACTACATTTACTTGGGTTTATTTTCTAGCAAAGAAATCTGAAGCTTTTTCTTATTTCAAAAGTTTTAGAGCTCAAGTTAAAAATAAGAAAAACCTTCCATTGAAAACTATTCATAGTGATCATGGTTGAGAGTTTCAAAATTCTGATTTTGAAACTTTTTGTAGTAAAAAAGGTATTACTCACAATTTTTCAGCACCTAGAACTCCTCAACAAAATGGTGTAGTTGAAAGAAGAAATAGAATTCTTCAAGAAATAACTAGAACCATGTTGAGTGAATACTCTATTGCTAGAAATTTCTGGGCTGAAGCTGTAAGTACTGCTTGTTATACTATAAATCGAGTTTTGATTAGACCTTTTATTAATAAAACCCCTTATGAGTTATGGAATGGTAGAAAACCAAGACTATCCTACTTCAAGGTTTTTGGTTGCAAAGTATTCATTCTGAATACTAATGATAACATACATAAATTCTCACCAAAATCTGATGAAGGAATTTTCTTAGGTTATTCCACAACATCTAAGGCTTATAGAGTTTTTAATAAAAACACTTGTACTATTGAAGAAATAGTACATGTAAAATTTGATGAGAAAGATCCTTTTGTTTTTAAACCACCTCAACCTACATCCTCGGATGTGTTTTCAAAAACTGATTATCAACCTTTGATAGAAGAACCTTCTGATAAAGATAATGTTCAAGAATATATTCCTAAAACATTTACCCCAGATGACTTTCTACCCTATGTTTATGAACATGCTTTTCAAAACCCAAATCAGGCGTTTCTTAAGAATCATCCCAGTGATAGTATCATTGGTGATGTAAAACAACCTATAAGGACTAGAAGTTCCTTTAGAAATGAAGTAGAACATCTAGAATTTCTTTCCCAATTAGAACCTAAAAGCACTGATGAAGCTTTAGGTGATGATTATTGGATCAAATCCATGCAAGATGAACTAAATGAATTCGAAAGGAATAAAGTCTAGACCTCGGTTGAAAGACCTAAGGAAACTTCTGTTACTGGAGTCAAATGGGTTTTCAGAAATAAATGTGATGAAAATGGAGTCATAGTAAGAAATAAAGCTAGACTTGTTGCTAAAGGCTATAATCAACAAGAGGGAATAGACTATGAAGAAACCTATTCTCCAATAGCTAGACTTGAATCTATCCGTATTCTACTTGCTTTTGCAGCATTCTTTAATTTTAAACTTTTTCAAATGGATGTGAAATGTGCTTTTCTTAACGGTTATGTTCAAGAAGAAGTTTTTGTTGAACAATATCCTGGCTTTGAAGATACAAAAGATCCTGATCATGTTTTTAGACTTACCAAAGATTTGTATGGCCTTAAACAAGCACCACGAGCATGGTATGATAGACTCACTAAATTTTTGCTTCAAAATAACTATGTTAAGGAAATGCCGATCCAACCCTTTTTATAAAGAAAGATAAGAAAAATGTTTTGATTGTTCAAATTTATGTTGATGACATCATATTTGGTTCAACTCAGCAATCTTTGACCGACTATTTTGAAAGTCTAATGAAATCTGATTTTGAAATGAGTATGATGGGTGAGTTAACATTTTTCCTTGGTTTTCAAATTTCTCAAAAACCAGAAGGAACCTACATATCACAACATAAGTATATTAAAAATCTTCTTAAAAAGTATGGTTACGACAACACTAAGAGTATAAGTACTCCCATTGGTACCTCAAACTCTTTATATCTTGATGAAGTAGGGAAACCAGTAGATCAAACATCTTTTATAGGCATGATAGGAAGTTTACTTTACTTGACAGCTAGTCGACCATACTTAATGTTATCATAATGCTTATGTGAAAGATATCAATCCAATCCTAAGGAATCTCAATTAAAGGCGGTAAAAAGAATTTTTCGCTACCTTAAGGGAACCATGTATCTATGATTATTTTATACTTCTGGAAATGATTTTGTTCTAAAAATCTTTTCTGATTCTGACTTTGGTGGATGTATAATGGATAGAAAGTGTACATCCGGAACTTTTAATTTCTTAGGAGATTCATTAGTTTCTTGGTCCTGCAAGAAGAAACATTCTGTAGCACTCTCCACTGTTGAAGATGAATATGTAGTAGTTGAAAGTTGTTGTGCTCAAGTGTGGTGGATGCAACACACACTCACAGACTATGGATTGAGTTTTACTAAAACTCAAATTTTGTGTGATAACACATGTGCCATTGCCCTAAGTAAGAACCCTGCACATCACTCCCGTGCGAAACACATAGATATTAGGCATCACTTTCTTAGGGATCACACACTGAAAGGAGATATTGTTATTCAGTTTATCGGAACACAAGATCAACTTGCTGATATTTTCACAGAATCATTGCCTTCTGATAGATTTGAATATATTAAACAGAATTTAGGAATGATAAATGTAAGGTAATCCTTCTTAATTAACATTCTGTTGAAAAATTCTCCTTACAGTAATAAACTCCTTTTCATAGGGGGAGTACATCTGATTGTTAGAATAACAAAATTTTTCAAAATTTGTTTTCAATGTTTTCGGAACTAACATTCCGGAATGGAATTTCCGGAACTACAATTTCCAGAATGGATATGTTCATGTAGAAGACTTTTGGAATCAAATACTTCGTATTGAACACTTCCGGAATGGAAAATTTCGTACTGATCTTTTCATAACGTGATTTTCCTACCGAATCCTTCATAATAAGTTTTTTCATTTTCAAATTTTGTAATTAAATTTTCGTACTGATTTTTCCGTACTGAGTCTGTTTCTCGTAGTGTGTTTTCTGAATTTTGTCTTTTCGTAATAAAATTGTTTTTCGAAGTTTTCGTAAGAATGATACCAATTACGAATAATTCTCCTAAGACAATATGAAAGTTATGTTTTCATTACTCATGTTTTCGTAGTCATACTTTACTTGCTGACATTTTCTATATTTTGTTTTCGGATTATAATTTTCTTAGATCGTTGTTTTAATAAAACCTCAAAAAGATCCGATTCAATTTTTCTTGAGAATTGGTTTTCGACCGTCAGATCTGATCTCAGATTGTCACAATCGTTCGATCAACCATAGAAGATGAACCGTCATCTCATTGCCTATATAAAGGGGACCCAAATAGTTTTCCCACATCGGTTTTCAAGCTCTCATGTCTCGAAGCTCTGCCTCTCTATTTTATAGCCGTTCCGAACTTCAGCTTTCTCCGTTCCGAACTTCTCAGAGGTCTTCAAATCCGAATGTCTGTGGAAGTAGCTTCGCAAGACATGTCTTCCTCCAAGCCGATTTCGAAGTGGTTAGTATACAGAGAGTGGCTGGTCCATCTGGATTTCTTCAACAAGTATGACTCTCTTATTTCCAAGAATATCAAGCTTAATGGTTGGGAAGATGTTGCGGTGTCAAAACCCGGGAACCAAGATGAAGTGTATTCAGATTTTCTTATCGAATTCTACGAGACAATTTCTATTCTTCAGGAAGATGGAAGGGACAAGTTGTCTTTTAAGCCTTATGGTAAGACTTATAAACTTTCATATGCCAAGGCAGCCAACTTGGTAGTGCTGAATAATGAAGGAGAAGCTGATTTTATTTCTCTTGTGTTTCTGGATTCTAAGGGTAGCTTCGACAAAGAAAAAGCCTTATAAACTCTCGGACTGGCTGATTACAAGGCTCCGAAGATTTCTAGTTTATCTACAAATTTTCGGATTCTATAGTTATGGGTACAGGGTCTTATCGTACCAAGGAAAGGTGAAAATGATAGCTTGAATAAGAGTGAGATCTATATCCTAGATTTTCTGATAAATCTGTGGAAGTGTAATTTGATGAAGCACATTCTTATCACTCTTGAGAATTTGAAGAAATGGAATCTGAGAGCTCAGATTATAATGTATCCAGCAATCCTATCCATGTTAATAGTTCGGTGCCTTGAGTACTTCAAGGAGGCTTGCAAATCTAAGCCAAGCGTTTGCAAGATTATGCTGGTGAGTAATGGTACACTCAAAAGAATGGATGTAGCCTTTGACAAGGAGTCTGGACAGTTTATTGATCTACCTGCTCAAGAAGAAACAGTTCCGAATGTTGCTAATCTGGAATCCTTAAGCCAATAAGGAAGAGAAAGTTGAAAGAAGTGGATGTAGAATAATAGAATCTCATGTCTAAGGAAGTTCATTCCGCACCTCCAAAACCAAAGAAGAAGAAATCTTACCCAGATGAGGTAGTTGCTAAATGGAGGGAAATTAAAGAGAAGAGAGTGCAAGGGGGGCCTCAGTTTTTCTTGGACCCTACAGAGGATAAGGCCTTGAAGGAGAAAACTGCGGATGAGCTAGAAAAACAAGCGAAAGAAAAGAAACTCAAGAAGAAATTGACTGAAGAAGAGGTAGATCAGGCTTTGTTGAAATTCAATGAGATGGTTTCAGTAAATATTCCTATTCCGAGATCTTTTTCATTGGAATCTCTACTTGAGACTCCAGGAAGAAATTTCATTGCTCCGGAAGAAGCTTTTGCTAAGACTGCTGAGGAAGTAGAGGAAGTTTAGCAAGTGGAAGAAGAAGAAGATGTTGCTGAAGGAAGTGGTGAAACTGGAGATGTGTTGAAGCAAGTAGAAGATTATAAGGGGACACCCTTGGAACACTTATCACTCCGAACTTTAGAAGATGAATCTTAGAAGTTAATTACTCCAGCAATGGAAGAAGAGAAAGGAGAAGAAGAAGTAGATTATCATGGATAGGAAGAACAACTTCTACAAGATATTGCTCAAATAAAGAATATAGAGGTTGGTGCTTAGAAAGTTCCTGATGAGGAAGACAATGTTGTCCAAGTTTCTGATAGTGAAAAGAGAACTCTGGAACATGATTCTATTCCTAAAAAAAGACAAGGGAAAGAAAATTCTTGCTGATACTCCGAGCTCAGAAGTGATTAAGAGAAAGGAAGTTGGTAGTTCTTCAAAGAGAAAGCTTGACCTTATTGAAGAAGAAAATTCTCCAGGAAGAGTCTCGGATTCAAGGTCATCTTAGGTGGGACATGATTTTGTTGTTCAGTCCTTAAAGAAGCTGGTAGGTTCTATTACGACCTTCTAAAGCATTGATTCAAGATTCCAGATGCTCCAAAATGCTTTGAATCAGAAAACAGACTCCGTATCTATGGTTATGGACAAGTGTGTTGAAATAGAGGCTCAGTTCAAAACGTTTTTGTTGGCTACGAAGCCCATAGAAAATCTTGCAAGAGGATGAAAACCTGGTCGAGGAAGTCTGTGGAAGAGATGAGGCTATTTGATGAATTTCAAGACAATGTCAAGGATGCCTTTGAGACAGAGGACACGAAGATAAATGAGTTGACTTCTTCCTTTGAAGAGAAGCTGACAGATGAAAAGAACTTTCGGATTCAAGAAGTCAGAGATCTGAATGGGAAGCTAAATTCTGTTTCTCAAAACTAGAAGTTTGAAAGGGATCATCAAATTGAGTTTCAAGAGAAATTGAAGGCTCAGGAAGAAAATATCAAAGCTCAAGAAGAAAAGCTTCAAGCCCAGGAAGAAAAGATTGAAGCTCAAAGTGCAAGAATAGTGGTCTTAGAGAAGCAAGCCGAAGAAGACCATAAAGACTTAAAGAAGATAAAGACTATTCTAAAAGGTCTCATGGCGAAGGAAAAAGATCCAAAATAGACAGATCCGATATTTTGTTGTACCTTAACTATTTTTTTGCCAACATTTCAAACTTAATTAAATTTTTTCTTGTCATTTATTTTGTTGTTGTAACTAATGTTTTAGTTACTTTGCTATATTTTCCATTCCCTTGAATTATTTTTGAAAATCACAAAGGGGGAGAAGGAAAAGAACTCTAATGAAAGGGAAAAAGAATCCTAACAAAGGGTGATAAAGAAAACAAACTCTAATAAGAGTTTATCTAAGGGGGAGTTTTTCATTAAAGAAGACTTTCTTATTCGTAATGAAGTGTCACTCCGGAAATCTGAATACGATCATTAGAGTTTCAAAGCCTAAGGGGGAGTTAGTCGTATTCATCAATATCCTTAAAGCAAAGGGAGATAAGACTTAATGTTTTTCTTTCTTTGTAGAATTTCTTTTTCGTAAGGATGTTTGTGCTTTCCAAAAAGGGGGAGATCGTTGAGTCAATAAGGTTTTCTTTATGACTTTTCCATTCCTTCTTGTTTTGAAAATCACAAACACATTATCTTTAAGAAAATTGCTTTTATAAGAAAAGTTTCTTTTATAAAGAAAATCGATTTTATAAGAAAAATTATCCTTATCATATTTTCATCCATATTTTTTTTAAGTATAAGATTCGGATTCATTTCTACTTTCTCGGAATTGCTTGAAACTTTTATATGAAGTATTCGATTTTAGGATCCGAATTCTGGATAAGAACTGTGATAAAGTTTCACTCCGAAATCCAGAATGAGAACTGTGTTAAAGATTCATTCCGAATTCCGGATACAGTTTTACTCCAGATTCAGGATACGAATCCTTATGAAGTTCGACAAAGAATTCTCATTACGAATTCTGATGATGAATTCTCATTACGAATTCTGATGATGAATTCCCATTCCGAATTCTCATTCCGAATTCACCTATTAAACAAAATCTGATCATCTTTGTTTTATACACTCCATATTTATTTAGACTTCGAAAATTATCATTGGTTAGACTCTGAACTTTAATCCTGCTTACATTATTATAATCTGTCTACTCTTTATTATTTTCCTTACACTCCGAACCTTCACTCCTAATTTTTCATTCCGAACTTTTGAGTTAGATTTTAAAACGATGTCGTACATTCTGTTACACTTGTTTTTTTATAAAACGATGTCGTCTATTTTTTTATAAACTAACCGTTGTCTAAGTGACACATATACAGGTCCCTCCGATCTTTAAGGAAAATATGACCATTGGAGAAGGAGCCGACCTTACCTATAAATAGGAGCTCATTTGAAAGAGCTCGGAGCTGAAGAGCTGAAAGGCTGACTGATCTTCGACTCATATGATTACATGCTTGAAGTGATTTCTAGAGAGAGAGGCTCTTATTAACTCTCAAAGGTTCATACGACTCCGAATGTTGGTGATTACATTCGAGGACTTCCGGGGATAGGAAGACAAAGGTTGCCGACTACCTTGAAGTTCGAGGGCTTCCTTTCTGAGGAAGACAGAGGTTGCCAACTACCTTGATGTTGAGGGATTTCGGGGATAGCAAGACAGAGACTCTGATCTTCATATCGAGGGCTTACACTGGTGTGGGTAAGATAGACTTGCTTGAAAGTATAAATCAAGGGACCTTTATCCAAGGTTGTTTGATACCCTTCTCTTTGGGTTAAAATACTTATATCTTGTTAATTGTAGTTCTACTACGTGTTTATATTCCGCTGCATATTGCATTGTAAGGAAAGTATAACATTCTTATACTTCCTTATTTGTACTCTGTTTCATTTAGATTATATATTCTTTAAGGTAGAATCTCATATTGTAATCTTTTATTAAGTTTCAATTTCCGGAACCATATTTCCGGAACCTACTTTCAGAATCTCTTTCAAGGTTTGCATTCGGTGTTAGAGGTGTTGTGAATTTTCTTAGTTTAACATTGTTAAACATAGCCCATTCCTTTGCTTAAGGAAAACATAGTTAATCATAACTAACTTTAAGGGATCCAAAGGAATTTTTAAAGTATACAATTCACCCCCCCTCTTGTAATTGAGCATCTACATCACTATTTTGATCCTACAATACTAAGATTGTGTTCTATTCTTAGACTTATCCTTAGGGTTCTTACTAAGGATTTCACATCCTAGTTTCTAAAGGTTGACTATAACTTTCCTCTAATACCAACTGTAACGAACCATACTTTACATAAATTGTTATTACTTCAGAATTGAAGCACACTTATTACAATATATTAAAAAACCATGAAAAGACCGTATAGGTATAGTGTCTTTAGAAACTAGGAAACATAAAAAACTAGTTCATAAAGCATCTACATTGCCTCCCATTTATTTCATCATATCTAGAGTCCCTTTTGGCATATCTTACTTAATAACCTTCTTCCTGACCTGGGGAAAGAAAACATACAAAATGATACCATTCTTATGTGTGCCGCAAAATGTAATCCCAATAATCATAACTTTTTGGCATACACACATAATCATAGAGAATCATTTCTTAGTAGTCAAGACTCATTTCCAAGACTATCTTAGCAGACAAAGTCCATTTCTGAACCGAGTTCACTCCTCATTTCAGTCCCGTTTCACTGAACTGGATTAACCTGTCATTCCATCCATGTATATCTCATGAGATATAAATATTTACTCAATTAATTGTATGGATATATAAGTCCCACCCATCTCATAATGATACCATTCTTATGTGTGCCACAAAATCATAAATCATACATCATATCTTAACCCATGTAATAAAAATTGGATTCTTAAACATCGTGAAATCATAAAACAATTCATATAAGATAAAGGAATTCATAAAAATAATTCCATCAAAACATAATCAAATCAATTTAATAATAGGGATATAAACAGAACCCTATATTATCTTATATGGAAGATAATTTTGATAAAACACTTGAACTCCATTCTTGAGGAAAATATCCTTTCTACTTCAAAAACACTTTTCATTTCTTACATGTCATACAGTTTGAAACTAAAATAAGTTGATAAAAAATAAACTTGAAAACTTGCATAGTAAGCTTCATGGAAATAATGTTCTAAAAGTCCATTCATGCCGTATAAGTTAAAAAAACATTCTTCTCGTACTTTGGCCGGAAAAGTCAAAAAGTGCCTCGTACTAAAAATGACAAAAGATTCCTTTAATATCTTTTACTAAAAACTCACCAATGGGTAAAATTGGATTTAAAAAAATTTTAACTGGATGGAAATAATATTACATATTGAGGAAACATGGATGTGGATGATAAATATTCGCCAGTAAATTCTAAAGTATAAACAATCTCGGATAAAAATGAGATTCTGAGATTTTCCCTTACCTTAGGTCCAATTTGCTTCGTATGTGTCCGAACCTCTGGTATAATGATTTAAATAATGTCATTGACTTATTCTAGAATCATACTAATTTTTATGATATCATATATGGTCATATTCTTAGCTTCTTATTAGTAATATTTCATTGCTACTTGTTATACGGGTGTTTATTACTTTTTGTTCTTATGCGTGTTTTGTTGAATAAATTATTATTATTCTTTTTAGGTTATAGATACCTCATTTCCAGAATTTTATTACTGTAATATATATCATATTTATTCATTCAATTCATTTATATAATAATTATTCAATGAAGATCATGTAGAACGAGTCACATCACATCTTGGAGACAGTATTCCGTACGTACGCACGAGCGATGATATAGTTCCCATGATCGTGGAATTGTATTGGAGTGTATGTATACTATTACAGAATAAATATCAATTTACAATAATCATATATAGTCATTATTTACACCATTATACCCATCCAAGTAAGGTGGTGGTGGAAAATATATTACACCACGATGTGGAGACGGTATTCCATACGTACGCACGCGCGGTGATTTCGTTTTCCGTAGGATGGATAGATCGTGAAATAGAGTTGTTTCATACTTATAATAACATATCATTATATGATCTATACTGATGTTATTACTTCATAATGAAACAACTAATGAAGAATAAGTATAATAAGAAATAAAGTTGAAAGAATCGGTAACATACATTACATCTTCTTTGAAGCTCCTCTTCTTAACCTCCTCTTAGGGCACTAATGATGGTCTTTGAAGAAGAACAGAACCTCTAAGATGTTTCTAGGGAAGTGGAGAAAAGATATTTTCAGGGGTTATCTGATATTTAAGTCTCAAAGTGGTGTGAGAAAGAGAGGGAGGAGGTGCCCTTTTATATGGGAGGAGAGGGGCACATTTGGAAAAACTAAAAATACTATTTTATTATAAAGTTATATTCGGTTTTTAATAGCTCCAAATTGATTTATTTCGAAGATAAGTTGGGAATGGGTCGAAATACTCTCATCCAATATAATTTAGACAAGTTTAGGTATCTATTTTAACCTTATCATTTAGATTTAACTTTAAGTTAAATAATTTAACTTTTACTGTGTCTTCTTGTTTTCTTATACTATAAGGTTGCTAAACATACTATAACCATCCAAAAAAGCCCCAAGTTGTTTATTATTAGAATATATAACCTTATATAAGTCCTTTTTATGAACCGTATATTTTTAGGTATAAAATAGAAATTAATAATATAATATTTGTTTTAAAAACTATTTTATGTCAATTTTTACACTATTTGGTAATTCATTTTTGTGAAAATCATAAAATAATGATTAGTTAGAAAATATTTAATGAAATCAATACTAACATGTCATATTAACCTAAAAAATTAAGGTAATTCATAAAAAGGCTCAAATTACATTTATTTGGGTATTTATGACATCAATTATGTCAATATTTCATTAATAAGATAATTTATGCATCATCATTGTGTCATAAATAAATTAACATATTTAATGTCTAAAAATTATAAATAAAATACCATTATGTAGGAAATCTTTTTATCTTTCTAAGGAGTATTTATAGTCTAATTTAGCGTTTGTATAACCATATATTAAAATTGTTTTAGTTATTAAACCTTGATTTTAACTATTTTACCTATTCTTTAAATAAAATAATATTAGATGTCCTAATCTAATCCAAGTGGGCCTAAATGGTCATATTTTATTCATAAGGTTGTTTTTGGTCGAATTAAACTTATCCAATAGAATTAGGACATGTGTTAGGGTAATAATAATATCATTTTTACCCTTAATTACCCTATTTACTTTTAACCGTGGTAAAAAAAGTAAAAAGTTAATATTCACCAAAAAATATTTTCATCTCATTGAACCGCATTTTAGTCCTTGATATTAACCACGTCTCTCGGATTTTGGAAATTCCACTCACATAAGCGGTAAAATTAAGTTTTATGTAAATTTTCAAATTCTCATAGGAGGTGGGTAAAAGACGGTGAAATGTTCAATAAAATTTTTATATATCTAAAATTATTATAAAATGACTCCAATGAATTACATTGAACTTATATATGTGTTATGTGTTAATTTTGACCTAAAATAAATTTAAATAAAATAATTAATTAATTAAATAAAAAATCGATTTTTAAAAAGTATCCCATTGTTTTCACTGTTCATCAAAAATTAAAAGTGTTAAGAAAAATACCAAAATTTCACCCTAGGCTAATTTCGATATTCTGAATCCAAAAATGAAGTCTATTTTGAAAAATAAAATTTCAAAAAGTGGGTATTACTATTCATAACGGCTAGTTTTAATAATATTTTAATAGCATATCGCTGTTTAGTTAAACTCGGTATTGCGTACAACGCAAGCTGTCGAGGAAGGCCGCGATTGCGTGTAAAGCAAGTCAAGTTAGTGTTGTGTGTAGTGAAAGAATCCTTTGATGATTTATATAACATAAAAACAAAATGTTTCTCATAAATATCTCGGGTTTTACTTGAATAGTGTAGTGCGTGCATGATTCTATGAATACGTAAGTGTTTAAACTTTTCATAAACCTTAAAAATACTTGAAAAAGGCACAGAAAAATGTTGTTATGTTCTAGAGTTTAAAAATATGATAATCCCATGCAATTATTATATGAAGTATAGTTTAGATAATCAAACTAAAAATTTGAGAAGGAATCTACCTTGAGTTGTAAAAGTTTTATCTTATATAAAATAATATTTTAAAACTTGTGTGAATCTCTTACAAACCTTTAGTGAGGCCAAATCTTCATAAAATAAAAGAAATAATTCTTGCTCGAGCATTTGACAGGGCCTAGGAAGCTAATTATATAATGTGATCATGAGTTATTTGAGTAAGACCATCATATATACAAAGGTTCTTGAAGTGTACTCGAGAAATTGTGATCTATAAAGCTCATAAAGGGGGATCAACAAGAAGATATTTCTATAGTTGATCAATCCATCTGAAGAGGAAGACTACAATTGGTGGGTATAAGTAGTTACTAGAATATTGTGATTGGGGGGTATAACCAATAACTGAAGAAGATGGTTCAATTGGAGGGTATAATCAACTGCTTAAGGTGGATTGTAAATGGGGGTATAACAGATTTGTAATTGTTGGAAATAACCAATTAATATTTGTAATCAGCTTATGATATAGTTGAGAATCCATGTTGGGGAGACTAATAGAAATGACAAGGGGTAGGTCTTTTTATTGAACCTTTAAAATCCATGTGTTCTATGCCTTTAATTTACATCATTATTTAGGTTGAGGCTAAGAGACATAATAAGAGTAGACCGAGGCTTTAACTAGCCACAAAAGATGAATTGAAAAGAATCAAGTTGTAAAAAGAAAAGGGATCACTAATTCAACCCCTCCCTCTTAGAGATCTCAAAATGATCTCAACTCTGTAATAATTATTATTTCAATGATTTTTGAAAAAATATGGATAATTTTAATATCATTTCATAAAAAATAATTAATATTTATTAAAATAATATAAATATATCATTCTCACCAGACCCTTAACTCAACTCGTGAATCCTCTTCAAAATTCATCAAATCTTGAATAATGACTCTTTATTTAAATAGATAAATACCAATACATTATGTGTTAAATATATAAATAAATTTTATATCCACTAAACTCATGAATAAAAATTTATTTATTTTTCGACTCACATATATATTATTTGGAATAAAACATAAATTAATATTAGCGATCTACATAACTCAAATAATTATTATTCCTTATAACATTAGAATAATATTTATTCTAATATAGAATTGATAAAAAATATAATTTAGGTTCTAGATACACTTAGTGCATGACCCTCTAAGGCACTCTTCTAGTGGCATTGGGTTTACTCACCTAAAGTATATGATAAATATCTAGAAACATGTCAAGAAATTCTTAGATAAGGACATTAATGTCATAACAACAACAACCACTTATAAATGTTGAATGTGTAATATAATCCATTTATCTTGATGTCTCATCAATCAGGTTACATCGCATATGTCATCAACCTATCTTCTTGATATATTTTCATTGAATTTCATGAAACGAACTTTCTGATAAAAATAAAATTGACATGGAATATAATCAACCAATTATATTCCTATCAAAGGGCTGAATATATCTACTTTTGTTAACATAGAAAGCAATGATCATTTCTTAGATTATTAATTAATTTTATATCACTTACGACACACCCAACATGTCCTACTTCTCTATGAGTATATGTTACCATTGTTTTTTCTAATACATATTAGTGTGTGATGCATGATATGTATTAATAATAATCTCAAGAATAAGGACCAATACACATATCCACATAATAAATTATTATGTAATGATTAACTAAAGATAAAAAAATATTAAATAATTATTATGAAATTATTAAATAATTATTAATAATAGATTGAGGAATGATTATTCAATGATTAAGGAAGGACTAACAAGGCAATAATTAGTGATGAAGTAATTATTAAACAATAATTAGTAAATTATTAACAATTAATTAAATATTAACTAACTAATTAAGAACTATAAAATAAATAATACTTAGTGAATTATTAACAAGTGATTAATTATTAATTAATGAATGATTATGGAATGATTAACTTAGGAATAAGTAATGATTTTATTAGGAATAAGTAATTCTCAATATAGGATAAAGTGACACTTAAATTAGGATTAATTAATAATGATTTATTATTTTCCCCCCGGGACTAGCCTAGTGGAAAAGGTCCTCATGGGGAGTTAGGGATATCTCAGGTTTGAGTCTCCCAGAATTCCTACATGTGTGTATTTTCATGTTTCTTTGTAGCTTTTTATCTCCCCTTCCCAAAATATTTTTAAAGATTAATTATTATTTAACATTAAACTAACTACATAAGAATTACTAATTAATGAATTCTTAACTATCGACTTAGTAATGATTAACTAAGGATTAAATTATTATTATATAATGATTATCTATGATTAAATTTGGATTAACATATAATTTACATAGGATCAGAGAGGGATATCAATGATGGATAACTGCACAAAAAATATGCTGAAAGACACAACTGATTTATTGCTCCCATGATTTAGATGATTCATACTTACTACAGACATGGTTTGATACTCTCTATGAATATGATTTAGATGATTCAGATTCAATTTATAATCTACTGAACATACCTTTATGAATATTAAAAATTTTACTATAAAATATTAGTGTGATCATTTAGGATTTAAGAAGACGTTCTAAGATTTCATTAAAGTAATGATTATGTGGTTATCTAAGCAATGAAATACTAATCTGAATACTAAAAGTGGATATGACTCTCACAAAAATTTACCTAGGTGTAATAACCACCAAAAAACAATATTGAGCTGCAATTGATTGGGAATTGATGCACAATAATGGGCCTTACTACACACCTTGTTTGAAACTCCTGGGGGATATGCTTTAGGTGATTCAAGTTATCTTTATAAACTACTAAACATAAATTTAGGAAGATTAAAAATTATACTAAGAAATATTAGATTCATATTTTAGTATATAAGAAGACATTATAAAATTTTAGTAAAGTAAATATTATGTGGTTATATAATAAATGAATCACTTTATTAATACTAAAAGTGGATATGGCTCTAGTACAGATGTACCTAGAGGTAGAAACCCTAAAACCCCATATTGATATTGAATCAACTAGGAACTGATGCATGAAAATGAAACTTATTGCACACTTGGTTTGGAAGTCCATGTGGATATGCTTTAGATGATTCAAATTATCTTTGTAAACTACTGAAAATTCCTTTAGAGAGATTGAAAATTGTATAACAAAACATTATTTCCATATTTTATGATATAAGAAGATGTTCATAATTTTTAGTAAGGTAAATATTGTGTAGTCAATGATACAAGATTATTCTTCATTGTCAATATCATTCATACTATCATAATCTTGATCAAAAATAATTTGTCATATATAAAATCATTTTTTCCATTATCTACTACTATTAGGAGGTTATTCAAACTGAGCAAGGACATTCTCATATTACACAACCAGTAATAATGGTTAGTAAATTTGATTATGTAACCTTAAGATAAATTCAGGAAAGAATTTGCAGTCGTTTAAATCGAGTACCTGATCAAGATATCCGGTCTATTATCTATAAACATTTTTAATTCCCAGCTATGCAATTTCATCTAGATATTACATTGGGTGTTGATGAAGACTGGTTCCAAGCAATAACTTTATTTTTCCAATGTCCGTATAGTTCCATGATGGAGTTATATATTGATGTTTCTAGTTTACAATAGAAATTTACAATTATATGAATAAATATACATACAAGATTGGTTGAATAATTTAAATCTCAAGAAAATGAGGGTATTCCCTATGATTTGGAAGAAGACAAACTAATTGTTCTACCATATACACAGAAGCAAATTGTGATAGTGAGGAAGTTTCTAATTATGTAATAAATGGAGAAAACAGTGATAATGAGAAATAATCTGAAGAAGTTGGGGAGGAAGTTTCTATAAATGTAGAGGTTTTATAGCAGTCCCAATAGCCAATAAATCATCCAACATTCTTTTCATATTGGTCAAAAGCAATGGCACATTTTTCTAAATTTGACTGAAATGTTACCTTACCTATAAATGATTTTCTTGGAGTTATAGAGGATAGATTTAATTAGTTGTAAAAAAATTATGTTGGAATAAATTTTCAAAGTAACAATGCAATAAAAAACATACTAAAAATATTTCATTTTATGGGAAAATATAGATATTTAGTTGATGAGTCAAGTCATATAAAATACATAATACGATGTAAAAAATATGGGAATGATTATAGATTCCTTTTGAGGGAGATTCCTCAAATTGCATTTGGAGGCTGTATAATTTCTATGATTGAGGAAGCTTATACTTGCGTTCATCCAAACCTGACACAAGATCATACATCATTGGGTGTTAAATTTGTGTCTTCTATTATCATTGAGATGATTAGGACAAGCTAATATGTCCCTATATCCCTTGTGTAATAGAGGATAAAATAAGATTTTGGTTATAATATTTTCTATAATAAGGGATTGATGGTGAAATAGAAGGAAATTATCAAGATCAATAGTGATTGGGATGACTCGCATCAGGTGTTTCTGAAATTAATAGCCATACTGAAACATCATGAACAAGTGGTCTTCCATCTCGATACGAATGAACATGTGTCTTAAGATAAATGAATTTATCCATATCATGTTAAATATCATTGGTTGTTCTCGGTATTCCTTCCCTGTATTTTTGTTTCTCGTTTCTACAAACAATTATTCTAAAACTGATGGTACATCTATATATGGAAAGTATATAGGTGTATTTTTGATTTAAAAACCCAAGATGACATCCAATCACCTCTAATGCTTCCATTTCCAATTGTGGGGAAGGATGATTATGAATCATGAAGTTAGTTTTTAGCATGTATCAGCAACCATTTCACCCACATTTGGGGTGTGCGTTTGAAATTGGATCGTCATCAGGCAATCAACGTGGAAATCAATTCAGATTGTGTTACATGGAGACCCCTGAATTCACATCATCAGTAAAACATCAGACACATTACTATCAATGTATGAAAAATATTCCATGATGAACTTATGAAGAAGGAAATCAAGAGGCGTTATATATAACTTATTTATTATTTTTCACTATTTCAACATAATGATAAAATTATTTTATGTTAAATATGATCACTTTCATGTAAAATATGAGCTGGATCACTGAACGTTTGAAAAAAATAGAATAAATATACAGGTATAATCAAAGAGTGTATGATTATATGTTGCATATTCCAAAATAAAAATCGACATTAATATATGATGGAGGGAATGGGTATGGATACATGAACACAAACATTATGGAGTGCATAAATGACATATTCAAGGGGCATTACAGGCTACCTATAACTGGCCATGTTGATGAGAAATTTTATCATTGTGTCAAGGCCTTTTTTGAGAGAGAAAAATAAACTTTGGATGAGATTTAGTAGGGGATAAGGTATGGATGAAACTTTCAATGAAAGATTGAAAAGAAAAATGAAGAAGATTATACTTACCAAGTGTACCTTTTCTACCCAGAAGACTCTTGATTTTAATTGAATGTGTGTCCTGACCCCATAATTGGTTTTGTGACATTCGAAACCTGGATTACACTTAGAGGTTCCCTAAGCCTGATTGGCCACATGGCCTCTAGTGCATTTCCCCAAACACCAGAGTCTACTGACTAGCAGTGAGGGAGTGGGGTTTGTCTGTCAGGAGACAATTCCCTCATATATATAGTAAATCATAGTGGATCAGTATACTATAATGTATAAACAAGAGATAAGTAATGTAAGCAATATAAGTAAACAAAATCCACAATATAAGCGAATGGGAATAGTGAACAACTGAACATCTATAATAACTTATCAAAATGTACAACAACTAATGATGACATGTCATGTCACTAGAAATCTAGGAAAATAGGTATGAAATAAGCATAAAATCGTGTTATACAAAAGTAGCAAAAAGAAACAAAAAAAACGATCTCAAGCATCCTGATCCCTAGATCGGCCATCTGCTACCAGCTCCAACCTTCTAAAGCAATCAATCAAGTGTCCAAAGAAAACCGATTCCCTTTATCAATACTTGCATAAATATAGTCTATCCAATTAGCAATAGAGCCTGGATAGGGTATGAGATAAATCTCTGTAGTCCCCCACCAATGGTGTCTATAACTTCATGTCCATGTAAAATAGACTGCAATAGTGTGTAAACATGCATATATAAAGTAAAGCAGTACAGTAATGTAAATACCCAATAACCTTCTTCAACCCTTTTCTAGTGTCAGAAAATATTACTATTTGATTAATTAATTAATTTCTAGTTTATATAATTAATTCATATGAGGCATAACCAGCATTGAAATCACATCATGGTAGTAATAGTAAAGGTTCCAAGATGTAATAAGGAAGCCCGTGATGATATTAATATAAAAGGATTCCAAGGTAATAACCAAGGAAATCTATACCTTGAGGGTCGTCAAATTAGTAGTAACTGTTTCCTTGATAATGGTAAGAGTGTAATACAAGGAGAATTTTCCAAGGTTTTCCACAATAGTGTGATCTAACCGAGTATAAGGAATACATCCAAGGTAAAATGAGATAATGTATGGCAAGGAACAAGGATATAACCAAGGAAATGTTTTTCGGTAGAATCCATGATAGATCCAAGGCATCTTGTAATAGTAATGAATGGGATCCTATGGTGTCATACTGAGTATCCACTAATAGATGAGGATCAGCTTCTAAGGTTGGTCTCAACCAAGGCAACTAACATCCTTGAATCAAGATGACATCCTTGAGAACTCAAGGCATTCCCTCGAGAATCCAAGGCAAGCATGAGTCAAACCGTTCCAATAATAATGATTTCAAGGTTCATATGTAATTAGGAACCTTAAATTTAATTAATTTAATTAATTAGGATATTTAGTACTCTATCCATTCAACATGTTATAAGGTTAAATCCATTGAATTTCATTAGTGTGACAAGTCCAATTGAGCATGCATCCATTTAATTAATCCATTTAAGTTATAATCATTTCACTCAGTTTATCTTCCTACTTTCAACTGTAAGTGGAAAGGGGTGCTACAACATGCAACCATTTAAGTTTGATTAATCATGTTCAAGAACTTACCTTAGGTGGGTCAATTGAGAATACTAAGTATAACCATGGTACTAGAAATTTTTCAATTTCATACCCATTTAATATAAGGAGACTTAACATTAGATTGGTTATGCTCAAGAACACCTGAACGGTGGTCCAAAGGTGTCAAAACACTAAAAATCCAATTATGGAACATCACTCTACATGGGTTGGTTGAAGTTGTAGATGCAACCACCAAAAATGAATGAAATACATAGCATGGGTCTTAGAACACAGTCCTAATGACTACAAACATGACATATAAATTCAATAGAGGATGACTGATGAAATCATTATGATTATACGAAAATTTATAAAATGATGAAAAATAAGGGATGAGTTATAGACCACGTACCTTAGGTTCTTACGAATCTTCTCATCCATTATCATACTTTCGTTTAGCCTGGATTTGTGTAGATTTGAATAACAGATCAATGCCCTGAAGTTGGGGCATATAATCCTGAATATGAATAGTTTCATAGATAGGAAGAAAAATGAAATAATATTAAAAAGTAATTACTAAGGTACTGATGCATATCCAATGAGATTAATGATGATTGATTTAGACTCCGTATGGATGTTTGAGATCAAATCACAGAATATTTGAGTTTCTGGCTTCAAAATGGGAGAAAGAAGAGATGTTCCCAATGAAAAACCAAAGAAGAGTATGGTTTTCCTTAAAATATATCATTATGGGGGAAACAAATTTTTATCTTGAATTTACCCTTTGTATGGTTTGGCTATAAATTTTGGCTAAACCATGTGCAAATCGTGCTTGGTAGCTGTAGAAAGTGGAATACACAATGTTAGGCCACACGATTAAGGAAACCATACACCAATCACGTGAAATAACACTCTCAAAATTGAAGAAATTATTTCATGGCCATGTGGCCCATTTCACATGGTTAGATCAAACTATAAACCCTCTTGTTACTCACTATCTAGCCCCACATGGTTTAAAAAAACCATGCAATGAGCCCTTTTCTCCCAAAAATTCAGGTTTTGGGCTACGAACCAGCCCTGTACACCCATGAGACCTTATCTAACTCATTATGCATCCATATTAGGTCCATAAAAGTAAATTAGAACAAAACTTAAAGGATCAGTACTTGAGTGAAAAAATAGGTTCTTACAGTCTTCCCCCATGAAAGGAAATCATTCCCAAGTTCACCTTCCAAGGGAGGAAAAACACTGTTTGAGAACAACTATAGCCATTGGGAATGTAAATCAACCTCCCGCTCCCAAGTCACGTCTTATACACATCTGTTCTTCCATAGAACCCATACTAGAGGGACATACCAACCTCAGAAATCTTTTTTGATGTGGTTGATGATGCATATATGATACTCCTAAAAAATTCAACGACACCAATCTCAACTTCCTCAAGATCCAAAGTATAATACAGGTCAACATGATACCAGCAAATATGTGAATCATAGAAGACATCATGCACGAAATGGTACCTCTGAGGTAGTAATAATTGATAGTCTACCATCATAATTCTTTCCAAGATCTCAAATGACCCAAAAACGTGCAATTACAACTTCTCTTTCCTCCCTATCTATCTTTTCCCAAGCCTGGGAAATACCCATAGAAAAACATGATCCCCAATCTCAAACTCCAAATGTCATCAGAAGTGATCGACATATGATTTCTATCTAGAATGAGAAGTATACATATTCTTCTGGATCAGATGAAGATGATCTGAAGTATCTTTCACAAGACAAGGACCTAACAGGGTAAACTCACCTACCTCTATCTAGTAAAAGGGTGAACAACATGACCAACCATATAAGTCCTGAAAAGGATCCATCTGAATCATCACCTGAAAGATGTTATTATAGGTGAACACTATGGGAGGGGTATGATTCTCCCAATAACCACAAAAATCAAGAAATAATTATCAGATATTGTCCTCTAAAACCTATATCATCCATTCCAATTTTCCATGAGTATGTTGGTGAAATGTCATGCTCAGAATCTCCTATGTACCCATAGACTTCTGTAACCCCTGCCAAAACCATAACATGAAGTGAGTGTCCCTATCTAAAATTCTAGTATAAGGGACCTTGTGTAGTCATACGATCTCACATACATGTATTCTTTCCATATCAATAAATAATAAAGTCTCTGATATAGGAATTAAGTGGGCTAATTTATCCATTCCATCAATGAAAACCTATACAGCTCTGTTTCCTCTAGGTGACCTAGGTAAGATGATGATGAAATTCATGGAAAAATCTTCCCATTTCCACTCTGGGACTGGAAGTGGCTATAAAAATCTTGTAGGTATCTGGTGCTCCAATTTTACCTACTGATAGGTGGAACACCTAGTGATAACGCCTACTATCTGACATTTCATCTTAGGCCACCAATACTGGTGTCACATGTCTTGATACATCTTGGAGATGCTTGGATGAACTATCCACTAAGAAGCATGGGACTCTTGCATCAACTCCCTTATCATATTTTTAATAACCCATGGACATCCATGTATATATTGGATGTCATATTTGTTCACAAACCAATCCAAAGGCAATTCATCTGCTAAAATACTCTCACAAATAACCAAGACCTAAAGATATGAAAATTGTCTTCTCTTCACCTTCTCAAGGAGGGAAGAGGTAACTGTCAAGGATGATAGGTAGGACTACTCGTGACTATCGCGAAACTCAAGATGAAGCTTAAAAAATATGACCATAAATTTCCATTCATCACTGGCTTCCCACACGACTTATTCATGAATTTTCCAACTTAGTGCATCAGCTACTGCATTTCCCTTTCCAGTCGTATATATAATATCAATATCAAAGTACTAAAGATATTTGACCCATATTCACCATCTCAGATTCAATTAACACCATGTAAAGATATATTTGAGGATATTATTGTCTTTTAAAACCTTAAATATCTCACCCAACACATAATGTCTCTAGAAACAGAAGGGATGTATAACTACAGGTACCTCAAGGTCATGTATCAGGTAGTTTATCTCATGCGACCTCAAGTTCTGAGATCAATACAGAACAAATATGTTATCTTATATCAACTCTACTCCTAGGAAAATTACTGATGCATCACATAATATGGTATAACATCTTCCTGACTCTGGAAGTATCAGAATAGGTGCTGAGACAAACATCCATTTTAGTTCAAAAAATGCTTTCTCACACGTTTCTGACCACATGAACTTTACATCCATCTTTATAAGACCATTAAGAGATGAAGATAGTTGTGGTAAGTTATTTATAAAACAACTATAATATCTAGCCATCCTCAAGAAACTTCATATGTCAAAACACCTTCTTGGGATGAATCTAAGAAACTACAATAGTCACATTCTCTATGTCAAAAAAACTTCTGATTCTGAGAGAATATGACCCAAGAAGTGAACTTTTTTGATCCATAAGTGGTACTTGGAAAGCTTGGAATAAACATGATGCAATCTCAGTGTACTCAGAACGATCTCAATGTGACTTTTATGGTCTCTAAGAGTGTGATAATACACTAATATTTCATCCAAAAATACAATGAAAAAAATCCAAATAGGGGCAGAACACCCTATTCATCAGAGTCATGAATATGGAGGGCGCGTTTGTGAGACTGAACAACATAACAAGGTACTCATACAGATCATACCTACTATGGAAAGTTTTATGAAGTATGTCTGATTTCCTAACTCACACTTGATGATAACCTGATCTCATGTCGATCTTAGAGAAGACCTTAGATCCTTGGAGATGGTCAAAGAGATCATATATTCGAGGCAGTGGATACCTATTATTGACAATAAGCTAGTTCAACGATTTTTAATACACCCATAGATGAAGGGACCCATCTAGTTTCTTGGAGAATAATATGGGATAACCCTAAGAGAATGTATCAAGATAAATAATACCTTTGGCCTCCAGATACTCTAATTATTACTTAAGTTTATGGATCTTAGTATGTGCCATCATGTATAGAGGAATGGACACTAGAGTAGCTCCTGAAACAAGGTTGATCGTAAAATCTACCACTATATCATGAGGTAAGATATGAAAATCATTGGGAAAGACATCACTGGAACAACATACTGCTGGAGGGAATTCATCATTAAGTAAACCCAGATCATCCATGAAGAGATTGGAAATATGGGAGATCAATTAACTTAACCCATTATACTCTAGTCCATATCTTCTAGAATGGACATCCCACTCACCCTTATGAATATAATTATTTCCCTCTGGTGATGGAAATGATACCCTTTAGCAATAATAGTTTATAAAGGCATGTTATGAAAGAAACCAATCCATCCTAAGAATGAAATCGAATCCCTTCATGTCAAGAATAACGAGGTCCCATATGAAAGGGTAACTGCCTACCTAAAGGGAGCAGTACCTACACTAAATTATTCCCTCTGACCATACTTTCGATGGTGTATCTAGGATCATTACCCCAAAGTAATATTGTATTTCTTTCCTAAGGATTTCCATGATAGATAAGGAGACAAAGGAGTGTGAAACACCTATATCAAATAAAGTATATACTATAGTGGAGGATTCTAAAATAGTACCGCATACTATTGATGGTCCTATAGCCCAGTCCTTGTGTTTTGGCTGTAAATCAAAAAAATAGCCTAATCCATGACCTTTTGAAATAGCCAAACAACCATGATCAAAACATCTCTACTAGTGGTGCTAGTGATTAGGAGTCTGGATACCACGGACAAAACCTCCTCCTTAGCTAGTCCTGATGGTGCTACTCTAACTCCCTGCCTAATATGGCATAAAAGAACCTTCTCTTAAAGTTTGAGCAGATGTAGAACTTATTCCACTATAATTTGATGGAAAGGTTTGATAGGATAATTAAATATTCCCCATAATGATGAAATCCCAACACTCTAAAGGGTCTCTATCACACTGAGGCTTTTGGTTCCCCAATCATCCAAAATGACAACACACTATGGAACTAAAAGTATGGGTACTATGGATGCCACTACCTTGATGAAAAACATTGATAGATCACTTCCTACTACCGAAGGAACTACTGGATTACCTCCACACTGGTCTTCAATGCCTGGTATTATCTCCAAAACTCAGGTTGCACTCATTAATGGGAGCCAGATTGACTATTTTAGAAAAATTATGTAGGAGAATGTCATTCACCTGAGTATATATGGAATACATGAGCCCATCCTTAAAGCATCTAGCATGAAAAATCTCATCACTGGATAGAAGGGGTGTGAGGCACTACAACTCATTGAGACACGTTGAATACTCCATAACTGACATAAAACCCTTATTTTTAAGACCAGTAAGAGGTGAAGCAAGGAGTGAGAAGTTCTGTATGAAATGAATGTAATATCTCGACATCCCTAAGAAACTTCATATTTCAAACACTTTCTTGGGATGCTCCAAAGAAACTACAGCTTTCATCTTATCTGGGTTAATAGAAACTTCTAATTTTGAGATAATATGACCGAATAAGTGAACTTTTTTTTATCAAAAATTGGAACTTATAAATCTTGGAATAAATATGATGCTCTATCTATGTACTCAAAATGATCTCAAGGTGATTTTCACAGTCTCTATGAGTGTGATAATATAGTAAGATGTCATACACAAAAACGATGACAAAAGAATCCAGATAGGGGTGGAACATCCTATTAATCATATCCATGAAAACGACGAATCCATTTGTGAGACTGAACAACGTAAATAGGTATTCATACAAACCATACCTACTACAAAAAGTTTTATGAGGTGTGAATGATGTCCTAACTCACACCTGATGATATTCCAATCGCAGTTCAATCTTACAGAAGACCATATATCCCCATATTTGGTTAAATAGATCATCTATTTGAGTGATTGGATACCAATTCTTCACCGTAGGTTGGTTCAACCAACTATAATCCACCCATAGATAAAGGGCCTTGTCAAACTTCTGGGAGAATAACATGGATTAACCTCAAGAGGAATTCTTGGGATAAATAAAACCCATGGACTCCATATAATATAACTGCCTATTGATTTCCTATAGCTCAGTATGTGCCATCTTGTATGGAGGAGTGGACACTAGAGAAGCTCATAAAATAAGATCAATCATAATCTCTACCTCTCTATGAAAAGGTAATCAAGAAAAAACATTTAAAAATACATCCTTGAAATGACATACTGCTGGAGGGAATTTATCTTGAAGTAAACCCATATACTCTATGAAGATATTTGAAATCTAGGAAGTCACTCCACCTAATACATGATGATTTGGTCTAGCTCTACTAGCCTGCACATCCCACTCACCCTTATGTAGATAAAAATTTCTCTTTGGTGATGTAAATGATACCCTTGAATGATAAAAGTAAATAAAAGAATCATATGGATCCAACCAATCCATCCCAAGAATGACATCGATGCTCATAATCTTGAGAATAAACATGTCGCATATAAAAGGGTAACTGCCCGCCTCAAGGGGGATGTCCCTACACTGGAGTATTCCCTCTGATCATACTCCCAAAAATGTATCCATGGTCATTACACCACAATAATACTATATTTCTAGCCCAATGATTTATATGATAGAATAGAAGATAAATTAGTGTGAAACACCTACATCAAATAAATTAGATACTATATTTAAGGATGATTGAATATTTCCAGGTGTTATCGATGGTCCTACAACCTAATGCTCGGGTATCAGTTGTAAAGAATGCAACAGGCTTGATCCATGGCCCTATGAAATAGTTGGACAACCATGATCAAAACATATATGTTGGAACTTCTAGTGTTCAGGAGTCTGGATACCATGGCCATGAACTCCTCCTCATCAAATCCTTCTGGTGCTACTCCAACTCATTGCCTAACGTAGCATAAAATAACCTTCTCTTGAAAGTGTAGCTGGTGTAGAACCTCTTCCACTAGAAGCTGGTGGAAATGACTAATAGAATATCTGAAGATTCTCCATTCCACTGAAATCTCAACACTCTAGAGGGTCTCTATCACACGAAGGCTTTGGGTTCCCCTATCATCCAAAATGGTGACACACCATGGATATACCAGTATGGGTACTCTGGATGTCACTTCCCAAATGAAAAACCTTAATAGTTATCTTCTTGCTCCTGGAGGAACTACTGGCCTACCATAGCATAGGTCCTTAATTTCTGGTACTATCTTCATACCTTAGGCTATTCTTAGTGATGAGAGCCTGATTGACTATTTTAGAAAAAGTAGGTAGGATAAAGTCATTCACCTAAGTACATATGGCATAAACGAGCACATCCTTAATGTATCTAGGTAGAGAAAGATCGTCACCGGCTAGAAGCGGTGTGAAGCACTAAAACTCAGTGAAACATGTTTAAAACTCCATAAATAACATAGAAATCACCTCAAGATGCATGAACTCTCTATATTTATCAGATCTAAGAATCTGAGAAAAGAACTGATCATAGAAAGCAGTTTCAAAATCATCCCATACCATTCCTTGTTGGTGACCAGCCTGGGTAACTACATCCCAGCAGCACTTAGCTGAGTCATGAAGCATGTAAGAATAAAGTTTTACCCTCTACTTCAGAGGTGTATCCACATTCTCAAATATATAAAGGGAGGACTCTATACACGATTCAGAATCACATGGACCACCATACCCCGATAAGGTAGGAGGATGTTGCTGCTGGTACTTACACATTAGATCAACCATCATTGGTGTAGCTCATAGAGCACCATTCATGGACTAAATTAGATAGAGAAAACTATTTCAATATTTAGTGTCAATTCCTAAATAAGGTACACAATGCGGTACCTCAATTGGAACTCCTAGAGGTAATATTGGACACTCAAGGACCACCATGTCTGGAGCACGGTCGTCGCCACCATCATGGTTCATGAAATATGGACGTCATGGCATCACTGGTCTACAAATTCCATGCACAAGCCTTGGAACAAGCTTTAAGAAGATAGATAGAATCATTAAAGAAATATAAACGTAAGTAAATGGATCACTATCCATGGTATACTACCCCAACTACCTGATTAGAAGGTCAAACATTGGTAAGTGAACCAATATTAGTTATTGGGGTTTCCATAGATGAAGATTCAACTATACCATTCCTCATCATTTATTGGAAATTGTTTCATTTCATTATTACCATGTTCACTCCTTTACCTTTCATAAACATGAAAATAAGGGATAAGGATGCAGAACCATTTCATTTTAAAATTAAAGTTTTACTATCAAGTTGCATTTTCTTATTTCTATCTATCAGGTTTTGTTTAAAATGAGTTTTTCATCCTAGTAAATCAAGGCCCATACTCTTTATCACTGAAATTAACACCCATTTTATTTAAATAAAATTGCTCAAATATGTAAATTTTCAATCCCAACTCATGATGTCCCATAACACCTCATGAACTAAAACCAACAATCACTCAATTGAATCCAAGTAAAATCACATGCATACTATAACTACCACAATATCACTCAACAATCACAGGCATATCATGAAATGCAAAGTTGTGAAATTCACCTATATGGAATGGAAATATGCATGACATGTGAAGTCTAGGTGACTGTGATGTTGCATGTAAAAATTCCCCTTTCCATCATATAATTTGGCCAAATATGGAATGCAATATCAATAAGAATAATAATAAAAAACAACACATAGCATGTGTATCACCCAACGGTGAAATGATATCAACTGTAGTAGGGAAAAGTAGAACAAATATTGTAATTCAAGAAACTCCACCTTTACCACGAACATGAGTTTGTGGAACCCAATCATGGATTATGACCAAGTTGCAAGTGTCTTAATCTCCAATCTATTTTCACCAAATAATAAAGAAAGAAAATAAATTCTTTGAAAGAACTTTGTGATGTCTCAAACCTAGATTCCACTTAGAGGTTCTCTGAGTCTGGTTGACAACATGTCCTCAAGAACATCACCCCGAAAGTCAGAGGCTTCCAACTAGTAGTGAGGGCTTGTGGTGTTTTTGTGGGGAGACTATTACCTCATTACAAGAGTGAATCATATTGGATCAGTATAATATAACATATAAATAAGATATAAGTAGCGTAAGTAATATAAGTAAACATAATCCACAACAAAAGTAAACAAGAATACTGAACAATTGAACAACTGTAATAACAAATCAAAATATACAACAACTGATGATGATGTGTCATGTCTCTAGAAATATAGTAAAATAGGTATGAAAGAAATAGAAAAATATTCTATACAAAAGTAGAAAACAGAAACTAAAGAAACTATCCCAATAACCTTGATCTCCTCCCTGGTTATCTACTACCAAATCCATCCTACTACAACACGTAATCAAGGGTCTAAAGCCACACACTTCCCTTTATCAATAACTACATATATATAGTCTTCCCCTGTACCAATGGTACCCAGATAGGGTGTGAGATAAATATCAGTAGGACAATACTAATGGTGTCTATAACATTCTATCTGTGTAAAAGAAACTGAAACAATGTGAAAACATACATATATAAAAGTAAAGTGGTATATTAATGTAAATACCAAAGAACCCACTTCATCCCTCTTATGGTGTCTGAATATGTAACAATTTCATTAATTAATTAAGTTCAATTTTATATAATTATGTCATGTAAGGAATAGCCAACACTGAAATCACCTTGTGATAGTAATAGTATAGGTTACAAGATGGAACTAGGCAACATGTTATGATATTAATATAAAAGGGTTCCAAGGTAATAACCAAGGAAAGCTAGACCTTAAGGTTCAAAAACTCAATAGTAACTATATCTTGGATACATGTAAGAGTATAATCCATGGATACTTATCCAAGGAATTACACAGTGGTGTGATATAACTGAGTCCAAGGAATACATCCAAGGTAAAATGGTATAATCTATGACTAGGAACAAGGATATAACCATAGTACCTCATGTCTTTAGAAGACATGATGGATCCAAGGATTGTATCCAAGGCATACTATAATAATAAACAAGGGGATATTGTGGTTTCATATTGGGTATCCATTTATAGATGAGGATCAGGAACCATGGTGGGTCTCAATCAAGGCAAAAAACATCATCGAATCAGAATGACGTCCTCGAGAGCTCAAATCATTCCATCATGAATATGAGGTGAGATCGAGTCAAAAAATTCTTATAATAATGATTTCAAGGTCCATATATAATTAGGAACCTTACATTTAATTCATTTAATTAATTAGTCCATTTTATACTTTTTCCATTTATCATGTCATAAGGTTCAAGTCATTTCCTTTATTTAGTGTGAAAAGGCCAATTGAGCATGAAACCATTTAATTAATCTATTTAATTCATAATAATTTCTCTTTGTTAATTACAATACCTTCCACCGTAAGTGATAAGGGGTAATATGGTATGAAATGAAACATTAATTTCCATGTTAAGAGGCCAAGTAATAAATATATGTTATACTTTCCAATTCCCATTTAAGCTTGATTAATTAAGGTCAAGCACTTACCACAGGCGGGTCAAGTGAGAATACCAAGGCTAACCATGGTACTATCCATTTTCCAATTCAATATCCATTTCATATAAGGAGGCTTACTGTTAGATTTTTCAAGATCAAGAACACCCGAACGGTGACCCAAGGGTTTCAAAACACTAAAAACCCAATTATGGCACATCATCCAACATGGGGAGGTTAAAGTTGTGGACATAACCACCAAAAATGAATGAAATATATATCATGGGTCATAGAACATAGTCATAACGACTACAATCATGATATATAAATACAACAGATGACACATGGTGAAATTTGAACGACTATACGACCACTTATAAAATGATAGAAATGAGGGATTAGTTATAGACCAACTACCTTAGGCTCATACAACTATCCTTATCCAGTATTAGCCTTTATTTCAATATGGATTGGATTCAATATGAATAATGGACCATTCCATGAAATTAGGTAATATGAGCCTACATCTAAATATAATTATAGATATTAATAAGAATGATGTAATATTAAAAATAAATTAAGAACATACCAACATCGATTTAATGATATGAATGATGATCAATTCAGACACCAGATGGAAGATTTAGCTCAAATCTTAGAATAGATGAGGTTTGGATTTAAAATTATATAATTAAGGGTTGTTATCAATTAGAAAACTAAAGTAGAATAGGGGTTTGTTTAAAATATATCATTAAGAGAAAAATTAAATTTTCACTCAAATTTACCCTTCACGGTTTTTTTCACACGATTTGGCCAAATAATGCTCAAATCATGCAATGGAATATATAGTAAGGGTAATACACACATTTATGCAACGTGGTTAATGAAATCATGCATCAACCATTAAAAAATCCACTATCAAAATTAAAAACATTCATGCATGGGTGTGCGGAACATTTCGTTTGGTTAGATCAAACCATGCGCCCTCCTACTACTCTCTATCTAGCCTCACACGGTTTAAACTAATGGTGTGTCCTACTATGATTGATTTTAAAAAAACCATATTACATTCCATTTTTCCCCAAAAATCTTGGTTTCGAGCTCCGAACCAGCCCTAGACACCCAAAAGTCCTTCCCTGACTCATTTGGTATCCATATATGGTCCATAAAAGTATATTAGAAAAAAAATATTAATGGATCCATAGCTGAGTGGAAACCCGGGTTCTTATAGTCTTCCCCCTTAAAGGAAATATTACTTGAGTTAACCTTCCTAGGGAAATGAAATAATGTATGAGAAAAACTCTGGCCACTAGGCATGTACATCGGCCTCCCTCTCCCAAGTCTTGTCATGTACACGATCGTGCTGCCATAGAACCCATACTAGAGGGACAGACCGGCCTTCGAGAGCCTCTATGATTTTATTGATGATGTGTATAGGATAATCCTCAAAATAAGAATCAACACCAAGATCAACTTCCTTGGGATTAAAAGTATGAGACAAATTTTCATGATACCAGTGAAGCTATGAAACATAGAAGACGTCGTGCATGACACTGTACCTCTGAGGTAGTAAAAACTGATTGGATATTGGCATGACTCTCTATAAGATCTCAAACGGCCCAAAAAAGTGTGGTGAGAGATTCCCTTTCTTTAGTATTCATCTTTTCCTTTTCCTGGTTGATACCCATAAGAAAACATAATCCTTGACCTCGAACTCTAGAGGTTGTCAGCGGTGATCGACAGATGATTTTGTCTTGACTGAGTAGTAGACATACAATTCTAGATCAACTGAACCTTCTCCAAAGTGGCTTAAATGCGATAAGGAAATAGTAGGGATAACTTAACCACATATATCCAACATAAGGGTGAACAAAAGGACCAACCATATAAGGCCTTAAAAGGATCCATCAGAATCATCACCTGGAAGCTATTATTATAAGCGAACTCGATAAGAGAGATAAGCTTCTCCTAAAAACTACTGAAATCAACAAAACATTCTCAGATCATGTCCTCTAAAATATATATCATCTATTTCTATTGTCCAATAGTTTTTGGGTGAAAGTCCATGCTCAGAAGCACCCATGTACCCATAACCTTCTACAACCCCTTCCAGAACTGTGATGTGAAGTGAGCATCCCTATATGAAATGATAACACAAGGGTCCATATGTAGTCTAATGATATCCAAAAAATATATTCATACCATATCATCAATTGAGAAATTCTCATAGATAGAAATTAAGTCGGATACTTTCATAATTCTATCAATGAAAACCCATACAACATCACTGGCTCGAGGTGACCTTGGTAATCCATGGAAAAAATCCATGAAAACATCTCCCCATTTCTTTTCCAAGATTGTAATTAGTTTTAACAAAACTATAGGTCTATGGTGTTCCACTTTCTCCAACCGATAGGTGTAAAACCTAGTGATAAAGCCTTTTATCTTATGTCTCATCTCGGGCCACAAATACTGGCATCACATGTCTCGACTCATCTTGGAGATTCTTGAATGAATTTCCCACTGATAAGCATAGTACTCTCGCATCAACTGCTATCTCATATCTATAGAAACCCAGACACATACATGTATATGAAGGATGTGATCTCTATCTATAGAAAAATCCAGAGGTAGGTCATCTCATGAAATACTCTCATGGAGAACCAAGCCATCAATATGTAAAAATTGCCTTCTCTTCACCATCTCATAGACAAAAGAGGTAACTATCGAGGTATAGTGGTAGTAATTCTTGTGACTATTGTGAAACTCTAGATGTATCTCATAAAATAGGTCTATCAATTTACATTCATCACTATCTTCCTTCATGTCTTATGACTTAGTTTTTCAACTCAGCACATCAACTACTGCATTTCCCATTCCAAGCATATAGAAAATCTCAAAATCAAAGGACTGAAGATATTCTACCCTTCATCACTATTTTAGATTCAAATAATGTTGTGAAAAGATATATTTGAGGCTCTTGTGGTCCATATATGCAACAAAGTGCTCAACCAAAAGATAATGTCTCCATCCATACAAGGCAAGGACAACTGCTGCTATCTCAAGGACGTGTGTCGAGTAGTTTCTCACATGTGTCCTCAAATGCTGAGATTTGTACAAAACGAATCTATTTTACCACATTAGAACTGCTCGCAAGACAATCCCTGATGCATCACAGAACATGGTATATCATCATTCTAGATCTGTAAGGGTCATAATCGGTGTTGATAAAATATTCCCTTTCAACTCCTGAAAAGATTTCTCGCACCCTTCTAACCATAGGAACTTAACACCATTATTTGTAAGACTATTTAAAGGTGAAGAAACTCATGAGAAGTCATGTATGAAATTCTGATAATATGAAGCCATCCACAAGAATTATTTTATGTCAAACATATTCTTGGGATTCCCACAATATACCTCAACACTCACCTTCTTTGGGTCAAACAGAATCATGATTCCGAGATAATATGACCCAAGAAGTTAACTTTTTCGATCCATAAGTGGAATTTAGACATCTTATCATAAATATGATGTTCTCTCAGTAGACTCAGAATGATATCAAGGTGATTTTCATGGTTTCTATGAGTGTGAAAATACACCAATATTTCATCCATAAATACCACGACAAAAGAATCCAGATAGGGGTGGAACACCATACTCATCAGATCCATGAAAATGAAAGGCGTGTTTGTGAGAGTGGATGAAATAACAAGGTACTCATATTGAAAATGCTTACTATGTAATGTTGTATGAGGTATGTATGATTTCTTTACTCACACATGATGATAACCCAATCTTATGTCTATCTTAGAGAAGTCCCTAACTCCTCATATCTTGTCAAATAGATCATCTATTTCAGGCAGTGAATATCATTTCTTGATTGTAAGCTGGTTTAATCATCTGTAATCCACATATAGGAAAAGGATATCATCCAAAATCTTGGTGAATAACATTGGAGAACCCCAAGAAGAATTATTAGTCCAAATAAAACCTTTGGCCTATAGATTCTCTAACTATCACTTGAGTTCCTAGAGCTCAGTAGGTTTCATCCTATATGGAGGAATCAACACTATAGCTTCTCCTAGAATAATCTTGATTGTAAACTCTACTTCTCTCTCCAAAGGTAAGAATGAAAAATCATCGGGAATGACATACATGAAATAACCTACTACTAGATTGAATTCATCTTGAAGTAAACCTTGATTATCCAGGAAGATATTGGAAATATGGTTGGTCACTCCACCTAGACCATGATGCTCTAGTCCAGGTCTACTATCCTAAGCATCCAACTCACCCTTATGTAGATAACTTATGACTCTAGTGATGTAAATGATACACTTTGGTGACAGATTTCTACAAAGGAATGATATGGAACCAACCAATCCATATTGAGAATGACATTTAATCCCATCATCTTGAGAAAAAAGAGGTCCCATAAGAAAATGTAACTTCCTACCTCACATGGGAAGTCCCTTTACTGGTGTATGCCATCTGACCACACTTACAATGGTGTATCTAGGGTCTTTAAACCACAATAATACTGTATTTCCATCCCAAGGATTTATATGATAGATAAGAAGATAAATTAGTATAAATCACCTATATCCAATAAAGTATATACTTTGTGAAGGCTACTAGAATAGTACCTCATACTGTATATGGTCAAGCGACCAAATCCTTGGGTATCAGCTATAAATCATGCAATTGGCCTAATCCATGGCCTTGTGAAACAGCTAGACTACCATGATCAAAACTAATCTACTAGTGTTACTAGTGATCAAGAGTTTGGATACCATGGCCAGAATCTCCTCTTTAGCTAGTCCTTCTAGTTCTACTCAAACTCCTCGCCTGAAGTGGTGTAGAAGAACCTACTCCTAATGGTGGAGTTGGTATGGAACCTCTTACACTAGAAGCTGATGGAATGATATGATAGAATCAATGAAGATTCTCTATATAGCCACAAGCCTAGCACTCCATATGGTATCTATCACACTAAGGCTTCAGGTTCCCTTATCGTGCATACTGGTGACACACCATGGAGCTACTGGAATGGGCATTATGGTTTCCACTACCCTAATGAAAAACCTTGAGAGATCACTTATTGATACTTGAGGAACTACTGGTCTATCTCAGAAATATCCCTCTATGATTGGTATTTTCATCATCTCTCAGGTTGTTCTCACGGATGAGAGTCTAATTGACTATTTCAAAAAAATAGATAGGAGAGATACATTCACCTAAGTACATATGAAATACACAATCCCATCCTTGAGGTGTCTAGAACGAGAAATATCATCACTAATTAGAAGAGGTGAAAATCATTTTAACTCAATCAAACAAGATGAATACTCCCTAACTGACATAGAAACCTGCTCGAGATGCATTGACTCTCTAGATCTGTCATATCTTAGCATCTGAGTAATGAAATGATCATAGAAAGTAGTTTGTCAATCATTCCATACCATACCCTGTTGGAAACCATCCTGGGTAACCATATCCCAACAACGCTTAGCTAAGTCATGAAACATATAAGCATCAAGATTGAACCTCTACTATAGAGGCATCTTCAGATGCTCAAATATTGAAAGGGTGGCCTCCAGCCAAGACTCAACTACCTATGGACCACCTCCCCCCAAGAAGGTAGGAGGATGTTGTTTCTACTAGAACTCTTACGTCAGATCATCCATCATAGGTTCAGCTCAGGGATCATCATGAATATACTGAATTTGATGTAGAAATATATCTTAAACTTGAGCATATATTACCAAATTAGGTATAGTAGGTGGTTCCTCAAGTGGAACTCATGGTGGTAAGACATGAAGCTTAGGGATCACCGTGTCTAGAGAATGGTCATCACCACCCTGCTGGTACATGACATGAGGACATTGTAGTGGCATTGTTCTACAAATTCTAAGTACATGCCTCAGAGAAAGACTTAACTAGATAGATAAAAACAATAGTAGAAGCTAAATCTATGTAAAGGGATCACTACCCATGGTATACTACCCCAACTACCCGCTTAGAAGGCTATGTATTTGTAAGTGATAAAGTATTAGTTATAGGGGTTCTAGTAGATGAAGGGTAAACTATACCTTGCCTCATAATTTACTAGAATCATTTCATTTAATTTAAAGTTAATTATTTTTTTCACTCCTTTACCATTCATACGCATGAAAAGGACATATATGGAATTAAAACCATTTCATTTTAAAAGTAATGTTTCACTATCAAGTTTTATTTTCATATTTCTATATATTAGAGTTGAGTTAAAATGAGTTTTCCATCCCAGTGAATTAGGTCCCATACACTTTATCAATGAGATTAACACCCATTTGATTAGAGCCTAATGTCTCATATTGGTAAATTGACAATCCCAACCCACGATGTCCCATTAAACCTCATGAATTGAAAACAACAATCCCTCAATCATAGCCAAGTAAAATCACTAGTATACTATAACTACCAAAACATCACTCAACAATCACATGCACATCAAGCAATGATAATTATTTTAATTCACCTATATGGAATGAAAATATGCATGAAATTTGAATTCTTTGTGCCTATTATGATTCATTTAACAATGCATATTTCCCTCATATCATCGTTCCAAGGATATAATGAAATATCAATCAGAATATTAATCATCAGCACCACATAGCATGTGCATCACCCAATGGTGAAGTGATATCAACTGTAATAGGAAAAAGAAGAAGAATAATTTCAATTTATGAAACTCGGCCTTTACCCTGAACATGGGTTCAAGATTCCCAATCACAGCTTATGAAAAAGTTCCAAGCATCCTAATATCCATTCTATTGTCTCTAAATAGTAAATAATGAAAATAACTACTCTAATATCACTTTGTGAAATCCCAAACCTGGATTCCACTTATAGGTACCCTATGCTCAGTTGGGAACATGGCCTCAAGCGTATCTCTTCGAATGTCAATGACTATCGACTGGAAATGAGGGTCTGGGGTGTGTCTGTGGGGATACTATGTAGAGACCCGAAGCTTGACGTACATGGACATTACATTACTTTTTCGGAATACTTAGTACATAACAAAAACACACACACAAGGATCGTAATAGTTTAGTGTCTTTGGAAACTCGGAACGTAATCTTCTAATCGTGGTGAAAGATCCTCAATATCTCCCATAAAGATCTTCCTTTTTTTACCTAAAACCATTCCTTATATCCTGGGGAAAAGAAAACATAAAAGGGTGAGCTCAAATGATCAGTAAGGGTAATCAAAAGAAAATAAATCACATCATATTCATAAGAACATAACTTTTGGAAATCTTAACCTGCAAAAGAGAGCATAATTTCATAACATGGGATAAATCATAGTAGTGAAATGAAATCCCAATAAGCATAACTTAAAACATGAAACTTTGTGGCATACACACATAATCATATTGAATCATTTCTTGTTAGTCAAGAATCATTTCCAAGACTATCTTAGTGGACAAAGTCCCTTTCTGAATCAAGTAACCCTCGTTTCAGTCCTGTTTCACTGAACCGGTATAACCTACCATTTCAGCCATGTCTATCTCATGAGAAATAAAATCTTTACCCAATGCAATGGAGGGAGATATATGTCCCACCCATCTTATAATGAATCCTTTCTTATGTGTGCCACATAATCATAAATCATACATCATCGCATAACACATGTAACAAAAATGGGATTCTTGAAACATCATGACATCATAAAACAAATCATATAAGGTAAATGACTTCATAAAAATAATTCCCTCACAACATAATCAAATCAATGTAATAATAGGGATAAAAACAGAACCCTATATTATCATATATGGAAAATAATTTTGATAAAACATTTGAACTCCATTCTTGAGGAAAATATCCTTTCTTCTTCAAAAAAACTTTTCTTTTCTTGACATGTCATACAATTATAAACTAAAAGAAGTTGATTAAAAATAAACTTGAAAACTTATAAATGAAGCTTCTTGGAAATAATGTTTTAAAAATCCATTCTTTCCATATAAGTTAAAAAAACATTCTTCTTGTACTTTTGTCGAAAAAGTAAAAAAGTACCTCGTACGGAAAACGACAAAACATTCCTTTCATATCTTTTACTAAAAACTCACCAAAGGGTAAAATTTGATATAAACTATTTTAAAAGGATATAACTATTACATGTTGAGGAATCATGGATGTGGATGATAAAATACACCCCAGTAAATGCTAAAGTATAAACAATCTCGGATAAAAATGAGATTGTGATATTTCCCTTACCTTAGGTCCGACTTGCTTTGTGAGTGTCCGAACCTCCTGTATATGATTTAAATCATGTTATTGACTTATTCCAGAATCATATTCATTGTTATTATATCATATATGGTAAACTTATGACTTTATATTACCCGTTCTTTTGTAAATTCATGTTAAAGTAGCGTTTTGGGTAAAATCGTCTCATTTGTCGTTCGTGTTTTTAACATGTAATTATTCATATGATACTTAGATCATGATTACTTAATTCCAGAATATAAAACATAATTTATATATATATTCATAATACACATATATAATAAATCAGTAAATGGAAAGAAATACACCGTTAATGGAGACGGTAGTCCGTACGTACGCATGAACGCTGTTTTCGTTTCCTTATTGAATTGAATGGAATTAAGTAGATGAAATACATATAAATATAAATAATTCCAGTATTATTAGGTCATATATTTCATTAGTAATTATTATATATACTTTATAATCATTCATGAATGGTTAATCATTGAGAATGAATCTCATCGCGTCGTGGAGACGGTAGTCCGTACATACACACGAGCGATGATATCATTCCCATGGTCGTGGAATTGTGTTGAAGTGTATGTATACTATTTCAGTATCAATATCACTTTATAATAATAATATATAGTTACTCATTACACCTTTATACCCATCCAATTAATGTGGTGGAGGAAAATAGATTACACCACGGCGTGGAGACGGAATTCCGTACGTACGCACGCGCGGTGATTTCCTTTTTCCGTAGGATGGATAGAAGGTTAATTAGAGTTGTTTCATATTTATAATAACATATCAGTATATAATAAATACTGATGTTATTACTTTATAATTAAACAACTAAAGAAGAAGAAGTTGAAGAAGAAAGAAATTGAAAAAGATCGGTAATGGATATTACCTCTTTTTGACGCGCCTTCACTTATCCTCCACTTAAAGAACTAAGGATGGTCTTTGAAGAATACCAGGACCTTTAGGATGATACTAGGGAAGTGGAGAAGATATTTTGGCAGGCGTTGTCCGAGATTGAGTGCTCAAATTGGTGTGAGGAGAAGGGGGAGGAGGTGCCCTTTTATAAGGGAGGGAAGGGGCACCTTAGGAATATCTCAAAATATTATTTTATATTAAAGTCAAAATCAGTTTATAATGGTTCCAAAGGGTCTTATTTCGAAGCTAAAGTGGGGATGGGTCGCAAACCTATAAACCAATAGGATTTAGACAAGTTTAGGTTATTATTTTAACCTTATCAATTAGATTTAACTTTAAGTTAAATAATTTAACTTTTACCGTGTCTTTTTGTTTTCTTACACTATATGGTTAATTCACTTACTATAACATGCCAAACGAACCCCAAATTGTTTATTATTAATATATATATCCCTATCTAAGTCATTTGGCCGAAACTTAGATTTTTAGGAATAAAATAACAATTAATAATATAATATTTTATTTAATAACTATTTTGTGTCAATTTTGACACTATTTGATATATGATTTTTGTGAAAGTCATAACTGAATTATATGTTCGAACAAAGTTTATTAATTCAACAATAATATATCATAGTAACCTAGAAAATTAGTGTAATTCATAAAAAGTCTTAAATTACATTTATTTTTGTATTTATAATATCAATTATGTCAATATTTCATTAATAAGATAATTACTACATCATCTTTGTGTCATAAATAAATTAACTTATTTGATGTCTAAAAATTACAAATAAAATACCTTTATGTAGGAAATCTTTTTATCTTTCTAATGAATATTTACAATCGAATTTATCTTATGTATAACCCTATATTAAATTTTTTTTAGTAAATAAACGTTGATTTTAACTCTTTTAACTATTCTTTGAATTAAATAATAATAAATGTCTTAATCTAATCCAAGTGGGCCTAAATGATAATATTTTACACTTAAGGTTATTTTTGGTCGATATACACTTGTCCAATAGGATTAGGACATGTGTTAGGGTAATATTAATATCATTGTTACCCTTAATTACCCTATTTACTTTTAACCGTGGTAAATAAAAGTAAAAAGTTATTATTCACCAAAAATTATTTTCATCTAATTGAACCACATTTTACTTACTGAAATCAACCGTGTCTCTCGGATTTTTGAAATTCCATTCACAGAAGTGGTAAAATTAAGTTTTATGAAAAATTCAGTTTTTTAACTACCACTTAGTAGTTTCACTATTCATCAAAAATTGATGTTTTTCAGAACAATGCCAAAATTTCATCCTAAGCTATATTTCATATTCCGAATTCAATAATGCAGTCTATTTTACCAAATTCATAACATATAAGTTGCATTAATTAATTTTATAATTAAATCCCGCTGTTAAAACAAATAGCGTGTTTTTAAGAAACAATATCTATAAAAAGATTGACACTTGTTTATGTCGGGTTTAAATGTGAAATTACATCCAATGAACATCATTGTATTAAATTGTAAAAATATATTCTAAATATAAATTAATACCACTCAAATTAATAATTTATCACTATTAATTATTTTGATTAAAAAAGTTGTTTTTAATTATAATTTAGTAATTTTCACTATTCATCAGAATATGAAAGTTATCCGAAAAGTACCAAAATTTCACCTTAGGCTAAATTCGATACTCCGAATCCAAAAATGAAGTCCATTTTGAGAGAAAAAATTTCTAAAATTTAAAAAGTGGTTATTACTATTCATAACGGCTAGTTTTAATAATATTTTAATAGCATATCGTTATTTCGTGAAACTCAGTATTGCGTACTACACACGCTATCGAAGAAGGTTGAGATTGCGTGTAATGCAAGGCAAGTAAAAGATGCGTGTTGTGCAAGCTCCTTTTGGTGTAGCGTACAACACAAGACATTAATAAAATTAAAAAGAATATTTTTCATAAAATCTCGGGCTGTTACATTCTACCCCCCTTAAAATGAATTTCGCCCTCGAAATTCGTCGGGGTTATAAATGGTTTACTATTCGAAAGTTTATTTAATAGAAACCCACATCGTAAAAAGGAATATCAAAACCAATCTTTAAAAAAAAAGTATGAAACGTAACGGTTACCCAAATAAACTAATCCCTGGGTTTCCACATAGGTGAAAATATGGATATGGAAGAGAAATCTAACTATCATGTTCTAATGGAGAGTGGTAGAGAACATGGCTATGGAAAAGCCAGTAATCACAAATCCATATATTTGTGATGATATAAGGTACCATCTGATTCATCAGGTATAAGATCACTAGGACAACATTTTTGGTTTTCAAGATCATTTCCCTAAAGTTGAAAATTTTCTTAGAATAAATACTTACTTTATTTTGGTACAATCTCACTGTTATTCGTTCCTTGAACAATTTCCACTTCATCTCTTAAATAAATGAAGTTGAATTTGTTATTCGTGTAGTGTTAGCAGATCATGTGATAGAATGACGGGTCATTCCATCTATCTCAAACAAAAGGTTAGCAAAAATTATATACATAAGTTGATATATAGTGAGATTAATCATATATGGTTCCTAAAATGGACTTATACTTCATATATCATACTGCTTAATATAATAAAACTAGTTTCTACTAAACAAGGACTTCCTGTAGGCCAGTGGTAGGTGATAAAGGCCAGTCACACTTTGGTTGTGGGTTCGATTCCCACAGCCTTGTCCGAATCGATGGGCTGTCGCCCGTCCTGCAGGTTGTCCTTTTTCTAAAACTACATTACTATAACATCCCATAAATAATATCGAGAAAACTTCTATCCTTAAACAATACTAACCTATGCCCAACATAATCCATTCCAATCTTTAGGCTTATCCATAATACTGCAATCCACTCTCACAACATAGTGAAAATGATTACCAGAGATTTAACACCATCGTCGATCCCCATATATCATAAGATATGTTTTTTTGGTCACATTCCAAACATTCAAAGTCCTTAATCATGTATTCTCTTGAAAACCTTAGTGAAAACATGAATGCAGTTAAAATTTAACACTTTCCACATACCAAAATCCTCAAAATTCTATATACTCAAACAATGATATCACTTAGTCCTTATATCAATCATGAGCTCATGAATACTGTTAAACATTTCATTTTCTCGTTTTACCTTTATTATGTGCACATCATCTTATTTCCAAAAATATTTGAATCACTTTGAATACCACATTAGACCAATACATAAATATTCCAATATTCCATGATACAACATTATTTTGGAATCCCATTACATAAACACTAAATCATTCCACCACATCGTTATCATATTCAACATCACCAATGGTGATCACATGTGACTTCCATTTTTCCTTTGCCTTAAGCGGTTGCACATGTCGATCATCACTAACCCTTGGATTAGGGCATTTATTAGCATAATGCCCCATTTCCTTGCACTTGAAGCATTGAAGTGTTGGTGGTGCGTTCTCTGCAGTGTTTGCTTTATTCACATCATTATAATCCCTTTTTCTATTACTTCGACACTCAGCTACTCGATGACCTTCTTTTCCACACTTAAAACATTTTCTAGTCCCTTTAAGACAATCTCCACCATGCTTCTTTCCACACTTTGTGCATAATGAAACATTCATCTTCTTTTCACCATTATTCTGAGATTTCTCCTTGAACTCCATCTTTCGTTTCTTTTCAAAACCATAAGATGGATATGTAATACCAACATCCATTTCTACCTTGATAGCACAACGCACAATTTCTTCATAGCTACTGAAGTCTCTTATAGCTAATGTCCTTCGAAGACTTGGTTTTAAGCCACTGAAAAATCGATCAACATTACTTTCAGGTTGGATGATAATGCCAGATGCATACCTTGCAGGTCTTGTAAAATTCTCTTCGTATATACCAACAGATTCATCATCCTTTTTCTTTAGTTCATGAAACTCCTTCTCCATCTTTGTTCGAATAATACGAGGGAAGTACTTACTGAAAAACAAGTTCTTGAACTCGTCCCATTCCATGAACTCAATTTCATCTCTTTTCCTCGTATTCTTGATAAGATTCCACCATTGATCAGCTTCACCTTCCAAACGATATACTGCTAAGATGACTTTATCATGCTCAGAACATTGAAGAACTGGAAATATCTTTTCAGTGGTACTGATCCATTGTTCAGCAACAAGTGGATCAGAAGACCCACTGAAAGAAGGTGGACATTGCCTCATGAAGGACTCAATAGAATATTGTTCCCTTCTCTGCTCATTTGGAAGTCCAGAATGATTCATAGCTTGTGTAAGGATAGCAATAAGATTTTGCACTCCATCACCCATAACATTTGTTTGTTCAGGAGGACAATCATTGCATTGTCCATTGCATTGATCAACACGGTTCCTTCGGGTTCCAGCCATAGTCTAAAACCCAAAAAGAATAGTGTGAGAGGAAAAAATAATGCTAGGGAAAATAACATAATAAAGGGGGAGTACCTTCAATATCTAACATCTTAGGTTTAATTCTATGATCGTTACCGTAGTTCTAGTACTATAACCTATACGTATACTTATCCTTAGGGACATCCCTAGACATACCTTAGAAATATCTCTAGGGATCTCACTAACGTTTTCGCATCCTAGTTTCCAAAGGTTGACTAAACATTTCCTCTGATACCAACTGTAGAGACCCGAAGCTTGACGTACATGGACATTACATTACTTTTGCAGAATACTTAGTACATAACAAAAACACACACACAAGGATCATAATAGTTTAGTGTCTTTGGAAACTCGGAACGTAATCTTCTAATCGTTGTGAATGATCCTCAATATCTCCCATAAAGATCTTCCTTTTTTTATACCTAAAACCATTCCTTATATCCTGGGGAAAAGAAAACATAAAAGGGTGAGCTCAAATGCTCAGTAAGGGTAATAAAAATAAAATCAATCACATCATATTCATAAGAACATAACTTTTGGAAATCTTAACCTGCAAAAGAGAGCATAATTTCATAACATGGGATAAATCATAGTAGTGAAATGAAATCCCAATAAGCATAACTTAAAACATGAAACTTTGTGGAATACACACATAATCATAGAGAATCATTTCTTGTTAGTCAAGACTCATTTCCAAGACAATCTTAGTGGACAAAGTCCCTTTCTGAATCGAGTAACCCTCGTTTCAGTCCTGTTTCACTGAACCGGTATAACCTACAATTTCAGCCATGTCTATCTCATGAGATATAAAATCTATACCCAATGCATTGGAGGGAGATATAGGTCCCACCCATCTTATAATGAATCCTTTCTTATGTGTTCCACATAATCATAAATCATACATCATCGCATAACACATGTAACAAAAATGGGATTCTTGAAACATCATGACATCATAAAACAAATCATATAAGGTAAATGACTTCATAAAAATAATTCCCTCACAACATAATCAAATCATTGTAATAATAGGGATAAAAACAGAACCCTATATTATCTTAGATGGAAAATAATTTTGATAAAACATTTGAACTCCATTCTTGAGGAAAATATCCTTTCTTCTTCAAAAACACTTTTCTTTTCTTGACATGTCATACAATTATAAACTAAAATAAGTTTATTAAAAATAAACTTGAAAACTTATAAAGGAATCTTCTTGGAAATAATGTTTTAAAAATCCATTCTTTCCGTATAATTTAAAAAAAACATTCTTCTTGTACTTTTGTCGAAAAAGTAAAAAAGTACCTCGTACAGAAAACGACAAAACATTCCTTTCATATCTTTTACTAAAAACTCACCCAAGGGTAAAATTGGATATAAACTATTGTAAAAGGATATAACTATTACATGTTGAGGAATCATGGATGTGGATGATAAAATACACCCCAGTAAAGGCTAAAGTATAAACAATCTCGGATAAAAATGAGATTGTGATATTTCCCATACCTTAGGTCCGACTTGCTTTGTGAGTGTCCGAACCTCCTGTATATGATTTAAATCATGTTATTGACTTATTCCAGAATCATATTCATTGTTATTATATCATATATGGTCCACTTATGACATTATATTACCCGTTCTTTTGTAAATTCATGTTAAAGTAGCGTTTTGGGTAAAATCGTCTCATTTGTTGTTCGTGTTTTTAACATGTAATTATTCATATGATACTTAGATCATGATTACTTAATTCCATAATATAAAACATGATTTATATATATATATATTCTTAATACACATATATAATAAATCAGTAAATGGAAAGAAATACACCGTTAATGGAGACGGTAGTCCGTACGTACGCATGAACGCTTTTTTCGTTTCCTTATTGAATTGAATGGAATTAAGTAGATGACATACATATAAATATAAATAATTCCAGTATTATTAGGTCATATATTTCATTAGTACTTATTATATATACTTTATAATCATTCATGAATGGTTAATCATTGAGAATGAATCTCATCGCGTCGTGGAGACGGTAGTCCGTACGTACGCACGAGCGATGATATCGTTTCCATGGTCGTGGAATTGTGTTGAAGTGTATGTATACTATTCAGTATCAATATCACTTTATAATAATCATATATAGTTACTCATTACACCTTTATACCCATCCAATTAATGTGGTGGCGGAAAATAGATTACACCACGGCGTGGAGACGGTATTCTGTACGTACGCACGCGCGGTGATTTCCTTTTTCCGTAGGATGGATAGAAGGTTAATTAGAGTTGTTTCATATTTATAATAACATATAAGTATATAAGAAATACTTATGTTATTACTTTATCATGATAAAACTAAATAAGAAGAAGTTGAAGAAGAAAGAAATTGAAAAAGATCGGTAATGGATATTACCTCTTTTTGATGCGCCTTCACTTATCCTCCACTTAAAGAACTAAGGATGGTCTTTGAAGAAGACCAGGACCTCTAGGATGATTCTAGGGAAGTGTAGAAGAGATTTTTTCAGGGGTTGGCCGAGCTTGAGTTCTCAAATTGGTGTGAGGAGAAGGGGGAGGAGGTGCCCTTTTATAAGGGAGGGAAGGGGCACCTTAGGAATATCTCAAAATATTATATTATATTAAAGTCAAAATCGGTTTATAATGGTTCCAAAGGGTCTTATTTCGAAGCTAAAGTGGGGATGGGTCGAAATCCTATCAACCAATAGGATTTAGACAAGTTTAGATTATTATTTTAACCTTATCAATTAGATTTAACTTTAAGTTAAATAATTTGACTTTTACCGTGTCTTTTTGTTTTCTTACACTATATGGTTAATTCACTTACTATAACATTCCAAACGAACCCCAAATTGTTTATTATTAATATATATATCCTTATATAAGTCATTTGGCCGAAGAATATATTTTTAGGAATAAAATAACAATTAATAATATAATATTTGATTTAAAAACTATTTTGTGTCAATTTTGACACTATTTGATATATGATTTTTGTGAAATTCATAACAGAATTATATGTTCGAACCAAGTTTATTAAATCAACACTAATATATCATAGTAACATAGAAAATTAGTGTAATTCATAAAAAGTATTAAATTACATTTATTTTGGAATTTATAATATCAATTATGTCAATATTTCATTAATAAGATAATTACTACATCATCTTTGTGTCATAAATAAATTAACTTATTTGATGTCTAAAAATTAAAAATAAACTACCATTATGTATGAAATATTATTAGATTTCTAATGAATATTTACAATCGAATTTATCTTATGTATAACCCTATATTAAATTTTTTTAGTAAATAAACTTTGATTTTAACTCTGTTAACTATTCTTTGAATTAAATAATAATAAATGTCTTAATCTAATCCAAGTGGGCCTAAATTATAATATTTTACACTTAAGGTTGTTTTTGGTCGAGATACACTTGTCCAATAGGATTAGGACATGTGTTAGGGTAATATTAATATCATTGTTACCCTTAATTACCCTATTTACTTTTAACCGTGGTAAATAAAAGTAAAAAGTTACTATTCACCAAAAATTATTTTCATCTAATTGAACCACATTTTACTTACTGAAATCAACCGTGTCTCTCGGATTTTTTAAATTCCATTCACAGAAGCGGTAAAATTATGTTTTATGAAAAATTCAGTTTTTTAATTACCACTTAGTAGTTTCACTATTCATCAAAAATTGATGTTTTTCAGAACAATGCCAAAATTTCATCATAAGCTATATTTCATATTCCGAATTCAAAAATGAAGTCTATTTTACCAAATTCATAACATAGAAGTTTCATTAATTAATTTTATAATTAAATCCCGCTGTTAAAACAAATAGCGTGTTTTTAAGAAACAATATCTATCAAAAGATTGACACTTGTTTATGTCGGGTTTAAATGTGAAATTACATCCAATGAACAACATTGTATTAAATTGTAAAAATATATTCTAAATATACATTAAAACCACTCAAATTAATAATTTATCACTATTAATTATTTTGATTAAAAAGTTGTTTTTAATTATAATTTAGTAATTTTCACTATTCATCAGAATATGAAGGTTATCCGAAAAGTACCAAAATTTCATCTTAGGCTAAATTCGATACTCCGAATCCAAAAATGAAGTCCATTTTGAGAGATAAAATTTCTAAAATTTATAAAGTGGTTATTAATATTCATAACGGCTAGTTTTAATAATATTTTAATAGCATATCGTTGTTTCGTGAAACTCAGTATTGCGTACTACACACGCTATCGAGGAAGGTTGTGATTGCGTGTAATGCAAGGCAAGTCAAAGATGCGTGTTGTGAAAGCTCCTTTTGGTGTAGCGTACAACACAATACATTAATAAAATTAAAAAGAATATTTTTCATAAAATCTAGAGTTGTTACATACTATGCCATAATTACTAGAGTAAATCATATAAGATAAGTATAATATAACATATAAATAGGATATAATTAGCAGAATCAATATAACTGAATCCATAGTAGAAGTAGATAGGAATAATGAACAACTGGACAATTGTAATAACTGATAAAAATATACAACAACTAATGATGATATGGAATGTCACTAGAAATCTAGGAAAATAGGTATGCTAGAATCATAAAATAATTCTATAAAAAAGGAGAAAAAAGAATCAAAAAAACTATCACAATATTCCCAAAAACTATCTTGGTCATCTACTACTAGGTCCATCCTACTACAACAAGAAATCAAGGGTCCAAAGAAACCCACTTTTCTTTATCAACACCTTCATAAATATAGTATTTCCATGTACCAATGTCACCCATATAGGGTGTGTGATAAATCTCAGAAGGCCACCACCAACCGTGTCTATAACATCCTATCCATGTAAAAGAAACTGAAATAGTGTACAAACATGCATATATAAAAGAAAAGTAGTAGAGTGCAGTAATTAACCAAGTACCTACTTCATTCCTTGGCCGATGTCTGAACATATAACACTTTCATTAATTAATTAAGTTCCAGTTTATATAATTAAGTCATGTGAGGCATAGCCAGCACTGACATCACCTCGTGATAGTAATAGTTAAAGTTCCAAGATGTAACAAGGAAACCTATGATGATATTTATATAAAAGGGTTCCAAGGTAATAACTAAGGAAATTTAGACGTGGAATTCACATCCCCCTCTGATGGGGGAGGGATAATCGTCGTATCTTAGGAGGGCGAGGGCCTACCAACCTTTCTCTAACCTGGAGTTTCTCCCTTCCTTCCCGAATGTGGCTTTAAACCCTAAGGTCCCGGATCTGGTGGACGGGGTCCCGGATCTTCTTTTATCCTCGAAGGAGTTTTCGGAGTCGACCAACCTATTGAATCTAACTCTTGTTGCCCGATTCAAGGACAAGAGGCCCTCGGTTGATGATTTTGATCGTTTCGTTTTCAGTTCGTGGGATCTCCAAGAACGAGCGGTGGTGGGTTTACTCGACAATAGGCAGAAAATGGTTCGCTTCGAGACGGAGGCTGATTTGATAAAAGCATGGTCAAGTGCGCCTCGTTTTTACAAGGGATCCCATTTTCTGCTGCTGCGGTGGTCTTTCGACCTGCACATGAAAAGGGACTCACCTTCAATCGCAGTTTGGGTATGTTTCCCGAAGCTTCCCCTACCGTTCCAGAACCCTGCAATTATCCGAATGCTTGGAAATATGGTAGGTAGATTCCTTTGCGCGGATAGTCGAACTGAAGCGCTCTGTCATCCAGTGAATCCTCGTGTTTGTGTTGAGATAGACGCATCTAGATCTCCCTTTGAGTATGTTTTTGTCATGATCGGTGAAGAGTACCGTTGTAAATAGCGGGTCATTTATGAAGATTGGATTGATTTCTGTGGGTCTTGCAGGAGGTTAGGGCACTCGACCGAGGTCTGCCGTAGGGGACTTCCTCCTCGGTCGACCAAGGGAGATGGTAAAGGGAAATATATCCCACCGGCCTTGAAGGGGAATAACTGTTTGTAGGTTGAGGAGGGTTCTCACTCGAGACCGATGAAGCCGGCTACCAGAGGAGAATGCTCTGGGGTGGCTTCGATGACACTGGATGGGGAATCAGTCAGGACTGGTAAGGCAATTATGGAGGGTGATTCGGGTACTGGTTCTTTGGATGGGAAGGGGCCAGGTAGTCATCCGAATTTGGATTGTTCGAAGGATTCCAGGGGGTTGGATCATGTGGATCCCCCCTTTATACCTTTGAGTAATAGATTCTCTATCATTGCCGAGGATGGTCGATCTGAATGCCTGGAAGAGAATGATTTTGCAGTTAAGGAGAATGGTGACAGGGCCTTAGAGGATCAGTTGGCTAGAGGTTTGGAGACTGAAGTTGGCTTGGTCAGAATGGAGGCTATGGAGGTTATGCAAGAGGGTGAAAGGGTACTGGGGTTGGAGGGATCATCCTTGGCTGTTTGCACGGAAACCAGAAACTCCAATGTGGTGGGAGCTGATGAGGGCCAGGTTGAGCAGGGCCAGAAAGCAGTCCCTGCGGCAACAGTGGATAAAGGTGTTTCAGTGGGGGTGCTTCTGCCGATGATGGAGAACCCTACTATGGGTCATGATGATAAAGGAAGGGAGTTCCCTTTGGGAGGGACAGAGAAGGTGAGAGGAACAGGTGACCACTTGTTCAGCGAGGTGGTACAGAGTGAGCAAACCTCTTTTCCAGTCGGAGGGCCTGGTTCACCCACAGTAAGACGTCGGTCAAGGAAGGATTACTCCTGTCTCCCGCGGCCTATGCAGACTCATTAAGAATCTAGGAAGAAAGGCAAGTTCGTTGTGTCTTTTGCGAACAACATTGTGACCGAGAGGATTTCACTAGACGCTGTTCTGGAACTTCTCAGGAATCGGGTGCAAAGTCCTCAGTATTGGAGGACACCAGGTTGGGAAACAAGCCTCAGCCACTGGAGAAGATGAGTCTGGAAGGGGATGCGGAGAGGAGTACACATTTGATGATTTTTACTAATGTTTTTAGTGTGTTGATTGCTGTTTCTGGGTTTATGTTGTGGTTGTATGCTTAGGCACCGGAACCCATTAAACCGGCTATTGAAAATCAAAAAAAAAGGATTTCCAAGAACTAAGGAAATTTAGACCTCAAGGGTCACTAAATCAGTAATAACTTCCACATAGCTATGGGTAAGAGTGTAATACAAGGAGAATCATCCAAGGCACTCCACAATAGTGTGATCTAATCAAATCCAAGGAATACATCCAAGGTAAAACATGATAATCTATGGCTAGGCCCAGTGATATAACCAAGGAACCTCATATATGTAGAAGACATGATGGATCCAAAGAGTGTATCCAATGCATCATGTAATAGTAAATAAGGGTATCATGTAGTTTCATATTGGGCATGCACTAATAGACAAGGATCAAGTTACAATGTGGGTCTTAACTAAGGTAATCGTCATCTTTGAATTGGAATGACATCCTCTAGATCTCAAAGCATTCCCTCAGGAATCCAAGGCAAGCTCAAGTACAAACATTCCTATAATAATGATTTCAAGGTTCATATGTAATTAGGATCCTTAAATTTAGTTCATTTAATTAATTAGGCCATTTAATACTCTATATATTTTTCATTCCATAAGGTTGAAGCCATTACCATTCATTAGTGTGAAAAGGATAATTAAGCATGAAACCATTTAATTAATCAATTCAAGTCACAATCATTTCACTTGGTTCATTCATCTACCTTCCATCATAAGTGGAAAGGGTGTTATGACATGTAAATAAACACTTCTTTCCATGTTAAGAGGCCAATTCATAAATATACGTTATACTTTACAATTCCCATTTCAGTTTTATTAATCAAGTTCAAGCACTTACCTTATGTGGGTGAAGTAAGAATACCAAGCCTAACCATAGCATTATCCATTTTACAATTCAATATATATTTAATATAAGTAGTTTTACCATTATATTTTTTAAGGACAACCGCACACAAACAGTGACCCAAAGGTGTCAAAACACTAAAAACCAAATTATGGAACATCACCCTACATGGGGTGGTTGATGCTATGGACATAACCACAAAAAATGAATGACATAAATATAATGGGTCTTAGAACATGGTCCTAACACCTACAATAAAAACATATAAATTCAACAGATGATGCATGATGAAATCGACATGATGATATGACAATTTATAAAATGACATAAAATGGGGGATGAATTATAGACCACCTACCTTAGGCTCGTATGACTATCCTCATCTAGTATCATCCTTTATTTCATTGTAGATTAAAGTAGATCTGAAGAATGGATCAATGCCCTGAAATTACGGCATATGAGCCTATATCTAAATAGTGTCAAAGATAGGAAGAACAATGATGTAATATTAAAAAATAATTAAGAATGTACCAATATATATCCAATGAGATGAAAGATGATCGATTTGGAATCTTGACAGAATCTAGAGCTCAAATCCTAGAATAGACGAGTTTTGGCTTGAAAATGGGAGAAGGAATGGCTATTTGTCACTGAAAAACAAAATGATAGGAGGGGTTTGTTTAAAATATAATATCAAGGGAAAAGTCAAAATTTAAATCAAATTTACCCTTCACAGGGTTTGGTCAAACCATGTGAAAATCATGAAGGAGTAGCTATAGAAAGTGTCATACAAATGGTTAGACTGCACAATTAAGGAAATTGTGCAGCAATCGTGAAAAATTACACCATCAAAATTGCATAGATTCTCACATGGCCATGCAGCCCATTTCACACAATTAGATCAAAATGTACTCCCTACTGCTACTCTCTATCTATCCCCAAACGTTTTTAACTAACCATGAAACCTTCCTTGCATAGTTTAAACAAACTGTGCAATAAGATATTTTCTCCCAAAAATCCATGTCTCTGAATCTAAACCATCCCTAGACACCCACGATACCTTTGCTAACTCATTAGGCATCCATATCAGGTCCATAAAAGTAAATTAATCCAAAAATTAAAGGATTTATACTTTATTTAAAAACTGGGTTCTTACAAGTAAATGCGGTTGAGCCTTGGTGGTATTATTAGAAGCAAGACATTTTAAATGTGGAAACTTCAAATTATTTCGGTTTGCATGTGCACATTCCATTGCATCATGTGCCTCTATGAACATATGATGGGAAGAATATGTTGATCCAATACACCTATTTGACACTTTTTTTAATGGCTATGCTACACCATGGATACCTATTGGGGAGTTTTGACATTACCCAATACCCTAAGACTAGACAACATGGATACCTGAGATCAACATGTTGTGAAAGGGAGGGAGAACAAAGTCCATTTGGATATTAAAAGTTATGGATTGGGATAGAGAATAAGGGAAATGTTTGAGATGTAGTATATTTAATTAGGAAGTTCATAAAAGGAAATGATTCCCAAACATTGATGGATCAAGTTCATACTCTCATCCACAATGATGTATTGCCTCTAATGTGAACATTTCATATTATCAATTACAATGTGTTAATATAAAATCCTTCATTTTTGAGATTTTTTTGTATTTCTGAATACTTTTATATCAAATAAAAAATAGTTGATTAATTATAGAACTATTTAAATAAATCAAACACAATATAAACATTCCTAAATGTTATATCATTTTAATAAATTAAACTTTCTTCTACATAATGTACTTTATTTTACAATGTTTTTTCGCATGATAAGTCCATTCTGTAAATCATAAATTGGTTTTAATAATAAACCTTTCATATTCAAATTAAAAGGAATATTAAAAGTATATGTGGTATGAAATGAAATCATAATCAAAATATCCATTAATACACCATAAAACATCATGTGAGAAAACAACCATTTAATACACCATCATGTGAGAAATCATACATAAATGAAAAATCATGCCATATGGGATCTAACCTATTAGTATATGTGCTAGATATAAATGAAATCCTTAATCTATAAGGGGAATATAATTGATATAGCCTATGTGTGAAAAATATATTTTTATATTAAATACTCTTTAAAAACGTGACTCTATTCCAATAAGCACTGAGGAAAAACCATTGTCTTTCAAAAATGGATATTGGGAAAATGAAATCTGCAAATTCCCAATAAGGGCCCAAGTAGGGTGTGAAGAAATATTCCTAGAAGGATACCACCATGAATATATTTAAGTATTTTATCCATGAAAATTGATAAAATAGTTTGAAAACAATTTCAAAACTAAACCACTTTAAAATAAAACAACTCCAAGTAAACCTTTAAAATCCTTTTGGTTTAATTTTTTAAAACAAACATGGTTTTAAAAAACAATTCAAAAACATGAATCAAGTAAAAAATAGTCCAGAAGGAATTAAATACTCAAATATAACCGAAATTAATAATAAAGATGGTCCTAACATAAACATCATGTAACCATATAAATGGAAAATTAAAAAAATGGGCATAATACCTATCATCACATCAAATGGAACTAATTAAATGCATAATGCATATAAAAGAATCCTACATGAGTAATGTGCACCAAGGGGCTCTTACCATTAGGCCCATTGTGAGTGAGTAAACAAGTAATCTAGCTTGCTAAGAAAAGGAAGCTCATAAGATCTTTGTATGGGCCTAAATCCAAGATCTCACATAGTCTCTTTACAACTAAAATGGAAGATCACATGGTCTTTCTACCCCAAGGCTCTCTTGTTCCTTTATAAAATAAAGGAAGATCACATGGTTCTCCCTCTGAGGCACACACAATCACTTGGACAAACCTTTATCTCATACCCCAGTTATCCCTTGTGCTACTCCATGCCTACACATCATAGGCAAGTTCCCATATCAATCAATCCATAACAAGAGCTATTTCATATAAAAAAATTCCCAATTTAACAAAACAACATTTCGAAGGTAAAATCATATCTAAAACCAATTTAGAAATATGAATTTAGAAACATGAAGACATTCCCTTTTCTTTTGGTAATAAAAACATCATAAAATAATGAGAATAAACCTGTTATACCTTACATTCTACCATCCATAACATTATGTTGAGCATAATTTTATATTCATATTTTACCCTTAATTATGATATATTTCAGTTTTATACATAGAGAGGGAGGATACTGATTTACTCACTAAGTAGTGTATGCATTTTTCACATGACCAGCAAGTGGGTGAAGAGGTTCGATGGATCTAGGTGTGTAGAGCCCAATGTTATCAACAAATTCTACCTACATTTACCATTATACCATACCTACACTGTAGAGACCCATAACTTAATGTACATGGAAATTACATTACTTTTTTGGAATACTTAATATATAACAAAAACAGACACCAAAGGACTGTAATAGTTTAGTCTCTTTGGAAACATGGAACATAATCTTCTAATCATAGTGAAAGATCTTCAACATCTCCCATAAAGATCTTCCCCTTTTGTTTTCTTACCTAAACCCTTTCTTTAAATCCTGGGGAAAAGAAAATATATAAAGGGAGAGATCAAATTCTCAGAAAGGGAAAACAAATTAAATGTCAATAATATCATATTCTTAAGATCATAACATTTGAAAATATTATCCTACATAAAAGGTCATAATATCATGACATGGTAAAAATCAGAGAACTGCAATGTAATCCCAATAAAAATCAGAACATAATACATGAAACCTTATGGCATGAACACATAAGAAAAGAAAATCATTTCATTTTATTCATGGCTCATTGACAAGACCCTCAGGGAGGAAAAATCCCATTACTGAACCGAGTTCACTCCTCGTTCCATCCCTATAATACTGTATCGGATATACTTTTCATTCCAGCCATGTCTATCTCACGAGATACAAATCCTTACCCAATGAATTGGAGGGAGATATAGGTCCCACCCATCTCATAATGAAATCATTCCTATGTCTGTCACAAAATAAACATAAATCATTCATCATAACCCAACGAATAAAATGGGTTTCATAAACATCATCCCATATTAACATAATCCATATAAAACTATAAGGCCTCAATCTTAAACATTACATAATCTTTATTTACTTCAAGAATACATGTTGAGGATCTTTTCATGTTTATATTTTTAGAGAATTAGATCATAAAACATGCATTAGATTCCATATTTAAACAAAGTGGTTACATAAAAGATAGTACTGATTCTTCCCATCAACAGAAACATATTTAAAATAAAACATGGATTATTTCTTGACAGTTCCTTGACACTATCATCACATCATGTACCATTCCCTTGACAAGTGAAAAACATTTCAAAAACATGGGATGATCATAAAAAATCTCAGTAAGGGATATAAAAGTACTAAAAGAAAACATTAGTCTATGTATGAAATCATAGTTTACTCATAAAACATAAGCATTTTAACATACATCATCAAATCACGAATAAATCATAGAAATAATAAGACATAAAGGTAACTTTAGGCATTCATAACATTCTTACATAGGGAGTAACCCTCATGGTTACATTTGGAATACCCATCACAATATATTCCCTAAATATCTTTGGAGAAACCATAAAGTTTAACTCCTTCACATTACCCAATGCATTGGAGAGCTATATCGGGCTCACCCGCCCTTAGTTTATCACGGAACCACCCGTCTTCATAATAATTCCCATGAACCATAACATAATCGTATCACTTATAACATGCATAAAGGAAACATAACATTTCCACTTCACAAGATATCAATATAACACATTGATATAAAAGCATTATGAAAACTTTTTTCAATACCAAAATAAAAGAAAAGTAAAACATGGTATTTATTTTTCATTTAAAAAAAGTTATGGCTTGTAGAGGAAGCAGAAACTAAAATAATGGTCACAGCGGTGGAGAAGTCGTTGTCGCCGCATACGTTCGACAAAAAAAATTCCCTTTTGTTGTTTAGTAAACGATTCATATAAAAAATATTCCTTTTTAATAAATGTAAAATTCAAAGGGGTTTATACACCGTATAAAAGAAAGTAGTGTATAAAACAAAATATGCCTCAATGAATGGAGATTGAGAAGAAGTCCCATACCTCGGGTTCAACTTGACTCGATTGTTCTTTAACGTCCTGAATAATAAACTTGAGTTAATTTCTACTTTCTTAAGAACCTTTTTCAAGTTCATTATTCATTTTATATCATTTATTACCATGTTATGAACACTATGTAATTATTTAAGTTAATAATGGTCGTTTTGTCGATCATTGGTACTTGAGTCAAAAATAAACTCTTTATATTTACAAGTTGTTCATGTGGAAAAATATAAATTATATCCATAATTATATTCATGATTTAGATATCATATATGTCATATATATCCAGTATATACATGCATTTACAATATTACATGACATTTAGAGGTAAGAAATGAAATGCACTTTCCATGGAGACGGTAAGTCGTACGTACACATGAATGGTACTTTCATTTCTATTTCATATTTAATGGAATTAAAACATAATGATACATAATATTATTATAACTATAGTATGGTATCATATATGATATCATTAAATCTATCCTTTATACGTACCACATACGGTATTAACGAATCAAATCACTTTGAGTGGGCGGTAGTCCGCACTTCCTAAAATGAAGATATCACGTATACCCATAATGGAAGCCATAAAGGAGTGACATAAATGAAAAATAAATAAGATTAAGGAAAACATAAACATATTATATATCATATATAAATATAGTGACATATTAATGGCCACCTTTGAAGGTGTTATATGAGGGTTGAACAATCATCATTTCGTGAGGTAGAAATTCGCCATCCACGAAAACAGTATGTTCTTTAACCATTAGATGTATTTGTGTGTAAGTGTTGCTCGAATACATAATATAAAAACATCATAGTATATTTAATATACTGTAGTTTTTACAAATAAAATGAATAAAAAGAGTTTAGGGGGTTGGAGATGCAAAATAAAACAGAAGAACATTAGAGAAGTCATTACCTTTAAATCAGGTAACTCCCTTTGGATTGAACCAAAATGGTTTCTTGAAGAGCTTCCTACCTAAGGAAAGCCTTATAGGATGAGGATAGGGATGTGGAGAGACATAATTAGTAGATATTGGCTGAGCCAAAGGATTGAGAGGTGTGGGTAAGGAGGTAGAGGTGAGGGCCTTTTATAAGAGGAGAGGAGGGGCACTCTTGGAAAGTTATAAAATGTTACTTTATTTTCAAATGAGTTTCGGATTTTAAAGGTCCCACATTGATTTATTTCTAGGATAAGGTGATAAGGGTTCTAAATACACCCATTGAATAGGTTTTTGACATGTGTAGGTCTTAGATTTTACATTATATTTTCATTTTATTTAAATCGTTAAATAATGAGGTAATCACTGCATCATCATGGTCTCATATATAATTTAATTTATTTAATGTCTAAAAATTATAAAACAAATACTATGATGTAGTAAATCTATTTATATTTCCAATTACTATTTATATTCCTAGATATAATTTATGTAGACAAAATTAAAAAAAATTTACTCAGGTGATGCATTATTTGTTATATTTACTTTCTTTAAAAAATAAAAAGCTAAAAAGTCATTATCACACAAAAGTGATTCCATGGGGTCACCAGGTTTGGCACAAGGCATCCCATGGTCGTACATGACACAAAAATTAGTATTTGGACACATTTTGGTGTCATTTTTTATTATTATGATATTATTTTATTATCCTTAACTACCCGATTACTAATTAATCAAGATAATTAACGATAATTACTGTCGTTACTATTCACAATTTCCAAAAACAAAAGAGTCTTAATTACATAATTTTGACCTTATGATTCAAAATATGGAATAAATTTTACCAAATTCCAAACACAGAAATTGAAATAATTAATTTAAAAAATGATTCTCGTTGTCAAAACAAATAGCGGGTTTTTTTGAAACAATTTCTATCAAAAGATTGACAATTGTTTATGTCCAATTTCAAAGTGAAATTAATCCCAATTACCACAATTGGATTAAATGGTAAAAATATATTCTATTTAAACTTTAAAACCAATTAAAAATATAATCTAACCATATAATTAAATTAGATGAAAAAGCAGTTTTGATGTAAAATGCAGTATTTTTCACTATTCATTAAAAAATGAACATTGTCAGAAAAATACCAAAAAATTATCCAATGTAAATTTCAATGCCCCAATAATAAAGAATATGTTTATTTTGAAAAATAGAGATTATAAAATTGTCAAAAGTTTGATTTAAAAATGGTTTTCCATCAAAAGGCAGTAAAACAATCTTTTAAAAATATTAGTGTATTCCATGCTTAAGATTGGATTTATTCTCATTTTAATCTTCTAAAACACTACCTAATTCATAAATAGACATAGATAAGAATATATATTATTCATTACTTACTTGTGATGTTACAACCTTACCCCCTTTAGAAAATTGCGTCCCCGCAATTTATTTACTTATCGAATAATTGGGGGTATTTATCCCTCATTGCATTTTCAGATTCCCATGTTGCCTCTTCACTCATGTGGTTTTTCCACAAAACCTTTACTTGATGAATCAACTTATTCAGCAACACTTTCTCCCTATGGTCAAGAATCTGGACCATTTGTTCCTCATAAGATAGATTCTCTTCCAGCTGAACTACCTCTGGACTCAAAACATGAGATGGATCTGGCATGTACTTCCTTAACATTGAAACATGAAAAACATTGTGTACCTGAGATAAACTCGGAGGTGAATCCACTCGTTATGCAACCGATCCAACTCTCTCAAGAATTTTATATGGTCCAATGAACCTTGGACTCAGCTTTCCTTTCTTACCAAATCGCATCACACTTTTCCATGGTGATACTTTGAGAAAAACATGATCACCTACCTCAAAAGAGAGATCCTTCCTCCTGTTGTTCGCATAACTCTTCTGCCTGTTCTGAGCTGTTCTCATGTGTCTCTGTATCTTCTGAACTTTTTCTACCAACTCTTCTACCAATTTCAGTCCCATCAACTTCCTTTCACCCACTTCATCCTAGAAAGCTGGAGTTCGACACCGCTTCCCATATAATGCCTCAAATGTTGCCATCTATATACTGGAATGAAAACTGTTATTATAAGAAAACTCAACCAAAGAAAGATATTGGTCCCAAATTCCCTGATAATCAATCGAACAAGCACGTAGAATATCCTCCAATGTCTAAATTGTTCGTTCTGACTTCCCATATGATTGAGGATGAAAATCTATACTAAAATTTAATTCAGTACCCAGTGAATTATAAAGGCCTTTCCAAAAGTTAGAAGTGAACCTGGGATCAAGGTCAAATACAATGGAGAGAGGAACTCCATGTAACTTGACTATCTCTTTAAGATACAAACGGGAAAGTTGATCTAGGGAAAAAGTATCTCTTATGGCAAGGAAATGAGCATATTTAGTCAAGCGATCAACAATAACCCAGATTTCATTATTACCTCGAGGTGTCTTCGGCAATCCCACAACGAAGTCCATGTATATATTCTCCCATTTCCACTCTGGTACTGGTAGAGGATGAAGCATCTCTTTTGGTAACTTCCACTCTGATGTAACCTTTTGACAAGTCAAACACTTCACAGTAAAATCAGCAATATACCTTTTCATTCCATCCCACAAGTAATACTCCCGAATATCTCTATACATATTATTACTTCCTGGATGAACTGAAAACAGAGAACTATGAGCTTCACATAACAACTCTCTCCTCAAATGTGAATCACACGACACACACAATCTCTTCCAAAATCTCAAAACAGAATCATTATCAATGTTGAATTCAGGCAACTTACCCTTCTGAACTAGCTCTAACTTTTTCTGCAACTCACTGTCTTGCTTCTATGCTAGCTTAATTCTGTCTGATAGAGAAGATTTCACTGATACCTGAAACAAAACAGAAGGACATCCTATACCAACAACTTCTATGCCAAATTTAATCAAATCCTTAACCAAAGGATCACATTCCAAATGCAACATTGTTAATGAAGCATTACTTTTTCGACTCAAAGAATCAACCACTTTATTTTCCTTTCCCGGATGGTCTTGGATTGTACAATAATAATCCTTGATTAATTCTAGCCATCTCCTCTGTCTCATGTTCAATTCTTTTTGAGTGAATATATACTTTAAACTTTTGTGATCAGTATATATTTCACACTTTACACCATACAAATGATGCCTCCAAATTTTTAAAGCGAAAACAACAACAGCTAATTCCAAATCATGTGTATGGTAATTTACCTCATGAGTTTTCAACTGACGTGAAGCATAAGAAATTAACTGATCATTCTGCATTAGGACACAACCAAGTCCTTTCAATGAAGAATCACTATTGATAACAAACTCCCCATTCCTAGAAGGTAGTGCCAAAACTGAAGCATTCAACAATCTTCTTTTCAGTTCCTAAAAACAATCATCACATTATTTTGTCCAGATATACTTAACACCCTTCCGAGTTAGCTTTGTCATTGGACTAGATAACCGGGAGAAATTCCTAACAAACCTTCAGTAATAGCCTGCCAAACAAAGGAAGCTACGAATCTTAGTTACATTTGTGGGTCTTGGCCATTCTTCAAAAACCTTTGTTTTTTATAGGATCAATAGTTATTCCATATTTATAAACAATATAACCAAGGAAAGAAATTTGTTGCAACCCAAACTCACACTTTTTGAATTTCCCATACAATTTCTTTTCTTTTATGGTTTGAAAAATAACCATTAAATTTCTTTCATGCTCCTCTTTACTTTTAGAAAACACCAAAATATCATCAATGAAAACAGCCACAAACTTTTCCAAGAACTCAGGGAAAATTCTATTCATTAAGTCCATGAATACAACAGGTGCATTGGTTAGCCCAAAAGTCATTACTAAAAATTCATAATGGCCATATATTGTACGAAACGCGGTCTTTGGAACATATTCTTCCATTACCTTCAACTGATGATACCCCGATCTCAGGTCAATCTTTTAAAAATACTGAGCTCCCTAGAGCTGATCAAACAAATCATCGATATGAGGAAAAGGATATTTGTTCTTAACAGTGATGTTATTCAAGGCTCTATAATCAATGAAAAGACTTATAGAACCATCTTTCTATTTGAAAAATAAAACAGGAGCACCTCAATGTGATGTGCTAGGTCGAATGAAACCTTTCACTAATAAATCTTGAAATTTGTCCTTCAGCTCTAAAAGTTCAATTTGAGCCATTCGATAAGGGGGTTTTGAAATTGGCTTAGCATCGGGAACTAAGTCAATAGTAAAATCAACTTCTCGATCTGGTATTATTCCAGGCAACTCATCAAGAAAAACATCAGGATACTCATTTTCCACTAGCACATCATTAATCTGAACAGTTCCCTTATTTTCAACAATATGTGCAAGGTAACATTCATTTCCATCTTATACTAGTTTCTCAGCCTCTTGAAATGTTATCAACAGTTAGGGTTCATTCTTGAACACAAACTGAATGTCTTTCTGAAAAGAAACATCTTTATCTCTACAATCAATCTTAGCATGGTAAATAGGGAGCCAATCCATACCCAGGATAACATCAAACTCTACTAGAGGTAAACCAATAAGGTTTTCAAGTAGGTTATTTCCACAGATAATGATAGGAAGATTATTATGAATTATTTTTACCTCAACATTTCCCCCAGGTGTTTTTACCACAAGTTCAGGATTCATTTCTTGAGATGGTATTTCCATTTTACTAGAAATGTTTTCAGAGATGAAAGAATGTGTAGATCCTGAATCAAACAACACACTGGAATAATATGAAGAAAGCAAAAAAGTACCTGATACCACTTCATTTGATGGCACGACATCTGCTGAAGTAGTTTCAAAGGATTTCACCACCCCTTTGTGCTTGTAGTCTAACTGCTTCCCATCACTCGAGCTCTTTGTCGGACACTAGTTTGCATAGTGACCCATCTCATTACACTTAAAACATTTCACTAACTGTAAATCAATTTTTGTCTTACCATCACCCTGATCTTTTTCAGTGCAATAACGAGCCTTATGTCCCATCTTACCACATCGGTAGCACTTTACAGATTTCAGAAGACATTCCCCATCATGCATTTTACCACATTTATCACAAACTGGAAACTTAGTTTTCTTACCATCAGACCTTTTTGCATAATTCTTTCCTTTCTCCTGCCACCTCGGTCTCTTATTCTGTTGGTTGTTATAGAACACTTGATCATCGGAAAACTCCATTTCCACCTTCTCAGCACATTGAAAAAGATTTTCATAACTCTTGAACTCACGAGAAGCTAAAGCCCTTCGATATTTTGTCTTTAATCCTGAGTAAAAACAATTGATTTTACTATCAAGGTCTCAAATAAAATTTGGAGCATACCTTGCCAATCGAGTGAACCATTCTTCAAAAGCATCCACTGAGTCGTCCTCTTGCCTCAATTCCAAGAATTGTTTTTCCATCCTAAGTTAAACAGCCTTAGGAAAATACTTCTCAAGAAACATACCTTTTAATTTATCCCAGTTGAGAGCATCAATATCATCAGCATCCATGATATTTTTAACCATCGACCACCACTAATATACTTCACCCTCCAAACGGTAAATTGCAAGAATAACCTTTTGATTTTCTGAACACCCCATGACATCGAAAATCTTTTCCAGCGCTTTAATCCACCCTTTAGCTAGCACAGGGTCAGATGATCCTCTGAATTATGGAGGATGTTGCCTCATGAAATGTTCCACCACTGACATGTTCCTCTGCGGTTGATCTGGCTGATCTCGTGCATGGATACCGCCACCATTTATGGCTTTAGTCAACTGTGCCATTACAGCAACAAACTATTCAGTTCCAATTCTGATCATCTCAGGATTCTGATTTGAAAGGTTATTTTATTATGTATAGCTTCCTAGCACCGCTTCCCTATTTCCTCTACGGAAAACCTATCACAACCCGTCCTCGGGGCCCGTGTCGTGACTACCCCAAGCCCGCCTTCCATAGGCCAGGGGCTGGAGACTAGAACCAAGGCGCAATTATCGATAAAAGGGAAGGCATTTCCTTTGTAAAGTAAACAAACACCACAGAGCAAGAAAGCAGAAGTAAAAACTAAGTAAAAACTGGGTACAATAGTATTGAGGAAATGTAAGTGGGCCAGAATACAAACCCAAACTGAAAGTAAAGTACAATTGGAAAGGGAAAACAACAACTGAAAGTAAAGCCACAGCCTCGAGCCATCCACTGGAAGTCCCACCTGAAGGGTGAGTACATATAGCCGCCACAGCTCCTTGGGTCCAGCTGTCCGCTCCGAGTACGTCCTGCCCAATGGTCCACCTCCAGGTACCGTCCTGCTCCGAAAGCCTCAACCACGATCAGTGCTGTCTGTCGTCTGCAACCAACATAACGTAGTGCGGGCATAGCCCGTGCAGGGGTGAGTATAAGCTACTTAGTAGGGACCCCGAGACCCCCGAAGGTCTCCCAGAATCCACAAAGGATAATCCACAAAGGAAAGATACAATCACGAAGTAAAATTCGACACTACTTAGGTATATGCCCATACATATACCTAAGTCATCAATTCTAGTTCGGATCCAACATCCAAGCTCAAGTACAACCCAGTCCACACAGGAAATCACAACCCAGTCCACACAGGAAAGAAAAACGTAATCCACACAGGATAGCACAACACAATCCACATAGGAAAGCAAAACATGATTCAGCTCACACAAGTACACTTTTTCGTATGATGATATAGATGATCAGATATTGACACTGATTCATCTACGCCATTGGACCCACAAAGGATCGATAGGTACTAACCTCCGCAATGACCCACAAAGGATCTGACCCACACAGGATCGATAGGTAGCTAACCCCCGCAATGACCCACACAGGATCGGACCCACACAGGATCTGTAGGCGCTGGCCCACACAAGACCGCGGGGCACTGACCCACACAGGATCGGTGGCACTGATCCACGTAGGATCGCTGAGTGCTGTAGTTGTCGTCGTCGAATCCATGGAGGATTTCTGCACAGTCGTCATCGTCGCCGCAGTCGCAGCCAGCTCTAGGGTTCCCGCACACAGCAAACTCATTCGGGAGGGTGCGCTCCACGAGCCAAGGGGCTGATACATCAATTGACACATAGTCCAGAGTTGATGTATCCAAAAGTCTCGTATCGTCCTCAGTAACTCAACGCGACCGACGGCGCGTCGATCAGACGCCCGGTCTGAGAGTTATTGGCTTTTTTATCTCAGGGGCCCGGTTGGTTTTTAAGTCAAAACCAACCCGAACATACTCCATCTGCATCCAAAACTCGAGCGGAGTAAGCCAAAAGGTCCGTCTCACATAGAGGAATCCAACAAAGTCTACGGCACGTCAATCGAACGTCCGGAGCTCAAGTTATAAGCGTTTCCGCTCCGAGGGCCCGGTTGGATTCATGTAAGAACCAACCCGGCCGAACCCAAAGTTCTTTGAAACCTTGAGTGTAATAAACCAAAACGACCGTCTCGATCCAATTATATCTACGCAACTGACGATGGGTCGATCAGAGGACTGTAGCTCAAGTTATGGTCAACAGACCGAAAGAGGTTCGGTATTAGGGGGTTTGGGCCCGGTCCGGCCAGGCCGGACACCCTAGGGTCGGCCCGAACTGGGTCTGGCCGGCTGGGGCGCGGCCCGGCCCGGCTGGAGAGGCTCGGCCTGGCCTAGGCGTGGCATGACGGCTCGGCCCGGCACGCCGGTGCTGGCCGGGCGGCCGGCTCGGCCGTTACGGCCGAGCGAAGAGGGCAGGGGGGGGGGGGGGCTACCCCCATGTGGAGAAACTGTGGCCCCCAAGCGGGGGGCCTCTCCTGCTGGCTAGCCAGGGGTTACGACCCCCAGTGCTTTCCCCTGACCGGTCGGCACGCACCAGCCGGCCGGCTGCTGCCACCACATGACCGGCAAGGACCGGTCCCCCTACTCCGATGCCGGTGGCCCGGAACCAGCCGCCGGTTCCCCTGCTCCGCTGCGGCCTAGAACCGGCCGCGGCTTCATCCGTCCGGGACGGCGCGACGACGCCGCGCCCCTCCGCCACGGCCCCACTTCAACCGCGGTGCTTTTGTGGTTAACCGGCGCGGCGCGATGGCGCTGCGCTTCTCCCCCATTCCTTAACAATTACCACGTAGTGCTTCAGCACCGCGTTGCCTTGCCCGTGCCGCAAAAATATCAAAAAACCAAAAGGGAGAGGAGGGTCGGCCATGTTCGTGCAGTCCGACCCCCTCCCATTATTGCGGTAACAGGCGGCTCCAATAAAAGAGAAGAAAGGGAATGGGAGAATTCACGAACAACAGTTAAAATAAATCCCTTCCTCGTCAAATTCGATGAGCGAGGATTCATCGCGGAAATAATCATCGCGGAAGAAGGCGTTGTGGAGGGAGGATCATCGCATCGTGGAGAAGCGTCGCGGAAGAAGCGTCGCATAAGGAGCGTCGCAGAAGAAGTGTTGCTGGCGTTGTGGCATACGGCGTCGCGTAGTCGATCTACGATGGTTTGGAGTTCTTTGTTGGAGGTTGGAATGTTCTTTGCATTCTTCGCCTTCTTCGTCAAAGAAGAAGGATTTTCTTCCAATCCTCTCCACGCAACAAGTTCCAACAGAAATAAAATAAGAGTTGTATTATTTTATTAACGCACAAGCCAACGTTTGAATTTCAAATAGAAACGAAACGAACAATTAATTGAGGAGTTTAAAACCTCCCAATTAATGAGGCGTTTAATATTCAGATTAAACGCACGAGTTGACTTCATTAAAAAGGGGGGTGCGGGTGCGTTACTTAGAAGAAAAGAAATGGTGGGGCTCATGTGGGACCCACCTCACAAATATCCTACCAAGTGGGTAGGATATTGTGGGTCCCACATCATCCGCTTAACATAAATTAAGAAAAATAAAATAAAAACCAGTTGCACCACTTTTATTTTATTTCTTAACTTAACCCCAAAAATTAAAAACCACACCCGAGAAAACGCAACTCTAGAAAAGGTGTTTCTAAACAATTACCGGCGCTGCGATTCCATCGGTGCGCTCGGAATTCAATTCTAAGCACCGGTTCAAAAGTTAGAAACACTCGTTCGTTCATTCACTGAACGTACCCGAGCTAAAATTCAAAAAAAGATTTCGGGCACACCGGGCCTCGGAATTAGGTGCCATCAGAAACTGCGTTCTTGTAAAATTCCAAAGAAAATTAAGAAAAAATAAATTCTTGAATTTTTTGGGACTTTACATCACTACCACCTCGGGTCTTTACGTCCCCGTAAAGATACACAATACACTAGGGAAACAAATGTGGGTACTGAGCTCGCATCTGAGCCTCCCACTCCCAAGTGATATCCTGGAGGTTCCCGTGCTGCCATTTGATGCACACTAGAGGAATCGACCGTCCACATAGGACCCGCTCCTGTCGATCCTCAATCTCCACCGGGGAATCTACAAAAGTCTCCCCATCATCAATGTCTAGCTCCCCATGGTAAATGATATGTGTCAGGTCATGCACGTATCTCCTCAGCTGGGATACGTGGAAGACGTCATGCACCCGGTGCGACTGAGGTGGTAAAGCCAGGCGATAAGCCACCTTGCCAATACTGCTGAGGACCTGGAATGGTCCGATTAATCATGGAGACAACTTGCCACCTCAGCCAAATCTCCGTAATCCACGTCGAGGTGAGACCCGCAAGAAGACGTGGTCGTTATCCTTGAACTCCAGTGGCCTCCGCCTCCTATCAGCATAAGACTTTTGCCGGCTCTGAGCTGTCCTTATCTGCTCCTAGATGACTTGGACCTTCTCCGTCATGGCCTGGACTATCTCTGGTCCCACAAGTGCTGACTCCCCAGGGTCTTTCTAGCATAGTGGTGATCTGCAAGGTCGGTCGTACAACGCCTCATATGGTGCCATCCCGATGGCGGAGTGGTAGCTGTTGTTGTACGCGAACTCCACCAAGGGTAGGTGGTCCTCCCAGATGCAACCAAAGTCGAGGAAAAATGCACGGAGCATGTCCTCGAGTGTCTGAATGGTCCTCTCCATCTAACCATCTGTCTGAGGGTGAAAGGCGGTGCTCAGACGTAGCTGCATCCCGAACACCTCCTCTAACCCCTTCAAAATTCGGGAAGTAAAGTGAGCATCACTATTAGAAGCGATAGTGGATGGCACTCTGTAAAGCCGTACAATCTCCTGAATGTAGAGACATCCCAAGATCTCCACTAAGCCCTGCTCTCTGATGGGTAAGAAGTGAGCCGACTAGGTGAGTCGGTCAACAATCACCCAAATGGAGTCGTGTCTTCTGGATGTGCGTGGAAGTCCAGTCATGAAGTCCATAGATATCCCGTCCCACTTCCACTCCGGGACCTCCAAGGGCTATACCAAGCCTTCTGGTAACTGGTGCTTTTCCTTAACCTGCTGGCAGGTGAGGCATTGAGAAATGAACTCTTCCACAACCTTTTTCATTCCCGACCACCAGTGCTGTCGTCTGAGGTCCTGGTACATCTTTTCCACACCAGGATGTACTGCCAAAGGGGAAGTGTGAAACACTCTCCGCACCTCCTCTCAGAAAGAAACTGGTACCAAGGTACGTCCTCTGAAAAGGACATCGTGCTCTCCTCCCATGGAGAATCCATCAGGTGCCTGTCCTGAGGATATCTGTGCACGCCACGGCTCACAGTTGGCGTCCCCACGCTGTGCCTCTCTAACCTGCTGTAGTAGTGGAGGAGTGACTGTGAGTCACTAAAGGAAGGTTGCTCCATCTCTATCCACGAAGGATATCTGCAAAGCAGCTAGCTGCTATGTCGCCTCCCCAAGTAGCTGAATTCCCATCCTCCTGCTAAGTGCATCGGCTACTACGTTCCCCTTTCCAGGAGTATAGACTATCTCAAAGTCATAGTCCTGGAGGAACCCGAGCCATCGTCGCTGTCTCAGGTTCATGTCCTTCTATGAGAAGATGTATCTGAGACTCTGGTGGTCAGAATAGACTGTAAAGTGCTCATCCATCAGATAGTGTCGCCACATCTTCAGAGCAAATACCACTGTTGATAACTCAAGGTCATGGGTAGCAGAGTTCTACTCATGCAGCCTTAACTGACGTGATCCATAGGCGATCACTGCCTGCTCCTGCATCAGGACACATCCGATTCCGGTCCCTGATGCATCTCAGTAGACTACGTACCCTACTCCCTCCTCCGGCAACCTCAAGATAGGTGCGCTGGTCAATCTCTGTCTCAGCTCCTGGAAGCTCTGCTGACAGCTTTCTGACCACAAAAAGGGTTTCCCCTTCTTCTTAAAAGCTGAGAGTGGTGCCGTAACTCTGGAGACGTCTGCCACAGATATCTGGTAGTATCCAGCTAGTCCCAAGAAACTCTACACCTCTGTCACGCTCCTTGGTGGCTCTCAAGCTAGCACTACCTCGATCTTCGCAGGATCCACCACAACTCCCGCCTCAGAGATGAAGTTTCCCAAGAAGTGGACCTCACGTATCCAAAACTGACACTTCGAGAGCTTACCATAAATATGGTGTTCTCGGAGTGTGTCCAGTACAACCCTCAAGTGGTAGGCGTGCTCCTCCTCGGTGGTCGAGTATATCAAAATGTCATCGATGAAGACCACGACAAATCGATCGAGGTATGGATGAAAGATCATGTTCATGAGGCCCATGAACACTGCTGGAGAATTGGTTATGCTGAATGGCATAACCAATAACTCATAATTGCCAAACCGACATCTGAAGGCCATCTTCTGCACGTCCTCGTCCCGATCTCTGAGCTGATGATAGCATAACCTGAGGTCTATCTTTGAGAATCACCATGCTCCCTTGAGATGATCGAAGAGGTCATCAATCCTCGGTAGCGGATAATTGTTCCTAACTATCACCTGGTTCAGGCGACGATAGTCGACACAAAGTCTCAAGCTCCCATCTGCCTTCTTGGTGAACAATATCGGGGAAGCCCAGGGTGAAACACTGGGTCAGATGAATCCTTTGCCTTGTAAGTCCTCCAATAGTACCCGCAGCTCTCGAAGCTTGGAGGGAGCCATCCGATATGCTGGAGTGGATATCGGGGCTATCCCGGGGTATAGATCAATATAAAATTCAACCTCTATGCAAGGAGGTAGTCCTGGAACGTCTTCGGGGAAAACGTCCACATACTGATCCACCACTGCAGGAAAACTAGGACTCTGTACGTCAACTGCTCCTAGGATGAGGCTAGCCAACTGATGAGTGATGGGATTTCCTTTCCTCTACGGGAGTCCATCATGTGCTGCGAAGGTCCCTTCTCGCCGGTGAAGGTGAACCTGCTCCTGTCGGTGTGTACAAATCGCACCTTGCGCCTAATACAGTCAATCTGAGCTTGGACTATAGATAACCAATCCATGCCTAAGATGACGTCGTAAGGCCTCAAAGCCGCTACAAGAAGATCCCAGCCGAAGCTCTCACCTCCTAGAGTAAGCTCACACTGCCGGTAACAGTGCGTAATCGTCGAGTCTGCTCCCGTAGGAGTCCCTAGCCGTAAGGATCGAGCCAACGGCTCTGTCGGAATTTCCGAGCTCCGAACAAGGGCAGCAGCTATGAAAGAATGACTCGCTCCTATGTCTAAAAGAACTGCAGGAAGGGTGGAATAGACACATGAAGTACCTTGAATCATCTCGGGCGCGCCGTGGTCCTAGGCCTCCACTGCCTGGAGTTGTGCCTGTCTCTACCCACCAGCTCTCTGTGGTCGGGGTGGACCTCCTGGTGGTGGTGGTGGTAGAGCCTCAAAGCATCTCCCACCACCTGCTATTCGGCCAGCTCCTCTGCCTCATCCCATTTCTCCCTACGGACCACCACGTTCGACTCTCTGCCTCTGCCTGTGTGGCCCGTCAACAGTCGGCTGCTCCTCGGCATGGCGGGTCGGGCAGTCACGAGCCATGTGGCCCTGCCCGCCACATGCATAGCAGTGTCTGCCTCTCGAAAGACTGGCTCCGCGCTGTCTGCCCCGTACTGCTGAGCTACTGTCCTGAGGTCGTCTGCCTGAGGGTATGGTCTGCTTGGACCCATGATTCATCCGTCGACTGCCTACTGTAGAGGAATCTTCTACGTGCCACCCTGCGGTAGGTCTCTCTACTGATACAGGCTCTGTAAGGAAGCTCTCGTTCAGAAGGGCTCGCTCCAGTACCCATGCCTGGGTCGGAATGTTGAGGGATATTAGTGATGCCCTGATCTCCTACCTCAATCCCGGCTCGAAGGTCCATGCCCGGAAGAATGGGTCTCGTACCTTGTCTATCGAGTAGTGCGAGAGATCGGTAAATCTCGCCGAGTACTGGGCGACTGTCAAGCTGCCCTGCCGTAGCTGTATAAGCTCCTGGATGCGCACCGCACAGAGTGTGGCTGGGATGAACTCTGAGCGGAAGAGGCTCTCAAAGACCGTCCAGAGGAGAGATGCCTCATCGTGCACTTGGAGCATCAAGATTCACCATATACCTGTTGCATTGTGCAGGAGGCTCGCTGTGAGGATCACCATGAGGTCTGCTGGTGTCCTCACTAACCTGAAAACCTGTACAGCTGCCTCCATCCAATTCTCGGCTGCCTGGGGGTCCGTCTCCCTGCAGAACCTGGGCGGTCGCTGGCGCTGAAACTCATGCAGTGCACTAAGGCGACGTGCATCATCAGCGGCTGGGGCTGGTAGCATCGGTGGCTCGGCGGGTAGCGGTACCACCGGTGCCTCTGCTGTCAAAGGGCCCTGTACCGAGGCATCATTGCTCGGTGGACTGTCATCACGCACAACTCTTGGAACCCTAGCTGGCTGCCATCGTGGGGCCATCTTGAAAAGAAACAGGTATGCCACAGTCAAACAGTATACCTGGTGAGCTGACATAAAGCAATCTTAAAGAAGACTTGTAACACACATGCAAACAATGTTTTCATGCATTAAGTCAGAAATCAGAAGTCAGGGTCCTGGTGTATGGATACGTCGGCCGCCGCACCAACACTGGGCTCCCTAGACTGATAACCACACTCAATACTCTTAACACTATTGGTTCACATAGAAAAAGATCAGATTCATGAGTTCTGCGGTAGAACTGAACTCCTCTGATACAAATTTGTCACGACCCTTCCTCAGGGCCCGTGCCGTGACTACCCCAAGCCCGCCTTCCATAGGCCAAGGGATGGAAACTAGCACCAAGGTGTAATTCCCGATAAAAGGGAAGGCATTTCCTTTGTAAAGTAAACAAACACCACTGAGCAAGCAAGCAGAAGTAAACACTAAGTAAAAACTGCGTACAACAGTAAGTGGGGAAAAGTAAGTGGGCCAGAATACAAACCCAAACTGAAAGTAAAGTACAAATGGAAAGGGAAAACAACAACTGATAGTAAATCCGCAGCCTCGAGCCATCCAATGGAAGTCCCACCTAAAGGGTGAGTACAGATAGCCTCCACAGCTCCTCGGGACCATCCGTCCACTCCGAGTACATCCCGCCCAGTGGTCCACCTCCAAGTACCGTCCTGCTCTGCAAGCCTCAACCACGATCAGCGTTGTCCGTTGTCTACAACCAACACAACGTAGTGCGTGCATAGCCCATGCAGGGGTGAGTGTAAGCTACTCAGTAGGGACCCTGAGACCCTCGAAGGTCTCCCATAATCCACAAAGGATAATCCACAAAGGAAAGATACAATCACGAAGTAACATCCGACACTACTTAGGTGTATTCCCATACATATACCTAAGTCATCAATTCCAGTTTGGCTCCAACATCCGAGCTCATGTACAACCCATTCCACACAAGAAATCACAACCCAGTCCACACAGGAAAGCAAAACGTAATCCACACAGGATAGCACAACACAATCCACATAGGAAAGAAAAACATGATTCAGCTCACATAGGTATGCTTCTTCGTATGACGATAGAGATGATAAGATATTTCCACTGATTCATCTTAGCCGTCGGACCCACAAAGGATCGATAGGTACTAACCCCCCACAATGACCCACAAAGGATCTGACCCACACAGGATTGATAGGTAACTAACCCCCGCAATGACCCACATAGGATCAGACCCACACAGGATCTGTAGGCACTGGCCCACACAGGACCAGTGAGCGTTGACCCACATAGGATCCGACCCACACAAGATCAGTGGCATTGATCCACGTAGGATCGCTGAGTGATGTAGTCATCATCGTCGAATCCATAGAGGATTTCTATAAAGTCATCATCGTCATCGCAGTCGCAGCCAGCTCTAGGGTTCCCGCACACAGTAAGCTCGGTCAGGAGGGTCCGCTCCACGAGCCGAGGAGTAGATACATCAACTGACACATATTCCAGATTTTATGTATCCAAAAGTTCCGTATCGTCATCAGGAACTCAACGCGATAGACGACGCGTCGATCAGACGCCTGGTCTGAGAGTTATTGGTTTTTTCGTCCCAGGGGCCCGGTTGTTTTTTAAGTCAAAACTAACCCGATCATACTCCAACTATGTCCAAAACTCAAGAGGAGTAAGCCAAAAGGTCTGTCTCACATAGAGGAATCCGACAAAGTCGACGGCACATCAATCGGATGTCCAGAGCTCAAGTTATAAGCGTTTCCGCTCCGAGGGCCCGGTTGGTTTCGTGTACGAACCAACCCGGCCGAACCCAAAGTTCTCCGAAACCCTGAGTGTAATATACCAGAATGATCTTCTCGATCCAAGGATCACTACGCAATAGATGGTGCGTCGATCGGAGGCTCGTAGCTCAAGTTATGGGCAATAGACCGAAAGAGGTTCGGTATTAGGGGGTTCGGGCCCGGTCCGGCCAGAACCGGGTCGAACCGAAACGAGCCCGGGTCCAGCCCGCTTGGGAGTGGCCCGGCCCAGCCCGGTGGCTCGGCCCGGCACGCTGGTGCTGTCAGGGAGGCCAGGCGGCCGGTGCAGCCGTTACGGCAGAGCGAAGAGGGCGGGGGGCACGCTGCCCCCGCGTGGAGAAACCGCGACGCCCAAGCGGGGGGCCGCTCCTGCTGGCCAGCCAGGGGTTACGACCCCTGGAGATTTCCCTTGACCGGCCGGCCCGCACCGGCCGGCCGGCTGCTGCCACCACAGGGCCTGCAAGGTCCGGTCCCCCTGCTCCGATGCCGGCGGCCCGGAACCAGCCGCCGGTTCCCTTGCTCCACCGTGGCCCGGAACCGGCCGCGGCTTTCATTCGTCCGGTGCGCCGCAACGACGCCGCACCCATCCTCCGTGGCCTTGCTCCGGCCGCAGTGCTTTTGTGGTTCACCGGCGCGGCACGACGGTGTCGCGCCCCTGGTTCGTCTTCAACAGTGCGGCGCGACGACGCCGCGTCTTTGGTTCGTCTTCAACTGGGCGGCGCGACAGCGCTGCACTTCTCCCCCTTTCCTTAACAATTCCTGCACGGTGATTCGGCACCACGTTGCCTTTCTCCTGCCGCAACAATATCAAACAACCAAAAGGGAGAGGAGGTTCAGCCATGTTTATGCGGTCCGACCCCCCTCCGGTTATTGCAGTAACATGCGGCTCCAATAAAAGAGAATAAAGGCAATTGGATAATTCACAAACAACAGTTAAAATAAATCCCTACCACGTAGAATTTGATGAGCTAGGATTTGTCGGGGAAATAACAGTCGCGGAAGAAGGCGTCGTGGAGGGAGGATCGTTGCATCGCGGAAGTAGCGTCACGGAAGGAGCGTCGCAGAAGAAGAGTCACTGGCGTCGCAGTACATGGCGTCGTGTAGTCAATCTCTGATGGTTTGGCATTCTTCGTCCGAGGTCGACGTGTTCTTCGCGTTTTTCACGTTCCTCGCGTTCTTCGTCGAAGAAGAAGGATTTTATCCCAATCCTCTCCACGCAATAAGTTCCAATAGAAATAAAATAAGTGTTGTCTTATTTTATTAACGCACAATCCAACGTCTAAATTTCAAAAAGAAACGAAACGAACAATTAATTGAGGAGTTTAAAACAGCCCAATTAATGAGGTGTTTAATATTCAGATTAAACGCATGAGTTGACTTCATTAAAAAGGGGGGTGCAGGTGCGTTACTTAGAATAAAAGAAATGGCGGGACTCGTGTGGGATCCATCTCACAAATATCCTACCATGTGGGTAGGATATTGTGGGTCCCACATCATCCACTTAACTTAAGTTAAGAAAAATAAAATAAAAACCAGTTGCACCGCTTTTATTTCATTTCTTAACTTAACCCCAAAAATTAAAAACCACACCCGAGAAAACGAAACTCCGGAAAATGTGTTTCTAAACAAATACCGGTGCTGCGATTCCATCGGTGCCCTCCGAATTTGATTTTGTGCACCGGTTCAAAAGTTAGAAAGATCCGCTCGTTTGTTCCCTGAACGGACCCGAGCTAAACTTCGGAAAAAGATTTCGGGCACACCGGGCCTCAGAATTAGGTGCGTCAAAAACTCCATTCTTGTAAAATTCCATGAAAATTAAGAAACAAAATTTCCTTGAATTTTTCGGGTCTTTTCAAAACCATTATGAACAAACAAGTCTTCGATGAAGCAACATGGTAATCTTCAAATGCTATATCATTTCAATTTGACCATAAAAAATAATATTTTTGGATAATCATTTAATAAAATTCTAACTCCTAAAGTTATCTAATCCTCTCTCTGAAACCAACTATAAGGCCCCAACCTTAAACATTACTTAATCTTGAGTTACATCAGGAATACACATTGAGGATCTTTTCAGGTTTGGAGTTTTAGAGAATTAGATCATAAAACATGCATTACATACCACATTTAAACAAAGTTCTTATATAAAAGATAGTACCCATTTTTCCCATAAATGGAAACATATTTATAATAAAACATGTATTCTTTCTTGACACTTCCTTGACACTATCATCACATCATGTACCTTTCCCTTGACTTGTGAAAAACATTTCAAAAACTTGGGATGAGCATAAAAAAGCTCAGTAAGGGATATAAAAGTACGAAAAGAAAACATTAGTACATGTATGAAATCATACTTTACTCATAAAACATAAGAATTTTAAAATACATCATAAAATCATGAATAAATCATAGAAATCATAAGACATAAAGGTAACTTGAGACATTCGTAACATTCTTACGTAGGGAGTAACCCTCATGGTTACGTTTGGAATACCCATCACAGTATATTCCCTAAATCTCTTTAGAGAAACCTTAATGTTTAACTCCTTCGCATTACCCAAGGCATTGGAGAGCTATATCAGGCTCACCCGCCCTTAGTTTATCACGGAACCACCCATCTTCATAATAATTCCAAAGAACCTTAACATAATCGTATCACATAAAACATGCATAAATGAAACATATCATTTCCACTTCACAAGATATCAATACAAAACATTGATATAAAAGAATTATGAAAACTATTTTCAATACCAAAGTAAATGAAAAGTAAAACATGGTATTTATTTTTCATTTTTTTTAAAAAGTTATGGCTTGTAGAGGAAGCCGAAACTCAAAAAATGGTCACAACGGCAGAGAAGTCATTGTCGCCGCATACGTACGACAACAAAAACATTCCCTTTTGTCTTTTAGTAAACGCTTCGTATAAAAAATATTCCTTTTGAATAAAAATAAAAGTCAATGGGGTTTATACACCATATAAAAGAAAGTTGTGTATAAAACAAAATATGCCTCAATGAAAGGATATTGAGACGAAGTCCCATACCTCGGGTCCGACTTGACTCGATCATTCTTTAACGTCCTGAATAATAATCTTGAGTTAATTTCTACTTTCTTAAGAACCTTTTTAAAGTTAATTATTCCTTTTATATAACTTATTACCATGTTATGAACACTATGTAATTATTTAAGTTAATAATGGTCGTTTTGTCGATCATTGGTAGTTGAGTCAAAAATAAACTCCTTATAATTATAAGTTGTTCATGTGGTAAAATATCCATTATATCCAGAATTATATTAATGATGTAGATATCATATATGTCATATATATCTAGTATATACATGCATTTACAATATTACATAACATTTAGAGGTAAGAAATGAAATGCACCGTTCATGGAGATGGTAAGCCGTACGTACGCATGAACGCTACCTTCATTTCTATTTCATATTTAATGGAATTAAAACATAATGATACATATTATTATTATAATTACATTATGGAATCATATATTATATCATTAAATCTATCCTTTATAAGTACCACATATGGTATTAACGAATCAAATCACTTTGAGGGGGCGGTAGTCCACACTTCCTAAAATGAAGATATCGCGTATACCCATAATGGAAGCCATAAAGTAATGCCATAAATGAATAATAAAGAAGATTAAAGAAAACATAAACATATTATATATCATATATAAATATAGTGACATCTTAATGGCCACCTTTGATGGTGTTATATGAGTGTTGAACAATCATCGTTTCGTGAGGCAGAAATTCGCCATCCACGGAAACAACATGTTCTTTAACCATTAGATGAATTTGTGTGTAATTGTAGCTATAATACTTCATATAAAAACATCCTAGTATATTTAAGATACTGGTGTTGTTACAAAATAAATTAATAAAAATATTTTAGGGGGTTGGAGAAGCAAAATAAAACAAAAGAACATTAGAGAAGTCTTTAACTTTAAATTGGGTAAATCCCTTTGGTTTGAACAAAAAGGGTTTCTTGAAGAGATTCCTTCCTAAGGTAAGGCTTCTAGGATGAGGAGAGGGATGTGGAGAGAAAAACTGTGTATATCCTGGCCGAGCCAAAGTCTTGAGAGGTGTGGGTAAGGAGGTAGAGGTGGGGGCCTTTTATAAGAGGAGATGAGGGGCACTCTTGGAAAGGTATAAAATGTTACTTTATTTTCAAATGAGTTTCGGATTTTAAAGGTCCCACATTGATGTATTTCTAGGATAAGGTGATAAGGGTTCGAAATACACCCATATAATAGGTTTTTGACATGTGTAGGTCTTATATTTTACATTATCTTTTCATTTTATTTAAATCGTTAAATAATGAGGTAATCACTGCATCATCATGGTCTCATATATAATTTTGTTTATTTAATGTCAAAAAATTATAAAAAAATACTATGATGTATTAAATCTATTTATCTTTCCACTTAATATTCATAGTCCTAGAGATAATTTATGTAGAAAAAATTAAAAATGTTTTACCCAGGTGATACATTCTTTGTTATATTTACTTTCTTTAAAAAATAAAAAGATAAAAAGTCATTATCACACAAAATTGATTCCATGGGGTCCCCAAGTTTGGAACAAGGAATCAAATGGTCGGCTATGACACAACCAGTATTATTAGGATACATGTTGGTGTCATTTTTCATTATTATGATATTATTTTATTATCCTTAACTACCCGATTACTAATTAATCAAGATATTTAACGATAATTACCGTCGTTACTATTCACAAAGTCAAAAAACAAAAGAGTCTTAATTACATAATTTGGACCTTCGGATTCTAAATATGGAATCCATTTTACGAAATTACAAACACAGAAATTTCAATAATTAATTTAAAAAATTATTCCCGTTGTCAAAACAAATAGCGGGTTTTTTGAAACAATTTCTATCAAAGGTTTGACAATTGTTTATGTCCAATTTCAAAGTGAAATTAATCCCAATTACCACCATTGGATTAAATGGTAAAAATATATTCTACTTATACTTTAAAACAAATTAAAAATATAATATAACCATATAATTAAATTAGACGAAAAAGAAGTTTTGATGTAAAATGCAGTATTTTTCGCTATTCATTAAAAAATGAACATTGTCAGAAAAATACCAAAAAAATTATCCAATGTAAATTTCAATTACCCAATCATAAATAATAAGTTTATTTTGACAAATGGAGATTATTAAATTTTCAAAATTTTGATTTAAAAATGGGTTTCCATCAAAAGGAAGTAAAACAATCTTTTAAAAATATTAGTGTATTCCAAGCTTAAGATTGGATTTATTCTCATTTTAAGCCTCTAAAACACTATCTAATTCATAAATTGACATAGATAAGAATATATATTATTAATTAATTACTTGGGATGTTACAAAAACAATGGATATAATTTCATCATAAACAAAATCAAACAATGTAAATAATAGAGACATTATGCTTGAAACATAACCATATTGATGAATGTTATTATATATGGAAAATAGTTTTTATAAAACACTTGAAATGAATTCTTGAGGAAAACATTCTTTCTTCTTTCAAATAATTTTCTTTTCTTAAAATGACGTGCAATTTTAAAAGAAAAGATTTTTTTTGAAAATAACCATGAAATATTGTATAGGAATAATCATTGAAATAAGGCATTATGAAACTGTAAAAATCCATTCATGCCCTATAATTTGAAAAACGTTCTCCTCGTACTTTTTCCAAAAAATTCAAAAAGTACCTCGTATGGTAAATAAAATAAATATTTTTTCCATACCATGTGGTAAAAGTCAAAAAGGGTAAAAATGAATTTAAACACACATGGAATAATAGTAATCATTTTATGAAAATAGTTTTAGAAGACATGGGAATGGATGATAAATATAACCCTATTAAATACATGCGAATAAACAATCTCAGATAAGAACGAGATTTGAATAATTATCCCTTACCTTATGTCCAATTTCTTCCATATGTGTCCGAGACTCTTGTATATTGGGTTTAAACATATTATTAACTTGTAACAGAACCATAATAATATTTATGATATCATATATGATTCACTTACGACTGTATATTACCCATTCATTTGTCAATTCCATGTTAAATCAGTGTTTTGGGTAAAATAGTTTCATTTGTTGAACGTGTTTTGAATTATAATTATTCATATGATTACTTAGATCATGATTACTTACTTCCACAATTTAAAACATGATTTATATATAATATATATTTATAATATATATATATATATATATAATAGATCGATAAATGGAATGAAATACACCATTCATGGAGACGGTAGGTCGTACAAACACATTAACGCTATTTTTGTTTCCTGATTAAAGTGAATATAAGTAGGTAAATAACATACACATAAATTCAGTATAATTTTTATTTCATATATTTCATTATTATTCATTATATATAGTTTTAATCATTCTTGAATGGTTAACATGGAGAATGAATCTCATCGCGTTGTGGAGACGGTAGTCCATACGTACGCACGAGCGATGATATCGTTCCCATAATTATTGAATTGATTTGGAGTGGATGGTATAATATCTCAGAATTAGTATGATGTTATAATAATAATATATAGTTATGATTTCCACCATTATACCCATCCAAGTATGGTGGTGGTTGAAAAATAGATTACACCACGGCGTGGAGACGGTAAGCCGTACGTACACACGTGCTTTGATTTTGTTTTTCATAGGATGGATATATAGTAAAATAGGGTTGTTTTATATTTATAATAACATATTAGTATATTATTGATAATAATGTTATTAATTTATAATGAAACAACTAAATAAGAGGAAGTATAAGAAGAAAGAAACTTGAAAGAATCGGTAGAAGAGATTATCTCTTCCTAGACGTGCCACTTTTAAACATCCTCGTAGGGAACTAGAGTTGGTCTTTTGAGAAGACCAAAACCTCAATAATATAACTAGAGTGTTTTAGAAGAGGAATTGGTGGTAGTTGGAAGATATTTAAGGCTTAAAATGTAGTGAAGAGAAGAGGGCAGGAGTGCCCTTTTATAAGAGAGGAGAGGGACAATTTTGGAAACCTTCAAAATATTAATTTATAATAAAATCAAACCCCACATAAAAACATCCAAAGTGACTAAAATTAGGATATGAGGTAATATAGGGTTGTAATATAATCAACAAATCAAATTTAGACATGTTTTGATTTTATTTTAAACCTTATCATTTTGATTTATCCTTATTTATTCTATTTAATTTTATTTGTGGTAATAATATTCAAAATTTTAAATGGTTATAAATATATACTTATGTGTTGTGAATTGAACATAATTGGATAATTTATGAAATTTTAGACTATATAAATTTCAATTTTTAATTTTTAAATATTTTTGTGATTTTTAAACAATTTAATACTATGTTATTTTTATAAAATATCAATAGTGTCAATTTTGGCACTATTCATTTATTTGAATTTAAATTTAATCGAAACATAAGATATGTTCAAAACAAAATATTTAATATATTTTTAACATGTAAAATTTATCTTTCAAGTTTTTGGAGCACATTAATTAGTTCATTTAATATTTATTTTAATATTTTTTAAAGCCATTTATTTTATATTTCTCTTAATTAAATAATTACTACAACAATTTCGTATATTTATTTAATATACTAATTTGTTGCATAAAAATTTAAAATAAAATAATATGATGAAGTTAAATATATTATATTTCATAAGAATACTTTTAGTATTATTTAGCTTCTAAAACACCCTCCTTTTAAATTGATATGTTTATTAAATTATGAAGGTGACAACTTTGACATCATTTAAAATAATATAATATAAATGTCATAATCTGTTTTATAAGGATCCAAATGCCCCAAAGGTAGATCCTTGTAAGGTTAGGGTATATATATACTCTGAAAATAAGGATTGAGAAAGTTTTTAGTCCTTTTTATGGGTATTATTATTTTAATAAAAACTATATTATTGATTTTTCATTAAATAAATAATTTCTGCATCATTAATCTATAATATATTAAGGTAATTATATATTTCTTAAAAATTAAAAATAAATTAACCTGATGAAGAAAAATATTTTATCTTTAAAATGATTATTTATATTATAATTTATATTCTGTATAACCATATGTTAAAAATAATTTAATTAATAATGTTTGAGTGATACATATTTCACTTTCCTTTAAATAAAATAAATTAAAGGTCTTAATCTCATCCAAGTGGGTTTCAATAGATTCTATTTCGACCCAAGTATGTTTTAGAGAGAAATATAATCAACCAATTATATCGATACAAGTGTTTTTTTAATTTTATAATATTATTTTAACCCTTAATTACTTGATTTACCATTAACTGTGGTAAATAAAATTTATCGTAGTTACTATTCATAATGCCCAAAAATAAAAAATAGCCTATTAAAATAATTTGTACCTAATTATTCGAAATATTGAATTAATTTTTCCAAATTCAATACACAGAAGTTGTTGTATTTAATTTAAAATTAATCCCGCTGTTGAGAAAACGGGTTATAAAAATTAATATATTGCAAAAGATTGAAATGATTTTACATATGCAATCAATGTAAAATTAATGATAATGACTTATATTATATTAAATGGTAAAAATATATTCTATTTTTACTTTAAAACCATCCAATATTATAATTTAACCATATAAATTATCTTGATAAAAAAAGTTGTTTTTAATTAAAATGTAGCGTATTTTTACTATTCATCAAAATATGAAGGTTATCCGAATAATGTCAAACAATTATCCAACGTAATTTTTTATATTCTAATTAAAAATAAGAAGTTTAATTTTTCAAATTGAACTTATAAACTTGTCAAAAATTAGATTTAAAATGGGTGTGCCATCAAAAGGTAACAAAATACATTTTTTTTAATATAATTCTTTTATCCGAAAAATTATTTTTGTTCTCATACCATGTTCTAGAAAATATGTAAGATGAATGATAATTTTATAAAATTCAAAATGTGTTAAATACTATTCATAAAATCTAGTTCATAATAATATTATAATATATCATTGTTTAGTGATACTCGGTATTGCGTACCATGCATGCTATCAAAGAATGTCGCTCTTGCGTGTAACACAAGACAAGTATATTATTGCATATAATGGAAGATAATCTTGGTGTAGAATAAAACACAAGATATCACATAAATTAAAAAGAAAATATCGCATAAAATCTCTAGTTGTAACATTCTTCCCCCCTTAAAATGAATTTCGCCCTCAAAATTCATTGTGGTAATAAATGGTTTGCTACTTATAAGTTTTATTCATAGAAACCCACATCGTAAAAAGGAATAATAAAACATAAGTTTGAAAAAATAATGTTAAAAACATAATGGTCACCCAAAGTAACTCAACACTGGGTTTCCACATAAGAGAATATAGATGACAATATGGATATGGAAGAGAAATCTTACCATAATGTTTTGACGAAGAGTGGTAGAGGACAAGGCTATGAAAAATACAACAATCACAAAGCTATAAATTTGTGATGATCTAAGGTACCATATGATTCATCAGATATGAGCACACTAGGAAGACATTTTTTGTTTTCAAGATCATTTCCCTAAAGTTGATGAATTTTTGCATATGGATAAATACTTACTTGATTTTAGTGTAATATCATTGTTGGTCATTCGATTAACAATTTCCACTTTATCTATTATTTAATGAAATGAAGTTGAATTTTTCATTCTTTAAGTATTAGTAGATCATGCGATAGAATGATAGGTCATTCCATCTATCTTCATCAAAAACAGGTTAGCACAAATTATTAAATATACATTGGTCCATCTATGGTATGATTAAACTTATATGATTCCAAAAATGGACTTATACTTCATCTATCATACCGCTTAATAAAATAAAACTAATTTCTACTAACTTGGGACATCCTGTAGGCTTGTGGTAGGTGATAAAGCCTTTTCGCACTTCAGTTGTAGGTTTGATTCCCGCATCCTTGTCCATCGCGATGGGTTGTCTCTCATCCTGTAGGTTGTCCTTTTTACTAAAACTATACTATTATTACATTCTAGAAAAAAATTTAGCCTTATAAAATACCATCAGATGTCCAACTTAATCCATTCCAACATTAAGGCTTATCAAAAATACTTCTTTCCAATCTCATAGTATAAAGAAAATTATTACTAGAAAGGTCATATACCAAGCATTTAATACCTTCATTTATCCCACATATATCATAATATATATGTTGTTGGTCACATTCCAAACATGTAAATTCCTTAATCATGTATTCTCTTGAAACATGAATTACCATAGAATCTTTGTGAAAACATGAATGCTGTCAAAAGTTAACTCTTTCCACATACCAAAATCCCAACATTTTTATATACTCAAACCATGATATCACTTTGTCCTTATACCATTCATGAGATAATTAATACTATCAAACATTTCAGTATCTCCTTATCCTTTCATTATGTGCATATTAGGTGATTTCCAATAATATTTCATTCAATTTTCATGGTTACCAGTACCATAAAATTATTGAAAACCACAATAAACCAATACATTGATATTATAATATTCCACAATACTAAAAATGAGATTCCACAACATAAGTTTGGAATCATGTTACATAAACACTAAATCCTTCACCACTTCATTATCATATTAAACATCACCAATAGTGATCTCATGTGACTTCCCTTTTTTCCTTTGAATTAAGAGGTTGTTGATGTCGATCATCATAAACCCTTGGATTATGGAATTGGTTAGCATAATGCCTCATTTCTCTGCACTTGTAGCATTGAAGTGTTTGTGGTGCGTTATCTGTAGCCTTTTCTATATTCACATCATTAGCTACCTTTTTTCCATTACTTCGACACTCAGTTGCTCAATGACATTCTTTTCCACACTTAAGACATTTTATTGTGCCTTTAAGACAATCCCCACCATGCTTCTTTCCACACTTTGAGCATAACGAAACATTTGTCTTCTTTTCACCATAGTTTTGGATTTTTCCTTGAACTCCATCTTTCGTTTCTTGTCAAAACCATGAGACGGATATGTAAAACCAACTTCCAGTTCTACCATGATATCACAATGCAAAATATCTTCATAGCTACTAAAGTCTCTTATAGCTAATTCCCTTAAAAGACTAGGTTTTAAGCCACTAAAGAATCGATCAACTTTACTTTCAGGTTGGATGATAAATCTAGTTGCATACCTTGAAAGCCTTGTAAAATTCCCTTCGTATATACCATCAAATTCATCATCCTTTTTCTTAAGCTCAAAGAACTCATTTTCTATCTTCGTTCGAAGAATACGAGGAAAGTAATTATTGAAAAATATGTTCTTGAACTCATCCCATTCCATGGATTCAATTTCATCATGGGGCCTCGTATTCTTAATTAGTGTCCACCACTAGTCTGTTTAACCTTCTAAATGATAAATATCTAGAATGAATTTTTCATGTTCCGAGCAGAGAAGTATGGAAAATATCGTTTCATTGCTACTGATCCACTGTTCCACAACAAGTAGATCAGAAGACCCACTAAATGAAGGTGGATGTTGGCTCATGAAGGAATCAATAGAATATTGTTCCCTTCTCTGCTCATTTGGAAGTCCTGAATGATTCATAGCTTGGGTTAAGTATAGAAACAATAATTTTCACTCCATCTCCCATAACATTGTTTTGTTCAGGAGGAAAATAATTGCATTGTCCATTAAATTGATGAACATGGTTCCTTAAGGTTCCACCCATCACCTAAAACCCAAAAAGAATAGTGTGAGAGGCAAAAATAATGCTAGGAAAACAACATAATAAAGGGGGAGTACCTTAAATATTTAACATCTTAGGTTTAATTCTATGATCTTTACCATAATTATAGGACTATAACCTATATATATACTAAACCTTAGGGACATCCCTAGACATACATTAGAAATATCTCTAGGGATCTCACTAAGGTTTTCACATCCTAGTTTCCAAAGGTTAACTAAACTTTCCTTTGATACCAAATATAGAGACCCATATCTTGACGTACATGGGCATTAAATTAATTTTTTAGAATACTTAATACATAAAAAAATAGATACCCAAGTATAGTAATAGTTTAGGGTCTTCTAAAACTCAAAACATAATCTTCTAATCACGGTGAAAGATCTTCAACATCTCCCATAAAGATCTTCCCCTTTTGTTTTCTTAGCAAAAACATTTTTTAAATACTGGGGAAATGAAGTCATATAAAGGGTTGGATCAAATGATCAGTAAGGGAAAACAAATGAAATGGAAATAATGTAATATTCTTAAGATCATAATGTTTGAAAATCTTATTCTGCATAAGAGGTCATAATATCATGTCATGGGACAAATCATAGAACTGCAATGTAATCCCAAAAAAATCATAACATAAGACATGAAACATTGTGTCATGCACACATAAGAATAGAAAATCATTTCATATTAGTAAATCACTTGTATAAAAATGGTGTCTAACATTGGTTTTTTTAAATTTTGATGTTGGTTTTTAACCAACGTTGAAGTTTCTGACATAAAAAATATGAATTTTTACGTCAGTTTTCTAAAACTGATGCCAAAAATGAATTACTTTTGTTTTTTAGTGTCAGTTTTCTAAAAACATGACGCCAAAAAAATCTAACCATGTCCTTTTTGGCATCGGTTTTTTTAAAAATAGATGCCAAAAAGTTAAAAAAAATAGTTTTAACGTCGGTTTTTTAAAAAAACTGACGCTATAAATGAAAATAAATTACATTTAGCATCGGTTTTTACCAAAACGGACCCCAAAATGTATCATTTTTTTATACCATGTTTTAGATCATTTCCTAAGCTTCGTTTTGATAGGTCGTGGAGAAAATACAGAGTTACAGATCAAAAGCTATGGTCGTCGGAAGTTGGACTCTCAGTGTTTCGATTGGTACAACCCGTTTCAAATAAATTTTGATAAACATAAATTAAAAGAACATACAAAAAATAAAAATGGTGGTCGATAATTAAATTTACACCAGATTTGGTAAATCTCATTCGAATGTTCTATATTTGTAACTCGACAATAACAATAAATCATCTCTATAAGCAAGCTAATAGAGATGTTTTAAAATAAAGGAAAAGAATAACAATGAAAATAGATTATTATAATAGGTATCGTGTTTAAATTAACGATTTAATTTTCGTTTCAAACTTGATTGAATTGAAGAGGATGAAAATGTTGAATGAAGGATAAAATGGATTTATATATATTAAATGAAAATATTTTCGATAGCGTTGTATGGAAATGTAGGTGGGATTTTAAAAAGTTAAATGTGCGTTGTGAAAAAATTGAAATTATGATCCCGCGTATTAGTGAATACTCTTTGGCATCGGTTTTGTAGAAAACCAACACAAAAAATGGCAATTGATATCCTTTTTGGTGTCAGTTTTGAAATAAACCGACACTTAAAAGTAAAAATGAAATTATTTTTCGTGTCGGTTTTTTAAAAAAAGGACACCAAAAAGTAAATTTTTTTTGGCATCATTTTTTAAATAAACCGATGCTAAAATTTATAAGTAAACACTTTTTTGCATCGGTTTTTTCCAAAACAAACACCAAAAATATTTTTTTATACTTTTTGGCGTCGGTTTTTAAAAATACTGGCGCGAAAATTAAAAAAAATATATTTTTGACCTCGGTTTTCATAAAAAACGACACCAAAAATGAAAAACCAATTTACAATGTTTTAGATAATTTATTAATCTTCGATTTGACTGGTCATGAAGCTAAAATGGAGTTACGGATTAAAAGTTATGGTCTTTGAAAGATGGACTTCTATAAAAATTCTATTAGAAAAGATCAACTTCCGACAACCATAACTTTTAATCTGTAACTCCGTTTTGGCTCAAAGACTTGTAAAATTGAAGCTTAAGAAATAATCTAAAACATAGTAAAAAAAATCTAATTTTCTTTTTTTATAAAAACTGACGCCAAAAATATATTTTTAATTTTTTTCACGTCGATTTTTTTCAAAACCGATACCAAAAATGAAAAAAATAATAATGTTTTAGATAATTTCATAAGCTTCGATTTTACTGGTTGTGGAGCTAAAACTGAGTTACGGATTACTAGTTGTTGCCTTTAAAAGATGGACTTCTTTAAGACTTCTATTAGAGAAGATCAACTTCCAACAACCATAACTTTTAATCCTTAACTCCGTTTTTGCTCCACGACCTGTCAAATTGAAGCTTATAAAATAATATAAAACATAGCAAACAAATATAATTTTTGGCGTCTGTTTATGTAAAAACTGACTCCAAACATATATTTTGTTAATTTTTCGCGTCAGTTTTTAAAAAACCGGATGCCCAAACAATTTTTTTTCTTTTTGGCATCGGTTTTTATAAAAACCGACAACAAAAATTCTCCAGAAAAATATATTACGTTGGTTTATATGAAACCGACATCAAACTAATGACATTAAAACCATTTTTCTTCAATTAAAGGCTCATTGTAAAGACCATCTTGGCGGACAAAGTCTATTACTGAATCGAGGTCACTCCTCTTTCCAGCCCTGTAATACTGAACCAGATTTACTTGTCGTTCCAGCCATGTCTATCTCATGAGATACAAATCTTTCCCCAATGCATTGGAGTGAGATATAGATCTCACCCATCTCATAATGAAATCATTCTTTCCGGTACCACAAAATAAACACAAATCATTCATCATAACCCAATGAATAAAATGGGTTTCATAAACATCATCCCATCGTGTAATAATCCATATTAAACAATGGATATAATTTCACCATAAAAAGTCAAACCAAGTAAATAATAGAGACATTATTCTTGAAACATAACCATATTGAATAATGTCATTGTAGATGGAAAATAGTTTTGATAAAACACTTGAAATGAATTTTTGAGGAAAATATCCTTTCTTCTTTCAAATCATTTTCTTTTCTTAAAATGACATGATATTTTAAAAGAAAATAATTTTGTTTAAAATAATCCAAAAATCATGTATAGGAAGATTCATGGAAATAAGGCATTATGAAACTGTAAAAATAAGTTCATGCTGTATAAGTTAAAAAACTTTCTCCTCGTACTTTTGATGGAAAAGTCAAAAAGTACCTCGTATGGTAAATAAAAGAAATATTCCTCCCATACCATGTGGTAAAAGTAAAAAAAGGGTAAAAATGACTTTAAACATACATAGAATAATATTAATCATTTTATGAAAATAGTTTTAGAAGCCAAGGACATGGATGATAAATATAACCCTAGTAAATAGTTACGAATAAACAATCTCAGATAAGAATGAGATTAGAATTATTATCCCTTACCTTTTGTCCAATTTCTTATGTATGTCTCTGAGACTCCTATATAGTGGGTTTAAAAATATTATTAACTTGTAATAGAACCATAATAATATTTATGATATCATATATGATTCACTTACAACTTTATATTAATAGATCATTTGTCAATTCCATGTTAAAGGGGTGTTTTGGGTAAAATCGTTTCATTTTTCGTACGTGTTTTGACTTCTAATTATTCATATGATTACATAGATCATGATTACATACTTCCAGAATGTAAAACATGATTTATATATAATATATATTCTGAATATAATATATATATATATAATAGATCGATAAATGGAATGAAATACACCGTTTATGGAGACAGTAGGTCGTACGTACGCATGCACGTTGTTTTCGTTTCCTTATTAAATTGAATAGAAGTTAGTAAATAACATACAAATAAATCCAGTATCATTATTATGTCATATATTTCATGATTATTTATTATATATATAATTTATACTCATTCTTAAATTGTTAACATAGAGATTGAATCTCATTGCGTCATGGAGACGGTAATCTGTACGTACGCACGAGCGAAGATATAGTTCCCATAATTATTGAATGGAATTGGACTGGATGATATAATATCTCAGAATAAGTATAATTTTATAATAATAATATATATTTATTATTTCCACCCTTATACCCATCCATGTATGGTGGTGGTGGAAAAACAGATTACACCACTGTGTGGAGACGGTAAGCCGTACGTACACACGCGTAGTGATTTCATTATTCGTAGGATGGATATTAGGTGAAATAGGGAGGATTAATATTTATAATAACATATAAGTATATTATTTATACTTATATTATTACTTTATAATGAAAAATCTAAAGAAGAGTAAGTAGAAGAAGACTGAAACTTGAGTGAATCGGTAGAAGAGATTACCTCTTCCTCAACTTGCCTCTTTTAAACTTTCTCTTAGGGCACTAGAGTTGGTCTTATGAGAAAACCATAACCTCTATAATATAAATAGATAGGTTGATAATAGGAATTGGCCAGGTTTTTCTGAGCTTGAAGGCATAAAATGGAGTGAAGAGAAGATGGAAGGGGTGCCCTTTTACAAGAGAGGAGAGGGGCACTTTTAGAAACCTCCAAAATATTATTTTATAATAAACTGAAATCCCACTTAAAAACTTCCAAAGTAACTAAAATTAATATATGAGGTAAGATAGGGTTTTAATATCATCATCCTATCAAATTTAGACATGTTTTTATTTTATTTTAAACCATATCGTTTTGATTTATCCTTATTTATTCTATTTAAATTTATTTGTTGTAATAATATTCTAAATTTTAAATGGTTATTAATACTGACTTATGTGTTGTTAATTTTCCATAATATAATAATTTATGAAATTTTAAACCATATAAATATCAATTTTTAATTTGTGAATATTTTTGTGATTTTTAAACAATTTAATAATATGTTATTTATATAAAATATAAATAGTGTCAATTTTTACACTATTCATTTATTTGAATTTAAATAAATTCCAAAGAGAAGATATTTTATAAAAAAAATATTTAATAGATTCATAAAATGTCATATTTATCTATAAAATTTGTGGAGCACATTAATTAGTTCATTTAATATTTTTTTATATTTTTAAATCCATTTATTCGATATTTCTCTTAATAAAATAATTACTACAACATTTTTGTATAATTATTTCATATACATATTTTTTGAATAAAAATTAAAAATAAAATACTATGATGAAGGTAAATCTATTATATTTCATAAGAATAATTTTAGTTGAATTTAACTTCTAAAACACCCAACTTTTAGAATGATATTTTTATCTAATTATGAAGGTATCAACTTTGACGTAATTTAAAATAAAATAATATAAATGTCATATTATGTTTATATAAGGCTTCAAATGGTCCATAAGTTGACCCTAGGATGATTAGGGTATATATATACTCTAAAAATAAGGTTTGGTCAAGTTTCTGGTCCTTTTGATGGGTATTACTATTTTAATAAAAACTATATTATTGATTTTTCACGAAATAACTAATTTTTGTATCATTAATGTATAAGCTATTAAGGTAATTATCTATTTCATAAAAATTACAAATAAATTACCATGATGAAACAGACTTTTTATTTTTTAAATGAGTATTTTTAATCGAATATATATTATGTATAACCATATATTAAATATAATTTAATTAATAAAGTTTGAGTGAGACATATTTCACTTTCCTTTAAATAAAATAAATTAAAGGTATTAATCTCATACAAGTGGGTTCCAATAGATTCCATTTCGACCCAAGTATGTTTTGGAGAGAAATATAATCAACCAATTATATCCAGAAAAGTGTTGGTGTAATTTTATAATATTATTTTTACCCTTAATTACCTAATTTACATTTAATTATGGTAAATGAAATTTACCGTATTTACTATTCCTAATACCCAAAAATAAAAAGTATCCTATTAGTATAATTTGGACATACTAATTCCAAACATGGAATAAATTTTTCTAAATTCAATACATAGAAGCTGCAGTATTTAATTAAAAATTAATCCCGCTGTGGAGAAAACGTGTTTTAAAAGTTAAAACATTGCAAAAGATTGAAATATTTTTACTTATGAATTCAATGTAAAATTAATGATAATGACTTATATTATATTAAATGGTAAAAATATATTCTATTTATACTTTAAAACCCTCCTATATTATTATTTATCAATATAAATTATCTTGATCAAAAAAGTTGTTTTTTTTAAAATTTGGCGTATTTTTACTATTCATCAAAATATGAAGGTTATCAGAATAATGTAAAAAATTTATCCAACATAAATTTTTATATTAGAATTCAAAAGAACAATTTTAATTCTTCAAATTGAACTTAAAAATTTTCAAAGAATTAGATTAAAAATGGGTGTACAATCAAAAGGCGACACAAGTGCATTTTTTGAAAAATACTTCTTTTATCCAAAAAAGTAATTTTTTTCTAATACCATGTTCTAGAAAATATGTAAGATTAATGATAATGTTATAAAATTCAAAATGTGTTTAATACTATTCATAACGGCTAGTTCATAATAATATTATTATATATCATTGTTTAGTGAAACTCAGTATTGCGTACCACGCAAGCTATCGAGGAAGGTTGCTCTTGCATGTAACACAAGACAAGTATATTGTTTCATATACTGCAAGCTAATATTGGTGTAGAGTACAATAGAATATATCAAAGAAATTAAAAAAAATATCTCATAAAATCTCGGGGTCTTACATACACCCTATTGGATTATATGACCATCACCCTTGAGGTGTGGATGTTATGCTCAGTCTTTCAATATGGGGGGGGGATGTAGTTATATGACCCACATTTGGAGACAATCTTGATCATGTACAATTATTGTTATATGTTGACATTATGGGTGATAATTATGCTATATATGGTGGGTTGATATCTATGAGCTAGCTTGAGATACACTTTGCATAGTTACCCACATATGCTGATGAGAAAACCATCATGTGTCACACTCGTGTATATTTCTTGTGATTTATTGGAGGGACACTATTCACTGATCACTTTTGTATGCATTTTCACATGATGTATCTGGGGATACTGGAGGATTTTGATTAGGTTGGTAGATACAGGCTGATATTTTCATGCCTGGAATATACTTATAGATCATTAAGCACAACACGCTGATCAGATCACACTAATCTCATGGTATGTTTCATCCTTATTCAGATTTGGACATGGGATCACATCCCTCACCTATCCCCAATTGTTTCTTGTTAGGAGATTCATATATATGTATTTCTTGATGCTCCACATGGACACTAGTATTTTCACTCATTTTATTTTGTTTTTATGCTATTATGATTTGTTAAATTTAATATCTTATTATTTATCACTTTATTTGTTGTACGTTATAGGTGTAGTATGGAACACCACTTTTTCAAGATGTTGAGGAACAACTTGGGTTCATATTATCTCACGTTGGACAATCTAGTACCCTCTAATTTAAGTATATATAGTCTTTCTTTGACTAATAAATTTCATTATTTTATATTGTTTTGGATTTTAGTAAAAAAAATTAAACAAATTTCATATGTTATTCCATATTACATAAAAGTTATACTCATCCCTATTAAAAAAGCTACCTATATATTGCACTGATGGGATTTACAATTCCATGACTGTAGTGAATCTCATTAAAATTAAATTGTTGAGTGGAGCCATCCTGATATAGTCACACAACAATTTGGATTAGTTCAGTGTATTCCCTTTCCACCTAGATAGTTAGAAGTGCTTTATTATATAAATATGGATGGGTGGGAGGATGTGGATGGACTATGATTAAATAAAGATTATTTGGACCTATGGGAAAGATGATAATCGTTTCATATCAATTGTATGAATACGATGTGATTCTATCTAACAGAGCAGTTTGAGTATGATACATGGTATAGACTAAAGATGATACTATTTCTTACTCCACATGGTATAGGGCTTCAGGATCTTATAAGTTAATAAATTTTTATTAGTTGGTTTTAATAATTTTTTAAATTCATTTTGAATCTCTTTACAGAATACTTGATTATAACATATAATATGCATGTCTGATATAGAGGGGGGGGGGGGTTATCTAGGAAATGTACCATGCTACAACTTAAGGGATGATGCCGATGTATCATGTTCAATATAAAAATATCTTTGATTTTCCACCTTATGGAGATGTTGTTCCTACACATGGAGTAGGGGATCTTACTCATGAACCTCCTCCAGCAGTTGCTGATGTTGAGGATGTTGGATTTGATGCCCTATAACCAACTTTGATTTACTTTATGATAACTTTTATTCATATTTTTGAATATTAATAAACTTCTTATCACATCATGAATGTTATTTTGTGTAACATAGTATGTGATAATGTCCTTAGAGTAGCTATCGCACTAATAGGTCAAAGCTGTTTCCTGCTATGATGAGAACCAGGAAGTTCTAAGACACTATTCTTAAATATATGTTCTATAGCCAGAGGATATCATTTTAGGGACAGAAATGATATAGAATATCAGGGTTGGAGACTCGTTGGACTTTGAGTCACATTCTTATGGTGTACACTCTTGTTAATATCTAGTTGGATATTATGAGAATGAGACCTTCCATTAGTAAATCCACATTTATATCTGGCATTGGATGTTCCTATCTACATACATTTTTATTGGTCAATATACTTTTTGATTATTATTAATGGGTATTATGAGTTTTTTACGTTGATGTATTGATTAAAACATTGATGATTGATGATTTTGGGGTGTTAGGTTTTTTTGGATGCATCATGAGTAATATTACACTAATGAATAATGTGAGAAATGATTTATCACTTTTGTAATTTTATAGAAGTTAATAAATAGGCCCTTTAATTTAAATAATATATCCTAAATAATTCCTTAGACATGGTGTTTTATAATAAAGTTCTATTTCAGAAAATTCAAATAAAGAGACATAGAGCACATAGGTTGATGGCAATGGCATACAACCTGCTTGATTTGTGATATTGTGATAAATGGATTATACTACACAATAAGCATTTGTACGAGGTATTATATCTTTACGACATTAACTTCTTTGTCTATGGGTTCCTTGGTGTGTTTCTGGACATTAAACATGGACTTTAGGCTTATTCGCCTAATTCCACTGAGAAATAGGCCTAGAGGGCGAGACACTAAGTGTATATAGAATCTCGGTTAAATAATTTCTTATTATTTATTATTTAACATGTTGCATAAATATTATTCTATCATGTGGTTTATTAATTTTTCATTTATTCTTGATCATCTATAAATATTTATTTACTATTTAATGAATATAATATTTATATATTTATGAGTGAATAATGAAATGATATTTACTAAATAAATAAATAGCCATTATTCAAGGCTTGATAAATATTATACAGGAATTACATATTGAGTTTAATTCCCTCATGTTAAATAATAAATATTGAATATTATTTTATTAAATGATATTTAATTTTAATTCTAAATTTTAAAAAATGTTGAGAAATAATAATAATAATAATAAGATTATTTAACATGAGGTTTTCACTGGGATTAAACAAATAATTAAAGGGAAGTTGTACAATTATTTTATTTTAACCCTAGCGATATATAAACCCAGTTATATTAACTTTTCAATAGAACAATTCATTTTGTTTAGGTTGTGCACAACCAAATTGTAGAATTCTCTCAGGTCCTTGAGATCTATCTTCTCGAAGATTGGTCCCAAAAATGGAGAGCAATCTACCACTACCAGATCAAGTAGAATGATTTGGAAGCAATTCACATAGCGATCAAAGGAAAATGATGAAAGTATAAGGACCTGTTGTGATAGAACCTGGAGATTCCTTCGGCAATGTCTGGAGATTCATGGAACACATTTGGATCACTACTAGAGGGAATCTTCACTTGATTCCTACAATGCAACAATGATGCATCGTAGATCTGTTACCATATCCATCAATGAAGAAAGAATTCCATCAAGGTAATTCTTATTTAATTAAATTAATTATAAATATTATTTGATGATCCTATATCTTTGGTTCTAGCATGATTCATTTTTCCCATCTTCTTTGATTCAATTCCATTGAACACAATGTTTATCATAATTAAAATCTGGGATTGATTGTTCAACATGGAAAAAATAAATTTTAAGCAACACCCGTCACACACTTCCACTGTTCCCAAAACTTACAAGTGGTATCAATGTAGATACATAATTATTTATAATTATTTAAAGATCATTGGTGATTTACAAATTTTAATTTAGTTTTTCAATTCAAGTTAAATAGTTCTTTTAATTTGAATCATGAGATATTTTTCTTCCTCCATTTATCATAGATCTAATTGATATGATTAATTTAAAGAATGAAATAAAATTAAAGATCTTGTCTGGAGGAGCCAAGGATTATATCCAGATAACACAGGATTACACACCATGTAATCGAAATTACATGTCATGTACTCATGGTCAATGCATCAAAAATTAATTCAGAAATTAATTCAAACTATGTGCATTGGTTACACGTGGTGCATTAAATACCTTACACAATGTGTTGGCCGGTATAGTGTGGAACATGGTTTTTTGGAGTACATAGAATGTATCCCATGTACATGGTGTGTAGTCCCTTTGAGTCACATATGGGACATGTATTACCATACATGGCCTAACTGACTAGTGATCATGAACTTCATAGAACACACACCATGTATCCCATTGGACATGCATAGTATTCTATTTTTCTAAGGTCAAATTTACACATTCAATCCCTAGGTGTATAACTCAGATAGGAGGTGAGAGATGTACACGTAGTGTAGCTCAGTTGCACACGTTTTGTACTTATACCAAATTATATAGATTTAAAATTTATTTATTATATCATGTAAACCTTAATACATGTTCTTACGTGTCGTCATTAATTTTATATTACACACCATGTGATGGGTTTAAAGATATATATATGTGTGTATGTGTGTGTTTAATTATCATCTATATGATGATTGGATCTGCACATCATGTATGAGTTGTATAATAGCTGTTAGTCTACATGCATTAAATCCTGACACATTATAGAAAAATCATTTAATTATTGTAATCATTAAATTGATACTACATGTCATGAAAGTATGTGATAAGTCATGTATGTTATATGTCACAAAGAATAAACAATTATACGAGTATAATACATGTTGGGTGGATTCAAATAGGTATTCACCATATTTTAACCAAGGTACATTTATGTACATCATTAATTTTAAATGAATTTATTTAATTTATTTAACATTATAATAGATGAGAATCTCAAGGAAATTAAGATGATAATTAAGATAAAATAACTTATTAATTAAAGATAATAATTAATCGATTCGAGTGTGATTTATCTTAAATAAGAATGATTAATAATTTAATACTAGTTTTATTAAATGTGTAATTTGTTACATACATTTGGATTATCATGAGAATAGACCATAAATCTATATGTTGGTTTCTTTTAATTTATTATTAAATTAAATTTTTGGCATACATTCCTTCTCTCCTCTTATTATTTAGGACATAAGTGACCATGGTTTATTTTATATAAACATTTTCCCCTCATATGGGTGTTAGTAAAATAATATGTAATGGATGGATTTCCCAAACTAGTGGAGTTGGTTTAAGTTAGGAGTTGGGGTGAAAGCAATCCAAGAGAGATACATTGGTGGACAAGTGGAAAGATGTAACACGAAACTTCAATGGTTTGAGGTGTTTTTCCCCTGGGCCAATACCAGAAAGGTTTGGGGTCAAGCCCCTTTATTATGGAAAAAGAAAAAAGACAGTAATCCCTTTTGGGTTGGGTAAGGTAAAACCCATTACAAGCCCGTAGGCCCAGAGGGACAAAGCCCATTCAGAGACACACCCAATGCATCAATGCATCAAATGAAGGAAGATCCCAATGGGAAAACCCATTACAAGTGAAAACATCACCTGAAAAGAGAAAACACAACCCGAAGGCGCAACAGACCAGGTCCAAAACCGCAGATTAGAGAGACCACCAACGTCATCAGAACCGCCGCGACGTGATTCACCGCCGTCCGAGAGTATCATCGCTGTCGCCAATCCTGACCGGCGGATCCACAAACATCACCACCGCCTGAGCAGGAGACCCACCTTCAACCAAACAAACCAACGTCGAGCCTGCCGCCACCTTCGACCGACCACCGCGACACGCCTCCGCACCCACTTGATCTGCCTGAGCGGGAGACCCACCGTCGATCGACCAAACCAACTTCGAGCCCACCGCCATCTTCGACTGACCACCGCGACTCGCCTCCACACCCGCAAGATTTGCAACGACTGCCGGAAGAGCCCGCCGCCCGCCACAGATTCCGTCGACGATGTGTCCCACGGATCCAGCCAGATCAGTAGATCTTGACCAGAACAGAGCCACCGATCACCGCCGAACTCCTTCACACCTCCGACGCCACATCGCCGTGAGGATGAAGTCCTCCAGCTGAAGCACCGCTGTCCAACCAGATCTGGTTTGAAACCAGATCTGAAGCCATGGATCAGCTTTATTCATATCACGGAAGAACCCTCACCGAGTTAGCGGCAGAAACACGCAGCAGAACCTCACAGCAGTAGAAACAAAACCATACAGTAGCACAAACTCACATCAGAAGAAACGCACGAACTCGCAAACTCACAGCAGAAGAAAACAGATCCTACCCCCTCCGAGGAATAGCAGATCGAAGCCCTGCCCCATTTGAAACCCTCCAGAGCTACTCACGACGAAGCCAAGTAGTGGTGGATGCACCAGGCAGGAATGAATTCGGTGTCCAAAGAACCAAACCAACAGAACCGTGCTGGAACTCGCCGACGAAAGGTCACTGAGCCAGACACAGATCCGCACTCCGGAACACCACCGAGCCGACGAGAAATCCTGTCGTCGATGTCGGAAGGGAAATCGCCGAGCTGCACGCCGGAACACCACCGACCGACGACACCGTGAGGAAGTGCCGGAGAAAAATCGGTTCCCAGACGCCTCCAACAAGAAGACACGCCTTCGCCGATCTGAGACCAGAAGGAGCAGAGCTGATCCAGGACGGAGGGGGGAGGAGGAAGGAATAAAATGGGGGGAAACCCTAGCCGCCGCGGAAGCTCGGGAAGATGCCGCTCAGAGGCTCGATATGGGATATATGTCTCTTCCCCTAGGCCAATGATTATTTATTCAACCGCTAGATAAAAAAACCATTAGGAAAATATTAGGATCATACTACTTTATTATTTTATTTTTGTCAACTGCATGGTTATTTCATTAGGTATGTTTTGTCGTGATCACATAAATTAATGAAATTAATGAGCATGCAAGATAGAACTAAAATAAATTGGATTATGCATAAATATTTTATAATAAATGGTTAATCACTTAATTAAATATAGTTAATATTAACAATAATGTGATAAATATCATAATTGGAAATTTATGCATAAAGGAAAAAATAACTCAATTATATATATTAAGTCGGTATAATCTTCCACAACTTCATTTAAAATCAAACCATAGTTCAAAGTACTTGACCAGCCAAAGTTGGGGTGCATTCAATTATTGGGGAACTATAACTTGATGTTTTGGGTTGAATTAACTTTGTTCACATCTAGGGTTAACTGCCAAAATAGGACTTGGTTCAATTGAGAGACAATGGTTGAGAAAATCTAAATTTATGTATTTCAGGATTGGGGAGTCCACTCAATGGATCAAGGAACTATGAGTTAATGAAGTTGGAATTTGGAATGCCTACCAAAATCAATTTAAGTTTCTTGACCTACAAAATTTGGGGTAATGAGAATGGGAATATAAATCCTGTATGCTAGTATTTCCAAGGAACAAGATATTCCGAAACTAATGGCGAGGTTTATTGGGCTTCTATAAAATAGTTGGAGACTAATAAATTTAATATTTTTTTGTATAAATTTTATTTGATAAAGTACTAAAATCTTGCTCATCTTATTTTGTATAAACAACATTAAAATGACTTCAAACATATCGATGTGATCCCTAATTAAGAAGGATAACATTCTCACCAGCAAATATTTCCAAGAGTGTCAAAGGCGGTTTTGTGTTATACTTCACCATGAAAGGAAATTGTGTGTGTTGGAATAAACTTTTCCAATTGCACCAGGTAACGAGACAAGTGGCGAAGATCCATATCTCTATGAGAAACATATGAATGATGCTACAAATGTTAAGTGTTTCGTTATATCATTCATGTCGAATGAGATTTTGAAGAAATGTGAGGACATGGATGCTTATAGCATGATGTCTCACCTTCAGGATCTCTATCAAGAGAAGGTGAGACAAGAGAGGTATGAGATATCCAATTCTTTATTTAAAACTAATCATAGAGAGTCTATTCCAGCTGAGCCTCATGTAGTCAATCTTATTGTCTACATTAAATACTCATAAATCGTAGGGATTAAATTTTTAGATGGTTTGAATACATATCTCATAATTTCATCACTACCAAAGACCTTCTACAGTTTTATTATAATTACAACTGGATCAATAATGAGAAGAGTCTATCCATACATTTAATTTTATTTTCCAAGTGGATAAGGACATGGGGAACAATAAACCCACAGTTTTTATGGTGAATATTAAAAGGAAGAACCAATATAAGGATCCCAATACCTATGAACAATCTAAATCTCGTGAGAACTATCCTTCCAAGAAAAGGAAGATCTAGATGTAGGGTAACAAAAACAGGCAGTATGTTTTTCATGTGTAAATTCAGTACACTAAAAGAGGCACTGTACCTAAAATCAAGGGGATGATAATGATATGTTCATTATCGAGTTTAATCTTTCAATATCTACACATTGGGTATTAAATAGAACTTTTGGGGATAATTTCTATATCCAAATGCATAAACTATGTAGATTATGAAAGATTTATAGAGGATATGTGGATCTGAGATCTGTTAATAGTGCGAGGATAGCTACCCTATCCACTGGAGACTAACACCTTTCATTGCCAACAATAATGATTTTGGTTTTAAAATGTTGTTATTTTGTACCTATAGTTTCCAAGAACATAATTTTTTGTATCATGCCAAAATAAAGATGGGTTTATTTTAAATTTTGGAAATAAAATTTGTTTATTCTATAAATAAAACATATGTTATGGTATGGAAGATTTAGATAATGGTCATTATGTATTAAATTATGAAAACTAATTGTTGTAAATTGATATTGAATCAAGTTCACATGACTCATATAACACCTAGCTATGGCATCGTCATCTTGTTCAGGTAAAAGAGAAGCATTTGAAAATTATCTATCAAGACGGTTATTTAGACTCTTCTAAGCTAAAACCACATGAAATATTTAATGCTTGTTTACAAGGAAAAATGGCCAAATCACCATTTTGTGGATATGGTGAAAGGTCCATAGAGCTTCTAGGATTGGTACAGACTGTTGTGTGTGGACCATTTCTAGTAGAATCTAGAGGTGGATATTCTTACTTCATAACTTTTACTAATGACGTGAGTAGATATGTATATATATATACTTGATGAGTTATAAGTCTGAGTCCATTGATAAATTTAGGGAATTCAAGAATGAAGTAGAGAATTAACATTAAAATAAGATAAATAAGATTTGATCGGATCGAGGTGGTGAATATCTCAACAAAGAGTTCATCGAATATTTTACAGGAGTTTGGAATTCTATCTCAATTCACTCCACCTTACACACCAAAGTTGAATGGTGCTAGTGAAAGGAGGAACCACACCTTTTTAGACATGGTAAGGCTGATGATTAGTCATGCATATGTTCCATTATCTTTTTAGGGATATGCATTACAAACTGCAACATACACATTTAACCAAGTACCAACTAAAGTGTCAAATAGAATTCCCTTTGAGTTATGGAGTGAAAAGAAACTCTTTTTTCATAAACATGTGTATAGGGTTTCAAGGTATTTTTTAAGGTCTTCTCAGGAAACAAACTTCCACCTTAATGAACAATGTGTATCTTTATAGGGTATCCTAAAGAAAAAAAGTGATACTACCTATACAACCCCTCAGAAAAGAAAATGATCATCACCAGACAAGATGTATCTCTTAAGAGTGATCACATTATAAAAAGGGATAGTTGGAGAAATATCGACTTCAATGATGTTTATTTTCAAGATATAAAACATTTGGTACAAGAAAATAATCCACAGGTCCCCATAGAAAAAGTGGTTCCTAAAACAAAAGTATTACGTCAGAGTATAGGAGAGGTAAGAGAACCAGAGAGATATGATATTTTAGTAACCAAAGATGGTGACTTATTATAGGTTGAAAATATGATCCTCTCTCCTACAAGAATGAATTAGAGAGCTCAGAAGTTACAAGATGGAAAGAAGTCATGAATTCTAAAATGTATTCCTTATATCAGAACCAAGTTTGGGTTATGGTTGATACGCTAGTTGATATAAATCCCATTAGATAGAAATTGTTATTCGAGAGAAAACTAGACACATAAGGTAAATTAAATAATTATAAAGAAAGTCAAGTTGCTAAAGGGATTAATAATGTAAAGGAATTGACTACGATGAAACATTTTCAATACTTTCCTTGTTTAAATCTATAATAATTCTACATACTATAGCAGCATACCATGACTATTATATTTGGAAGATAGAGGTAAAAACTACATTCCTTAATGGGAACCCTTAGGAATATGTATATATGACACAACTAGAAGGGTTTGTGACTCTAGGTGATGCAAAAAGGATTTAAAAGTTTCATAGATCCATTTATTGATTGAAGAAAGTATCTAGGTCATGGAACATTTGATTTGATGATTCCATTAAAGAATTTTCTTTCATTAAGAATGAATGTGATATGTGTGTTTACAAGAGGTTTAGTGGGAATACAGTTATTATCCTAGTAGTATATGTTGATGACATATTACTTATTGGAAATGACATACCAGTACTATAGTCTGTTAAGGACTAGTTAAACAAGTGTTTCTCTATGACAGACTGAGGTGAAGCAACCTATATTATAGGGATCCAGATCATTAATGATAGATCCAAGCGGCTACTTGGACTAAGTCAAATTAAAAATTTTGATCATATACTAAAGATATTTAGTATTTAGCAATCTAAGAGGGGATTGGTTATACTGTCACATGGTTTACATCTTTCTAAGAAAATGAGTCATGAGACACAACATGAAAAAGCAAGAATGAGTAATATCCCATATGCTTAAGTGATAGGATCAATCATATAATCCATTCTATGTAATAGACTTTATGTTTCTTATGCATTGAGCATGGTGGGAAGATATCAAGTAGATCCTAGAGAATAGCATTGGAATGATATTAAGGTTATCCTTAAGTATCTAAGATGAAATAAGGATATGTTCCCAGTGTTTGGAGGAGATGAAGAACTGATCATCAGAGGTTATACTAATGCTCATTTTCAAACATATCAAAATTATTTGAAGTCATAGTTAGGATATGTTTTCTATCTCAATGGAGGAACTGTGAGCTGGAAGAGTTCAATGAAGCTCGTTTCCACTGATTCTACCATGGATTCCAAGTATAAAGTGTCTTCTGATGCAGCCAAGGAATCCATTTGGATTTGATACTTTGATTAGGATCTTGATGTGTTACCTAGCAATATATATCCTACCACATTATATTGTGATAATACTATAGTGGTGGCTATTGAAAAAGAGACAAGGTTATACCAACAGATAATGAAATACTTTGGAAGTATCACCACGTGAGGGATTTTTATCAAAGGGGTGAAGTTGCAGTGATCAGAGTACCGATGAGAGAGAATGTGGAGGACCTCTTGACTAAAGGATTATCTCATCAAAAGCATGAGTATCATGCGAGAGATAACAGAATGAATTTTGTTATCAGTTGTCTGTAGTGCAAGTGGGAGTCTGTTGGATTTGGTGCTCTAGAACCAACTTATATATACTTTATGATAACTTATATTCATATTTTTTAATATTAATAAACATCTTACACTACCAAAAAACACACCTTTTACATCATTGGCATTTATCTACACTAAAATAAGGGCTGATAAAGGAATCCCTTTATCAGAGGTAAAAAAGGAAATGATAAAGGGAACCCTTTATTAGTGTTTTTAGTGCTGATAAAAGGTAACATTAATTACCAATTTATTTTAGTGTTGATAAAGGAAAATTTTATCAACACTTTATTTTTAGCACTAATAAAGTTCTACAATAAAATGAAAAATTCAACAAATAAAAATAAAATTATTAAATTAAGAAAATATGAAACATTTTATTAATTAAATAATTATTTATAAAAATGAATAAATTTAATATACATATATATAGATTATAAATAATAATCAATAGTATATATCAAATATAGATATATAAAATGAATAAGTATAATATTTATATAATTCTAATTAAAAATATATTAATGTCTTAGTCATTTTTAATGTTGTTTGATTTTTCAATTTAACATATATTAAACAATGCGTGTTGCATTTATTTCCCTTATATACATATATTAATGTATTTTTATACACAAACACACACATAAATATATTTACGCAATATATAGAAACAAATAACCTAATATTTATTTAATTTATTCAAATGTTAGTATATTTTAGAAATTTATTATAACATGATACATTTAATATATATTATTTTTTTAATCAGTCAATTTTATTTATTATTTTTTAATACTATAGTTAGGGTATTAGTTTTTAATAATTTTTATTTTATTTTTTATTTTTTAATCCAAACAATTTCTATTATTTATTTATATTTATTTATTTACTATGTTTTAGTATTTTCAATATATATTTATCAACTTCAATATATATATATATATATATATATATATATATATATATTAATAACATATATTTAATTAATAAAACTTATCCATTTTTTCAATATTTTTAAAGTGTACTCATTTTGAATTATTCAGTTTCCCTCATATATATAGTTAATGTATTTAATATTATATATACATTAATAATGTTAAAAATATATTTTTTAATACATATATCTATAAATTCCTATTTACTATATGTATAAATTTATATATTTATAATTATTATAAATAAATAATTATTACTTTTAAATATATATTTATATAATTATAAATAAATAATTTTATATATTAAAATAATCATAAAATTATAATAAATTTATTTAAATAATTATAAAATTATAATAATGTTATTTAAATAATTATAAAATGAGTATAAATTTATTTAAATAATTATAAATATAAAACTTTTATCAGTGATTTTTTATCACTCATTAAATAAATCTTTATCAGCGCTAAAAAATAACGATTAAAGGAGAAATTTATTATTCCTAAAACGTTAGAACTGATAAATATGTCTTTTATCGGTTCCTTTTTAGCACTGATAAATCTTGAGATTTATCAGTGCGAAAAAAACACAGATAAATATTAATTTTTTCAGTGATTATTCAATTAGCACTACTAAAAGAGATCTTTTTTAGATCGTTTCTAAAGTATCTTTTTAAAATGTCCCCAGTCTATTTAAAAAAACTTTAACCATAATTTAGTAACTCGTGATTATCAAGCTCTTGCAGAACTCCTTTCCTGCTAGCATGACTCCTCTATGATCCCTCAGATTAATCAAGGATATAATCCAAGGTATGTTATTTTTTACTTTTCCACCTTCATTGTTCAGTGTTTTAGGTTCCACGTGTTGTGATTTTGTGTTGTTCTTAACCACGAAGAACCCAATATCTATTCTCCTCGCTACGAAAATACAATGAGTGGTTCTATTTCATTATTTTCGTCCATAGACACTGGTATTGAAGAATGATACAGATTTATTTTGATATATTAAGGTTAGTTAACATATGTGTATGGGCCTGTATGGATAAATAAAATATATTTTTCATGACATGCTACTACAAAGGTAATGTTGGATTTATAGCATGATCAACTGAGTTTAATTAGACATTAAAGAGTTTAAACCATTTCTCAATCATGTTATCTAAATACCTTAGCATTGACACGAGGATTTAGTGATCATGAAGTGCATCTAATGTGATGTGATGACCTAAATTGGGAACTATTTTGGTATACAAGGTAAAATATTTTACAAAATGGAATCAGAGTGAAACTAGGGATATTGGTATTGATTATATCCAAAAATGAAAAAACCTTCCAAACATAATAAGTAATCCAAAAATATATCTAGATAGCACAATTATGTTGGATACATGAGTTACCATATGAATTATAAGTTGTTTTTTGTTTATTTTTTCCCTGACCTATCTTCTTGAGTCTCATCCCTCTTATTTAAGAGTGGATAGGTAGGAATCGATAAGAATATATGAAATGTCTTGTTCTTATGTGTCTGTTTATTTTTTTCTAGAATCAATTATAAATTTATATTAATAGAAACATGAATAGTAAATAAATAGTGCAGTCTTATTTACTTATTAGTGATGATTAGGTTTATATAACTTATTAATTGATTGATTTTATTTAGTAACCCCTTTTATCGATACTATTAGTTAGTTGTTTCATACTTATATTTAAAATAATACCTTTAACATCTTCTAAATTATATATAATGTATGAAAAGAATTATTAAAAATGAAATGAATGATAGGGAGGGGTAGGTGGTTCACATTTAATATAGATTATTTTGTGCCTAGTTCTGAAATATTATTGTTTTTTGGAAGGGTAAAATTATGTGAATCTCTGCATCAATATAGAATATGTCACCACTACGACCTGTAGATCTCCATAGGTGGGAGCCATTGAACATACTTTGTATGCTAGAAATTATATTGATCCTAATGTCCTAGAGGTAATTGTAGATCTAGTTCAAGCAATGTTGTATGATTTACAATGATAAGAAGTATATATGGTCCCTACAAGATTTTATAGTAATATATCATAATAATAAATTTAGGATATAATTGAATATATTCATTTCATTTATATGAATAAAAAAAATCTAGATTAATACTGAGAATAAGTTAAAAAATTCACCTTTTAAATGTATTTATGTTATTGGAGGGATCTTATGGTGGATTAAAATGTTTTCTAAAAATTGGAAGTTGAGGAATCCTTTAGTAGACAGAAGTTATGTACAATGTTGCTGGGGTGATATTCATTTATTCATTACCATTAGAGTGGAGGTATTCGAATTCATCCTCAATTAAGTATACTTTTTTGAGTGATTCCATTAGTTTTGGTTCTTAGGACACTTTAATCCTTAGAGGTTTGATTGTCTTCCATCTCTTGATGATGGATTATACTCCCTCTTTCAGATTAGCCATCCACCCATCATTTTGGTTCCAAGTTTCATTAATGATATACCTCCCGAATTGTGATGGGAGGAAGGCTAGTTTGAAAGAGGGAATGAGTAGCCTCAAATCCATCATCAAGAGGAGGAAGGAATTAATTGTCTGAGGACGTATTAAATGAAGCTAGTGAAGGTTAGTTGTACTATAGTATTGAAGTATTATATCATTATTCAAGATAGTAATAATTTTCATGCAAGATGCATGAAATTTTGGACTTTTATACATGGAGTGTATTATATTTTTGCTATTCAAGACAAATTAAATGTTTGACTACTCATGTAGACAATGTCCTCTAAATATGATGATGTTACCAATCCCGAGGAAGAAGAGATTGTTGATGATGAAAATATGGAATTATTATGGGATCAACAACATGTTGATGAAAAAAACAACAATTACACAACATCAAACTTTTGAATAAAATTATCAAAGAAATAATTCAAGGTATAAAATGTGATGTTGGTTACAATCCACATGTCCAACCTATTAACCCCAATAATTCAACATTCATTAGTTATCTTAGGGTCACAACAAGGATGAACGTGCCGATTGATATTGACTCATGGAACTATGTCCAACCTGTAATGAAGGAAATCCTTTGGAAAGATATGATGGTAATGTTACAATATACTTTATATATTTTACTAAAAAATATATATAATGAAACATTGATTTAGTTTTCATTATTCCCTACAGACTTCATTTATTTTAGAAGATTTCCATAATAAATTTTTCTGAATGGACACTAGAAAATCCCATAAAGGCTTCTGGACTATTCTGATGAAGTTACATATTAGGGATGCTCAGGGGAAAAATCCCCACCGACCACTTAGTTATGGACACGTTATAAAGTAGGAAACATGAACTAGTTTCAACAATCACTGCAATGAGAAATCATTTCAGCTGCATTGCAGTCAATAATATATTATTTGAAAAATATTTATTTTAACCAAATTTAATCAAAATTTTTAATTAAATAAACAAAAAAGAGTACTGAAAATAAATAATGTGCCTCAAAACTAACATACCCCTATCACAAAGGAAGGATGGTGTACAATTTTTTGGAGAATAAATTGGTATGTATTTTAAATCAACAATATATGTTAAATTATGTGATATGGAACAACATATGTTCCATTGTTTATATGCAGATTGATGAATCAAAATCTGAAGCCACTTCTATCCCACGTTATGAGCTGTAGAAGGAGGCTCATGTAAATAAGGAGGGAAAATTAGTTGATGAAAAAAAAGAATTATGGGAAGCATCTATAAGTGTGAAATAATTTTAATTCGTTATGATTTATAACAATATTACATAAAAATTAATATGTTCATATTTTTATATGGTTTAGACACAAGAATCAATAATGGTCATATTAGAAGAAAATAGATTTTCAGTAGCTTTGAAGTGGTCTGAACAATATGTTAACGTTAGAGGATTAGGTTTTGGAGTCTCTCCTCAGACATATTTTGAGAAGATAAAACCACATGAAGATACAAGTAATATGATGAGATGATTACAGGTAAAAATAGACTCACTATAAGATATTATTTTGTGGTCTGGTTTAGCATACCAATGTATATGAAAGTATCAAAGAGAACCAGGTGTGGAGAAAAGACCCACACATGAACCAAATTATCCCACTATCTTTAAGGCTAGTCATTTACCCTCAGATGCATACCTTACCTGAGGTAATCAGTTTTTTCCTTACTCTTTCTCTTAAATGTGAATCAAACAACTTCTGATATCCTTATATTACTAAAATTCTTCACGGTATAGTTTTATGTGATTTTTATCTATCAACACCTAGGTACAACCATGTTGCGATGGGTATAGTGTATAATATCGTAGGAGACTAGCTACATAATAAACCCTTACCAAAATAATCACATGAGAGTGGGGATTGAGGTAGCTTATGAACTAACTGCTATGTTACATATTCCACTTGATGGTTGAGGTATTATAATGGTTGAAGCTGCTATTGGGGCTTTATAGCATGGCCATATAATATTATAAAGATACATTATGTACATTTTTAACAGATTTATTCATATGAAAAGCATGTAATAAGTTATTATAAAATTTTGAAGTGAGGTATGATATTAAAAATAGATAAAGTTGTGGAGAAATGAGAGGTTGAATCGAGAAAATCTAGTGAATTGACTATGAAAACAAAACAAACTTCTGAGAGTAACTATTCCCAAACAATTACATAAAAATATTTACTATATTTACAACATCATGTGGAGAGAATATTTAATTATAAAACTATTTCTTATATTGAATATGATGAAAACATATATGGATCTTCATTCACATATCTAATTGGTCTCAAGACTCTAACTGACAATCCCAAGCATTAATGATAGGGAAAATCATTTTTGAATACATACATAAGGTTCATTTTCATAATATGTCTATCCAAAGAGTGAGGTAAACATTTTTAATAAATTTAATAACTATTCATATTTTGTACAGGAATTTATATTACAACTATTTAAAGGAAGGATCATGTGAAGCACGATTTGGATTTAATAATACATATATAATTTCTATGCCATAAATTACATTGAAGGAGGATATAATTAAAAAGAAAAATGATGAGTTACTGAAATAATTTAATAAAAAAGAATGAGATGACATACTATTTTTGATTCCCACATTGCAAGGGTAATACTCTGCGATTTAATCACAAAAACAATATATTTCTAATTTTTACGTTACCTATTTATTTTTATTTTTTAAGAGGCATTGGATGGTGATAGAAGTCAATATAGACACCCCCAAATATTTAATTTTTGGATTCAATGCATGGATATGTAACAAACCAACAACTTATAATGTGTATTTTGAATATGTAATACAGTACAATAATTTTTTATAGATAACCTTCGAATTATATGTTAAGTCTATGTTTTAACGAGAATTTTTTATGACAAGATGGTTTCTAAATAGTGGATAGATCATGGCATGAAGTCATTGTCTAAAAACATAATGCCTATGGATTACTACAAACGGAAAAAATTGGGATGTAGATAAAAATATTTAACTTTCAGTACATTTCAAAATAATTTAATTATTTTGGTCAATGTTTTTGCAATGTTTGAAATAAGATAATGAAATAGAATGTGGATAATATTTTTAAAAATTTATAAGAGAAATCATAAATCATGAAAAGACCAACATCCTTCAATAGGTAATTTTCGAAGGTAATTACAATTTCATTAAATATATTTCATAATCATTTTTTTCTATATTTTTTCAATACTATCAATATTACTGAAAACAAAGTTACTCAAAATAAAAAACCAATTTGCTTATAGATGAGTGGGAAGCATAGTTTTTATGAGAATGTATACCAGCAACAAATTCAGGAGATAAACTACTACTCTTGTGATCTAGTATGAGTTATGACCCTAAAAAGATATTTGGGGTGTGAATAATTAGTGTCAAAATTCTTATATATTATTTTATGATATCTTTTTCAAAAAGAAGAAGAATGGAGGAAAGTAATTTTTTAGAAGAACTGACCTGTAGGTAATAATATTTTTTTAAAATAATGGAGTCATAGGGAGAGTTAGAGGTGGAGGCGGAGGAGAGTTCAAGGTGAAGGAAGAGGAAAAGTCAGAGTCATAGACTGGCATGGAGGAGGAGGTAGAGGTGAAGACTAAGGTGGGGACTAAGGATTTGGAGGATAATAAGTAATGGATTTCAAACAATAGAATTGTGGGTAAATGAAGTGTAATAATGATTTTACCATGATTATGTTGTAGAACAATTTTATAAAAGTTCACACAACACTTATCACATAAGATAAGATCCATTGTGTGTGTTTCCAGTTTAAAATGACATTTTAGTAAAAAACACATATTGTATACTCAAAAACAAAGAAACACATTACTATTGTTTTATAAATTAGTAAAATGATCCATGAAACATTTAGTATGTGTATAAATCATCTTATCCTCAATTCGATGCACACTGTGATCCATGTGACTTCAAGTGGATCTTTTTATTCAAAATCGACATTAATTTTAGTGAAAAAACAACTGACATGCTAAAAAATGAGGAAAAACCTTAGGATTGTTTTGGTGCATTAGTATAATGATACATATGTAATTTTTTATGTTTAGGGATTAGTCACGCCTCAATATAATGCATGATGTGTTTGTTACGGCTCAAAGTGCATCTTTTTATTTAAAATTGACTTTAATTTTAGTGAAAGAAAACAAATGAAATTCTCAAAACTGAGAAAAAACATTCATATCATTTTGGTACTATAGGAAAATTACCCATACAACATTTTTTATGTTTAGGGATCAAATGCACCTCAATATGATGCATGTTGGGACAGTTATGATTCTAAGTGTATGTTATCAGTTTAAATTTGACATTTTAAAAGAAAAAAGTGTCACTCACTGAAAACTGAGAAAACATGATCATATTTTCTTAATAATTTATAAAAATGATTCATAATTCATTTGTGACATGTATGAATCAATATCATGTCAAACCCTCACACGATTCCACCAATATGGCTCAAAATTCTTGTTTCTAGTTTAAAATGAAAATTTAGTGAAAAACACACATGGGGTACTCAAAATTGGGGAAACACATTATGATTATTTTAATACTTTATTAAAATAATACATGAGTCATTTGGGACAAGTATAATTCATTATATCCTTCATCTGACACATGGTGTGACCAATATGACTCCAAGTGCGTCTTTTTATTCAAAATTGACAATAATTTTATCGAAAAAACAACCGAAATACTCAAAATTGAGAAAATGAATTCATATTGTTTTGGTAATTTATTAAAAAATCCATACATTATTTTTGATTTTTATGGGTCATCCACACCTCAATACGATGCACGGTGTGACCGGTATGACTTGAAGTGTCTGTTATCTATTTAAAATTGACATTTTAATAAAAAAATGTGTTATTCATTGAAAACCAAAAAACATGATTGGATTGTCTTGATAATTTTTGAAAAATGATTTATAATTAATTTTTTATTTCTATAAATTACTATCCTTCCAAACACACACATTATTCCACCTATATGGCTCAAATTACATGTTTCCAGTTTAAAATGACATTTTAGTAAAAACACATGTGGAGTTCTCAAAACCAAGGAAATTCATTTCAATTGTTTTGATACTTTATTAAAATTATCCATGAGTCATTTTGGATGTGTATAATTCATCTTCACTTCAATCCGACACATGGTTTGATCGGTGTGACTCCAAGTACGTCATTTTATTCAAAATTGACATTAATTTTATTGAAAAAAACTACTAATATTATCAAAACCAAGAAAACACATTCATATTGTTTTGTTAATTTAGAAAAATAATAAATATGTAATTTTTAATTTTTAGGTATCATCATAACCTCATTATAACACATTTTATTACCAGTATGACTCGAAGTGTTCAATATGAATTTAAAATTGACATTTTAATACAAAAAAGTGTTACTCCCTAAAAACTGAGAAAACAAACTCATGATTTCTTGATAATTTTGAAAAATGATTTATAATTCATTTCTAATGTGTTTAAATCAATCTCATTTCAAACCCACATATGATGCCACCTGTATGGTTCAAAGTGCGTGTTTCCAGTTTAAAATGGTATTTTAGTGAAAAACACATGTGGCGTACTCAAAACTATGGAAAACATATATATTGTTTTTATACTTAATTAAAATCATAAATGAGTCATTTTGGACGTGTATCATTAGGCCATTCCTTAATACTATGTACGGTCTGACCGACATGACTCTAAGTGCGTCTTTTTATTCAAAATTGACATTAATTTTCGTGAAAAAACAACTAACATACTCAAAATGAAGAAAAAAATAATTTGGATTGTTTTGGTACTTTTGAAAAAAAATCCATACGTCATTTGTGATGTGTAGGGATCATATTCACCTCAATATGATGCACGGTGTGATTGGTATGACTCTAAGTGATCGTTATTAGTTTAAAATTGACATTTTAATAAAAAAAGTATCACTCAATAAAAATAGAGATAACATGCCCATATTTTCTTGATAATTTGGGATGAAAATTAATAATTACTTTTTGATGTGTATGAATGATTCTCATGTCAAGCCCTCACAGGATGCTACTTGCATGGCTCAAAGTGCATGTTTCCAATTTAAAATGATATTTTAGTAAAAAACACATGTGGCATACTCAATACCATGGAAACATATTCCAATTATTTTCATAGTATAGAAAAAAACCAATGACTCATTTGGGATGTGTATCATTCAACCGCACCTCAATCCGATGCACAATGTGGCCGTTATGACTCTAATTACATCTTTTTATTCAAAATTGACATTAATTTTAGTGGAAAAAACAACTGATATACCCAAAACTGAGAAACAAAATTCAGATTGTTTTTGGTAATTTTATAAAATGACTTATACATCATTTGTGACATATAGGTATAATCCTAACCTCAATTTGATGCATGGTGTGACTGGTAAGAATCCAAATGTTTGTTATCAGTTTAAAATTGAAATTTTAATACAAAAAAGAATCACTCACTGAAAACTGAGAAAACATGCTCAAACTGTCTTAATAATTTGGTAAAATGATTCATAATTCATTTGTGATGTTAATGAATCAGTTTCATTTCAAACCTACAAAAATTTACACCTTTATGGCTCAAAATGTGTGTTTACTATTCAAAATTACATTTTAGTAAAAAGCACCCATGTCGTACTCAAAACTAAAGAAACACAGTCCAATTATTTTGATAGATTAGGAAAAATATTCATGAGTCATTTAGGGAATGTATCATTCATCCTCACCTCAATTTGATGCACAATGTGGCCGGTATGAATTCAAGCGCATCTTTTTATTCAAAATTGACATTAATTTTAGTGAAAAGACAACTAACATACTCAAAACTGAGTAAACGTATTCATATTGTTTTATTTCTTTAGTAAAATTATACATATGTCATTTTTGATGTGTAGAGGTCAACTAAAACACAATCTGACACATGGTGTGACCGGTATGACTCCAAGTGAATCTTTTTATTCAAATTTGATATTAATTTTAATTAAAAAAACAACTAATATACTCAAAACTGAGAAAACACATTCTGATTGTTTTGGTACATTATGAAAACAATCCATAAGTAATTTTTGATGTGTATAAATCAGTTAAACCTCATTTGAACTCATGGTGTGACCAGTATGAATCCAAGTGTTCATTTTTATTAAAAATTTACATTAATTTTAGTAAAAAAACAATTGACACGCTCTATAATAGTGTTTTACTTTTCTTGTATTTTTATTAGAAATTTTATTTCATTTAAATTCAGTATTTGTATATATTTTTGTAATTTTTGTTGTTTTTTTGGTGATGCAATGTGTTGTTGCTGCACACTGCACATATTTCTGGTGATGCAGTTTTCTGCAACATCACACTACAGTTTTCACCATTATCAACACTACTAAATGACCTGATAAAAGTATAATTTATTATCACTTTTAAAATGACTGATAAAGGAATCCTTTATCAACCCTTATATAGGCTATGATAAATTATATCTTTACTAGCGTGTTTTAAAGTGCTGATAAAAGTATGATTTTTCAACACTTTTTTCCAGTGATAAAGCTACCCTTTATTAGTGATTTTTTGCACTAATAAAAGCCATGTAATTTTAATCGCACTAAGGTAGTCAGTGATTTTCTAGCACTGATAAAGGCTAATTTTAGCATTGTGAAAGGAATTTTTTGTAGTAGTGTTATCAAATTGTGATTTTTCTTCTGCACAACATATTATGCGATAATGTCCCATGAGTAGATATCACACTAAAAGGTCATAGCAGTTCCCCACTATGGGGAGAACCTAAAAGTTCTACGATGAAATTATTAAATATATTTTATATAGTCTGATGATATCATTTTAGGGAAACAAATGTACAGGATATCAGGAGTGGAGACTCATAGGACTTTGAGGCACCTTCTCATGGTGTACTCCCTTAGTAATATCCCATAGGATATTATGATAATGGGACCCACCCATAGGAAGAAAAACATTTATATGTGCCATTGGATGTTCCTATCTAAGGATGTGTGTATCGTTTCATAGAATTTAAGAATATTATTAATGAGTATTATGAGTCACGTACTTTGATGTATTGATGAAAACTATGACGACAGATCTTCGTGGCGAGGTTGGATATGTTGGATGCGTCATGAGTAATATTGCATTAATGACTAATGTGATAAATTATTTATCCCTTTTATTCTTTAATAGAAGTTGATATCTCATTCCCTTTGATGGGAATCATATTTACTTAATAAATCAATGGCCGTGGTGTTTTATAGGAATTTTCTACTTCTGAAATGTCAAAGAAAGAGACATCGAGCAAATAGGTTGATGGCACCGGCTTGCAACCTGCTTGATTTGAGTTGTTGTAATAAAGGGATTACATTACACAGTAAGCACCTATATGAGGTATTATTTCATTGCAGTGTTAAATTATTTCTCTATAGGTTCCTTGATGTGTTTTTAGATGTTATCCTTGGACTTTATGCTACTTCACCTATGCCATTGAGAAAGATCCCTAGAGGGTCACACACTAAGTGTATCCGGAGTCTCAGTTAAATATTATATTATTATTTATTATTTAGCAAGTTGAATAAATATTATTCCTGTATGTGGTTTAATAATTATTCATGTATTCTTGATCATATATAAATATTTAATTGCTATTTAGTGAATAAAATATTTATATATTTATTGGTGAATAATGCAGTAACATTTATTTAATAAATAAATAGTCATTCTTCAAGGCCTGATAAGTATTATGGAAGAATGGTGGACCTATTTTAATGGTCCTATAAGAAATTATAAATATTTAATATTATTTTATTAAATAATATTTAATTTTAATTCTCAAGTTAAGCGCATGTCGAGAAATAATTATAATTATAATAATATTTTATAGTGGGTTTCGCTAGGATTAAATAAATAATTAAGGTCACTTGTGAAATTATTATTTTGTGAACCAAACGATATATATAACTCAATTATGTTATTTTTTCAATAGGACAATTCATTTTGTTTGGGTTCTACAAAAAATAATTAGATAATTCTCTCAAACCCTTGAGATATATCTTCTACAAGATCGCTTCCAAGAACAGAGAGCAATATTCATCCACCATATCAAGGAGAATGATTTGGAATAAATTCTTGTAGAGATCAAAGTAAGATGATGCAACCATAAGTATCTCTCATGCTAGCACTCATATATTCCTTCGACGAAGTCTAGTGATTCTTGGAACATGTGTGGATCATCCCTACGGGGAATCTGCACTTGATTCCTACAACATAATGATGGTGCATCATAAATTTGTTACCAAATCCATCAACAAAAAAAGATTTTCATCAAGATAATTCATATTTAATTAAATTAATTATACATAAAATGTTATAATCATCTCTATATGGTTCCAAAATGATTGATTTTGTTTGTATTATTTGATTCAATTCCATTTAACACAACATTTATCATCATACAGATCTCAGATTGATCATTGAACACACAAAAAATGTTGGGAAATGCCCATCGCAGGCTTCCGTTGTACTTGGAACCTATAAAGGAGACACAAAAACAACAACATAGATTGCTTTGTCCTTTATGTGATACCTCACCTATTCCATAGGTAGAGGTCACACCTATAGCAGTCCATCCTCAACCGATTTCACATATGCACTTGGAGTCATGGGATCCATTTATATTGTCAGGATATCCACAGTTTCCCCTGGATATATTTGAGTTAAGATCATATCAGGGGTTATTTCCCATGACTCAACATTTTGTAAGTGAGCATTCAAAGGCCTTATTGTTCCCCCAACAGATGATGGAAGGGCCTTCCACTTACATAGTGAGGGAAGGATTAGGTGCACATGAAGACATCCAAGTGCCACCTCATCCCAATGAGTCATTGGAAGAGCATCAGACATGTGATGTTCCAGTGCCCGAGGATGATCCCTTTCAAACCCATCATACTCCACCCTAACATAGAGGTCTTTGATCTCGATATGGGCATCCCATTCGCAAACTAGTTTATGGGATGAGATCTCATCATAGACAGTTATTGTACACATTTATTTATATGTTTTCTATTGAATTAAAGGATTTTAAACAATAATGTATTTTATCCTCTATATCATTGTGTGTCTATTAAATTGATGATTTTTTTTTGGTTTTTATCAACCATTTTTCACATGTTTAGCCATTGGTTAAATTTTCATTTATAGTTTACGTACAATTTATATTTTACAAGATTTCAAAGTTGAATACATGAATCATAAGGAAACTTATTAAATTTCAAATAGGTTACTTTGAAATCTTAAAAATTGTAAACTGTAAAAAAAATCTATATAAAACCTAAAACACAACCTAAACGTGTAAAAATTTGTTAATAATAAAAAAATTTCATAAATATAATTAATAAAAGATAATTTATATGACAAAACATTAATGATTAAAAACATAAAATTTTCGCATTAAAAAATAAAAGCAAATAAATTATAGTATAGTTAAAATCTAAATTAAATTTAGAACATCGACTAAACATATAAAAATAATTGAAAATAATTGGAAGGTAAAAACAATTATAAATGAAAATGTAATTTTTTTAGGAAAAAAATATATTTTTTCACTAATTACTTTTCATTAATTGTTTTTATAAAATTCTAGTTATTTTAATTATTTTTTATATGTTTAGTAAGTGCGTAAATTCTCATTTATATTGTAATTATACTTTATTATTTATAAACGTTCAAATCCACTGACTTGAAACATTATTATATTTCATGTAGGTGACTTTGAAAGTGTATAAATTATAAAATTTGAATAAAATCTTAATGAAATTTGACAAATCAAATCAACATATAAAACATAATTGAAAATAGAAAAAAAACATAAATATCATAAAAAAGGATAATTTACATGTCACAAAATATATTACTAAAAAACATAACATTTCCACTTTCAAATATTAATTGACATAATTTTTATTAAGTGTTATATTATTAATAAAATTATAATGAATTATTATTAATGATGTTATTGTAAATAATTGTTAATAATTACATTATATATATATATATATATATTAATTATAGCATAAAATATTTAAAATATTTAAAATAATAAATCTTAATAATGATGTAAATAATATAATTATTTGTGTAACTAAAAAATACTTAAGAATATATTTTTAAAATAATTCTTAAATATATTAGTAATATACAAAATTTAATTGCTAATAATATTGATATTATTAAAAAAATTATATATATATATATATGTGTGTGTGTGTGTGTGTGTCTAAACTAGAGAAAATAAAAACAATATATATATATTAAATTAGAAACATATATATTTTTAATTTTTAATTTTAATTTTTTGGAAAATATGGAAAGTGCTTGTCACTAAAACTCAAAAGTGGTAAGTACTATGTGGAATTACTAGTGTAGTTTTAAAATTATTTTAAAGTTAGTATTATTTTAATAAAAAAATTTATAAAAAACTGTATATAAACAAACTATTCAATCATTGAGTGGAGAAACTAGATCAATGCCATGTCATTTACTTGATAGAAAATTTGTGTGACCTTATTCGGACAACTATAGAAAATTTGAGGGGACTTAACTAATCCAATGTCTGTTTCATTAAACCCCAGCAAAGAATGACAAATTTCCACCTCTAATTCACTAAAATAGTGGATAATCATGTCACAAACTAGGATACTAACACCTGGTTTTTGTTCACGCGTTGTAATTAGATAATGAATGAAGTGAGGTGTTTATTGCTATTGTAGAAAAACACATTGTGAAATATTCTCCATCTCTCTAATCAATGAAATCTCGTCTCTCCAATTTATAATCATTTTGTTTCACAAACTAGTTAGAAGATGGTAACCAGGAGTTCACTCCCAAACTCAAGGTTCCTGCTGCTATGAAGATTTTAAGGTGGTTTGTTGTTTTTTTGAATTTGATCTAGTAGGTTTTTATGTGCGTCTGATGCATTTATTTCTTTGTGGATTGATGTTTGTAGAAGTGTTTGAATTGTGGTCCTGAGGTTTGCATTTAAAGGAATTTGCAACCAGTTCACCTATTAGGGGGTTGTTTTGAGGAGGTGTAGAGTAGATAGTTTCCACCTGATATTGCTACTCAAGTGATGAGTAGGTAGAAGCTGGTCTTCATTGTTATGATGCTGGGTTGGAGTCTTTCATTTTATTATTTAATGAGTTTTTCTAGACCTTGAATGGAGTTTGGAGGTTGGTTTGTTGTATTAGTTGTGATGTCATGTTGGGTTCTACCTTAGCCCTTAAAAAGAGTTTAATGATAATAATAATAATAAATTAATTTTAAGTCAAGTAATAAACAATCATACAAAATATTAACTAAAAACTTTTAGGATAAAATTATAGGAGGCTTATAAAAAATTACTCTAGAAATTTTGAGGGAATAACTTCAATGAATATTACATTAAAAAATTACAATGATAAATTTTGTTACAAAACATCACTAGAGATTTTTTAATTGAATCATTAAAATTTTTATGTAGAATTTTTCTTTGGGTTATCTGCTTGATTTTTTTAGTGAAAGTTTTCTTTTATGATCAGTGTAAGTTTCTAGTTCACATTGGAATGTTCTAGAGGAAGTTTCATCAGAATTTTTGGTTTAAAAATCACTATAATTTCTAATGGAAGGTGCATTGAAATTTTACAAAAAATATTTTAAAATTAATGTAAAAACTGTAATACATATTTTATATGACTACATTTAATATAAATATATTTATTAAAAATTTAATTTTTATTAATATATTTTATAGTTTTATAAATATATACTTTTGTTGTATTGTGGAACTTCTACTGGAACTTAAATTGAAAATTCCATAGGAAATTCCATTGAAACTTATAGTTGAACTCTTAATGGATTTATAATTTTTATTTATTTATATTTTGTAAAAAATATATTTAATATATCTACTAAGTTCATTTATTATAGATTTTACTAAATATATACATTTTCTTTGAATTTTTATTCATGTATCATATACATTTTTTATATGGTAAATTATATTGTTTTTATAAAATTTATGTAAAAATTGTATTACATATTTTTTATAGTTGTGTTTAATATAAATATATTTATTAAAATTTAATTTTTATTAATATATTATGTAGTTTTATAAATATGTACTTTTTTTTTGTGTTTTGGAGCTTCTATTGGAACTTTAATTGGAAATTCCACTGGAACTTCTATAGGAACTTATACATAGTAGAACTTCCACTAAAACATCCATTGAAACTCTTAATGGATTTATAATTGTTATTTATATAGATTTATTTTAAAAACATATCATTAATATATCTTATAAGTGAATTTATTGTAATTGTTTGTAAAAATAAACATTTTTTTACATTTTTGTTCATGTATTATATACATTTTAAAAAAGAAAATTATATTATTTTTATAAAATTTATTTTAAAAAATTAAAAACATATTTTATATAACTGAATTGTATATAATCATATTTTTTAGTATTTAATTTTTATTATTATATACTATAGTTTAATAAATATATACTTTTTTGTATTAAAGAACATCCATTGGAATGCAAATTGAAAATTTCACTAGAACTTCAACTAGACCTTCTAGTCGAACTCTTAATGGATTTATAATATGTATTTATAAATATTTTGTAAACAATATATTTAATATATCTTGTAAGTGCATTTATTACAAATTTTCTTAAATATATACATTTTATTTAAAATTTTAATCATGTATTGTATACATTTTTAAATGGTAAATTATATTGTTTTTATAAAATTTATGAAAAAAATGTAATACATATTTTATATAAATGAATTTAATATAAATATTTTTATTAAAATTAAATTTTTATTATTATATTCTATTGTTTTATAAATATAAACTTTTGTTGTATTGTGGAACATCCATTGGAACATCAATTATAAATTCCACTAGAACTTCCACTTGAATTATCACTAGAACTTCCACTGGAACTTACATTGAAACTGTTAACATATTTATAATTATTATTTATAAAAATTTTGTAAATAATATATTATCAATATATCTTGTATGCATATTTTTTATAAATTTTCCTAAAAATATAAAATTTTTACATTGTTATTCTTGTATTATATACTTTCTAAAATGGTAAATTAAATTATTATTATGAAATTTATTTGAAAAAATGCAATACATATTTGATATATTTAAATTTTATATAAATAAATTTATTAGAATTTAATTGTTATTAATATATCCTATATTTTTATAAATATACACATTTGATGCATCGTGGAACATCCATTGGAACATCAATTGGAAATTCCATGGGAACACCCACTGGAACTTCCAGTGGAACTTCCACTAGAACTTCTAGTCAAAATCTTAATGGATTTATAATTTTTATTTAGACAGTTTTTGTAACTAATAGAATTAATATATATTTTAAGTGCATTGATTATAAATTTTCCTAAATATATATATATTTTACATTCTTATTCATGTATTATAAACATTTTTAAATGGTAAATTATATTGTTTTTATAATGTTTATGTAAAAAAACTAATACATATTTTATATAATTTAATTTAATATAAATATATTTATTAAAATTTAGTTTTTATTAATATATTCTAAATTTTTTTAAATATATATTTTTTTTTGTATTTTGGAACATCCATTGGGACTTCAATTGGAAATTTCACAAGAAATTCTAGTCGAAATCTTAATAGATTTATAAATGTTATTCAAATAAATATTGTAGAGAATATATTTAATATATATTATAAGTGAATTTATAATAAATTTTCATAAATATATAATATTTTTTACATTTTTATTCATGTATTTTATACATTTTTAATGGTAAATTATATATATATTTTTTAAAAAATTATAAAAAATGTAATGAATATTTTATATAAATATATTCAATATAAATATATTTATTAAACTTTAATTTTACTAATATATTCTATAATTTTATGAATATATATTTTTCTTGTATTGTGGAACATCCATTGGAACTTCAGTTAGAAATTCCTCTAGAACTTGTAGTCGAATTATTAATATATTTAAAATTTTTACTTATGCAGATTTTATAATTGATATATTTAATATAAATTCTAAGTGCGTTTATTATTATTTTTCCTAATATATACATTTTTTTACATTTTTATTCGTGTATTATATATATTTTTAAATGATAAATTATATTATTTTTATGAAAATAGTTAAAAAATGTAATACATATTTTATATAATTGAATTTAATATAAATATATTTATTAAAATTTATTTTTTTTGTATATTCTATAATTTTATAAATATATACTTTTGTTGTATTGTGGAACATCCATTGGAACTTCAATTAGAAATTCCACTAGAAATTCCACCAGAACTTCTAGTGGACCTTCTTTTAGAACTTCAAATCGAACTCTTAATGGATTTATAAATTTAATTTAAACAAATTTTGTAAATAATATATTTAATATTTTTTTAAGTGCATTTATAATAAATTTTCTTAAATATATACATTTTTTACTTTTTTATTCCTATATTTTATAAGTTTTAAATGGTAAATTATATTATTTTTTTAAAATTTATGTAATAAATGTAATAAATATTTTATATAATTGAATTTAATATAAATATGTTTTTTAAAATTTAATTTTATTAATATATTCTATAGTTTGATAAATATATATTTTGTTGTATTATAGAACATCCATTGGAACTTTAATTAGAAGTTCCATTAGAACTTACAATAGAACATCCTGTCTAATTATTAATGGATTTTTAATTTTTATTTATATTGATTTTGTAAGCAATATATTTAATATATCTTCTAAGTGCATTTATTATAAATTTTCCTAAATATATACATTTTTTTACATTTTTATTCATGTATTATATACATCTTGTAATGGTAAATTATATTTTTTTTATAAAATTTATGTAAAAATGTTATACGAATTTTAAATAATTTCTTTTAATATAAATATATTTATTAAAATTTAATTTTTATTAATATATTTTGTTGTTTTATAGATATGTACTTTTGTTGTATTGCGGAACATCCATTGAAACTTCAATTGAAAATTCTACTAATACTTCTACTTGAACTTCTAGTGGAACTTCTAGTGGAGCTTTCACTCGAACTTCCATTGAAACTCATAATGGATTTATAACTCTTATTTATAAAGATTTTTTTAAAAAATATATCTTCAATATATCTTATAAGAACATTTATTATAAATTTTCCTAAATATATACGTTGTTTTACATTTTTAAACATGTATTGTATGAATTTTTAAATGGTAAATTATAATATTTTTATAAAATTTATTTTAAAAAAATGAAATACATAATTTATATAATTGAATTTTAATAAATATATTTATTAAATTTTAATTTTTGTTAATATATTATGTAGTTTTATAAATATATACTTTTGTTGTATTTTGCAACATCCACTAGAACTTCTAATGGAACTCTTAATGGATTTACAATTGTTATTTACAAAGATTCTTAAACAATATATTGAATATAACTTATAACTAAATTTATTATGAATTTTTCTAAATATATACATTTAATTTACATTTTTATTATTGTATTATATATATTTGTAAATAGTAAATTATATTATTTTTATATAATATATGTAAAAAATGCAATATATATTTTATAAAATTAAATTTAATGTAAATATATTGATTAAAAATTTAACTTTTATTAATATATTTTGTAGTTTTATAAATAGACATTTGTTTGTATTGCACAACTTCCCCTGAAACTTCCATTGGAACTTCCACTGGAAGTGGTAGTGGATTTATAATTGTTATTTATACATATTTTGTAAAAAATATATATGTAATATAAATTATAAGTGAGAAGAATATGGAGAGCTTCTCTCTCAAGGTTGGAGAGTCACTCTCTTCAAGATATTGGCCAAAATTTGGCACCAACCACCACCAGAGATGATTAGATTTTCAGTCATTATTAGATGTTTTACGCATGTAAGAAATCTGTTAGGATAACTTTCAATGGTGGAATTGGGCAGGGAGGTGATGATATACTCTCTAATGTGGGCTAGGGTTTGGAACGATTCCTTTGGTGGTTAGAAAGGACGTCTTTGATTGGGGAGAAGGGGCGAACGAACCAATGAAGACACGCGGTGGGATGGGTGCATGTTTTCAGTGGTGGCCAATAGAGATACCTTTTGAGCCCCTTCCACATGAAGGGATGGATACTAGAGAGTTAGAGGTGCTACTCATGATCGATGACCTCAGATGGTGTTGTTGTGGATGCTTTGTGTCTTTTTTTGCAGGGTCTAGTGTGGATCTAAAGGATAAAGGGGGGCCTTTCCGGTGATAGGGGTGGGGAACAGACTGATGTAAGTAAGTATTTGGAATCCCAAAATATCTAGGATCCTAGTGGATCTGGGATCCCGATAGATCTAGCATCCCAGCAGATCGAGGACCCTGATGTGCAACAAGAGGCCCAATGACTAGTGGCGCTCAGGCGCAGTCACTTGCATGCCTCAGAGCATAGCGACCTCGACGCTTAGAAATATGGTTCTGCCAAGATGGGATGATGAATAAGAAGCTGGTGAGGGTTTCATGATGGTGAGTTTCATATCGACGATGGTGGGATCCGAAGGCTGGTGGCAATGTCAGGGGGCATAGGCGGGGAATATCACGCATGACGGGGCCTTGAGAGTCGGAGGCTACCTTAGGATGCATGATGGTTAGGCTTTCAATTTGCAGTGAGAATGTTTTAGAAGCTTCTAAGAGGATCTATGGAATGTTCATGAGGAAGAATAATCTTTGGAATGTAGGTTGAAGTAGGTTTTTCATATCTTACACCTAATTCTTTTCTTTATAATGTGCGACTAGTGAAGAAAGAATTAAAATTTGAAGATCAAGGTGATGTGATATGTGATTGGGATTTTGAGCAGGGGGAAAAGTTCTTCCTATAGGTGCTCCAGGTTTTGTGGCGATCACGATTTTGAGGGAACCAGATATTGTTGATTCAAGTATTGGTGGTGCAGACACAGATATAATAAAGACTTCAGTAGTTGGATTTTTTTTACAGGGGGAGAAGACAAGTTTCAATCAGAGCTAAAAACGGTTGTATCATTTTTCTGTAGAGTATAATGGTTGGTGAAATACCAACATGTTTTTGGTCGAACTAAGTTTTTTTGATGGTATTTATATTGATGGGATAAAGGGGGAGATTTTTGGGGTTCAGCCCACATGTGGGTGTTTCCATTTTTGAGATATGATGTATCTTTTAGATTTGAAGATATTTTTTTTTTGAAAATTCAATATCCTTCAACTGTGTATCTGCTAGCATGAGATTCAGGTGATATCTCATGATATCTTTTTTTGAGATATTTTCATATTTCATTTTCAATCAAGATATGTCTCATATGGGAGACTATAAAAGGGGAAGTGGCTGGTGGCGAACATGAATGGGGTGTTCCAGAAAGATGTAGCTGGAAAGGGAGACAAGGGAAGGGGTTTTCGGGTTTGAAGTGGCTTGTGTTACATGATGATGACGAATAAATTATCTTATATGTGTGGAAATGTTCTTGGAAAGGTGCTCAAGATGCAGTCCACTGAGAGAAAGAAGGGGGCTGTCACGTTAGTGGTATCATGTGCGGCACGTCAGCGTTTAACAGTTGTGGAGCAGTGATGACGCAATTGATGATCAGGTCCATGTATCAAAATTCTTCCGGGAAGTGGTGATCAAGAGGTGTGTCTTGGTTCATGATCAGTGGTACATCATGATGGTGAGAACATTCTGGTGTCGCAAGCTGGTGTGAGGCTAACACATGTTCGGGTGAAGATCTCCAAGGTAGTGATGTTTTGTTAACAGAAGGGTGATGATTTGACACAGATTGATCTTTTGCAACATGGTATCAATGGGATGTTTATTAGAGATAAGGAAAATGTGTATCAGGGAGTGGTTTTCATATAGGTTATCTATGATCTCTCATTTGTAATTGACGTTTGGGAATTACTTAGATTCTTGTATTCTATGATTCAGAGTGGCTCCTTTTAGAAATTGCAGCATGGTTTTTTAATCCTCCACATAAGAGGGTTTTTCCACGTTAAAAAATAATTAGTGATGATTTATTTATTCTTCTTATATCACCCTTATATTTTGACTGGTTTCTCATGTTATTTTTGGCAAGAAAGTTTCATCCCAAAATTGATATTCTCCCTAATAAGTTGTATCAAAAGTGATGTGTAAATTTTTTTTTGGGTGATAAAATTCCTTCGGGTTATAAAAGCCCTTCGGATGAATCTTCTCTTGTGTTTTTTCTGAAACGACTTCCACTATGGCATCAGGCTCCTCCCCAACAGCGACCATGGGCTGCATGAACTGGTGATAGTCTAGTGTTTTATGTTTGTGACCAGTGACAGTGCACATTTTCATGAATTAGCCCAACAATTACATGTTTTTTTGGATGCAAGTGGATAATTTCATTGATTTAGGATTATGGATGGCTTCATACTTAGTTGGGCTAGGACCTAGTTATGTTGGATGACCTTACCGGGGTAATCTTTTCTTTGTGTTCTTTTAAAATGTTTTTTTGTTGCTATTGGGACATTTTCTTGATTTTCATGTGGGCAGCATTGGCCTTCCATCTTGAGTTTGGTTTCACTTGTGCCACATTCATGTATCATTGTATTTACATTACTTTTTTTAATAAATTTGTGGGACCGAGTACACTTGGATCCTGAACCTTCCTGGTATAACTTATAAGTACATTTATTATGTATTTTCCAAAATATATACATTTTATTTAAATTTTTATTCATGTAATATATTTCACGGACCATCCCCTGGGGCCTGTGTCATGGATACCCCAAGAATGCCTTCCATAGGATAGGGTTTGGAGACTAGAACTAGAAAGGCGTATCCCAAAAATGGGAAGGCATGTCCTCAAAACCTATTCACAAACAGATAGGGAACAATTCACAAAAGTAAAACACAAAGTAGGAAGAAAGATACAACCACAACTAAGAAACCACCACTGAGTGTAAAATTAAGTACTCAAAGTAAAGGGGCTAGAATAAAATCCCAACCAGAAAGAAGGTACATGAAAAAGGGAAAAACAGATCATGAGATCATCTGCCAAGGATCCTACCTGAAGGGTAGGATAGCTCGTCTTTGCAGCTCTCCACAACAATTGGTCACCTCTGTATACCGTCTATTCCTGGTTCTCAAGTCTCGGTCAAAGATGCTCATCATCTGCACTAGACACAATAAGGTCTGGGTGAAGACCATATAGGGGTGTGTATAAAAATACCTAGTAGGGACCCCGAGACCCCCGAAGGTCTCCCAGAATTCCACAAAGGAAAAACCACAAATCATGATCCCAATCACAAAGCACAAGTAAAGACTTAGCTCAAACCAGGTATACAACTTAAAGAACAAGAATAAGGATGATTTTACATAAAGATACATCATCATATTCTGTTGAGTGGCTTTTTCTAAGGAACCTCTCAAGGTCGCTGGGTGATGACCCTCAGAAGATTGCTAGGTGCTGACCCATAGAGGATCCCTAGGTACCGACCCACGGAGGATCTCTGCATGTTGACCCACAGAGGATCGTTAGGTGATGACACACCGAGAATTGTTAGGTGCTGACCTAAGGAGGATCTCTATGTGATGACCCATGGAGGATCTCTATCTATTGACCCACAGAGGGTCGCTAATTGATGACCCACAAAGGATCTCTATGTGATGACCCACGGTGGATCGCTAAGTGATGAACCACAGAGGATCACTAAGTACCGACCCGTGTAGGATTGCTAATTTCAGACCCACATAGGATAGATCTGTGCTCACCCATGGAGGATCAATATTCCTTTATAACGTCACATCCATCCACTAGATTCTTGCACTAAGCACACTTGATTCCGGGAGGATCCTCTCCTCAATCCATTGGTCATACCTCAACCATCACGAAGTTCCACGAAGAAGTAACCCAGTGAACTTTCATGTCATAAGGGTTCCAACACAATAGATGGAACGTCATCTAATGCACGATCTGTAAGTAATAGGCATTTTAGTGTTGGGGGCGAAATTGGATTCGAGCCCGATCCAACCCGGTCGTACTCCAACATTCTCCAAACCCAAGTGGAGTATCTCAAAAGGACCACCTCCTCCTAAGGGTTTCAGCTCCATATATTGTTCATCAAATGGATATCCAGTTCAGGAGATATACCCCTTTAAGCGAAACTGGGCCTAAATGGGCCCGGGTCCGGTCTGACCCGGTCTAACCAACCCAACCCGACCTGTTGGGACAGCCCGAAGGGGCTGGACTCGACCCTGTTTAGCTGTGCTTGGCCTTCTGGATGGGTGTGGCTTGCCAATTTGGCACGGGGGTAGGCTCGCCTCCCGAACCGACTTAAGTGTGTTTGGATCTTCAATATGCGATGCCAGTTGGTAATGCTCCACCTTGGCCAATCCACATGGACCAGTCAATTGCGGGACGTGTGGGGTGCGGTTCCACCCTCCACCGAGGTTCAGAGCCGCGGTCCTCCTCCGGGGTGGTGGTCGGATGCCGCAACCTCCAGTCGCCAGCACCGCCGCGCTAAAAGAGCTTCTGCGGGCCTTTGGTGAAGCTCTGAAGGTCTGTTTTCTATTTCGACTGTGCCTATGGGCCTATCGGGATGCTGCCATCACTTTGTTACTTACGGTTTCGTCTTGTCTCCATATTGGTTGTTCGCCCATGAAGAACGCAACCAAAGAACAAATGGCGAAGGGTCCGAGCCATGTTCGGTTCAGCCCGCGCCCTCCGCGTTAGCATTATAATAAGGGTAAAGTTTAAACATCATCAAGAGAATATGAATTCATAAAACTCTTAGAAATAATTCAAGATAATTCCCTACCTCGAGTTTGTTGGAAGAGGCTGTGGGTGAGGGAGATGAACCCACGTTCGTAGGTGTTCATCATTGCCCGTCGTTGTCTGGTTCGAATCCCTCAACAATCTTTGAAGCTTCATTCTATGTTGGTGGAAGACTCCATCAACACTTTGTCAGAGGTTCCTCTTGTGAGTGACCAAAACCCATGTCCAAGATTTTTTTAAATAGAATAGAGGGAACCACCCATGTTGCATTTCATTAATGTGGTTCATTAGTGAACCACAATTAATGTTCCATTAATCCACCAAATGTTGTAGTTACACAACCCAAAGGTCATGTCATTAAATGACTTCCATTAAAGACAGAAGTTACATCATGGTCCCACCACCATTTCTCAATGGTTACAAGGAATGAAAAAAATATCATTGGATTTATTTAATTAATATTTTTGTACAGTAAAAAACTAACTTTTTCTTCCGACCCTTGCTAGTCAAAGTTAATATTTTCCTAAACGAATCCTAGAACTACGAATTCAACAGTGTCCTCAGATTTAAAATCTAATCACTGGTTCAAAATTTATAATTTCATGTCCGCACGTTTACTGAATGTACCTTAAAAAATGTTAAAAAAATTATTAATAATCACCCTTTATCAACACCACTTGAGGTTAGGCCCTGCCTAAGGGGAACACGCCCTCATGAGCTCAACAGTACTCTTAGATTTCTAATCTAAGTTACAATTTAGGAGTTAAAGAATTTTCCAATAAAATAATTGTTACTTAATCATTTTATTTACGGCCAAAAACTAACTTCCATTGTTTTCCCACACCAGTCATTGTTAGGATCTTCCTAAGGAAAGAATACACTCATGAGCTCAGTGATGGTCTCATATTTTTAATCTAAGTCACCATTCGTGAGTTATAGGCATTTGAAAAATCAAATAATTATATTTAATAATTTTATTTACGGTTATTCCATTTTTTGGGTTTTCTCACTGGAGGTCTGCGCTGACTAAACTTATATCACGCCTATGATAAACCTGCCATCTTGAACACAACGGTGCCCTAAAGTTTCTAATATGTGCACCTATTTAAGAGTTATTCCACTTTTTCAGGAAAACTACCCAAGCATTCTATTTAAAGCTTACCATTTTCTATGAGATCTTTCCAGGCACTCCGGACCTCGGAATCACGTGCCGCCAATTTTTTCTATCTCATAATAATTCCATTTAATTAAAAAAAATGCATGGAATTTTTATAGTCTCTAAATTCTCCCCACCTTAGGTTTCTTCATCCTCAAAATCCACAACAAAGGATAAGAAAAAATGGGGGGTACTGAGAACGAATCTGAGTGTCACGTTCCCATGTGCATGGATGGAGGTTCTCATGATACCACTCAACTCTCACTAGAGGGATAGACCATCCATGAAGGACCTACTCTTGTTTATTGTATATCTCCACCAAGAACTCCACAAAATTTGCCCCATCATCAATTTCCAGTTCACCCCAATCGATATCGTGTGGCAGATCATGCACGTACCTCCTCAGCTACAACACATGGAAAACATTATTCAACTGGTGCATCTCTGGGGGAAGATCTATGCAATATGCCTCCTCACCTATTATGCTGAGGTTCTGAAAAAGTCTGATGAACCTCATATATATCTTGTTTCCCCTACGAAATCTCTTCAATCCTCATCGAGGTGAGACCCATAGGAATACATGGGCTCCCTCCTCGAACTCCATGAGTCTCTGTCTCTTTTCGACATAAGACTTCTTCCTACTCTGTGTAGTCTTCACCGGCTCCTAGAGGATATTCACATTCTTAGTGGTATCCCATACCAACTATGGACCTATAAGTGTAGACTCCCCTAGGTTTGTCTAACATAGAGGTAACCTGCATAGTCATCTGTACAAGGCCTCAAATGGTGGCATACAAATGGTGGAGTGGTAGCTACTGTTGTACGTAAACTCTACTAGTGGTAGGTATTCCTTCCAACTATGACCAAAATCTAATATACAAGCACGAAGCATGTCATCCAAGGTCTGTATGGTCCACTCCGTCTGATCATCTATCTGGGGATAAAAGTTCTGCTCAAGCGTGGTGGAACTTAATGCTCATCTTTCTCTTCCTGACAAGTGAGGCATCATGATACAAACTATGCCACTACTTTCTTCACCTCTGTCCTCCAGTATTGACGTCAGAGGTCACGGTGCATCTTTTCCACGCCAGGATGTACTGCCAAAGGGATGTGTGGAACTCCCTAAACACCTCCTCTCATAGCGTTACTAGTACCATGCTGCATCCTCTGAAAAGGATGACGTGCTCCCCACCTTCATAAATTTTTTTAGGAGACCATCATGAGGATATTTGAGCACGTCCGGCCTCACAATCAACGTCCCCAAGCTATTCCTCCCCGACTCACTAAAGGTGTGGGGGATTCATTATCATAAATTGGAGGTAAGCTGCTCCATCACTATCCACAATAGATATCTACAATATGGCTAGCCGCTATGTCGCCTCACTCATCAAATATAGTCTAGAACTCCTGCTGAGTGCGTCAACCACCACATTCCCCTTCCCATAGGTGTAGAATATCTCAAATTCATAGTCCTGGAGGAACTCCAGCCATCGTCATTGTGTCAGGTTTAGGTCCTTCAATGAGTAGATATACCTGAGACTCTTATGATCAAAGTAGACGGTAAATTGTTCTACCAGCAATACTCTAATATCCCAAAGCTCTACGGGAGCCATCTAATATACAGTTGTAGATATTGGTGTCATCCTTGGTTACCAGACAACGTAGAAGTCCCTGTTCTTATGAGGTTGTAATCTGAGAAACATCGTTTGAAAGTATTTTTTCGAACTCTTCCACTACAGTTAGGAACTGAAAACTCAAAACACCTACTGCCACGAGGGTAAGGTTGGCCGAGTCAAGAGTCATCAGATGTACCCTCTTATGCATGAGTTTATCTCATGCTGTCTAGGTTTCCTTTTTTCAACCAAGGAAAACCTCATTACAACACTGTAGATATACCACAACCTTTTTTCCTAAAATAGTCAATTTGAGCATGATCTGTGGATAACCAGTCCATACCCAAACTAATGTCGTAAGACATCGATGCTTCCACCAAGAGGTTCCAACCGAAACTCTCACCTCAAGGGTTAGATCACACTATCTAAATAATTGTGATTATCGAGTCTCCCCCCATAGGTATCTCCAAATGTAAAGGCCAAGTCAATGGTTTAACTAAAAACTCTAGGTCTTGAACAAGATTCGTGACAAGATGGAATGATTAGTACCTATGTCTATTAATACGACAACTAGTAGTAGAAAAATACCATACATAAAATCATTCCAGGATCCATTGGGTCACACTACTTTACCGCGTGTAGCTACTACCTTCCCCTATCTCTCATATCCCTAAGTTTGGTGGGGATCACATTAGGGTGGTGGTTGTAACATGTCGAAATGTATACCACCTCCTGCTGCTCTTTTAGCTCCCCTTCCACATTTGCTGCCCTGTAGATTCGTCTGTCCCTATCACTTCCTCCACCCGAAACATTTTACACGCCCAAGTCACTGAGGCTGACATTGGTTTCCTACTTTCCCACTTTTGAAATTCACTGGATACATCTACTTAGCCAAAGGATTTTAAACCATAAAGGTTCTCTCTAGAGCCCTAACATAAGTAAGAATGCACAGAGGAATAGTGCTAGCTCTAATGTCCCAAAACGCATCTCACTTGGATGTCTGAGCCCTGAATCACTAGTCGTATTGTATTCATTGAGAACATAGAATGGTCATTACACCTTGACGATTACTCAGCTACCAACATGTCTCATTGTCGAATTTGTACAAGATCTTGAGAACACATACCCCTTATCTCCTTATAGAAAGATACCCCTTCTCTGAGAAATGTTCTCAAGCTCTGTTCATGGAAAAGTCACATCATCATAAGATATGGGGAATCTAAACCCTTTCATTGCCCTACTGAGACACGTAGAATGCTCACTGCCAGGACCACCCTCTGATCTAATGGTTCCCTGGCTAGATGGAAACTCGTTCACCACCTCAAGTCGGTCCTTATCCTCTTGTGAGTTGGGAACACCTCAAAACCTGAAGTGTATCTTTCACTGAAACTCATGTAAGGCACTAATCCTACATGTGTCCTCCACTGATAGCACCGGTAGTAACTGTAGACCATCGGGAAGTCGTGTTGCCGGTACACCACCTAAAGGTTCCATCTCGGTAAAAAGTCCTTGTACTGAAGCCTCAACACACAGTGGACCATCCTTGTGGTCACGCATTGGAAACCTGGTTGGCTGTCGGCATGGAGGCATCTTGAATGAGAATCAAGATGAACCATGATCAATAAGTTATACCTAGTGAGATGACTCAAAAGAGATCAAAAGAGAAACATTTTCAAAACACACACAAACAATGGTTTCATTCACTGAGTCAGAAATCAGAATTCAGGGTCCTAGTGTATGAAAACGTTGGTCGCCGCACCAACATTAGACCCCCTGAACTAAAACCCGAACTCAAAACACATAACACAATTGATCCATGGAAAACATAGACACTTAGTTCTTCTAGTAGAACCAAACGCTCTCTGATACCACTTTGTCATGACACGTCCCCCAGGGCCCATGCCGTGACTACCCCAAGCCCCCTTCCAAAGGCTAGGGGTTATCGACTAGCACTAGAAATTCATATCCATAAAATGGGAAGTCATTACCTCAAAACCTGTACACACACATACAGGGCACACTGCGCACAAGTAAAACACAACGGAAGAAGAAAGATACAACCATAAATAAAAAACCACCAATGCGCACAACCTTCTGTCAATGCGGCCAGTGGCGGCCGGTTTCCCCCACCTCCAGTCACCACTGCCACCGCGCCGGTGGAGCTTCCACGGGCCTCTGGTGAAGCTCTGGAGGTTTGTTTTCTTTTTCGATTGTGCCTATGGCCACTCTAGATTATGCCATCACTACATGGCTTCCGGTTTCATCTTGTTGCTGTATTGGTCGGTCTCCAATGAAGAACGTAACCATAGTACAAATGGCAGAGGGTCCGGGCATTATTCGGTTCGGCCCTCGCCCTCCACATTAGCGTTATAACAAGGGGAAAGTTCAAATATCATCAAGAGAAGATGAATTCATAAAACTCTAAGAAATAATTCAAGACAATTCCATACCTAGAGTTTGTTGGAAGACGTTGTGGATAAAGGAGATGAACCCGCGTTCATTGGTGTTCGTCGCTGCCCGTCATTGTCTGGTTCAAATCCTCCAATGGTCATCAAAGCTCCATTATACATTGGTGGAAGACGTCGTCGGAACTTTGTCAGAGGTTCCTCTCATTAGTGACAAAAACCCATGCCCAATCATAGTTTAAATAGAATAGAGGGAACCACCCATGTTGCATTTCATTAATGCAGTTCATTAATGAACCACAATTAATGTTTCGTTAATCCATCGAATGTTGTAGTTATACAACCCAAGGGTCATGTCATTAAATGACATCCATTCAAGCCTGATGTTGCACCGCGGTCCCACCATCGTCACTCAACAGTTAGAATGATGAATAAAATAATTTTAGAGTTATTTTTTTATAAATTCCAAAAATTAACTTTTTCATCCAACCCTTACCGATCGAAGTTAAGTTTTTCCTAAATGAATATCAGAACTACAAAATCAAAGATGTCCTCATATTTTTAATCTGACCACCAGTTTAGATGTTAGAAATTTTTGCCCGCACGTTTACTGAGCACACCATAAAAAAGTTAAAAAATTATTAATAGTCACCCTCGATCCGTGCTGGTCACGGTTAGGCTCTGCCTAAGGGGAACACGCCCTCACGAGCTCAACGATACTCTCATATTTTCAATTCGAGTTATCATTTAAGAGTTAAAAATTTTAACAATAAAATAATTGCTACTTAATTTTTTTATTTACATCCAAAAACTAACTTCCACTGTTGGCCCACACTGGTAAATGTTAGGATCTACCTAAAGAAAACATACCCTCGCGAGCTCAGTGGGGGTCTCAGATTTTTAATCTCAGTCACTTTTCGTGAGTTATAAGCATTTACAAAATAAAATTATTTTATTTAATTATTTTATTTATGGTTATACCATTTTATGGTTTTATCACTAGAGGCATGCACCGACTAAAATTAAGTCGCGCCTAGAGTAAAACCATTATCCTGAACACAACTATGCCCTCAAATAATTAATCTAGACACTCGTTTAAGTGTTGTTCTATTTTTCAGGAAAACTACTCACACGCGCTAGTTAAAGTTTAACATTTTTCAATGGATATTTCTGGGCACTCCAGGACTTGGAATCATGTGCCGTCAATTTTCACCGTTTTATAATAATTCCATTTAATTAAATAAAATTACATGGAATTTTCTGGGTTTTAAATTATATATATTTTCAAATAGAAAATTTTATTATTTTTAGACAATTTATGTAAAAAATGTAATATAAATTATATATAATTACATTTAATATAAATACATTTATTAAAATTTAATTTACAATTTTTCATATTTTCTTATAATGGAAATTATTTTTTGAAATTTTCCCATTTAAATAAAAATGTGATTTTTTTCAAATTTTTAATTTTTATGTTTAGTTCCATTATAAAATATCACTACTACAAAAATAGGAAAGGGAAGAGCCCCCTTATATCAGCACTAAGAAAAAGAACTGATAAAGGTTACCCTGTATCAGCGCTAAAATTTTAGCGTTGATACATGGTAACCTTTATCAATGCTAAAGAAGTGCTGATAAAATGACTCTTTATCATCGCTAGAAAAGCACTGATAAAGAATCGCTGTATCAACGCTAAAATTTTAGCACTGATACAAGAATGATTTATCAACGCTTTTCAGCACTAATAAAACATACCATTATCAGTGATAAAAAAGTGATAATAAAGGATACCGTTATGAGTGATAAAAATTGCTGATAAAGGACACCTTTATCAGCGCTAAAATGTTAGTGCCTATAAAGGTAGTCATTAACAGCACTTTGTTAGCGCTGAAAAAAGCTTAGTCCATTTTTTTTTATAAATTTGGTCACTCAATTCCCTCATTTTATCGCAACCTAAAGCTTTCGTAGTACTGGAACCCTAAGACTCCCCTCTGCTGCCTGCTGAGTTCGCATTGTCAGACCTCCGCCGCCCACAACGCCCTCACTTCTCGTTGCTGGACCTCCGCCGCCCGCAACGCCATCGCTTATGATTACTGGACCTCCGCCTCCCTCACTTCTTGTTGCCGGACCTCTGTCGCCGGCAATGCCCTCTTTGGTTTTCCGGACCTTTGCCGCTCGCAATTCCCTCTTCTCGTTTCCAGACCTAGGTTGGCTTTAATCTCATTTATTTGGGTTAAATCTTTATGGTTATGGTGTTTAATTACATCCTTAGGGCCTTTCCTTAGTTCAGTTGGTGGTTTCATTCTATTTTTGTGAAGATATCAAGAAATAGGTATGTTGTTCCTCTATTTGACATTGTTTTAGGTGTTAATATGATTTATTTGGTTCTAAAATGGTTTTATAAATTGTCTGGGTTGTGGGAAACATGTTTTCCAATTTTTTTGTTGTGCGTAAGGGTTTGATAATGATTTGACTATTGTAAATAGTTTTTTTTTCATGTGTGTTTCTATTATTGTAAGTGTGATTGTATAAAATAGATATAATTTTATATAGGGGTGGAATTGAGCACAATGGAATCCTAGTTATCTAGGTGGGTAGACTAGGTATAGTATATTAGGTGAATTAGTCAGGCCTATGATTGGTCTCCTTAATAAGGATATACATAACAACAATAACTAAAAATTCATGTGCTAGGGATTGGAGGCTCAAATAGGACCTTCATTTCTAAGAGATGTGATCACCAAGAGTACGAGGATCCTAGGACCCTAGTAACCCTAATACCTTAGAGATTTTTTATAGTGCTCATACTATTCTTACCATTATCTTGTCACGTTTACTTTCTCTTTTATTTCAAAGAATGTTTTATTTAAATTGTATCTTCCTTTTTCTTAAAAAATAACATGTTAATGTTTATCATAATGTCATTACATGGAATCTATTTTTGTTCTGTCCTAATAGGTATGTTGGATCACACCTTATATACACCCTCAGGTTTATGTAGACCTTATTATGTTTTTCCCAGTTAAGGGAAAGGTTCCCTTGGTGGTGATGGTGGATATATCTACTAGTAGTTCCCCTTTTGGTCACTGTTAATGGTTGTGGAATGGGGATTTTGACCCTCATGTTTCATGGAGGCTTGGTTGTATTGTTGGTTCCCTTACCTTTTTTGTTATTTTGGTTTTGGTTGAAATTGTTAAATGCTTATCCCCTATTGCAGTGTTATCTTTTGTTCTATTATATTGTGAAATTTGTTTATGATATGGTGTTTTATTATTATATAATATTTATGGTTTTTACCTGAAAAACCATTCCCAAAGGTGTTACTCAATTCCTAGGCACTAGTTACAACCCATGGGGATTGGTAATTCCCTTTGGACCTTCCCACGAGTTGGCACAGGTGTCATGTGGGATGACAACCTAGCCTAGTTCATGACAAGAAGTCTATACCATAGTATGGTTGTCTAAATCCTTTCTGTACTGTGTCCATGGGAGGTTTCAACGTGGTATCTTTTTTTATAGTCTTAAATTCCATGAGCCCCATTTTATATTATTTTTTCTCATACACAACTCTGATTTTCAATCGTGATTCTTTATGGCTTAAAAGATTCATTTTTACTCCTCCAAACTACCTTCTTCTCAGATAGAAGCTCTAGTGGATGCGTTTGGTTTCTCTCTGATAAGGGGATCTCTCATCGATTGGAAATCCTCTATCTCTTATTATATCCTCCTTATAAAGTGAAATATCATCATCTTTTTAGGGAATATAATATTATTTTTTATGAATATTGATTATAGGTTATACTACTTGATCTCTTACACCTTCATTATTCTTTGATAGATCCCATTATGGGTGTTAAGTTGGGTTGATCACTAATTAAAGGTAGGTGGTTCCACAATGTTTCTTCCACACAATTGAAACTTTTTTTCTTGATTTATTGAATATGAATTATAAAAATAATTTAATATGATTTGAATTAAAGTGTATTTTATTTGTGATTTTAGAGGCATGTATTTTTGAAATAAATCCCCTTCTTAGTCATTTTTTGTGTCATGGAATGATTTAAGAAACTATATATTTTAGTGGGAATATTTTATAAAATAATTAGACTTGATTTCCCAAAACAATTATTAGAATATAATATGGTTTGAAAATGGAGTATAATTTATGAAAACCTATGATTTGGTTTTGAAATGGAAATTCATGTTGAAAACTAAAATTGGGTATTTGAATGTAATAAATTAAATTATTTGTAATGATTGATTTTCCCATGTTTGGTTGATTATTTGATTTGAAGTATATGAAGCCAGGGTATTTAGTGGTAATTTGGATAATAATGTTAGGATATAATCACCTAGCACTAGATTTATGATGAAAATACTAACTTAAACATACTATGACATGAATTTTTCCCCAATGGGAATTTGAGTCTCGATGACCTTCTATATGGCCAAATCAGAGTGGTCTATAGAAGAAGAAAATGGAGCCCCAGATTTCTTATAACCACCTATAAAATTTCTCCCATTTTGAGTTGTGGTTTCAGAGATATGATTAGATTAGTGGACTGTTTTTCTGGGCCGCATAATCTGGCACATAATTTTATCTCTAACTTGGGCCGCCTTAATTACCACCGTGGAGGCGAATTAGCATTGGATCCTTAAGAGTGATTTTTTCCTCTACATGGATTCTATAATCCCACTAAATTTTGGATACATTGGGTCTGTATGTTGGGCCCCACATTCTCATCAGTGGGCTGGTTTCCAATATGACTTCTCTAGAATTGTTTCCTTTCATCACAAAATATCCCCATCTTATTCCATGAATTTTAAATTGATCCCTGAATGAAAAATTTTCATATTGAAGTGTAGATACAGTTACCAAAATATAAAATTAAAATTTGGATAATTAAATTCCTTAAAATCAGATTAATCATTAGGTACTTCAAATGATGTTAAAAAATGTACCACATAATAGTGCATTTTAAGAAGTTATTACAATCATAATGTGAAATGATGTTCAAAGTGTAAAATGCACTAAAATGGTGTTTATGAATAATAAAGAACATGAATATTATATATATTAACAATGAATATTACCCTCATTTAGTGGCTAGTCACACCCCCAACTTGAGTTTTTCTAGTCCCGAGCAAAATATATCTCAACAATATGAAATTCGAATTCCCTTTTCCAAAAATATTTTAATAAACAATGATCACAAAAAACCCTTATACCAAAAAATCATGAAACCCATCAATAATTTTTTTAATACATGATAGTTTCATAAGCAGATCTCAATCCCAAGCTCATTACATTGTTCAAATGCATTGTCATATTTCAACCAATGTCAATTAAGTATGAGGATGTGTTGTGAATCATAATAGATAAGGGGTTTCATCTTTATTCAAGGGGAAATGACGGAAGTTCTAGGTAGAAACACATTTCAATATTAAGATTAGTATTCAATTAGTTTTTATATATTGTATTTTTTTTGCAATTTTTCCATGGTAATTGAAATTTCACTCAAAAGAGTCAACCCCTGTAGCGAGACTTTCCCGATGACTCCCAGGCTCAAAGACCTTAGGGAACCAAGTGAAGCCCACACACTCGGGCATCATCTCGAGTTAACTCCGTCAAAAACAAATTCAAATTACCAAAAATAGAGATAAAATTACTAACTCTGGGCCAGACAACTATGGAGTCATGATCCCCAAGTGCTGAAAGCCACGCATTAGGTCATTTCATTTCTCTACGCGCAAATTTATTATTATTTTTATTTTTTTATTGAATAGTCATATTAAAACTAACATGATCACCAATGCTATTCTATTTGGGGGACCCCATGAACTCAAACTAATACCCCACTATCCATGGGACGTGCGTGGTGATTTTCTTTTGTTTGGATGAAAATATAAACCATGAAATATCACATTAGACAACCACACTTTCCAAAATATATGCTCATGAAATTATACAAGGATAAAAATTGAAATCAGGGCATGATACATTATTTGATATTAAATTTTAAAGTGTGAAATGTGTATTACCATGTTCAAAGTTAAATGAATTTTTTCCTTCCTTTTACAAACATTTTTTTCAAATCATTCAATTTTTTTTGACACAAAAGCATTTTTTAATTTTATCTCCCCCAACATAAAACAACATTGTCCCCAGTGTTTAAAGAAAATACAATTTAGAAGGGGATAGAGATAGAGAATATGATTTCTAAAAATTAATTTCAAATAATAAACAAGGAACAATGTCAACTGGTGGTTGAAGTTGAAGTTCTTTCCACTCTAATTTACTCCCTTGATCTTCATTACACTTAGAGAGTTCCCTAGTGGAAAAAGGAAAAACAAAAGAAAGAAAAAACAAACAAAACAAAACTATATATATATATAGAATAAAGAAAGTAAAATATAAGTATATATATATATTATAGAATAAGGAAGCACAAAAATCCATAGGTCATTGGTAAGCGCACGCCCCTATCTCCCTTCAGTCCCTAGTTCGAATCCTCACGGCTTCGTCAGTTGTGATTGGGTTTGACCCACAACCCATGACGTGTCCCTTTTTATTATTATTATTATAATTTTTTTTAATTTTTTTTATTTTTATTTTGTCCTAAAAACACATTAAAATAAAACAAACTGATGATACATTGTCTTCTTTTTAAATTTCTTGGTAAGACATTACTCAAGGATCACACCACGTGACACAGATGTATATGATGCTCCCCTTTCATACCCATCCATACTCATAATAGAAGAACATGTCAACAGTCTATAATTTTTTAAAGTATCAAAATGATTAATTAATCCTATTAAAAATATCATGTTGATTAAAACAACAAAATGATAGGAAACTTGAAAACCATGGGTTGCCTCCCGTGCATCGCTTTGTTTAATGTCGCTAGCTCGACATGAACCCCCTATCTTACCCAATACCAATTTTCAAAATTTTAAGGACCCCATGTTTCTCCATTTCCACTAGATTGAGATTGATTCTTTGTTTATAATTTTTGTCATGTACAAACCTATGTTTTACAATTAGTGTGAAAATCCAAAGAATATTAGAAATGGTTGATCGAGTTTCCACTATAGTCTTTCCAAAGACAACAATGATCATTCAAACATTTTTTGTTTCAAGATAAGAGTGAATCTTAATTTAAATGTCATGATTATATCTTATGAAGGGATACTTAAGCGTGGAAGTAAGGAAAATTATTTTGAGATCGGTTTGGATAGGACCATCAGACATAGGTTGAGAATTTGAATCTAACTCAGTTTCATTTTCCAAATTTCTCAAAAAAATTGTTTCATTTTGAACAGAAGATTCAACCACAAAATTTGAAATAACAGTGTTAGGAATGGGAATGGACTCAATGTTATTTATCTCTCTCAATGGTTCCGGGAATGGTTTTTTTGAAAAATTGTCAATAGAGTTATATTTAGGATACTCAATCCATGATGTCAAATTCTCCTCTTTTGAATCCAAAAATTCAATTTCCTCCTGGTTTAAAGACCCTTAAAAAATTTCTTAATTCACATCCCTTACCCCAAATACAAAGGTTGGTTCTTAAATAACTAAATGAGAGGTTTTTGGGAAACTAGGCACATAACATAAGGTTTTGGAAGGTATAATTGGTGTATATATGAGTTCCTCACAATTATTAATGCATTGTAGTTCTAATCTCAAAGATGATACCTTGGAACTCATTATCTCCATGTTATCACACAATTTTCAATCCGTTTTTGAGGATTAGGCTAGATAGGAGTTTGTAAATCATGACCTTCATTAAGTTTGATCTCTCCAATCATCCTCGAGAGGGCTGGAAATTGATCCTTTAAACAATTATCATCCCATTAATTGTACATCTCACTAATTGTGTGGTAATTAATCAAGGGTTGATCAAAGAAATTTTCTAATTTAGGGGCTTCCCAATATTGATTTTCCATTTGATTCCTATACTAGTTTGTGACATGATCATTTGGAAGATACTCCATTGGAGAAGATGGAAAGTTGGATTCTAGATTCTCAGGACACACACAAATAGAAAGGGGTAAAGATAAGAGAGATATGGGTGAGAATAGAGATTGTGGGGTGAGAAGAGGATTCTAGTGTCTAAGTTAACTTACTTGGGTCCTCTGAAATGGTTCCAAAATTTGATTCATGCTCAAATTTACCCATGATATGATGGTAGAACGATCCTTGTAGATTAGCTTGGGTTATCGAATCCTTAGAGACCTAAGAAGAAACCTATAGACATGTACATTCTATGGACTGTTTATGGCTATGAAGTGGCCAAATTGGGTTGATTTTAAATGGGTTTAATGGATAATTAAAATATTTAAGTGAATTCAATTTTAAATAGTGAGTTGATCCTAGGTTATCACTTGGGGTGGATTGGAAGTATTTCTTTTTCAATGATTTCAATTTCTTATATTTGAGATGGGTTCATTTTAAAAGATAAAACAACATCATCACTTACTGGTTTAATGCATAAACCCTTTAATACTAATCACATATACACTTTAAGGATCAAAGTTTTGAGCACTTCAAGGAAAAGGTTCATATTAGCACATGAATTGTGTGGCCTTAAATTCAACAAGGAGGATGGTGTTTAAAAATCATCAAATAAAAATCTCAATTAAAGAAGTGATTATACATTAATGGGGTGATAAATAACATCCAATCTAGCCCCTTTCTACTCTATTGGATCAACCCATAAGTAATTTATCCCTCCAGTGATTCTATGGTTTCAATTGAAGCGGGAAGTAGACTCATGAGGGAGGAATTGAAGAAGTAAAGAAAACAATAAAAATAAAATGATCACTTCACCATTGTGTGAATAATTTCACAAGGTTTAGTGTGAATAAATTCACACCTTGAACCACAGGTATCAAAGTGATATAAAGAACAATAGAATAAGAGAAAAATAAGAGATTTTATTAATAAACTAAAGTGAATTGAACAACTTACATGTGAAAGACAAACTTGAGGCAAAAAAATCGCTTCATAACATTACAATTGAACAAAGCACCAAAGATGATAAACTCTTCCACCACCACTACCTTAAATAGGAATATTGGGAGCCTTGGATCGAGCCTCCAATAGTACAAAGCATCCCACTTGATTATGGTAGGCCTAGGGTGGTGGAAAGCTTTTGGAACTTGGACTTTTCCACACTTGACACGAGGTGGAAGCCAGCTTTCATCCAACGGACAGATGCGCTTGGAAGGCCTTCTATATGGCAGAATCAGAGTAGTCCATAGAAGAAGAAAATGGATACCCGGATTTCCTCTAAATGCCTATAATATTTCATCCCATTTGGAGTTGTGGTTTCGGAGATATGATTATATTAGTGGACTTTGTTTTTCTGGACCGCAGAATCTGGCCCAGAATTTTATCTCTAACTTGGAATGCCTTAATGACCATCGTGGAAGCCGAATTAGCATTGGATCTAGCAGAGTTATTTGTTCCTGTACATGTCTTTTAGCATCCCACAAAATTTGGGATTAATTGGGCCTATATGTTGGGCCCCAAATTCTCATTAGTGGGCTGGGGTCCAATCTGACTTCTCCAGAATTGTTTCCTTTCATCACAAAATATCCACATCTTCTTCCATGAATTCTTCATTGATCCCTAGATGAAAAATGTTCATATATAAGTTTAGAAACAGTTATCAAAATATAAAATTAAAATATGGATAATTACATCCCTTAAAATCAGATGAATTATTTTGTACTTCAAATGATGTTCAAAAATGCACCATATAATAGTTAATTTTAAGAAGGTATTACAATCCTAATGTGAAATGATGTTCAAAGTGTAAAATACACTACAATGGTTTTTATGAATAATGAATCACATGAATATTATATATATTAACAATAAATATTAGCCTCATTTAGTGGCTAATCACCACCACTTGAGTCGAGTAACATGATTGAAATCCATATTGGTACTTTGGTTCTGATGTGGATATGGTTTTTTAATGTGTTTGTGACATGTGTATGTGTGGATATATGGGTACATAGGCATGATGATATTGAATGTAGGGAAGAGACCTAGGATTGGTAGATGTATCATTCTTGATTATTCTTGTGTTTGGTCTGGGGTGATTTGAGGAAACTATAATGAATCGAAAGTAATTATATTTAATGAAGATGAATAAATACTATTGGTTAGGATTTATTAATAACTATTTTTATATGGAAGTGGTTATATTATACTGGGTTTGGAAGTCTTGTTTTGTGAAATTGAACCATAAATACTAATATTTGAGATTCAAATTGGATGAAGATGAATAAAGATTGGATGGATGCTAATCGTTTAACAATAGAGTACGAGAACGGAGTGAAAGAGTTCATCAAGTTTGCAATGGATCACGCAAAGGATCCTTATAAAATCTTTTGTTCATGTTTACGTTGTTGTTATTATAGACTAATTACTCCATAGGAGTTGGAAGAACATTTTATATGTCACTGGATAGATCGGAGTTATAAATGTTGGAATAAACACGGAGAAAAAGTGAATGTAGCTACTAGCTGGGATACAACTTTGTTTTATGGATCGTTAGATAAGAATACAAATATGGATAATGAAGAAGACCGTATAGAGGATTTTATTACAGATGTCAATGATGATGAAGATCGTATTGATGAAATGACAAAGACAATTAAAGATTAACTCCTTGATTGACCAAAATTGTTTGAGAAGTTAAAGAGTTTTGAAAAGACGCCATTGTATGCTACTTGCACTAAGTATACAACATTGTCAGTTGTACTGAAGTTGTATAAATTGAATGAAGGCAATGGATGGAGTGATTTCAGTTTTACAGAACTTCTTTCTCTCTTGAATGACAGGCTCCTAGACGATAATGAGCTCCCAAGCTGGACATATGAAGCTAGAGGAATGCTACACTCGATGGGAATGATTTATGAAAGAATACATGGCTTCCCGAATGTATGTATATTGTTTCAAAAGGAGAAAAAATAACCTAAAAAATTCCCAAAGTGTGGTTCTTCTTGATAAAAGAAAGATAAATCAAATCCTATGAACGTTTTATGGTACTTTCCAATCATTCCAAGGTTTAGGCGTCTAAATGGAAGTGAATAAACTGCAAGACAATTGTCATGGCATGCAGATAAAAGAAATAAAGATAGGTTATTACATCATCTGGCCGACTCTCCTCAATGAAATAAAATTGATCATGAGTATCATGAATTTGGAAAAGAGCCGATAAACCTTCATCTTGCGTTATCTACAGATGGAGTGAATCCTTTTGGTTTTCAAACCAGCACTCATAGTACATGGCCTATTATGTGGTAAATTATAAATTTCCACCCTGGTTATTCATGAAGTGGAAATTCATCATCTTATCTTTTCTTATATCATGACCAAAACAACCAGGTAATGATATTGATGTTTATATAGCTCCTTTGATCGAGGATTTGAAGTTATTGTGGGACTCAGGTGTAATTTTGTATGATGCTTATAAAATTGAATACTTCACATTGAGATAGATGTTGTATGTAATAATAAATGATTTCCCTGCTTATGGAAATTTTTCAGGCTATAGCATTAAAGGAACTCAAGGGTGTCCCGTGTGCGAAGAAGATACAAAATCAATTAGGTTGAAACATTCATCGAAATCTGTGTTTTTAGGACAACATAGATTTCTACCTCGTCGGCATAAGTATTGATCTTGGATGACATCACTCAACGGAAGTTCCGAAAAACATGCAACAACATCTCCACTAACAGCTGATCAACTATTTGAGAAAGTAAAAGACCTGAACACTATTTTTGGTAAACCATTTTCGAAAAACCTTTCAAAAATCAGTTCGAAAAAGAAATCAGTTTTTTTTAATTACCATACTGGAATTGTTTGTACGTCAGTCATTTTCTTGATGTGATGCATGTGGAAAAAAAATGTATGTGACAGTGCTATCGAAATTTTTGAAAATGCCCCTAGAAAAACAAAATATGGAATTAAGACAAGGTTGGACATGGTTGAAATGGGAATACAAGAAGAGTTGGCTCCCGTGAAGGGTGAAAATTGAATGTTTCTTCCTCCAGCTGCTTATACTCATTCTAGGGCGGAGAGATATCAGTTTTTCAACTTCTTCAATGATGTAAAGGTTCCATAAGGGTACTCATCAAATATCAAGAACATTGTCTCAATGAATGATTTGATGTTAAAATGTTTTAAATCACATGATTTCCATGTTTTGATTCAAGATCTAATTCCAATAGCTTTGCATTTCATTTTTTCTAAGAATGTTCTCCATACGTTAACCAAACTTTGTTTCTTTTTCAAAGATATATGTAGCAAAGTTTTAGACTTGGGGGAATTTCCAGCTATGGAAAAAGAAATTTTCATCATATTATATGAATTATAAATGTTCTTCCCACCAACATTCATTGATATGATGGTTCATTTGATGATTCACTTGTTGAGAGAGATTCGACTTTGTGGTCCTATGAACTATAGATAGATTTATCATGTTGAATGATATTTGAATATTTTGAAAGGGTATGTCAAAAATCAAAGTCATCCAGAGGGTTGTTTAATGGAGCGATATATTGATGAGTAATCAATTGAATTTTGTTCTGAATTCCTATCTGATGTGGAAATAATTGGTCTCCTGAAATCTCGTCACACTGGAAGCATTAAGGGTGAGGGAATTTCTGGAAGAGAAGTTGTGACAATCAGTATTACATATCAGGAGTAGGCTCATGTTTATGTTTTTCATAACAGTTGGGAGGTTGCTCCATATATTGAAACTCACAAAGAAATTCTTAGGCAGTTGAATTCATGAAGGGATGCAAAATGGTTATCAGAAACTCATAATCACCAGTTTAAAGGATGGTTTTAGTACCATGCTTTTAAGAAGTTGGATGAAAATCCGAATTCAATTTCAGAACGACTTTGATGACTAGCTACTAGACCAAGTGTGTATGTACTATCTTATAGTGGTTATGTAATAAATGGTTATACATTCTATACAGATGAACATGATAAATATAGTGTCATGAAAAATAGTGGAGTTACACTAGTCGCTGAAGCGATGCATATTTCAGGTAGTAAGGACAGAAATACAATTTATACAAATATGTCATACTTTGTCATTATCAAACTAATATGGGAGTTGGACTACATGACATTACAATTGCTGATTTTTCAATGAAAATGGATTGATAACAACAGTGGTGTTAAAATAGATGAATGGGGATTTGTGAATGTTTATTTTAGTAAAGAAGGGTACAAATAAAAACAATTTATAATGGAATCACAAGAGGTATAATCTTTTTATGTTCCATATCCCGCAAACCGAAAGTGGTCGATTGTTCTATTATCATCCAAAACTACTGAATGTTCCGATGAAAATTCAGTTGAGGATGATCTTTTTAGTGGTACGTCGCAATCATTTCGGAGTGTTCCCAATGCAGATGATATTTTGTATGTTAGAGGAGACCACAAAGAAGGGACTTGGATAGTCGATAGAGGTGTCAAATCCCTTCAACCTTTGAAAAAATGAAAGAGAGTTCAGTAAACATGTTATATTTTATTTGTAATATAGATATTTTTATCTGATGTTATTATCTTATCATTACTAAATTTATGTAATCTGAATTAACTATTCAACCACTTTTGCAGATATTGACTTCTGAACATTCTGGTGCTCCTAACCTTGAGGCTGAACAAGTCTCTCAAGCTGCTGCTACTACGGCTGCTGCTATTGCAGCTCATTTTACTGCGGCTGTTGCTTCTACTGCAGCTCTTGTTGCTCCTGCTGCTCCTCCTACTACGGCTCCTACTACTCCTGCTGTAGCTGCTGCAGCTCCTGCTGTTGCGGCTCCTATTGCTCATAGTGTTGAGGTCCAACAACCATCAGCACATGCCATTGATACAATTCCATATGAACATATAGATGATGTTGATATCGATGAAATGGCCAAGAATGAAGGAGCGACGTCACAGAAAACACAGGTACGTCATAGTTTGACGGTGTTAGCCAAAATTCTTAAGGCGAAAAGAAAAGACATAAAATTTGAAGTCAAATGGAATGCACGAGGCCAACATGTGAATCCCATCAAGGCTATGTTTAGCAGCTACATTAGAGTTTTTACTCGGCCACGCATGCCAATTGATATAGATTCATGGAACCATGTTGTGTCTGGGCTGAAGGCTGTGATCTGGGAAGAAATTATGGTAACATTATGAATTTATTTCTTTAATTATTAGAAAATAAAATAATGAAACAATGTATTACGCTTCTCAATCTCTTGATGAGTACATTTATAGTAGATGATTCACACAAGGCTTATGTACTAAGGCTTGCAGGAAAGATTCATCGAGGTTTTCACACTATTTTAACAAGATGCCACCTGAATGATTCTAAAGGTAAAAGAAACCCGCACCCACCCATTGTCTACGCTCACCTGATATCCCAAGAAGAATGGGATGCATTTATTTTCCATCGTGGGGATGCGAAGTTTTAGGTACATTGTGGGTGATAATACATTGTTTGAGGATACATATATTCATCACTTTGATTTTCATTATTTCATTTATGAAACAAAAAATTTGTACTGAAAATAAGGAACGTGCATCAAAACAAACATACCCCTATCGTAAATCAAGGATGGGGTATGCTTCATTAGAAAAGAAAATGGTAAGTATTTTAAATTTACAGTAATATTGTTAGGTTCCAATAAACAACATCATAATTATCTTTCTATGTTTATATGTAGATTGATGAGTCTAAAACCAAATGCACTTCCATCCCATGTAATGTGCTATGGAAGGAGGCACGTGTGAACAAAGATAAGAAGTTAGTAGATGAGAACACACAGAATGTGTGGGAAATATGTGTAAGTATGACACGATAATAAAATAATTTGTTTAAAATTTCTATTACATAAAAATAATTAGTTATATTCTTATATCTGACAGTAACAAGAATCAGCTACTCCTATAGCTGATACAGACCTATTATCGACGGCTTTGAAGCAGCCAGAAAAATATGGTCGTGTCAGAGGTGCAGGGTTTGGGGTGACACACCGAGTATATTTTGAGAAGAAGAAAAAAATGGATGATACAAATGAAAAATTGGAACAAATGAGTCAAAAAATAGAAACCCTTGAAGAATGATTGATATGGCAGGGAGAGTTGCTAACAACTTTTATGGGTGGGAAGCAAAGGGGAGACACAAATCAGGAACAACTAGCATGTGAACATCCCACCCCACCTCCCACTAGCTTTGAGGCGAGCCATTTGCCTCAAAGAACTATCTTAGCCGTGGTAATCAATATTCTAATAATTGTTCCCATGAAATGTGAATCAGATAAACACTGATAATATTTCTATATAGATCTTCTACAGGGTGATAATGATTGTGATTTATATCTGTCAACACCCACCTATCATCTTGTAGTGAGGGCTAAAGTGTTCAATAACCCAGATGCCACACTGCATAATAGACCACTTCCAAAATATCATCTGAAAGTGACGATTAATTTAGTTAATGAGCCAAATGCAGAGCTACCTATTCCACTTGACGACGATGATATTAATATGGTCCAAAAGGCTATTGGGACATTCATTGCATGGCCGTCAAATCTTGTAAGAGTACATGCAGACAAAGAGGTATTTATTTCCTTTTTTTCAAGCTAAACCCTTAACAATTAATGAGAAAAGGGTCTGAACCAATGATTGTTGTTATAGACGGAGAAAGGGAAGGTGGTGACAAACGTCAGCTCAAAACCATCTAAAGGATCGACCAAATGATCCCAAGGAGCTACTGAAAGCAAAATAACACCACATGTTCTCTATCCACATTTACTAGCATTGAAGAGTCATGTGGATATGAAGCTAAAAGAAGGTAATAGTCATCTAGTGGTTTTCGAAGAGAATATATACGGAGAGGAAAGTCAAGATTTCATTGCTGCTGAAAATGTAAATGAAATCCTTGAAAACAGTTGGCTAGGCATCACAATTGTAAATATATATATGAGGTATGTTTCCATGAATTGATTTTCTAAAAGCTGATCTACTGTGAAAATTATGACTAAATGCATTTTATATTATCGAAAAACGAATTTATGAAAAATAGTTGAAGGAATTTTTCCATGAGCCAAGATTTGGACTCATTAGTCCTCATATCAGATCAACACACCTAACAAAAATAGAGCCATCAAAAAGGGATGCTATAGTGAACGGATTGCTGAAAACATTTGAAATCAAGATTACAGATGACAGACTTTTCCTAATACCAACCATGTAGGGGTAATACTCTAAGATTAAAGCATATCAATTATATTTTTACGTCGTTTATTTCTTATTACTTTTTTTGTTTTTAGGAAACATTGGTTGCTAATTGAGGTGAACTTGGATACTCCAAAGATTTATTTTCTGGATTCAAAGCATGGATATCCATCAAATTGACGATACATGATGGATTTTATGAATATGTAAGACACTACATCTTACTTTTTAGGTCTAAACATAAAGTAATATAATTTATATTATCTTTTATTGAGGATTCTGTTATAAAAGGGAAGTGTATCATTATCGTCTAAAAAAAGGAATGAGGACAGGGGCTATGCATAGGGAGGAGAGAAAATACTACGTTTGTACAAATATCAGGGTATATATAATAAAATTTCACTATCCAAACACATCTCAAAACAAGTTAATTGTTCTCCTAATGATCAATTTTTTTGCAGTGTCCAAAACAAACAAATGATAATGATTGCGGTTATTATTTTTGTAAATTTATGGAAGAGATCGTTTTTCATCAGCAAACTAGCATCCCTAAAGAGGTATTTTCAAAAACAACTACTAGTTCATTTAAGTTATTTATTGATTCTTTATTTTTATATTTTGAAGTACTAATCTGACTGAGGAAAAGCCTCATACTCACAAGACGATATAGATGTGTTCAGAAATGAGTGGGCTGCATACCTGATGGAAGATTGTACACAAATGCAATAAAGATCTGTCTTGGGGACACGTACAATTGGTGGTCATTTTTGAGAGGGGTTAAGAGGATCAAAAGATGAAACATTGTTGTATATAAATGTTCGTAGAAAAATTATAATTGTTATTAAATAAAACATCCTTTCTCAAATGTGTCATTTTCCCATTTTAACAGATGATATCCACCAGCAACATGCAAGAATGTTGAACCACTCAAAGGGTCTCTCTTTTGTTTAAAATGGACACGAATTTAAGTGAAAAAAATTGACCTACAAAAATATGACCAAACGCATTTGGATTATGTTGATCCTTTAAAATAATGATCCAAGGGTCCTTGATGACGTGTATGGGTCATCTCTGCCACAATCCGGGGCACTGTGTGGCCGGTAGCACTCAAATGGTCTCTCTTTTGTTTAAAATGGACACGATTTTAAGTGAAAACAACAATTGACCTACGAAAATCCAACCAAACGCATTTGGATTTTATTGATAATTTAGGAGTGCGATCCACAGGTCCTTTGTGACATGTAAGAGTCAACCTTGTCTCATTCTGAGGCACTATGTGACCGCTATCACTCAAAGGGTCTCTCTTTTGTTTAAAATGGACACCATTTTTAGTGAAAACAACAACTGTCCTATAGAAATCCGACCAAACGCATTTGGATTTCCTTTATCCTTTAGTAGAACAATCCAAGGGTCCTTGGTGACGTGTATGAGTCAACCCCACCTCAATCCGAGGCACGGTGTGACCGGTACCACTCAGAAGGTCTCTATTTTGTTTAAAATGGACACGATTTAAGTGAAAACAACAACTGACCTACAGAAATCAAACTAAACACATTCGGATTGTGTTGATAATTTAGGAGAACGATCCAAGAGTCCTTTGTGACATTTACGAGTCATCCCCGCATCAATCCAAGGCACGGTGTGACCGCTACCACTAAAAGGGTCTCTCTATTGTTTAAAATGGACACAATTTTAAGTGAAAACAACAACTGACCTACGGAAATACAACCAAACGCATTAGGATTGTGTTGATCCTTTAGGAGAACGATCCAAGGGTCCTTTTTGACATGTAGGAGTCAACCTCGCCTCAGTTAGAGGCACGGTGTGACCATTATAACTCAAAGGGTCTCTCTTTTTTTTAAATGGACACGATTTTAAGTGAAAAGAACAACTAACCTATGAAAAATTGACCAAACATAGTCGGATTACCTTGATATTTTATAAGAACAATCCAAGGGTCCTTGGTGATGTGTAAGAGCCATCCTTTCCTCAATCTGAGGCACGGTGTGGCAGATACCACTCAAAGGGTCTCTATTTTGATTAAAATGGACCTGATTTTAAGTGAAAACAACAACTGACCTATGTAAATTCGACAAAACACATTTAGATTGTGTTGATCCTTTAGTAGAACGATACAAGGGTCCATTGTGAAGTGTATGAATCAACCCCACCTCAATCCAAGGCACGGTGTGACTGATATCACTACAAGGGTCTCTTTTTTGTTTAAAATGGACACCATTTTAATTGAAAACAACAACTGACCTACGAAAATCAGACCAAATGCATTCAGATTAGCTCGATCGTTTATAATAACGATCCAAGGGTCCTTGGTGACGTGTATGAACCATCCCCACCTCAATCTGAGGCACGGTGTGACCGATAACACTCAAAGGGTCTCTATTTTGTTTAAAATGGACACGATTTTAAGTGAAAACAACAACTGACCTACGGAAATCCAAACAAATGCATTTGTATTGCCCTGATCATTGATACTAACGATCCAAGGGTCCATGGGGACATGTAAGAGGCATCATCACCTCAATAAGAGGCATGGTGTGGCCGGTACCACTCAAAGTGTATCTCTTTTGTTTAAAATGGACACGATTTTAAGTGAAAACAACAACTGACCTATGAAAATCTAACCAAATGCATTCGGATAGTGTTGATACTTTTGGTGAACGATCCAAGGGTACTTGGTGACATGTAAGAGTCAACCCTGCCTCAATATGAGGCACGATGTGACCACTACCACTCAAAGGGTCTCTATTTTGATTAAAATGGACACGATTTTAAGTGAAAACAACAACTGACCTCTGAAAATATGACCAAACGCAGTCAGATTGCCTTGTTCGTTTAGGAAAAAGATCCAAGGGTCCTTGGTGACGTGTATGAGCCATCCCCAACTCAATCCGAGGCATGGTGTGTACGGTACCACCTAAAGTGTCTCTATTTAGTTTAAAATGGACAAGATTTTAAGTGAAAACAAAACATGACCTACGCAAATCCAACCAAACACATTAGTATTGTGTTGATCCTATAGGAGAATGATCCAAGGGTATTTTGTGATGTGTACGAGTCCACTCTGCTTCAATTCGAGGCATGGTGTGACCGCTATCACTCAAAGGGTCTCTCTTTTGATTAAAATGGACACCATTTTAATTGAAAACAACAACTGACCTACGAAAATCTGACCAAACGCATTAGGATTTCTTTGATCGTTTATAAGAACAATAAAAGGGTCCTTGGTGACGTGTGAGAGTCAACCCCTCCTAAATATGAGGCACGGTGTGGCTGGTACCACTCAAATGGTCTCTATTTTGTTTAAAATGGACACGGTTTTAAGTGAAAACAATAACTGACCTACAGAAATTCAACCAAACACATTCGGATTGTGTTGATCCTTTATAAGAACGATCCACGAGTCCTTTTTGACATGTAAGAATCAACCCCGCCTCAATCCGAGGTATGGTGTGACCGCTATCACTCAAAGGGTATCTCTTTTGTTTAAAATGGACACCATTTTAATTGAAAACAAAAACTGACCTACGAAAATCTGACCAAACACATTTGGATGGACTTTATCTTTTATAATAACGATACAAGGGTCCTTGGTGATGTTTACGAGTCATCCCCACCTCAATCCGAGGCATGGTGTGCTCGGTACCACTCAAAGGGTCTCTATTTTGTTTAAAATGGACACAATTTTATGTGAAAACAAAAACTAACCTATAGAAATCTGAAAAAATGCATTCGGATTGTGTTTACCTTTTAAGAGAAAGATACACGGGTCCTTTTAGGCATGTAAGAGTCAACCCTACCTCAATATGAGTCATGGTGTGACCGCTATCACTCAAACGGTCTCTCTTTTGTTTAAAATGGACACGATTTTAAGTGAAAACTACAACTGACATACAAAAATCCAACCAAACACATTCAGATTGCCTTGATATTTTGTAAGAACAATACAAGGGTCCATGGTGACGTGTAAGAGTCAACCCCAACTCAATATGAGGAATGGTGTGACCGCTATCACTCAAAGGGTCTCTATTTTTTTAAAAATGGGTATGATTTTAAGTAAAAACAAGAAATGACCTAGGAAAAACCAACCAAATGCAGTCCGATTGCCTTGATATTTTATAAAAATGATTCAAGGTTCCTTGGTGACATGTAAGAGCCTTACCTGCCTCAATCGGAGGCATGGTGTGGCTGGTACCACTCAAAGTGTCTCTATTCTGTTTAAAATGGACACGATTTTAAGAGAAAACAACAACTGACCTACGTAAATCCAAACAAATGCATTTGGATTGCCTTGATCTTTGATAATAACGATCCAAGGGTCCTTGGGGACGTGTACAAGCCATCCCCTCCTCAATACGAGGCACGGTGTGACCACAATCACTCAAAGGGTCTCTCTTTTGTTTAAAATGGACACCATTTTAATTGAAAACAACAAATGACCTATGAAAATCAAACCAAAAGCATTTGGATTGACCTGATATTTTATAAGAATTATCCAAGGGTCCATGGTGACATGTACGATCCATCCCCTCCTCAATACGAGGTACAATGTTGCCGATACCACTCAAAGTGTCTCTATTTTGTTTAAAATGGACATGATTATAAGTGAAAACAACAACTGACCTACGGAAATCTTACAAAATGTATTCGGATTACCTTGATAGATTATAATAATGATCCAAGGGTAATTGGGGACGTGTAAGAGGCATCCCTGCCTCAATCCGAGGCACGGTGTGGCTGGTACCACTCAAAGTGTCTCTCTTTTGTTTAAAATGGACACGATTTTAAGTAAAAACTACAAATGACCTATGAAAATCAGGCCAAACGCATTAGGATTTTGTTGATCCTTTAGGATAATGATCCATGGGTCTTTTGTGATGTGTAAGAGTCAACCCCGCCACAATATGATGTACGGTGAGACCACTACCACTCAAAGGGTCTCTCTTGTTTAAAATGGACACCATTTTAATTGAAAACAACAACTGACCTAGGAAAATCTGACCAAACGCATTCGGATTACCATGATCTTTTATAAAAATGATCCAAGGGTCCTTAGTGACATGTAAGAGTCAACCCCTCCTCAATCCGAGGCACGGTGTGGCCGGTACCACTCAAAGGATCTCTATTTTGTTTAAAATGGACACGATTTTAAGTGAAAACAACCACTGACCTATGGAAATCCAACCAAATGCATTAAGATTATGTTGATACTTTAGGAGAAGGATCCATGGGTTATTTTTGATGGGTAAGAGTCAACCCCACTTCAATCCGAGGCACAGTGTGAACGCTATCACTCAAAGGGTCTCTCTTTTGTTTAAAATGGACACCATTTTAATTGAAAACAAGAACTGACCTATGAAAATCCTACCAAACTGATTCGGATTGCCTTTATCTTTTATAATAACGATACAAGGATCCTTGGTGATGTGTAAGAGCCATACTTTCCTCAATACGAGGCACTGTGTGGCCGGTACCACTCAAAGGGTCTCTCTTTTCTTTAAAATGGACACGATTTTAAGTGAAAACAATAACTGACCTATGGAAATCTGACCCAACACATTCAGATTTCCTTGATCCTTTAGGATAACGATATACGGGTCCTTTGTGAAGTTTACGAGTAAACCCCGCCTCAATGCGAGGCACGGTGGGACTGCTACCACTCAAAGGGTCTCTCTTTTGTTTAAAATGGACACGATTTTAAGTGAAAATAAGAACTGACCTACAGAAATTCGACCAAACCCATTTGGATTGTGTTGATCTTTTAGTAGAATGATCCAAGGGTCCTTTTTGATGTGTAAGAGTCAACCCCGCCTCAATACGAGGCATGGTGTGACCGCTACCACTCAAATGGTCTCAATTTTGTTTAAAATGGACACAATTTTAAGTGAAAACAGAACCTGACCTAAGAAAATCGGACCAAACGCATTTGGATGGCCTTAATCTTTTATAAGAATAATGCAAGGGTCCTTTGGGATGTGTACGAGCCATCCCCGCCTCAATACGAGGAATAGTGTTTCTGGTACCACTCAAAGTGTCTCTCTTTTGTTTAAAATGGACACGATTTTAAGTGAAAACAACAACTTACCTATGAAAATTTGACCAAACGTATTCGGATTTTGTCAATCGTTTAGGAGAACGATCCACGGGTCCTTTGTGACGTGTATGAGTCAAACCTGCCTCAATCCGAGGAACGGTGTGACCACTATCACTCAAAGGGTCTTTCTTTTGTTTAACATGGATGAAATTTTAATTGAAAACAACAACTAACCAATGGAAATCTGACCAAACGCAATCGGATTGCCTTGATCTTTTATAATTACGATCCAAGGGTCCTTGGTGACATGTACGAGTCAACCCCACCAACCCCATGGACCGCCCCCACCCCCTGGACACCAATCCACCCCCCTGGACACCCCACCCCTCTGGACAGCCCCACCCCTATAAAGCGCCCTAACACCTTGGACACCAGCCCACCCCCTGGAAATCCCCCCTAGACACCAATCCAGCACCTGGAATTCCCCCATCCCCCTGGACACTAGTCCACCACCACTCCTCTGGATATCCCCCCACCCCTGTAAAGCCCCCCCCCCCCCCCCCCTTGACACCTTGGACACCAGCTCACCCCCCTGGAAAGCCCCCCGAACACCAATCCACCCCCTGGACCGCCCCCACCCCCCTGGACACCAATCTACCACTCTGGACACCCCCACCCCTGTAAATCCCCCCCGACAACTTGGACACCAGCCCACCACCCTGAAAAGCCCCCCCTAAACACCAATCCACCCCCTGGACAGCCCCCACCCCCTAGACACCAATCCACCCCTCTGGACACCCCCACCCCCTGTAATGTCCCCTCGACACCTTGGACACCATCCCACCCCCCTAGAAAGCCCCCCCCCCCAGACACCAATCCACCCCCTGGACCGCCCCACCCCCTAGACACAAATCCACCCCCTGGACACCTCTTACCTTTTTGGACACCCCCACTGTAAAGCCCCCCCGACACATTGGACACCAGCCCAACCCCCTGGAAAGCCCCCCAGACACCCCCTACTCCCGCTTGGACAGCCACCCCAAACCCTTGAACAGCCCCCCAAGCCCCTGAATTCTGAATTGAATTATTTATGTACTTAATTAACTTATGAATTATGTGTTAATGGTATACGGGTATACTTGTTGTATGGGTATACTTGGTGTAATTAGCTTATGATTTATTAGTTAATTTTGTATGTATATAATTTCTTTAATTAGCTTATTGAGATGCTGATTTTTTTTGCAGGTGTTCGGGTGTGCTGCTGCAGAGTTTTTCATAGCAGTAGAGAGGGCATTTATCAGTGCTAAAAAAACCATGATAAATAGTGCCTTTATCAGTGCTAAAAATAACTGATAAACCACACCTTTATCAGCTCTAAAGAAGCGCTGATAAAGGATTATTTTATCATCTCCAACAGAGCGCTGATAAAACACTCATTTATCAGCGCTCTTTTAGCGCTGATAAATGTTTGTTTTATCAACGCTCATTTAGCGCTGATAAAGGTTACATTTTTCATCACTAAAAAATCACTGATAAAGTACCCCTTTATCAACGTCTAGCTTTACAATGCTTTTTAGCACTGTTAAAGCTCGTTTTTAACGCTGTTAATGCCCGTATTTGTAGTAGTGTATGTTATTTTTATGCCATTAAAAAATTGCAACATAAAATGTGTATACATTTATAAAATAATGAGTTTTTCTTTATTTGAGAAAATTTTATTATTTCCAAACAATTCTTTTATAAGACTTTTTAACGTAATAATGATTTGTTATATTTTTTTATGTACATATTTTTAATTCATTTCATAAAAAATATTATTTAATCTTGTAAAGTTAATTGTAGTTTACAACATTATTTATGAAATAAAAAATTTATATGTTTTAAAAAATAGTAATTTATAGGAAATCTATATTTTTCAATATTTTTTTATAAATTGATATGTTTTAATTAGAAATTTATATCAATGGTTTTTATATCTAATTTTTGTTCTTGATATGTTTATATTTTAGATGATGTTTTTATGTTTTTTATATCAACGTTTTATATATATTTTTATTTGTTATTATTTTTTTGTAATTTATTTCATTTTTATATAATTTTAAAAACCACATTATTATTCAGCATTTTTGTTTTTTGATATGTTTTTTAAATGGTTTAATTATTTTTTATGATGTATTATAGTTTTATGGTAGTAATAAAAGTATAGGGTAAAATGGTGTATGAAAAGAAGACAACACGTTTTTTTTAAAAATTTTACAGTCAGACGATTTTCATTTTTTTTGAACACGCGTGTGCATCTCAATTGTATTGGATTTTTCTGTAAACCCCTATATCTGGAGACGATGTGAGTCCCTCACTTCACTAGCAAGTTTATATGAGACTCATCTAACCATGGTTTATTCATCTTTGGCTTTGATCTATAGGGCATTCCCTAGAGGCAATGACACATACGGAGGGAACACTAGTTCATTGCATGGTACTGCATTGTTTTGAAATTCCTCACAGCTCGAGATATCCCATTTTTACACTCATTATAATTATTTGTTTTCGTAGAAATGGAACTGCGAATGATATTTGGAGATTCATAGAACCTTGTCGAGTTAGTGAGAGAGGCGTTATATGGGGCAGCGGGTTGGTCAACATGTGGTTTTTCAACTCAGATCAATATTGAATGTCGTGTCGTTGAGTGTACTTACGAGCATAACACTGAATGAGGGGAAATGGTGGGTTAGATTTATGGGTCCATGCTGAAGGGTTCCAAATGGGTTTCCATAGGAAAACCAAGTCCTCCCAATCTTTACAGGCTCACTATAGAGCGCAATGATCTGTCCTACATGTCTTGCCTTTAGGTGGTGGGAAATCCTCTGAGGCTGCCCCCGGAGCGATGTGCAGGTGGACCCTGCTACTGGCTTGCCTGATGATAGCCATCCAGGTAACAATGTGTAAGATCAAAACATTAACATTAAGTTCCCATAAATATTATTTGATTTAATAAAGAATGATTATAGTCAATTTGGTATGGTCTCCGAGGAGGAATGCATTACTGCACATGATAGGAATATGAACATCACCATTCCAAAGGATTAGGAGGGTGAGATTCCCATTATGGGAATCAATAAGGAAGCGGTGAGCTGGTTCTTCCCTCAACTGAAGGTTACCTTATCTATGATGGAGCCACAAATATTTTGCCTCAATGATTACTTGGAAGTGAAAAAACTGCTAGATGTTAACTTTAATGAAGGGATGTGTCTAAACACAGAGTTGAATTTTCAGGATTTTTCTTGAAGTTCACAACAAACTCTATGTCCGAGGCTTTGGATTTGACCTCTGATGAGGAGATGGCTCCCCTACAACCCATGATGACCTAGCGAAGGGGACGACATCCAATGGGGAGATGCAGATATCCTAATATATCCTAGGAACATGGGATCTCAAGGTGGGAAGAATCGACTCTTATTTTGATGTGGGGTTTGTGCCATGTTTGCAAGGCTTTCTCTGATGTAGTTTTATATTTTATTAATAAATTTCTAGTCATGGGTTCCTCAAACCCATGACTGATCATTTTGAGTATATAAATATAGATATATAAATATACATTTATAAATATATTTATAGATATAATTATGAATAATTTTATAATTTTAAATGAATGTTTAAAAATAAATTTACAGAATTGTAATTATTTATATATAAATATAATTAAAAATATATTTACAAATATAAACTTAATTATATAAATATATTTTTGAAAATATGAAATTACTTTTAATAATATTTATAATTATATAATTATAAATTCATATTTATAAATCGATGTAATTAAATAACTATAATATTATTATACTTTATAAATATATACATTATGATGACATGTTTTATGTTTGTGCCACACTTTATGCTCTCTTATGTTTATCATACTCTCATGATATTTGACTCTTATTTCATGTTTGCATGTGATGTCTTATAATCATTCCATTTTTGTTTCCATTATATGAATCCATAATATTCCATGCAGTAAGAGTAAGGTGAGGTCTAGTAGAAAGTATGAAGATGATAATAAAAGACTATGTTGTTGTGTTTATCATGTACCCAATTCCCAAAGATGTTGGGCCTCTAGATTTTTGGGAGTATTATACAGATGCTTATGATAAAGATGATGTAATAATATGTGTATGAGATCATTTTCATTAAAAAAATATTTGAATAGACATTATTTATTATATTTATGAAACTCATTTTATAAAATTTGACTAAAATATTAATTAAAACTGAAATACGTCTAAACATGTAAAAATGACTGATAGTAATGACAATATCTTAATTTCGATAGATATATAACATTTACATGAACAAGTACAATCAATGTATATGTGGAGGAGATTTTGTCCCACATGGTGGTCTGCGAAGGGTACATCCATATCAAGATCGCTGCGTTCCGTGCTGGGGTGGAGCTTGATAACCTGGCGAGGGCTGATCCTTGGGCACTAGAATGTTGACAATCACATGCTCCACCTGTGATTTAGTGGGAGGAGGTGTTGACTGAATGTCATACCATGCTCCCGATCCTTATCCAAAAAGAGTAGTAGAAGGACTTTCCATCATCGTAGCGGGGAACCAAGCCTGTGATGGATTTGGAACCCAATCCTGCGATGGATCTGGGCCCTAATTTGGAGAGAGCTATGAATATTCTGTCTAGAAAGATGAATACCATTCCTCCTAATGCACATCCACAATCGGCTGAGGCTAGACTGCTATAGGGATGACTTTTTATTGTGGAACATGTGAGGGATCATGTGCAGGATGACACGGTCTACATCGTAGTTATCATGGATCCTCAGTATCAGTAGATGTTGTAGGAGGTTCCTGAGTAGGAACCTCCAGTCTCTTGGTTGGATGATCGAAGATGCTCTCATTAATCACCTCATAAGCTGGCCTCAGTGCCAGTGCTGTGGTATGGTCCCTACCATGAAAGCAACCAAATCCTCCTTGGGACCAGTCATGTGAATAATATTCTCTGAATGGGAACATTAGAAATAGATTCAAAATGAATTAGAAAAGAGTTTAACAAAGAAACTAATGGAAATTTACCAACTTTTGATATCATGAAGCTCTCTAAAGTGCTTGGTGAGATAGAGTATAGACTTCATTCTATACTATTGCTCATACTCGAACTGATATGAAAGATGGAATCACATCGTAGGTATACCCTGGATACGACACTCTTCTCGTCTAACCAGTGGTCGAGAATGTCAACATGTTATACGTGCCAGTCCTCGTCATGCCTCATAATCAGCATCAACTCATGAAGCTTTTGTGTCTGTGGTGACAGAAATGGAATGAGATGAACACAACCAAAATGGCACATGACTCTATCAGGGTGATTCCACTCAATAATATGAAAGTTAATGAGCGACACAATAACCCTAGAATTATAAATTCCAGTAGTGCAGTATACTGACAACTGATCCAATATAGCCCAATATGGAATCTATGTAATCTAAAATGACATGTCAGATTTGTAAAAAGGTTCCTTAATAAAAACCAAAACGGATATTATTATTAAATTGGATAGACAATGAAAGATTGTATATGCCAACGTGCTTGTACCCAAGTGGTATAGGCTCCTGCTTGGCATCCGAAAGACCCAGTATTGCATCTGGGCAGGGACGAATTTCTGGGGGGGGACTATAGCAACACTGTAGCAGGGCACTGTAGAAATTGTGGAACTGTAGAAGCGGTGACACTATAGCAGCGAAGTCACTGTAGCAGGATTGTAGGGGTGGCGGTACTATAGCATGCACTTTAACAGCATGTGTACTGTAGCAATACTATTCACCGAACGGCCCTTTTGGCCAAAAAATGGGCTTTCAAGACTATTATTCAGTCCACTTGGTCTTGGGACTTCGAGATATGTAATGAGTCTCCCTCTACCCAGTCAAAAGTGGTATTTGCATTAATAATAAAATGAGGCTTCGAACCCAACCTTTAAAAAAATAGATTACATATACCTACCTAGATAGGAAGCAGACTGTCCAACTTGAGATGGTATACACCCAAATGGTGTGTCAGAATCTTTTCAAAGTTGTGTTTTGGAGTCCACATGTAAAATAAAACATAAAAAGTGATAAATAATAAGAAATTAAATTCAATAACTCCTACTAGAATCAGAAACCAATACAGACGAGTGGTCATACAAGCGTCCACAAGGAGCATCATGCAACACCTCTATAGGCACTGAATCTCCATTAAGATCAGGGAAGATTACGGGGATGCACTCCCATGCCTATATCTGAAGAAGTATGACACATCCCCCGAGATCTGTGTGGTCTGCGCGACATGCCGTTCATAATTCCCTACATGTGTAAGCTAAGAAGAACGATCCCCTACTATACGTCCTTTCCCGATCAAAGTCCTCTAGTAGGGATAGATACATCATGTGCACATGCTTCCCAGAGTGATCAACACACAAGGTCCCTCTAATGATCTGTAATATGTATGCACGAACATCACACATTATACTATTATCATCATAATCATCGGGTAAATTCTGAAAGTCTATCTCAAGCCAGGGCATAAATATCGATCCTCAATCTATATCCCTAGGGTTGTCCAAAATGTCGGTGCCTATACATCTTTGAACTAGGTCAGGCCAGTATGCATGGGTGGGTCTAATAACGACATCCCCCTAGATAGGAAGACCGAGAAGAACTACTAAATCCTTGAGGGTGATGTTCTTCTTTCCCTCAGGTAGGTGGAATGTGTGTGTCTCTATCGCCACCTCTCCAGGGGGGAAGCGAGCAGGAGATGGTCAACTAATTTGAATTCAGATACTACAACACCTTAGAATCCATAATGGTGGAGGTATGGAATAATAGTGGGTGGAGGAAGCCTTTGATGAAAACTATTCACTCGATGCACCCTGATTTTTCAAACCACACCATCTTGTAGCACCACCTGAGAAATATGCTCATCCTTCCCAGTGAGTAGTATAGTATCCTCCATCTGTATCTAAAGAAATGAAATGAGTCATAAGTGTAAAATGTGAATATAACTTTATGGTCAACAAAATGTTATAACATGTAGAATGCAAGACATGCCATGTTTATTAACATAGTTCAATAAGATATTTTTATCAAAAGAAAATGACATGTATTCATGTTTATAAAAGAAAAATTGTAAAGTGTTCTTGCAATATGTTTTTACCTAGAAAATGGTGTTTTGTAAAATTTTGTTTTATATATTAAAAAATGTAAACATTTTTTCTTTGTTATCGAAATGATTATTATAAAATGGTGTGCTTTTTAATTTATGTATCATTACCCACATGATGGAATGTTTCATGATTATTTTATCACATGCTTTCTTTCTTCTCCCTTTCCACCTTCATCACCTTATTTGACTTCTTCGGCTTCTTTGAATTCTTCACCTTCTTCTAATTCTTCGCCTTATTCGAATTATTCACCTTCTTCAACTTCTTTTCCTTCTTCGATTTCTTTACATTCTTCCACTTATCAGTTATGGAATTGTTTATGCTACCACTATCATCATTTTCACCATTCCTCCTACACCATTTTTTATTTCCCACAAATTATGTCTTGAAGTTCACTTAGGGTTACATAATAAGATGTAATAACCAATATTGTTGGTTTTGTACAATATGAAGCTCCTTGCTCAGTTTGAATAACCTCCCCATTGTAGCACACATATGAAAACATGGATCTCTATGTCAAAACTGTTTTTTGATAAAGATTTTGATAGTGTAACTAATATTGACAGTGACAGTTGATCATTTAATCTTTATTATACCGAAATTTTAGAATTCCTTTTTATAACCTAAAATATGATACTATTGATTTGTTATATAAAATTTATTAGAATATCAGTAATATCATGTTTTGTAAATTCAGGTAAAAAGAAGGTAAAACACCAAATTAGTTTAATTACCATTGATAAAATGACAATTATGATCATATAAAGTTAAATAGAGAAGAACAAAAACATTTAATAATTTCATATAATTTACAATATGAGAATTTCATAATGGAGACAATACATCATTATGGTTGAGAGAGTGTGAACTCAACCCAAAAATGTAAGGGAATCATTTACGGTTTTGACCTTATTGATGGCATATGGTGCATATCAAACCTTTCCCTTCTTCTTGAGGGAAATCCATCTCATTCTACATCCTACTGGCCTTTGGTCTCCCATGGTTACGCAACTAGTTGATGTTAGGGATCACTATCATTTGGCCTTTAGGCATTGGGAAATATTGAAATCCCTAATAGGCATCCATGGTGAAACATAACAGTTAAATATTTTGTCCATCTGGTGTACTGGATCAACATATACTTCCCATGATATGTTCATAGAGGAACATGTTGTGATGACGTGTGTGCATGGAAACCGTAAGGCATAAAAGTTTCCATATTGACATTGTATCACTTATAGTAATACCACAATTTTTTCACTGATTCTATTTTTGATGGGGTCAGAATACTCTCGAAATTAAAATCGAGAGTCTTCTCGGCAGAAAATGCATACATGATAACCAGAAGCTTCTTCAATTTTCTTTTCAATCTCGCATTAAAATTACTTCTGTACATTATCCCTTATTGAATCCCATTCAAGGCTAGTTTTTTTTCTATCAACGAAGTACTTCACACAATGATAATAAATATCCTTAACTAGGGAAGTTATAGGTAACTTTCAAAGCCCCTTAGATACACCATTGATTCACTCCACAATTTTTTTGGTCATGTGTCTATACCTTTTCCCCAGTCATATGCCAATGTCTATTTTTCTTTTAGAATCTGCATCATAAAATCATTCACTTCTTGATTGACCTTCCATATTTTTTTAAAATGTTCTTAAAACCTACACTGATCTCGCTCATATTCTATACAAAAATAATTATACTTCGCATAAATTGATTTTTTCTTTACATTGAAATAGTAAAAATCAACAAAGACAATGCGTACTAAGCCTCATGATTGCTTTCTTCGTAGGTTATTTATGGAATGTTTTCTGCACATTGATAGAAATGTGTTTGACGCAGTACTGATGAAATGCATTTGGGGGTCTGCATGTATTAGGGTCCACATTGATTTCCTCATTGATTACTCAATGCCAATCAGATATCAAACTTACACACTGAATGTCAGTGAAATTGTTGTTGATAAATGCTAGAAAAGAACTCCATGATTCATAATTTTCCTTCTACACAATGGTAAATGCAAGCAAAAGAGGTGAACAATTTCCATCTTGGGTTGTCTCAATCAACAATATGACCTTATATTTTACATACAGAAATGTTTCATCAATATTTATGAACGGTTTGTTGAAACAAAATCCAAATATGCATGGGAGGAATGCCCAAAATAGCAGATAAAATTGAACACGAGGTGGATCAAGTCAATTATCATGAGACACATGTTTGTTCGTATGAAGATGGAGTACAACTTGGTTTTTGTGTCTCAGAATGGATAGTAATTTCAGCAACACCCAATACGAGTCATCCCATTCACTATAGACCTTCAAAATTGTCTTTTATCTCGCCATACATGCCGTATTTTAAGAAATCTTATAACCAATAGAATTTTGTACCCTATCTTGAACAAGGGATATAGGAACATATTGTCATGTTCTAATCATCTCTACGATAATGGATGACACAAACTTAACATCCAATGAGGTATGATATTGTGTTAGATTTGACTGAACGCAAGTATGAGTTGCATAAATATTCAATATTCTCCAACATCCAAATGCAATGTCTAGAATCTTTCTCAAGTGGAATCTACAACCATCCCCATACTTGTTACACCATATGAGGTATTTTTTAAGACCTGATTCTTGAACTATATATCTACAGTGCCTCTCAATATGAAACCTCTTTATTATATTCATTAATGCATCTTTACTTGGAAAATTACTTCAAACATCTAAGGGTTTTCAAAGATCACTGAGCCTATATGATACAACTCCGAGAAACTCAATTGTGGATGTGAGAACATTGCATTCAAATTCATGAACACATTTCATTACTACTGACCAAGATGCAAAGAGTGGTTGATGATTTATTGTGGGTTGAGGATGCTATACAACTAATGAATTTCTAGAAACATTCTCCCAAACTTCCACTGATCCCTCCTTATCATCACTGTTATCACCATCTATTCCATCATTTTGAAAATCCTCGTCATAAGTCTAATTGAGATGCATATCATGGAGATCATTGAGTCTGTCCTCTTCTGCATCTTTTGGAATAAGATCAATTTCAAGTGGCGGAGCTTCAACCACTCTTGTAAGTATACTTCTTCGTATAACTAGATAGTGTTGTTGTATATTAGAAACATCAACACATAAATCCGTCAAGGGACCATCAGACCATTGGGAAAATAAATTTTTTGCTTGGACCCATTGCACATCAGTAAGCAATGGATAACCTAGATGCCACAATGTAGCTTAGAATTTTAAATGCCTATAGCTCGTAGACTTGATCTCATGATCAGGACCTAGATTTAAGGAACTATGAATTCAATCTTAAAGGTCTCTTAGGGTTACAAAATTAGTTGTACTAACTATTGTTGTCGGCTGTATACTATAAGAAGATCCTTTCTCAAATTGAATAACCTCCCCGTAGTAGTACACATAGGAAAACATGACCCTCTACGTCAAAAATTTGTTTTGATCAATATTCTCATAGTGTTGTCACGATCCATCCTGGAGGGTCACATCTCGTGACTACCCTATGTCAGCCTCCGATAGACCAAGGGGTGGTGACTAGCACCGAGTAGGAATATCCCACAAATGGGAGGCATTTTCTTAAGTACCTATACACACACACACACACACACACATCTCCAAGCCCAAAATTATGAAATGTAAAAACACTATGTAAATAATGCATGCATACACTAAGACAACAACCACATAGTACGAAAGTTAGAAAATTGGAGAGTAAACAAGGCTAGAATATAATCCCACCAAAAGAAAGATACTTTCAAGTGAATGTAAAAGTTTCTGAGACTCGTTCATAGAAAATCACACCTAAAGGGTAGGTCTAGGACAACCGTATGAAGCCGTAGGAGAACACCTCACTTATTTGATCACTATAAGCACCACCTAGTCTGGTTCCACCTAGGGATCCATCAAAGCATTGATTTTCTGTGTAAGACATGACACATGTAGAAAAATCCCATTCTGAGTTGAGTAAAAAAATATCTAGTAGGGGACTACAAAACCATAAAATAAATACCATAAAGGAAACACACATTGTACACCACAAAGGAAACACACAAAGTAAAATACAAAAGAAACACATGACTTATAGTCAAAATGGTCAGCTCATACAGGTATAAGTCTAAATTACAAAGAGAGGGATTTTCAGTTGTATTCTAAAGATCTCTCAGTCTCCATGACACTAGAAGTGTCAACAATGCATAGAACATTGATGGCACACAAAGTGTTGATGGATCACAGAGTGTCGATGGTGCATGGAGCGTCGATGATGCAAAAAGCATTGATGTCACATGGAGCATTGATGGAGCACCTAATATCGATGGTGTACAATGCATCTATGGCACAAATAGCGTTGATGGGTCATGCAACCCCCAAGTAACGTAGTCACCAAGATCACATAGTCACAACTAGCAACATGATTCTGCTCATAGCGCGCTTGTTTTAGGAGAAACTACTCCTCAAGCCATTAGGCCATAAACCAAATTCCACAAAAACTTACATATAGTATCTCAAAAGGTTCTTATTCTCCCAAGGGTCCCAATGCTACAAACATCTCATCAAACGGACACATATTTTGAAAGTTACGATGATTTTTCTGAGAAGGTCTAAACTAGGTCCATGCAAGGTCCGATCTGACCCATCAGACCCGACCTAATCCGGTACGGCTGACCTGACCCGACCTATTTCAGCCCTTTTCGAACCATTTCGGCCCATTGGGTGCGGTCCACTGGGCAGGCTGGACCCAGATTGCTGGGCATTGGGTCGTGTCCACTAGGCCGCTAGAGCGGTCTGGCTTATCCGATCTGGCTCGTGCTGTGGGCTGGTTTACTCCATTAGATATGACCCTCCATAGTCAAATCCCCATCGTCCACGCGTTCCAACCTAATTGCATGGATATCACGTCACACCCCGCTAACGCTACGGCCCCCATGTACCCGTCGCCTCCACTCTACGTGACTCCGAGCCAAATCTCATTACCGCCATCTTGACCTCCTACCATGACCCTTGTTCACTGCACATTGCATCCTCCACTGCAGGCTCCCTCTGATGTGGTCCCTCTTGGACCATGTCCCACCACCACCGCCAGCCGCCCTATCAGTGGCCCATCCTATCACGCTCCGCTTGGCCTATCCTCCCTTCTTGGGCTGGTGCTGCCTCTGCCGCCAACCACCCCGCTGGTGGCCTTGCCCTACCGCGCTCCACCTGAACCGGCCGAAGGTATCCATCATGCAATAACTTATGAAATTTGGATCATCCTATTCATGGGTTGGTCTAAATTTGTTTTCTGAATATATGAATGAGGAATAAAAATAATGAAGAGATTAAATGCCCAACCTTGTGGTTGGATTGGTCATTAAAGAAGAATAGAGGTTCATGTCATCATCGATCCTCGATCCACCAAAATCATTCATCAAGAGAGTTTCCCTCCATGCCTTAGAGGAATTATAGGGTTATGATGATAACCCTAAATTCCTGAAAATGGATTCATTAAAAAGAAAAACTCCGATGTTTCCAATAAAATATTTTTATTTAAATATTTTAATGGCGGTTACGTCCAACCTCAAAATTTCATAGTCTACCTATGACGATTGATATTAGGCCCCTTCTAAGGTAAATTCCCTTATTTGAATGATACAATGTCTTCAGATTTCTGATCTGGTCAACTGTTTAGAAGTTATTCATGTTTAAAGAAGAAAATTATCACACGCTTTATTAAAAACTAAAAACTTTCACCGTATAATTCCAAGAACATCGGGCCTTAGAATCTCATGCCATCTCAGCGCATGGTCTCAAAATTTTTCCAATAAATTTATGAAAATAAAACTGATGAATATCAGAGTCATTGTATTCTTCTTACCATAGGTATTTATGTCCTCGAATGCCAAAACAAGGGATACCCAAGTGCTCTCCTAGAGGTTCCCATGTTGCCACCGAACATGCACCAAAGGAATCAACTTACCACTAAGGATCCTATCCCATCAATCCTTGATCTCCATTGGGTACTCCGCTAAAGTTACCCCATCGTCAATGTCCAGCTTTCCCCAGTCAATGACATGTGATGGATCATGCACATACCTACTCTACTGCAACACGTAGAGGAAATCACACATCTGATGCAACTATGGGGGATGAGTTAGGTGGTACAACACCTAGCCAACTCTACTTTGAATCAAAAAAGGTTCAATGTATCTTGGAGATAATTTTCCACCCCGACCAAATCTCCATAATCCCGGTCAAGGTGAGACCCAAAGGAAAACATGGTCTCCCTCCTCAAACTTCATAGGCCTCTATATCTTGTCAGAATATAACTTCTATCAGCTCTATGCAGTCCTCATCAGCTCCTAGATGATATGTACCTTCTCAGTGGTAGCCCATAACAACTCTGGACCCATGAGTGCTTACTCCCCTGGGTCCGTCCAGCATAACGGTGACCTACATAGTCTCCCATACAAGGCCTCAAACTTTTCCATACTAATGGTGGAGTGATAGATGTTATTGTATGCAAAATCCAACAGTTGTAGGTGATCTTCTCAACTGCATCCAAAGTCTAAGATGAATGCACATTGAATGTCCTCAATAACTTGGATAGTCCTCTCCATTTAGCCATCCATATGGGGATGAAACACAATTCTCAAGCGTAACTGAGTCCCAAAAACCTCCTAAAATCTCTTCTATAACTAGGATGTGAAACACACATTATGATTTCAGATGATCTTAGATGACACGACATGAAGAAGAACTATATCCTGCACGTAGAGGCATCCCAAGCTCTCTATTAAACTCTGCTCATGGATCGGTAGGTTGTAGGCTGAATTGGTGAGTCGATAAATGATCACCTCGAAGGTATCATTCCCCCTAGAAGTCCATGGTAAACTCATCATGAAGTCCATCGATATCCCATCCCACTTCCACCATGGATCCTTAAGTGGTTGGGTCAAGACCACTGGAACCTTATGCTTATCCTTCACTTGCTGACAACTTAGACATCAAGAAATGAACTCTGCCACTTCCTTCCTCATCCCTGACAACCAGAACTGACTTCGGAGGTCTTAATACATCTTTTCTACTCCTAGATATATTTCCAAATGGGATGTGTGAAACTCCCTCCTAACCTCCTCCCACAACATCACTGGTACTATAGTGTATGCTCTGAAGAGAACGATGTGGTCCCCACCTATCAAATATCCATTAGGGTAATGCCCCATGGACAACTGAGCATGTAAGGTCTCATAGTCGATAGCCCTAAGTTGCGCCTCCCTGACTTGATATAAGAGTGGAGGGGTGACAACCATCGACATGAGGTAAGATGATCCATCATCATCCAAAAAAGATATCTATAACGCGACCAACTGCTATGAAACCTCACTTAGAAACTGAAAGATGGATCTCAAGATGAGGGTGTCTGCCACTATGTTCCCCTTACCAAGAATATAGACAATCTCAATGTTATAGCTTAGAGGAAATCATTCCATCGACTCTATCTCAAGTTTAGATCCTTCTGAGAGAAGATATACTTGAGTCTCTTGTGGTCAGAGTAGACGGTAAATCTCTCACCCATAAGGAAGTGTCACCATATCTTCAATTGAAAGACTACCACTGCCAGCTCAAGATATTGGGTCATGTAGTTTTTCTCATGTGGTATCAACTGTTTTGAGCCATAGTCAATCATTTCTTTCCCCAATATCAGGACACAACCAAGTCTAGTCCCTGATGCATCATAGAACACAACATACTCAAAACCCTCATATGGAAATCTCAAGATAGGAGGGCTCATCAACCTCTACCATAGCTATTGGAAACACTAATGGAACTTCTCTGTCCAAACAAAAGGATACCCCTTCCATCTCAAGGCCATCAAGGGTACTGGTTATCTAAAAAAGCGTAATAAAAACATCCGATAGTACCCAGCCAAAACGAGGAAACTTCACACCTCAATAACACTCATGGGTGTCTCCCAAGAATGAACCACATCAACATTCACTAGATCTATTGCAACTATTGCCTCTAAAATGATGTTTCCTAGAAAGTGGACCTCCCGAATCTAGAATTGATAATTCAAGATCTTCCCATAAAGATGGCTCTCTAAAAGTGTGTCTAGGACCTTCCTCAAGTGTATCGCATGCTCCTTCTCGGATTCTAAGTACACTAGGATGTCATCAATGAAGACCACGATGAACCGGTCTAAGTAAGGTTGGAAGATCCTGTTCATTAGTCCCATGAACATTGCTGGGGAGTTCATCTTGCCTAATAGCATCACCGTGTATTCGTAGTGGCTGTAACGAAATCTGAATGTTATATTCAGGATGTCCTTATCCCTTACTTAAAGCTGGTGATAGCCTGATCTGTGCTCTATCATTTAGAACCACCTTTCTCCCTTCAGCTGATCAAAGAGGTCATCAATGTTTAGCAGTGGATACTTGTTCTTCATGGTCACCTGGTTTAGGAACCAGATGTTCACACATAATCTCAAGATCTAATAATCCTTCTTTTGATACTAAACTGCGGCCACCCAAGGTAAAACAATGGGTCTTATAAATACCTTCCTCTGCAACGTCCTTTAACTGCACCCTCAACTCATGAAGCTCTGTAGGTGCCATTTGATATGTAGGTGTAGATATCAGTCCTGTCCCAGGGTAAAAATCAACGCAGAAGTCTACCACCCTATGGGGAGGTAATCCAGGGACATCCTCAGGAAAGACATCCACATACTCCTCCACCACTATAGAAAACTAAGGACTCATATCATCTACTATGCTGAGGGTCAGGCTAGCCCATTGATGTGTAATTAGCTACACCCTCCTATGCGTAAGTCCTTTCTTTTTTGTGTGTGTTTCCTTTTCACAAAAATGGAAAAAATGGCCCCATAACTATGAACACAATACACTCTACACCTAAAACAGTCAATCAGGGCATGAACTATGGATAACCAATCCATACCAAGAATGACTTCGAAAAGGCATCGATGCTACCACCAAGATATCCCAAGCAAAACTCTCTCCTGGGAGTAAGGGAACACTATTGGTACTAGTGTGTGATCGTAAAATATTTCCCCGTAGAAGTATCTAAGCATAGGGATTGAGTCAATGGTTCCACTAGAATCTATGAGTCTCGAACAAGGGTCGTGATGATAAAAGAGTGACTAGAACCTATGTCTATAAAAACTACATCTAGGGTGGAAAAGACATAGATCGTAACTCTAATCATCTCCAGAGCACCGGGGTCATAAGCCTCCATCACTTGAATCTAGCCTCATCCCAATCTATCAGCTCCATAATCCCATGGAAGACCACCTGGGGGTGTTGTTGGTAGTATGTCGAACCTCCACCCACCACCTGCTGCTCTACCTACTCCTTTGTCATGAACACTACCCTACAAGACACCCTGATCCTGCCTCCTCCTCTACCTCGGGGGTCCCTCAACCCTCTCCTGGTCATCCAAATCGTGAGTTGGGAAATCTTGATTCAAATGTCCCCGACCACCGCACGAGTAATAGAACCTATCCTTTAGCTGACTCGCTCATCCCAGGAGCCCCACACTACTGATCTCATATCCTGGGGTCATCCCCTAGAGTTATTGATCCCTTGGGTCCCTACTTCTACTGTCATCTACCTACCACAAAATACTCGTCTACCCGGTGCTAGGTGGTAACTCCCACTACTGGCGTCTGCTCCTCCAAAAATCTTTCCAATAGCAGGGCTTGCTCCAGTACCCCTGCATATATATGGATTCAAATGGATATTGTAAACACCCTGATCTCCCAACATCTCCCAAATCTAAGGTCTAGACCCTAAAGAATGTGTCCTACACCATATCCAGGGATTAGTGAGAATGATCCATAAACCTTACCAAGTACTCCTCTACTGTCTGACTGCCCTAATATAGATACAAGATTTCTTGTATACACACTGAGTGTAACATCGCCAGAAATAAATTCTCCCTGAAGAGGTTCTCATAGCCGGACAAAGAGAGAGTTGTCTCATCATGTATGTCGATTACTAAGATCCACCATTTCCCCAATGAAGCCTGAAGAAGGCTTGCGGCTAGAACTTCCATCTGGTCGGAATGAGTCCTCCCAAGGTGGAAGACACAAGTAACTGCCTACATCTATTCCTTGACTATTTGGGCGTCTGGATTAGCCCTAATCTTGGGAGGTCATTGCCTTTGAAACTCATGTTGTGCACTTAGCCTACATGAATCCTCAATCGGTATTACTGGTAGTAAGAACTATTATCTATGTGATGGTGATGTTATTAATATTTTCATATCTTTTTAAATACCCCCTTTACAGATTTTATATGAAATTTTCATAATTTGTGTTAAATATTAATGTTTAAATATTAAATATATTTTTTGAGCACTATTTGAATTTATCCAGATTCACGCCTGTTTAATGTTTTAACAATAACTATCACCCTACTTATCCATATTCTGTGATTCATGTTATGTAGGGCTACCAATTCCATGTCCAACATTTCATTAGAAGTCACCTTTGATAAAATCGTCCATTTAGAGGGTCATATGGACCACACAAGAAGGCCCAAGGAAACTGTGAAGAAAGTGGACCATATATGAATGTTGAGTTACTGGGCTCACTACAGAAGTCCAAATACCTTAATTCTCCTCCCACGTTCGGAGGACATTTCATGGAGTCCATGATAAAACTTTCAGAACCCAATAACAAATACATGGTGCCCAACTGATGCATTGAAGTCCATCCCACCATTCTGGCCAGAAATTACAAATAGCACACTAATATTGCAATTTCTCCTGATATAAACATCCATTAGAGCTGAGAATTTTCAGCGTGAAAGAGGAGATTCGGGCGGCCAACTTTTTTGAAGAAAGTATTTTTATTTGATGGAATATACCTATTACAAAACCCATTCACATTATGGACTTAGAAAAAGTCTGTATTGAAATGGACAGGTCAGAATTGTTTACTAAAACCGCCATAACATTGGATCAATAAGTCAAATGTCTGCCAAATGTTTACAGTAGACAGAATATATTTTTATATACAATGTTGAAGAAGGATATTTCTCAAGATTCAGATTTCTGGATGTCCATATCGGTGAGCCAAGTGGAGGGGTATTTCTGGAATGTAAACAGTCCACCACCTTGGGCTATAAATACATCCCCCCTCTCCTTTCAAAAGGGTTGGCAGTTCAGCATTTAATAAGGAGTTTTGGCATTACTAGATCCCTGAAAAGATTCTGGGAGGATATGCTTTGATCTTGTTTCAATAAGAGATGCCTCTCCTCCACTTCTCTTTCATGTTTGTTTCTGTTTGATTTCAATTGTAATTGTGTAACTTTGTTTTCATTTCAATCAAATTTTAGTGCTTGTTTCTAATTCAATACCTCTTATTCTTCTCCACCATATGTAGTATAATATTAATGGTCTTAAAATAGTTTGAATCATTTTAAATTACATTCCCTTATTTTTCTTCCTCATTCAATCTAAATTCCATTTTTGATTCTCAAAATCTATCGTGTTTGTGTTCGACACACTACTCTTTTCTTGTCCCTTTCTTTTTATAATATTTTTAAATAGTCACCATAAACATTAAACCTAGATTATAAACAATCCTAGTGGCTGAGTAAATCTACCATTGTGGTGAGTTGTAATTTGGGGATGTTAAGTGATTGAGAGTTTTTTATCGATGAGTATTCTTTAAATTAAAATTTTGTATGTTAAACTTAATATGTCATGGATTAATGATATGTTTTGTGAAACAAGTGGTTTCCATGGATTATTGGAACCATAAACACACTAACATATAGAAGTTTTGATTTATAATAGAAACCTAAGTTCTGTTAATTCTTGGATTAATTTCACACTTAGGAATTCTAATCAACGTCAACTTATGACATGAGAGTTAATTTAATGCAATACAAAGCAAGGCTCAAGGATATCACAAGATTAACTCCTTAATAATGAACTCACCCCAATAATTATATATTTTTTAAATCAAGAATCAACCATCAATCATTTAAATCTATCTCTACAAACAAACCCCACCAATCAAAATACAATCAACTAAAAACAAATGACTATTACAAAGTATCATCGACGAGGATTCAACCCGAGTGCTGCTATACACATTAGCAGAGCACCGAAACCTTGACCGGTCGATATGAGATAATCTTCCATGTGTTTAAAATGGCGCCGTTGCCGGGGATGGTGATTTATGTAGTCATTATTTTCAGGTTATTTTCAAAAAAACAAAAACAAAAAATAAAAAAAATTGAAAAAAAAATCACAAAGAAAAACCCGTCTTCGTCTTAAAAATCATACACTGAAAAAAAACACAAAGAAACACCCATCTTCCTATTTCTTCAAAAATATCTATGAATTTCCCATATCCTTCAAAACAATCTCTCGGATTTGTTTGACCCTAAAATTGATCGAACACTTTTCCAAATTAGGAGGAACATAAGAGATAATCAAATAATTAAAGAACCAGTCCTTGTCCAACCAGTGGAATTAGATATGGCCAATCTTAGGGAACAAAAAATAAAAGAACTTGTTGCCCCTGATATGAATTACCAACCTCTTGGTATTCAATATCCAAAAATAGAGGCTGACTTCAAACTCAAATCGGGTTTTATTCATATTCTTCCTCATTTCCACAGGCTAGCCGGTGAGGATCCACATCTCCACCTTAAAGAGTTTCAAGTAGTGCGCTCTACTATGAAGCCTCAAGGGGTTTATGAAGAACAAATCAAGCTTCGAGCATTCCCTTTATCCCTAGCTAATACTGCTAAGTCATGGATTTACTACCTACCTCATGGTTCTATAAACACATGGAATGACATGATGCGACTATTCTTAGATAAATTCTTTTCTGCTTCTCGTACTGCTTCTATCCGAAAGGATATAAGTGGTATCCATCAGTTACCAAGTGAATCACTCCATGAATACTGGGAGAGGTTCAAAAAGCTTGTTTCAACATGCCCACACCACCAAATCCCTGACCAAATCTTGATCCAATACTTCTATGAGGGGTTATTGGCTATGGAGAGAACTCTCATAGATGCTGCAAGTGGCGGTACTCTTGTTGATAAAACTCCTGCAGCTGCAAGAGATCTCATAAGTAACATGGACGCAAAAACATAAAAATTCAATACTCGAGCACATGATCAAGTCAAATAAGCCCAAGATAATCAATCAATTGATCCTAACAAGATGACCGAGTGGATGAGTGAACTTATAGGTCTTTTGCGACAACTATCTGTGGCTACCAAATCCCCAACCTCGTCTTCTCCATAATCAATGTTTATTGGACCTGTCAAAAAAATGTGAAATCTGTAACACTCCATCTCATACAACTAAAAAATTTACACAAATTTAAGAGGATACCTCAGATTCATCTAGACCAATGGAGCTCAATGCAGCATATTCTTAGAGGAACACCAACACTCAACTATCAGGTCAATTTGTTAGAAACATCAACCAACCTCACTCTGAGCCCTTCTCCTCTAACATTAACCAAGGATTCAGGTATGGTAACCCCATGTCTCACCCCCATCAATTCCATCTTTAAAACCCAAACCTAATCCAATATGGTCACGGTGGTGGTAACATCCATCAACATTATCATTTTATTCCTCAACCTCAAAGGAACAATCCTCCTCCTGGATTCCATTATCCTAGTGAGCCTTCCCAATTTCAAAACCATTACAATCGATTTACCAAGAACCAAAATCAAGGAAATCCCAATCCGGGACAAGCCTCTTCTACCAAGAAACCATGGGAATGTGCAGTGGAAGATCTTTCCTCCTTCACCCGTTCTAGCCTTAAAAACATTGAAACTCAAATAGGTCAACTTGCATCCCACCTGAGCCAGAAACAACAATCAAATTCTTCCCAGCTCCCAGCTCAACCATTACCCTACCCCAAGGGTAATGTAAGTGCAGTTGCACTTAGATCAAAAAAGAAACTTGCTATGCCTCAATATAAATCCCCAAACCCTCCTTTGAATGTTGACATAGAAAACGAAAATAAAAGAAACTTGAAAAGGAAACTGAATCCATTTCTTCACCTCCTTTTATTCCACTTAGGAATCCAATTCCTTTTCTTCAAGCTATTTCTATACCAAGGACATCCTTTGAACCTAATTCTGAAATGCTCGACATGTTTAGACGTGTTGAAGTCAACATTCTCCTCTTAGATTCCATAAAACAAATTCCTATGTATTCCAAGTTTCTCAAGGAGTTGTTTACCCACAAGAGGCAACTTAGGACTTTTGAAAATGTTTCCACCCAGCAGTCTATTCCGATAAAGTGAAAAGATCTAGGGACCTTTACGATTCCATGAAAAATTGGAACTTCCAACTTTGATGATGCACTCATAGACCTAGGAGCCTCAATTAATGTCATGCCCAAATCCATATTCTCCAACCTTGGTCTAGGTCCCTTGCACCCAACTGGTGTTGTCATTCAGTTAGCCAATTGAAGCACAACCATTCCTAAGGGAATAATTGAGGATGTTGTTGTTCGAGTCAATGATATTATCTTCCCTACTCATTTCTACATCCTTGACATTGAAGGTGAGACGAACTCTTTTCGATCTCCCCTAATTCTAGGAAGACCATTCCTCATGACTGTGAGAACCAAGATTGACGTCCATTCAGGCATCTTATGCATCAAATTCGGTGACCAATGGGTCAAGTTCAATATTTTCCAAGCCATGCGATACCCATCTGAGGATAACTCTGCATTCTCAATTCATGCTTCTGAGTACACTTCTGAGAGTTAATTGAACCCCATTCTATCATGTTCATCTTATTCTAATGACAAAGGATCTGTAACACCCGAGATTTTTATGAGTAATATTTTGTTTTTATATCATCAAAGGAATCTTTCACTACAAACTTTCTTGGCTTACTTTACACGCAATCACGACCTTCCTCGATAGCTTGCGTCGTACGCAATACTGAGTTTCACTAAACAACGATATGCTATTAAAATATTATTAAAACTAGCCGTTATGAATAGTAATAACCACTTTTTGAAATTTTATAAATTTTATTTATCAAAATGGACTTCATTTTTGGATTCGGAATATCGAAATTAGCCTAGGGTGAAATTTTGGTATTTTTCTGAAAACTTTCAATTTTTGATGAATAGTGAAACCACTAAGTGGTAGGTTAAAAACTGAATTTTGCATAAAACTTAATTTTACCGCTTCTGTGAATGGAATTTCGAAAATCCGACAGACACGGTTGATATCAGTAAGTAAAATGTGGTTCAATGAGATAAAAATAATTTTTTGGTGAATAGTAACTTTTTACTTTTTTTACCACGGTTAATAGTAAATAGGGTAACTAAGGGTAAATATGATATTAATATTACCCTAACACATGTCCTAATTCTATTGGACATGTGTAATTCAACCGAAAACAAACATAGGAATAAAATATGACCATTTAGGCCCACTTGGATTAGATTAGGACATTTATTATTAATTTATTTAAAGAAGGGTTAAAATAGTTAAAATCAAAGTTTAATAAGTAAATCATTTGTAATATGGGGTTATACATAAGATTAATTCGACTATAAATATTCATTAGAAATCTAAGAAGCTTTACTACATAATGGTATTTTATTTGTAATTTTTAGACATTAAATAATTTAATTTATTTATGACACAATGATGATGCAATAATTATCTTATTAATGAAATATTGACATAATTGATGTTATAAACACCAAAATAAATGTAATTTGAGACTTTTTATGAATTAAACTAATTTTCTAGGTTACTATGATATATTAGTGTTGATTTAATCAACTTGGGTCGAACATATAATTCTGTTATGACTTTCAAAAAAATCATATATCAAATAGTGTCAAAATTGACACAAAATAGTTTTTAAATCAAATATTATATTATTAATTGTTATTTTATTCCTAAAAATCTAAGGTTGGGACAAATAACTTAGATAAGGATATATATATTAATAATAAACAATTTGGGGTTCGTTTGGCATGTTATAGTAAGTGTATTAACCATATAGTGAAAGAAAACAAAAAGACACGGTAAAAGTTAAATTAATTAACTTAGAGTTAAATCTAATTGATAAGTTTAAAATAATACCCTAAACTTGTCTAAATCCTATTGGTTGATAGGATTTTGACCCATCCCCACTTTAGCTTCGAAACAAGACCCTTTGGAACCATTATAAACCGATTTTGACTTTAATATAAAATAATATTTTGAGATATTCCTAAGGTGCCCCTCTCCTCCCTTATAAAAGGGCACCTCCTCCCCCTCCTCCTCACACCAAATTGAGCACTCAAGCTCGGACAACCCCTTCCATTTTCTCCTCTCCACTTCCCTAGAATAATCCTAGAGGTCCTGATCTTCTTCAAAGACCAATCTTAGTTCCCTAAGTGGAGGATTCAAAGAGGCGTTCCAAAGAAGAGGTAATATCCATTACCGATCTTTTCAATTTCTTTCTTCTTCAACTTCTTCTTCTTTAGTTGTTTCATGATAAAGTAATAACATCAGTATTACTTACATACTGATATGTTTTTATAAATATGAAAAAACCCTAATTCACCTTCTATCCATCCTATGGAAAAATGAAATCACCGCGCGTGCGTACGTACGGAATACCGTCTCCATGCCGTGGTGTAATCTATTTTCCACCATCACTTTACAAGGATGGGTATAATGGTGTAATGAGTAACTATTTATGATTATTATAAAGTAATATTGATACTGAAATAATATATATACACTCCAATACAATTCCACGATCATAGGAACGATATCATCACTCGTGCGTACGTACGGAATACCATCTCCACGATGTGATGTGACTCGTTCTACATGATCATCATTACATAGTAATTATATAGATGAATTGAATGAATAAATATGATATATGTTACACTAATACCATTCTGGATATAAGGTATATATAACCTTAAAATAAGAATAAGAATGTCTTCAGCAAAACACGCATAAGAACAAAAGGCAATAAAGACCCGAGTAACAAGTAACAATGAAATATTACTAACAAGAAGCTAAGAATATGACCATATATGATATCATATCAATATGTATGATACTGGAAGAAGTCAATAACATTATTTAAACCATTATACAGGAGCTTCGGACACGTACAAAGCAAATCGGACCTAAGGTAAGGGAAAATACCACAATCTCATTTTTATCCGAGATTGTTTATTCGTAAGTATTTACTAGGGTGTATTTTATCATCCACATCCATGTTCCCTCAATATGTAATATTGTTTCCATCCACTTACAATAGTTTAAATCCAATTTTACCCTTCGGTGAGTTTTTAGTAAAGAATATGAAAGGAATCTTTTGTCATTTTTTTTCGTACGAGGTACTTTTTGACTTTTCCGACAAAAGTATGAAGAATGTTTTTTTAACTTATACGGCATGAATGGATTTTTAAAAAATTATTTCCAAGAAGCTTCCTTTACAAGTTTTCAAGTTTATTTTTAATCAACTTCTTTTAGTTTATAATTGTATGACATGTTAATAAAGGAAAAGTGTTTTTGAAGTTGAAAAGATATTTTCCTCAAGAATGGAGTTCAAGTATTTTATCAAAATTATTTTCCATCTAAGATAATAAAAGGGTTCTGTTTTTATCCCTATTATTACATGGATTTGATTATGTTGTGATGGGAATATTTTTATGAATTCTTTTAGCTTATACGAATTATTTTATGATGTCATGTTGTTTAAGAATCCCATTTTTATTACATGGGTTATGCGATGATGTATGATTTGTGATTATGTGGCACACATAAGAAAGGATTCATTATAAGATGGGTGGGACCTATATCTCCCTCCAATTCATTGGGTAAAGATTTTATATCTCATGAGATAGACATGGCTGGAACGGAAGGTTATTTCGGTTCAGTGTTACAGGACTGAAACGAGGAGTGAACTCGGTTCTGAAAGGGACTTTGTCCACTAAGATAGTCTTGGAAATGAGTCATGACTAACAAGAAATGATTTTCCATGATTATGTGTGCATGCCACAAAGTTTCATGTTTTATGTTATGATTATGGGGATCTCATTTTCACTTCTATGATTTATTCCATGTTAAGATATTATGATCTCTTTTTCAGGTTTTGATTTTCAAAAAGATATGATATGATTTTTATTTTCTTTATTTGCCCTTGCTGAGGATTTGAGCTCACCCTTTTATGTTTTCTTTTCCCCAGGTCAGGAAGATGTATATTAAGTAGAATATGCTAAAAGGGACCCTAGATATGATGAAATAAATGGGAGACACTGTAGAAGATTTATGAACCAGTTGTTTATGTTTCCCAGTTTCTAAAGACACTATACCTATACGGTCATTTTTGGTTTTGTCATATGTTGTAATAAGTGTGCTTCTATTTTGAATTATTAACAATGTATGTAAATTATGGGTCGTTATAGTTGGTATCAGAGGAAAGGTATAGTCAACCATTGGAAACTAGGATGTGAAAGCCTTAGTAAGAACCCTAAGGATAAGTCTAAGCATAGAACACAATCTTAGTGTTTTAGAAATGGCCTTGAATAACCTAGGATAAGACCTTAAGCATGAAAATTTTATTCTTGAATTATGTGGTTTTCCTATTATAATTAGTGTTGCTCACAGTATTCTTCTTGGTTTTAGTCAATGGCTGGAACCCGAAGGAACCGTGTTAATGCGGAATGCGATGGGCAATGCAATGATTGTCCCCCTGAGCACCAAACGATATGGGAGCTGGAATGCAAAATCTTGTAGCCATGCTCACACAACTTTCTCAAGCTATGAATCATGCAGGATTTCCAAACGAGAAAAGGAAGGAGCAACATTCTATTGAATCCTTCATGAGGCAGCGTCCACCTTCTTTCAGCGGGTCTACTGATCCATTAGTTGCTGAACAATGGATTAGTACTACTGAAAAGATATTTTCAGTTATTCAATGTTCTGAGCATGATAAAGTTATCCTAGCAGTGTATCGTTTGGAAGGAGATGCTGATCAATGGTGGAATATTATTAAGAATACGAGGAAAAGGGATGAAATTGAGTCTATGGAATGGGACGAGTTCAAGAACTTATTTTTCAATAAGTACTTCCCTCGTATTCTCCGAACAAAGATGGAGAAAGAGTTTCTTGAACTGAAGCAAAGGGATGATGAATCTGTTGGTACCTATGAAGAAAATTTTACAAGACTTGCAAGGTACGCTTCTGGTATTATTATCCAACCTGAGAGTAAGATCGATCGATTCTTTAGTGGCTTAAAACCAAGTCTTCGAAGGGCGTTAGCCATAAGGGACTTCAATAGCTACGAAAAAATCGTTCGATGTGCTCTCAAAGTCGAGATGGAGATTGGAGTAACCCATCAGTCACATGGGTTTGATAAGAAGAGGAAGATGGAATTCAAAGAAAAATATAAAGAGCACACGGAAAAGAAGATGAGCTTTTCCTTATGCTCAAAGTGTGGAAAGAAACATGGAGGGAGTTGTCTTAAATGGACAAGTAAATGTTTTAAATGTGGAAAGGAAGGTCATCGGGCATTTGAATGTCGTGATAATGGGAAGAAGATGTCTAATGACGCAAACAAAGGAAGGGATACACAGAATGAAACTACTACACTTCTATGTTTCAAGTGCAAGGAGATGGGGCATTATGCCAATCAATGCCCAAATCCAAGGGTTGATGATGATGGTCGACGTCAACAAAATCTTAAGGCTAAAGACAAAGGAAAGTCACATGCAATTTCTATCAGCGATGTGGAGTACGATAAAGAAGTGGTGAAAGGTACACTTACCATCCACTCTAAAGTAGAAAATGTTTTATTTGATTCTGGATCCACCCACTCTTTTATTTCTAAAGAATTTTCTAAGGGTATCACCGTATTACCTCAACAATTAGATGTTGAGTTAGCTGTGACAACACCTAATGGCACAACAGTCGCATCAAAAGTTTATAATTCTTCTCCGATCGAAGTTTGTGGGAAAGTGCTTCCTGCAAATCTTGTGATCCTTCCTTTAGTGGAATTTGATGTGATTCTTGGCATGGATTGGCTTTCTCTACATGGAGCTAATATCAATTTCCAAAGAAGGGAAGTCACATTTCATATTCCAGATCAATCTACGATCGTCTATCGATGCAAGGATGAATATAACCTTCCAGTTGAAATTTCTTCCATCTTATGGGTATTGATTCCACTAAATGAAGGGTATTTATCTCAAATGGTTGGTGAGAAACTCACGATTAAGAATATGCCCATTTTACGGGAGTTTGATGATGTCTTTCCGGAGGAATTACCGGGTCTTCCACCAAATTGTGAAGTTGAGTTTTCAATAGAACTCGTACCGGGTGCTTTGCCTATTTCAAAGACACCTTATAGAACGGCCCCAATTGAGTTGCAGGAATAGAAGAAGCAACTCCAAGAGAATCATGATAAGGGATTCATAGGCCCTAGTGCGTCACCTTGGGGAGCACCTGTTCTATTTGTTAAGAAGAAAGATGGATCAATGAGACTCTGCATTGATTGTCGAGAACTTAACAAGATCACTATCAAGAACAAATATCCTTTCCCACGCATTGATGACTTATTTGACCAACTACGTGGAGCTCAATACTTTTCCAAGATTGATCTTCGTTCAAGGTATCATCAATTAAGGGTCAAAAGGGAGGATATAACAAAGACGGCTTTCCGTACAAGGTATGGACACTATGAATTTATAGTGATGCCATTTGGTCTTACTAATGCCCCTGCTATCTTCATGGATCTAATGAATAGAGTCTTTAGAGACTATCTTGATCAATTTGTGGTAGTCTTTATAGACGTTATTCTTGTCTATTCAAAGAGCAAGGAAGAGCATGAAGATTACTTGAGAATTATATTGAAGACCCTGAGAAAGGAGAAGCTTTATGCCAGATTTACCAAGTGTGAATTTTGGATTCAAAAAGTTGCATTTTTGGGTCACATAATCTCAAAAGAGGGGATATCTGTGGATCCAGCAAAAACAGAGGTTATCGAAAGATGGTCGAGACCAACAACAGTAACTGAGATCCGAATTTTTCTTGGTTTGGCTGGATATTATCGACGTTTTGTAAAAGATTTTTCAGGATTATCTAATCCACTCACTAAGTTGACTCGGAAAGGAGTTAAGTTTGTTTGGACAGAGGAATGTGAAGAGAATTTCAAGGAGTTGAAAAGAAGGTTATCCAGTGCACCTGTGCTCACACTGCCTTGTAGTGGAGAAAGGTTTGTGATCTACAGTGATGCATCCAAGAAGGGATTGAGGTGTGTTCTTATGCAAAATGATATGGTGATAGCTTATGCCTCACGACAGTTGAAAATCCATGAGCAAAATTACCCAACACATGATTTGGAGTTGGCTGCGGTAATCTTTGAATTAAAGATTTGGAGGCATTACCTTTATGGTGAAAGGTGTGATATTTATACTGATCATAAAAGTTTAAAGTATATTTTCACACAAAAGGAGTTGAATATGCGTCAAAGAAGATGGTTGGAGCTGATTAAGGATTACGACTACTCAATCCATTACCACCCTGGGAAAGCAAACAAGGTGGCAGATGCATTAAGTCGACAAGACCATGCTAGTTTATCTATGATGAGGATCCCAAAAGATCCAATATTTATGGATTTACAAAGGATGGATCTTGGAATTATAATGGAAGGGGAAAAATCTTATCTTTCTCAAATGAATGTTCAACCATCTATACATGTGAACATTATAGAGGCACAGAAAGAAGATGTCGAGTTACAAAAGAAGGTGAGAAATGTTCCTGAATTCAACCTTGATTGTGATGGGATAATAAAGTTCCGGAATCGGGTTTGTGTTCCTCCCATCCCCTAATTAAAGAAGGAGCTGCTGGAAGAGGCTCATAGTTCATCATTCTCTATTCATCCTGGAAGCACGATGATGTATAGGGACCCGAAAGAGTACTTCTGGTGGGATGACATGAAAAGAGATGTTGCTGAATATGTCTCTCGATGCTTGGTTTGTCAACAAGTTAAAGCTAAGAGACAGAAGTCTAAGGGGATGTTACAACCATTACCCATACCCGAATGGAAATGGGAAAACATCACTATGGACTTTGTCACAGGACTTCCTAAAACATCCCAAGACAATAATGCTATCTGGGTCATAGTTGATTATCTTACAAAGTCTGCACACTTCATTGCAATTAGAGAGGATTTCTCTCTAGATCAGCTTGCCAGGATATATGTAAAGGAAGTGGTAAGATTTCATGGAGTACCACTTTCTATTATATCTGATCGGGATCCGAGATTTACCTCGAAGTTCTGGCGAAGTCTTCAGCATACTCTGGATACAGAGTTGAGTTTCAGCACTGCTTATCATCCCTAGACAGACGGTCAGTCTGAGAGAACAATTCAAACCCTAGAAGATATGTTGAGAGCTTGCTCTATGGATTTCAAAGGAGGTTGGGATCAACACCTACCTTTGGTGGAATTTTCTTATAATAATAGCTTTCACTCCAGTATTCAGATGGCTCCTTATGAACCTCTCTACAGAAAGAAATGCAGGACTCCAACTTGCTGGGATGAATTTGGGGAAAGAAAGCTATTAGGACCTGATCTCGTTGATGAAATGTCAGAAAAGGTCAGATCTATTCAACAACACATAAGAGCAGCTCAGAGTCGACAGAAAAGCTATGCCGACAACCGAAGAAAAGACCTAGAGTTTGAAGTGGGTGATAAAGTGTTCTTACGAATATCTCCCTGGAAGAGGGTTATGAGATTTGGAAAGAAGGGGAAGTTGAGCCCTAGATATATCGGTCCTTTCGAAATACTAGATCGTGTTGGGAAGGTAGCTTACCGATTGGCGCTTCCACCGAATCTCTCTCAAGTTCACGATGTGTTCCATGTATCTCTCCTGAGAAAGTACATACCAGATCCTTCACATGTACTCAGCTCAGAAGTTGTACCGCTCGAGCAAGATCTTTCTTATGAAGAACAGCCGATAGAGATTCTGGATCGTAGCGAAAAAGTCCTACGAAACAAGACCACTCGATTGGTGAAAGTTTTATGGAGGAACCACCAACTTGAAGAAGCTACGTGGGAGCTTGAAGATATGATGAGGGAGAAGTATCCTCATCTGTTTGTTACAAAGTGACGAATTTCGAGGGAGAAATTCTTTTTAAGGGGGGTAGAATGTAACACCCGAGATTTTTATGAGTAATATTTTGTTTTTATATCATCAAAGTAATCTTTCACTACACACTTTCTTGGCTTACTTTACACGCAATCACGACCTTCCTCGATAGCTTGCGTCGTACGCAATACTGAGTTTCACTAAACAACGATATGCTATTAAAATATTATTAAAACTAGCCGTTATGAATAGTAATAACCACTTTTTGAAATTTTATAAATTTTATTTTTCAAAATGGACATCATTTTTGGATTCGGAATACCGAAATTAGCCTAGGGTGAAATTTTGGTATTTTTCTGAAAACTTTCAATTTTTGATGAATAGTGAAACCACTAAGTGGTAGGTTAAAAACTGAATTTTGCATAAAACTTAATTTTACCTCTTCTGTGAATGGAATTTCAAAAATCCGACAGACACGATTGATATCAGTAAGTAAAATGTGGTTCAATGAGATAAAAATAATTTTTTGGTGAATAGTAACTTTTTACTTTTTTTACCGCGGTTAATAGTAAATAGGGTAACTAAGGGTAAATATGATATTAATATTACCCTAACACATGTCTTAATTCTATTGGACAAGTGTAATTCGACCAAAAACAAACTTAGGAATAAAATATGACCATTTAGGCCCACTTGGATTAGATTAGGACATTTATTATTAATTTATTTAAAGAAGGGTTAAAATAGGTAAAATCAAAGTTTAATAAGTAAATCATTTTTAATATGGGGTTATACATAAGATAAATTCGACTATAAATATTCATTAGAAATCTAAAAAGATTTCCTACATAATGGTATTTTATTTGTAATTTGTAGACATTAAATAATTTAATTTATTTATGACACAATGATGATGCAATAATTATCTTATTAATGAAATATTGACATAATTGATGTTATAAACACCGAAATAAATGTAATTTGAGACTTTTTATGAATTCCACTAATTTTCTAGGTTACTATGATATATTAGTGTTGATTTAATCAACTTGGTTCGAACATATAATTCTGTTATGACTTTCACAAAAATCATATATCAAATAGTGTCAAAATTGACACAAAATAGTTTTTAAATCAAATATTATATTATTAATTGTTATTTTATTCCTAAAAATATAAGGTTCGGCCAAATAACTTAGATAAGGATATATATATTAATAATAAACAATTTGGGGTTCGTTTGGCATGTTATAGTAAGTGTATCAACCATATAGTGAAAGAAAACAAAAAGACATGGTAAAAGTTAAATTAATTAACTTAGAGTTAAATCTAATTGATAAGTTTAAAATAATACCCTAAACTTGTCTAAATCCTATTGGTTGATAGGATTTCTAACCATCCCCACTTTAGCTTCGAAATAAGACCCTTTGGAACCATTATAAACCGATTTTGACTTTAATATAAAATAATATTTTGAGATATTCCTAAGGTGCCCCTCTCCTCCCTCATAAAAGGGCACCTCCTCCCCCTCCTCCTCACACCAAATTGAGCACTCAAGCTCGGCCAACCCCTGCCATTTTCTCCTCTCCACTTCCCTAGAATAATCCTAGAGGTCCTGGTCTTCTTCAAAGACCAATCTTAGTTCCCTAAGTGGAGGATTCAAAGAGGCGTTCCAAAGAAGAGGTAATATCCATTACCGATCTTTTCAATTTCTTTCTTCTTCAACTTCTTCTTCTTTAGTTGTTTCATGATAAAGTAATAACATCAGTGTTACTTACATACTGATATGTTATTATAAATATTAAACAACCCTAATTCACCTTCTATCCATCCTACGGAAAAATGAAATCACCGCGCGTACGTACGTACGGAATACCGTCTCCACGCCGTGGTGTAATCTATTTTCCACCATCACTTTACAAGGATGGGTATAATGGTGTAATGAGTAACTATTTATGATTATTATAAAGTAATATTGATACTGAAATAATATATATACACTCCAATACAATTCCACGATCATAGGAACGATATCATCACTCGTGCGTACGTACAGAATACCGTCTCCACGATGTAGTGTGACTCGTTCTACATGATCATCATTACATAGTAATTATATAAATGAATTGAATGAATAAATATGATATATGTTACACTAATACCATTCTGGATATAAGGTATCTATAACCTTAAAAGAAGAATAAGAATGTGTTCGGCAAAACACGCATAAGAACAAAAGGCAATAAAGACCTGAGTAACAAGTAACAATGAAATATTACTAACAAGAAGCTAAGAATATGACCATATATGATATCATATCAATATGTATGATTCTGGAATAAGTCAATAACATTATTTAAACCATTATACAGGAGCTTCGGACACGTACAAAGCAAATCGGACCTAAGCTAAGGGAAAATACCACAATCTCATTTTTATCCGAGATTGTTTATTCGTAAGTATTTACTGGGTTGTATTTTATCATCCACATCCATGTTCCCTCAATATGTAATATTGTTTCCATCCACTTACAATAGTTTAAATCAAATTTTACCCTTCGGTGAGTTTTTAGTAAAGAATATGAAAGGAATCTTTTGTCTTTTTTTCGTATGAGGTACTTTTTGACTTTTCCGACAAAAGTACGAAGAATGTTTTTTTTAACTTATACGGCATGAATGGATTTTTAAAACATTATTTCCAAGAAGATTCCTTTACAAGTTTTCAAGTTTATTTTTAATAAACTTCTTTTAGTTTATAATTGGATGACATGTTAATAAAGGAAAAGTGTTTTTGAAGTTGAAAAGATATTTTCCTCAAGAAGGGAGTTCAAGTATTTTATCAAAATTATTTTCCATCTAAGATAATAAAAGGGTTCTGTTTTTATCCCTATTATTACATGGATTTGATTATGTTGTGATGGAAATATTTTTATGAATTCCTTTAGCTTATATGAATTGTTTTATGATGTCATGTTGTTTAAGAATCCCATTTTTATTACATGGGTTATGCGATGATGTATGATTTGTGATTATGTGGCACACATAAGAAAGGATTCATTATAAGATGGGTGGGACCTATATCTCCCTCCAATGCATTGGGTAAAGATTTTATATCTCATGAGATAGACATGGCTGGAACGGAAGGCTATTTCGGTTCAGTGATATAGGACTGAAACGAGGAGTGAACTCGGTTCAGAAAGGGACTTTGTCCACTAAGATAGTCTTGGAAATGAGTCATGACTAACAAGAAATGATTTTCCATGATTATGTGTTCATGCGACAAAGTTTCATGTTTTATGTTATGATTATGGGGATCTCATTTTCACTTCTATGATTTATTCCATGTTAAGATATTATGATCTCTTTTGCAGGTTTTGATTTTCAAAAAGATATGATATGATTTTTATTTCCTTTATTTGCCCTTGCTGAGCATTTGAGCTCACCCTTTTATGTTTTCTTTTCCCCAGGTAAGGAAGATGGATATTAAGTAGAATATGCTAAATGGTACCCTAGATATGATGAAATAAATGGGAGACACTGTAGAAGATTTATGAACCAGTTGTTTATGTTTCCCAGTTTCTAAAGACACTATACTTATACGGTCCTTTGTGGTTTTGTCATATGTTGTAATAAGTGTGCTTCAATTTTGAAGTATTAACAATGTATGTAAAGTATGGGTCGTTATAGGATCTTGTGAAATTTGCACCATGATTGACCAAGTCATAAATGGTGAAGTTGATGTGGTCCTTTCATTCATAGACTCCATAAATTTAAAGGATCTTGAAAACTCTCTTGAATCCCATATCAACTTTGATCAAAACTGCTCCACCTTGGACAGTATTGGGAAAAATGAATCTAACGCAACTGAAGTCCCATACTCCATTTTTGAGTTTCCTAACCCAAAAATGAATAATGAGACTATTCTAAAACCAATTCCTACACACCTGAAATATGAATTCCTCTTCCATGATCACTCATATCATGTCATTATCTCTTCCACACTTACTGAAACCGAGGAGTCCGAACTTGTTCAAGTGTTAGAGGAAAACAAAAAGTCCTTAGGTTGGACCCTAGATGACATACCAAGAATCAACCCAGCCCTTTACATGCATCACATCCATATGGAGGAGTCATCCAAACCAATTAGACAACCACAAAGAAGACTCAATACACTCATACTTGAGGTAGTTTGGGAAGAGATCACCAAGATTCTTAAATCTGGTATTATCTACCCAATTTCTGATAGTGAATGGGTTAGTCCAATTCAGGTTGTACCAAATAAGGGTGGGATAACTGTTGTCACAAATGAACATGGGGAGGTAGTCACAACTCGAGTGAAGAAACAATGGTGTGTATGCATCGATTATCGAAAATTGAATGATCAAACACGAAAACCTCACTACCCTCTTCCATTCCTTGATCAAATAATTGAAAGATTAGCCTAAAAGTCACACTATTTCATTCTTGATGGTTACACCAGCTACTTCCAAATCCCAGTTGCACCTTAGAACCAAGAAAAGACTACATTCACTTGACCCTTTGGAACATATGCATATAGAAGATTGCCTTTTGGAATTTGTAATGCTCTAGAAACATTCCAGAGGTGTATGATGAGTATCTTTTCAGAATTCATTGAACACTGCATGGAAGTCTTCATGGAAGACTTCACCATTTATGGTGAGTCATTTGAATCTTCTTTGAATTTACTCTATATAGTCCTCCAAAAGTGTGTCAAGTGAAACCTTGTGTTAAATTTTTAAAAATGTCACTTCATGGTTGAAAATGGGATTGTTCTAGGGCACATAGTTTCAACAGATGGTATTGAAGTCGATCCTGCCAAAATTGAAGTGATCCAATCAATTCCACCACCAACTTTTGTTCGAGACATCTGTTCATTTCTCGTTCATGCTAGTTTCTATCAGAGATTCATCTATAACATCAGTAAAATTTACCTCCCACTCACTCATTTTCTCCAAAATGATGTCAGTTTCCATTTAGATGAGGTTTTCAAGAGAGCCTTTGTTGAACTCAAAACTGCTCTTACATCTGCCCTGATAATCCAACCCCCAGATTGGTCCTTACCCTTTGAGTTAATGTGTGATGCTTCTGATAGAGCTGTTGGGGCTGTTCTTGGTCAAAGAAGATAAAAAATCTCTCATGTCATTTATTATTCCTCAAAAACATTGGATGAAACTCAATCTCACTACACTGTCACTAAAATAGAACTTTTAGCAGTTGTTTTTTCCATAGATAAATTCCGGTCCTATCTATTAGGTGACAAAATCATCATCTTCATAGACCATTCTGCTATTAATTTCTTACTCAAGAAAAGTGATTCCAACCCAAGGATAATAAGATGGATCATAATGCTCCAAGATTTTGACCTTGAAATCATAGATAGACCTGGAAAAGAAAACCCTATGGCTGATCACTTGAGTAGAATTTCTAATTCTTCTCATTAAGAAATCATTGATCCTGAATTCCCCATTGAGAACCTTTCGTCTCTCACTCCAAAGTTACCATGGTATGCCCCAATTGTAAATTATTTGGTTTCTGGTGTTTTTCCTGAAAGGTTTTCAAAAGAAAAAAAAATGAAGTTGAAAAGTTATTCAAAATACTATTTTTGGGAAGAAAATAAACATTGGAAAACTGGGGCTGATATGGTAATAAAGAGATGGGTCGATGAAGATGAACATTCTTCCATATTAGAATTCTGTCAATCACTTCCCATAGGTCATCAATTTGGACCACAAAGGACCTCTCGAAAGGTCCTAGACTCTGGATTTTTCTGGCCATCACTCTTCAAGGACTCACATGAGTTCTGTCAATCATGTCCCACTTTCCAAAAGTTCAGCACAATGTCCAAAAGAAATGAAATGACCCAAAATCCCTTAATATTTTGTGAAATCTTCGATGTTTGGGGCATAGATTTCATGGGACCATTTCCCCCTTCCAATGGATTCTCATACATTCTTCTTGTGGTCGATTATGTTTCAAGGTGGGTTGATGCCAAACACACTAGGAAGGATGATGCTCATACTGTTACCGAGTTACTCAAAACCCTCGTCTTCCAATGATTTGGCATGCCTTGTGCCTGGAGCAGTGACTTAGGAACCCATTTCTGTAATAGAACCATGGAATATATTTTGAAAAAAATGGGGTTATACATAAAACTTCAATTTCCTATCACCCCCAAACAAATGGCATGGCTGAACTTTCTAATAGAGAAGTAAAAAAGAGTGCTTGAGAGAATTGTAAAACCCACCAGAAAAAACTGGCCTGAAAGATTTGGTGAAGCACTATGGGCTTATCGAACTGCCTATTAAACACCCATTGGGATGTCTCCTTTTAGGCAAGTTTTTGGTAAATCATGTCATCTACCTGTTTAAATCCAACATAAGTCTTTTTGGGAAGTGAAAACCTGTAATTTTGATTGTCAAAAATATGGTGAAGAAAGGTTGTTGCAATTCGCTGAACTGGAGGAGCTTCGACATGAATCCTATGAGAATTCCAATATATAAAAATAGAAGGCTAAGGTACTCCATGACAAACACATCCTAAGAAAGGTATTTCATGAAGGTGAAAAGGTAATGCTCTTCAATTATCAATTTCTCCTTCACCCAAGTAAGCTTAATTCTCGTTGGGAAGGTCCTTTTATTATCACTAATGTTTACCATTTGGTGCAGTACAAGTCCAAGAACCCTCCTCCAAAAGAACATTTATGTTAAATGGACATCAGTTAAAACATAACTATGAGAGTACATGCAATCCTTGAACAACATCAACTTCCATTGGATCCACAGTAGACCCACCACTGGATGGAGATGAAAACCCACCAAATCCAAACCAAGGGGCACCTCTTCCCCTTTGACTCTTCTTATCCCTCTCTCCCTATCGCTCTCTTTCTTATCCCTCCCTCATTCTAATTTTGTTTTTCTTACCACTTTCCTCATCAATTTTTTCCCTTTTACTCTTTCTATTTTGTGTGGGTGTGTCTTTATAAAAAACTAAAAAAAAACATAAAAACAAAATAAAAAAACAAAAACAAAAACTCAAAATTACGCACCATTTCATTTTTAAATTTTTTCCAACCATTTTTGGGAGTTAATAGATATGTTTCATCTCAATAATTTTGTGTTTTCATCATAAAATTGGATAAACAATCTTGTGTCAAAACCAAAAAATTTTGAATGCTCTATTTTTGATTTGAAAAATGGTTTTCCCAAACCGTGTGGAACAAAATTTGCTTTCATGCCAAGGCCACCTATGGAAATATTTTCAAAATGTGTGTTTTTCACCACCATTTGTGAGTCTTGAGTTTGTGGACCATCGATCTAAATTTCCTACTTTAGTGTGCATTAATATGATAGAGGAATTGTTTTGAACTTCATGAGAATCATAATAGCCAAATAGCCTCTCATTACCCTTACATTAATCCTCCTTTTGAAATCCCCTTCAAGCCTATGAAAACCTTTTCTTTGATAGCCACATTAAAATCCCAATACCTTATCCCACCCAATATCAACATTGATTTTCAATGCATAAGTTTTTGAAATTTAAGTGTGGGGGGGAGTGGATTTAATTTTTGGTTATCATTTCCTTACTTTTCGGTGTGTTATCATATGCTTGAGGGAAAGCATCCATTTTAGTTGGGGGGGGGGGAGTTTGTCATTCAGTGGGCTTTGGGAATGTATTTTACAGCTGATATTGAAAAGTGTTAAAAAAATCAAAAAAAATCAAAAAAGGAATATAAGAATGGGTTGTGTCTTGGATGGGTCAAAAATCACTATTACTCGTCCTTTGATCTTGTTATAAATATTACAATTAGTATCATGAGGTGATCAAACATGGGTTGGGAGATGAGTGTGATATCTGTCTAAAATTAAACTTTCAAAAAAAAAATACAAAAAAAAGAACACTTTCCATATATAGTCTTATGTCATTGGGAGAGGTTTTTGTGTTTTGTAAATATTCCATCTTCACATTCCCATCACATTTTTTCCCTCTTTTATTTCCTGATTCACACAATCATTCCCTTTTAAAAATTTGTTTCCATGTCCTTCCATGTTTTATTTTATAAAATTTGTGCATTGCTTTTCCCATGTTGGTATTTTACCCCGCTTTCCACTCTTTTGAATACAATAATCCTACAATCCCAAAGCTACAAAAAAACCATAAAAAGACCTCTTGATTTTTGAACACTTTAGGATGGGTAATAGAAGATGAGAGATCTTACAAACTCTTAGATTTTTCACTTTTGGTTGGTGAAGGAGTGAACCTCCATAAATAAATTTTATCATCTTGAGAGGAGTAAGTTTTGAGTGACACCATTTTCTATGTCTAAATTTGTGCATGAAAAAATGAATTGTTTTTGGAACATTATTTCAATAACAATTTGTGGTGGAATTTAATATGGATAAGTGAAAGAGTCTAAACCTCCCCTGATTTGGGAAAACAAAATTTTTAATATTTATTGGTGAGTGAAAATGAGTTTGTCTTATTTTTATATTTATTTCCCATGAGGACATGCACAAGACTAAGTGTGGGGGAGTTGATGTTATTAATATTTTCATATCTTTTTACATACTCCCTTTACTGATTTTATATGAAATGTGCATAATTTGTGTGAAATATTAATGTTTAAATATTAAATATAATTTTTTAGCACTATTTGAATTTATCGAGATTCATGTCTGTTTAATGTTTTAACAATAACTATCACCCTACTTATCAGAATTGTGTGATTCAAGTTTTTTAGGGTTATCATTCTAATTCCAACATTTCATTAGAAGTCACCTTTGGCACATTCGCCCATTTAGAGGGCCATATGAACCACACAAGAAAACCCAAGGAAACTGTGAAAAAACTAGACCATATATGAAGGTTGAATTACTGGGCTCCATCCAGAAGTCCAAATACCTTAATTCGCCTCCCACGTTCGGTGGACATTTCAAGGAGCCCATGATAAAACTTTCAGAACCCAATCATAAATAAAATGGGCCAAACTGATGCATTGAAGTCCAGCCAACCATTCTGGCCGGGAATTAAAAACAACACACAAATATTGCAATTTCGCCTGATGTAGACATCCATTCCAGCTGAGCCTTTTCAATGTGAAATAGGAGATTCGGCCGGAAAACATTGTTGAAGAAATGATTTTTATTTGAGGGCATATTCCTATTCAAAAACTCATTCACATTATGGACATAGAAAAAGTATTTATTGAATTGGACAGATCAGAATTGTTTACTAAAACCGCTATAACGTTGGCTCAATAAGTCCAATGGACGCCAAATTTTCACAGTATACTGATGACATTTTTATCTACAACTTTTAAGTAGGATATTTCTCATGCTTTGGCTGTCTGAATGTCCATATCAGCGATCCAAGTGGAGGGGTATTTCTGGATTGTAAACAGTCCACCACCTTGGGCTATAAATACATCCCCTCCTCTCCTTTCAAAAGGGTTAGCACTTTAGCACTTAAGGAGGAGGTTTGGAATTAATATATCTTTTAAAAGGTTCTAGGAGGATATAAATTGATCTTTTTTCCACAATAGAGACCTCTTTTCCACTTCTCTTTCATGTTTGTTTATGTTTTCTTTCAATTGTAATTGTGTAACTTAGTTTTCATTTCAATCAATTTTTAGTGCTTGTTTCTTCTTCAATACCACTTATTCTTCTCCAACTTAGGTAGTATAATATTAATTGTCTTAAAATATTTTGAATCATTTTAATTTACATTCCCTTATTTTTCTTCTTCATTCAATCGAAATTTCATTTTTGATTCTCAAAATCTTCCGTGTGTGTGTTCGGCACACCACTCTTTTCTTGTCCCTTTCTTTTTCTAATCTTTTTAAATAGTCACCATAAACATTAAACCCAGATTATAAAAAATCGTAATGGATGAGTAAATCTACCATTGGGATGTGTTATAATTTGGGGATGTTAAGTGATTGAGAGTTTTTGCTCGATGAGTATTCTTTAAATTAATATTATGTATGTTAAACTAAATATGTCATGGATTAATGATATGTTCTGTTTAACAAGTGGTTTCCATGGATTATTGGAACCATAAGTACACTACCATAAATAAGTTTTGATTGAGATTAGAACCCTAAGTTATGTTAATCCTTGGATTAAAGTCTTAACCCTTAGGAATTTCAATCAACGTCAACTTATGACATGGGTGTTAATTTAATGCAATAAAAAGAAAGGCTCAAGGATATCAAAAGATTAACTCCTAAATAATGATCTCACCCCAATCTTTATATATTTGTTAAATCAAGAATTAACCATCAATAATTTCAATCTAGATCTGCAAACAAACCCCACCTATCCAAATACAATCAACTAAAAACAAAAGACTATTACAAAGTATCATTGCCGAAGATTCGACTCGAGTGCTGCTATACACATTAGCAGAGCACCAGAACCTTGACCGGTCGATAGGTGAAAATAGGCCACACATTTCAGATGGTATCATTGGTACACCATCCAGATTTTCTATCTCTAGAACCGGTCTCTATACTAATGCCTCATCACTGGATGTCTGCATAGAGGCATCCTGAAATAGATCACGATGTACCGCAATCAATAGATTATATCTAGTTAGCCGACACAAGAAGGACATGAGAACACGCTCAAAATCTTATATGATGAATATACCATTTATTATCCCTAAAACTAGTTTTTTATGTACTGATTCGAAAAGAAAAATTCAGAGTCCTGGTGTATGGATACATTGGTTCCCCACCAACACTAGAGTCCCTGGTCTGAAAGTCGAACTCAAAACACTTAACAAAATTATCCCAAACCAATCTCATAGAATCTTGGTTCGTTAGGTAGAACCAACCCCTCTGATACCACTCTATCAGGACCCATCCTAGAGGGTCCCGTGATGTGACTACCCCAATCCAACCTCTGATAGGACATGCGCATGTGACTAGAACAGAGTAGGTATATCCCACAAATGGGAGGCATTTACCTAAGTACCTTTACACACACACACACATCTCCTATAAAAAAATGATGAAATGTAAAAACACTAAGTAAATATTTCATTCACACACTAAGATACCAACCAAAAAGTATTAAAATAGGAAAATTTGAAAGTAAACAGGGCTAGAATACAAGCCCGCTAGAATAAAGAGTCTGTAAAGTGAATGAAAAAGTTCCTAAAACATGTTCAAAGAAAACCCTACCTTGAGGGTAGGTGTAGGATAGATTTATGAAGCCATAGGAGCACACCTTTCTTATCTGATCACTCTAAGATCCTCATGGTCTTAGTCCACCTAGGATTCCATCAAAGAATCAATCATTTTCACAAGATACAACTAGTGTGGGAAAAGACCATGCATGGGTGAGTAAAAAAATACTTAGTATGTCACCCAAAAACCACAAAAGAAATACCACTAAGAAATACATGAAGTATACCACCAAGTAAACACATGAATTAAACCACAAAAGAAATATATGAAGTAAACCACCAAGGAAACAAACGAAGTATAGTCGAAACTATCAACTCAAAAATGTATAACTATAAAGCATGAAGAGAGGGATTTTCAGTTTTACTCCGTAGTTCTCTTAGTATCCAAGACACTAGAAGTGTCGATGGTGCATGGAGCATCAATGGCTCCCAGAGCATTGATGGTGCACAAAGAATCAGTGGAACACATAGGTTTGATGGTGCATGAATCGTCAATGGAGGACAGAGTGTCAATGGGGCACGTATCATCGATGGTGCGTAAAGCATCAATGGTGCATGGATCATTGATGTGCCACAGAGCGTCGATGGTTTATAGAGCATCAATGGAACATGCGGTCCCCAAGCCACACCATCACCAAGATCACATAGTCATAGCCAGCCGCAATACTCACTTGTAGAACACTTGTTTTGGGAGAACCTACATCTTAGTCCATTAGTTTTTAAACTAACTTTCAAAAAACCTCACTTAGAGTATATTAAAAGTCTCGTCTCATCACAAGGGTCCCAATGCCACAAACGGCTCGTCAAAAAGACACATGGTTTGAAAGTTAACGATATTTTCTCTAAGAAGGTCCAACCTGGGTCCGGTCCGACAAGTCAAACCAGACCCGGTTCGACCCAGACTGAACCGGATCAGCCTTCTCGGATCGTCCTATTAGGATAGATCATTGGGCCGACCCGCAGGTTGATGGAGCGGTCCGACTTATATGGTCCGTCCTGTTCTACCGGTCAGTTTACTTCACTGCATGCGGACCACCCTATTTGTGCCCCCCTCATCCACACTGTTCACCCTGGCTATGTAGCTACTACATCACACCCTGCTGGCCTTGTGTCCCCTATGCACTGGTTTCCTCCACTCCACATGGCTCCGAGCCACGTTCTATTGCTACTACCACAACCTCCTTATGCATCCTTTGGTCGCCGCCCATAGCCTCTGCCATTGTAGGCTCCCTTAGGTGTGTTCCAGCATAGACTAGTTCCCACCGATACTGCTGGCCGCCTCGCCATCGCCTGGTGCCCCGTCAACGGCCCACCCTATTGCGCTCCTGTTGGCCTGACCTCCCTTGTCGGGCCAGTTCTGCCTCCGCTGCCGGCTATTCCACTAGCGGCCTTGCCCTACTGCACTCCTCATGAACCAGCTGGAGTTTCCACCTATAGCTACCACTGACTTACACCGCTTCTTCCTTGTGCTGCAGTTGTATCTTTGCGGTTCCGTTGTGGAATCAGTCCTCGATTTGGATTGCCCACATAGGTTTTCAAAGGTACATGGAGAAGGTGAAGAACATGTGAAGAACGTGAAAAGAATACAAAAAGAACAAGAGAGGTTGAGGGGAGAAAAAAGGCACAAAGAATGCCCAATGAAGGGATCTTGCCTTGTTCATATCATCCTTGATCCGTTCATGTTAGAATATTTAACAAAGAATAAGTACAAATAATAAAAACGATCTATATCCCCTTATAAACCCCATAACTATTTATCCATCCCACAATAAGGGACGAACTGTGTATCAAACTATTCGTGGGTTGGCATGTGTTCATTTTTTAAATCTATGAATGTGGAATAAAAATCACGAAGAGATTAAACGCCCTACCTCGTGGTTGGATTATACTTTGATGAAGAACGGAGGTCCGTGTCCTCATTGATCCTCGATCCGCCGACGTTCGTTGTTGAGAGAGTTTCCTTCCATGCCTTAGAGGAATTCTAGGGTTAGGGCGTTAACCCTAAATTCCTAAAAAAATTTCATTAAAAAGAAAAAATCTGCAGCATGCAATAAAATATTTTGATAATGGTTACATCCAATTTCTAACTATCACAGTCGACCCATGCCTGTCAATGTTAGGCCCCACCTAAGGTAAAGTCGCTACCATGAACGTAACAGTGCCATCAGACTTCTGATATGATCACCCATTTAGAATTTATCCCTATTTAAAGAATATACTTCTTGTGCGCATTATTGAAAACTTATCATTTTTCATCATATCATTCCGAGAACACTAGGTCTCGGAATGTCATGATGTCTCATCGTCTGACCGTGGAATTTTCCCAATTAGTTTATAAAAATACAACTGGACAAAATACAAGTCATTACAAGTGTAAATAATATTGATAATGACGGTTGATCATATAATAATTATTATATTGAAATTTTAGAATGTCCTTTTATAACCTAAAATTTGATTCTAATGTTTTATTATATAAAATTTTATTAGAATATAAGTCACAAAATGTTTTGGAAACCATGATCAAAAGAAGAGAAAACATAAAATTGGTTGAATTATCATTGATAAAATAACATATATTATCATATAAACTGAAATAGAGTAGAACAAAGATATTTAATAACACATGAATTCTTTATAACATACAAAAAACCTTGAATTTTTTCAATATAACATGGTTTCGAAGAGATGAGCCTCACTTCGGACGTGGGGAAATACTTATGATCATATAAATTGAAATAGAGGAGAACAATCATATTAAATAGTACATTAATGATTTACAATATATAAGAAATACCTTGATACTAATGTTTCTTAGTACAATTTTACTTATCTAATAATTCTTTAATTATTAGTTAATCATTAGTTAATCATTCATTGATCACTCTATAATCATTCCTTATTCAATCATTAATCACATGATATTCATTAGTTAATTATTATTATCTAATCATTATTTGTATTCATTTTTTTATCATAAGTTATTAATTAATTATACTTAATCATTACTAATAATAAGTATTATTTATAAACTATATATAAATAATTAAACTACTTTAATAAATAACATCTTTAAAAATAACTAAATATAATTCAATTACTAATAATAACTTTCACTCTTTAATATCTTTGTCCTTGTCCATTTCATTTTACATCATCATAATTATCATTATAACATTGATAAATATATTGATTTTATTTTTATTATCTTAGGTATTTTATTATTTTTAAATAAAATATGAATCATTTAAAACATATCCCCCAAGAGAGTTAAACAAAAAAGTGCAGCAAGGTATGTTATTATGTACTATGTTACCCCGAGTCAAGCTCAGAACACATTGTCAGAGTTTTGAATCCTAGGTACATCGGTGCAAGAGCCCCATCCACTTGTTTATATCTAGATAAGAATTTGATTGTTCAGATAACCACATAATATTTATGATACCAAAATGTTTGAATATTTAATCCTAGGTTATTTATTTGTTAATCTGTACTAAATCATTACTAATATTTAATATTATTTTAAACTAAATATAACTAAATAATCTATTTAATAAATAAATTATTTAGAACTAACTAATCTTTATTCTCTAGGTGCAGGGTCCGACATTATGCTTACCTCTTGCTTTCATTCTGTCACACAACGTGGTCAGGCTGTGTGAGTTTATTCAGTGCGGTGGCTCGACTCGTACATGGTGGATCTTTTGGCGAATGAATCGGGTGATTTTGGTGACGGAAAAGTTGTTCAATGTGATTTTGGTGGGGATGAATCTCCTAGGGGTGTCTCATCTAGTGTTTAAGATCACATATAAGGGGTAGGAGGTTTCCGCTCCCTCAAGCGACATGAGCTTCTATGAGTCGGAGGTGTACATGTCAGCCACCACCCTGATGCTAGTGCATCTGGTGGCTCTAGGTATAGAGGTTCTCGGGATGCAGTCTCCTCCTAGTGGTGGTGAGAGAAGGGCCGACATCAGGTAGGTGGGCTACAACATATGTGCGGTGAATTTCTTGTTTCCATTCGTGGAAGGGAAATTCTGGCAAGGGCCCTGCTGGAATTCTGTGATTCATCATATGGAAGTCTACTAGGCTAGCTCTACGGCTGGTCTACAGGTGTAGGTGGACCACCCTCTCCATCAAGTCTTCACTTGTTATAGGAGGCCTTCAGTATCCCCTCCCTCCAAGTATGTTCTCCAAAAATCTGATTGAATTCCCACCCACTTAGAATAGTCCTCAAACAAGGTATATTTAGTGTCTTTACCTGGGGGATCTGAAACACTTTTACTTGAACTCCGCCTTATTGTGCATCATTAGTAGAATCAATCGTAAAAAAAAGTTTTTGAGTAGACACCAACACATTGCCTAATATTTATTGTGATTCTTTCACATTGGATGCCAAGGAATGCTCATCCAATGGAGAAGAGCACCTAAGTACTAAAGAAGAAGAGAAAAATCCTTTAATAAGAAATATAGGAACCCCATTATCCCCCAGCTTGGGTGAGATTGACTGGACCTCTTTATCCTAAAATAAATCTTTACCTTCAGGGAGAAGACACTCAAAAGAAGTTAGAAGTAAGGGCCTAGAATCTATCTGTTCTTCCCATTCCCTATATATTTTCTAGGGTAATCGTAGGATCACCTGATGATTCTGATATAATAGAAACAACCTGCCAGCATGTGAGGGAGCTTGATGGAGGCTTCATCTAAATAGAAAACACTAAGGGAACCAAATATATATAACTTGAATTGATATTGAGTGAGGGTTTTCCAGGTTTAGGAGAATGTGGTATGGACTTCCTAAAAGGGACCAATTAGAAGGAATCTCCATCCACTGACTTGGATGAAGACACTTTCTGGACTTTTGAATTTGAAATTCCATAGATAACCAAAGAAGAAGGGCTCTAGGAGATGCTGGAAGGACCAAAATTACCCACAAGCGACCTCTTGGATGACTAAGAGGAGACCACAACTAGCTTGGTTTTACCCTTCCTTTTGGAAGTATCCAAGGCTTGTTCCTGTAATACTTTCCTATCCACTTTCTTTTTAATAGAAACTTCAAAATCATATTGTTCATTATTATAAAAATTAGTAGCAACATTAGAATGTGATGGTGATACTTTTACCTACTTCTATACTGCAATTTCATCCCAGGATCACTTGTTCAGAGATGAGGAGGGTTCCATCATAATTCTTGTCACCCATATCCTTCACAATATCATCCGAAGAAGTAATTGTATCCAAGGCCAAGGACTTTTCCCTATTATAAAAGTGGTGTCTTCTTTCAGGATTTTCATTTTTATCATATACCATCCCAGGTGAATAAGACAATATTAAATGGGACAACCCATGAGCATCCTCCCAATCCAAACCCACAGGACCAACCAGAAGTGAAGGAACATTCTACGTGCCAACCCTAGGTTGTTGTTCCATTTAAGAAGAGTGGATAGGTCCAATTCCCATCAAAATCCCCTCCAAATTTTGTGAAATAATTCCTCCACCATTCATATGATCTTGTCCATCATTCACAGATTGACCAGTGAATTTCACTTACTGAGACTTCTTCTTGCAAGAGTTTTCATCATACCCACGGGCTGAACAGAAGGAACAAGCCAAATCTATTTTTCAGTTCAAGATTTCATGACCAATCATCTAGAAATTCATAATTTCTTTGGATCCTTTTCATACTCAACATTATGATCAAACTCATATATGTCAATAGATATAAAAACTCTATCCGACCAAAGTGGAACAAAAATCAACATCCCCTTGAAAATGTACATAGTGCCAAAATCTGGATAATTCGATATCTTTATCCATTTTAATAGGAACACCATATGATAATACAGTGTGATAAAGTATCCTCAGATAACACAATATCCAATTTAAGCCAAACACTTTGATCCACAATTGAACATAGGATTTACTTACCTCCATTGGATTAAAATTTCTATCCCACCCTCATATATGCATTACACTGGTCTTGAGGGAGATCAAACCAAGACCCCACACCCTCATCATTAGGTCTTCTGTGTGGAAGAAAATATGAATAAATTCACAACCCATCAAGACAAATTTCCAATTATCAAATCCTCACACGTCCGAAAGTCGTGAAACCAAATCTCCAACTTTCCATGGCTTAGAGCCCTTGGGAAAAATGATTCGTGTAATAATGGAATGCTTATCAATTTTTAGATGTCCTGTGATTGCATCAGAATTATCTTTAACATGGAAAAAATTACCTTTTCGATGACTCACAACAACAACAGATTCTATGTTGAGAGAGAGAAGGAACTACTGCCAACACTATCGAGAAGGGAAATAACTAGATCAATCCCACCACAAACAACCCTTCATCCTTCCATCCTGAAAAAGGTATGCTTGTACAAGTCAAAACACCTTCATTCTAGAAATCTTTCTTCCATCGATGGACTCGAGAGAAGCGCTATGAGGAGGGGACCCTATTCACCAATGAAATTTAGAGATAGGACCTCTCAAGCAGATACCATCCTTCCATCATCTATTATTAATATGTAATTAAATTTTTCTTAATTACTAATTAACTAATAACTAATAATATTATTATTATTTTTAATAATAATTTACTGAATGATAATTTTAAATATTTATTAGTAATTAATATTAACAAGTAATTAATATTTATTAGAAATTAATATTTATTAGTAATTAACAATTATTAGTAATTAATATTCATTATAAACAAGTAGTTAATTAATTAATACTCCGTTAATAATAATTAATTAAAAATTATTAATTTAATAATTCAATATTTATTATTTATATATAGTAACTAAATAATAATTTTAAATATATATTAGAAATTTTGTAATAAATAACTATTAATATTTATTAAATAATTAATTAATAAATAGTTAATGTTTAAATTACTATTATTAATAAGTAATTAAATATTTCTTAATAACTAATTAATTAATAAATATTAACTATTAATAAATTATCAATAATTAATTAGTAATTAATTAATATTGATTAAAATATTATTAATATTATTTACATAATTATTAATATTTAATATTAAATGTTAATAATTATTTATTATTTAGTTATTATTATTTATTAGTAAATAATATTTATTAATAATTAATTAATAATTGTTAATAAAAATATATCATTAATTCTACGTAGGAAGTGGAGGAATTGGATCTCATATTGGAAATCTAGAAGGATTTATAGGGCAAGACCCTTATAAAAGGAATCCTTGAGAGAGGGTTTCTGTCAAAATTCTAGAAAACTTTAATGAAAATAATGATGTATATTAAATAACAATTCAGTTATTTGAAAAAATTTCATTATATATATATATATATATAACATGTAACGAATATGATTTTTCTATATATTTCTTTAAAATACTGTATGTATTATTTTTAGAGTTAGGTGTTAAGACAATGTGAGATTTCGAAGCCTGGTGATACTAAAATTGATTTTTGAAATATATTAAATATATTAAATATCATGCATACACGATTTTTATGAAAAAGTGGAATTAATCATAAAAGGAGGATCATATTAGAAATTTGAGACTGTTGTTGTGTTAAGAGCATGGGTTTTACTATAGGGGTGACTTAACCTTGGAGTGTGTCTGTCATTTGGGTTGAGTGCATTTATATGCGAATTAGTAAAATAAACAAACAGAATAATTTATTTTATTATGTTGATGCAACAACTGGTTTTTCCTCTATAAATACACGGTTATGATAAAATCTTATGGTTGACTATTTAACCCTAGAGACATAGAGGACCATTGGAGGAGAGTGTTTTTGGTGGACGATATCAGATCAGATCAAGATCGAGGATCGTTGTACCATCAAAATTCAAGGATATCACCAATGAAAATGATGAACATTCTTTATTTATAAGAAATTGATCTATCTCCAGGAATTATTCTTATATTATTTAGATTTATCCATGTTTTCTTATCCTATGACTAACATGAATCAATCGACTAACATATTTATTTGTGCTTCAGTCATATTGCGGGTTCATGATTATTTTGTGGGGATTATTGGGAGATATTTTATTTTAATTTGTATCTCTGTTCATCATTCTAACAGAAATAGATTGAGGCCAACCCGAACACAGTCAAGGTTCATTCATCTTTTGTACATTTCTATGTTTTCTCCCACCTTTCTTCGTGTGTTCATCACTAGGGTTTTTTTTAATAAGTTGTCCAATGGATACATGAGAAATCAATTATTTCACACCAATTTCTCGGTGCGGTGGATTGATACCACAAGAATTGGATCATTTACTACTTTTGATGGAAGTGTTAACATATGAAAATAGATTGAGATCAGTTTGATGATTCTTATTCCACCTATTTGGGAAGGCAACGACGACGAGGCCTGACAACAATCAATTTCTATACAAATAAGATAGCCAGATTCAAGAGAGCGGTGATGGAAAGGCTTGTCCAGATGTGCTCCTTGCTTACCGATATCATTATTATCTGGATAAATGGCTAGAGGAGTGGAAGATAATGCATGAACCAGATCTGGGATTCTAGAAATTCTTGGGTTACACAACTGGTAATTCAGAATTACACGCCTCGTGAGACCTCCTATATAGTGATAGGGTTTCACATATATGATTAATATCACATGTCATGTGACCCTTACCTGGTGGATTGGCATGTACCAAATGAGGTACACAGACATGGCTAGGACTGCACTAGCTCATACATGCCTTGTACTCAGGAAAAAATATATTCATCCTTACACAGACACAACAAGGTGTATATGGGATCATACATAACATGTACTCAGACCCGGACACAGAAATAATCCATGATACATGGGTAGGACATGTTGTCAAAGGGAAATGTTGTGTACTACCAGTACATGTCGTGTACTCATTCAAAGATGGTTTGGATCCATTATCCTCTTCGTCTTGGAAAATTTCATTAGGGTACGTTCCCTTGATCCATTCATTGGGGTTTAGTATGGAGTCATGTCTTATGCATAGGATGGTGATTCCCTATGAGGAACTTCTATCTTGGATAGAGTTTTTGGAAACCTTACATGAGGCTTAGAGTGATATCCTCTACCATCATCATTTCCCTAGGTGTGGTTCTTAGTATCCTCATGACCAACACTATGTGAGCATCGATCCTTAAACTAGAGAGTTAATCAATATTGGGTTGTTGGTATACCCCAGGGCCTTCGGTGTGATCCCCATCTATGTATCGATATATTCAAGATTTTATACTGTAATTCTTATGGATATAACTAATGATCATGATATCTCATATGGATTCCATCAATTCTATCTGAATTATGGAGTATGTTCTCCCGAACAAGTGAACTGTGGAGCCTTCGAGTTGGAATCCTAGGTTAGATTTAGGATTTTGAATTTACCTTGAGTCTGTGTGTCTATGTGAAATATATTTGGATGTTATTATTATTTATATCATTTATATATAATTGTGATTAGCTGACTATTATTATTGATGTTATTTTCTTAGTGATTTTGGAGTGTCCTACTGGGTATTTTTATACTCACCCCTATATGGAATTTTCCTATATGTGTCATGTTTATTGAAACTCCATTTTTTTCGAGGCATATGAAAATGTTTTTAAGAGAAACTCAAGAGTTTTTAATTAGTGAAGATCCCCAAAAAGATTTAAAGGAAATTTCCTAAACCGGCCTGTGCACACACCCCTACGCATAAGATGGCCTGCACAATCCCCTTGAACGATACCAAGAGGTAGGCCACCCCTATATAGAATAACTATGATAATAACCAGTTATTGGGATCTATTCATGGAAAATCATTGGAGTAGGGTCCCCTATTTTCCTTTAAATAGGACCCTTCGACTCCTCATTTGAATAACTAGAAAATCATATGAAGTCCCCAATCTTTGGTTGTGCAACCTCTTCACCAAGGTCTCTAAAATAATTTCTCAAGTAGCTCTGTAAAACCTGATATAAGAGATAATTAAAGGGGATAAGTGATATAAATATCCCTTCATGGATTGAAATAAAAGACACCATCAATATGACCTATTATCCCCTAGTAGACAACCACATGCGTGAGGCCCCTTCTCTTACTAGGGACTTGTGTGGGGCCTATCTCTGGACACATAACGAAACCCATGGTGCCTAGCATAAATCCCCTCACAAGTGATTTTACACAGATGTTCTATTTTCCAAGTCATACCTTGCTCACTTAGCCCTATACGCCCTGTGTTAAGAACTTCTAGTTCCACTTAGGCCCTGTGTGAATCACCTTTTCTCTCTAGGCCAGAAACTATGTGAGTCCCACTTTGAGTCCTTTTCTAAGTAACTAATGACATGGATCCTATTTGTTTGGATCCCTTGCCCAAGGGGGGATAATTTTAAACCTCTAAAGAAGCATCCAAACTGGAAATTCCATGAAGAGGGTAACACCATCATGCCTCCCATTTTTATTTTCATTCCTATGGTCATAGGTTTCCCATACTTGTCCTACCAGATGGTTAGGGTCCTTGGGGGTGCATTTAGACTTGAATTCAAACGATCACAAGGACCCTGACCCTAGGGGAAGTGTTAAGGAAATCCTAGTCTCAGATTAGAGGGCTAATACCATGTACTTCCCTTTTTATATAAAATATTTGGAGCCTCTAGTTCCTGATGGAGAGGGTGAGTATCACACTTTAATTTCCTTTTGACATGGAATATCATCCTCCTCTCCTGCTATAGAACCAATTTTAGAGAAACCCCTAGAGTAAGAACCTATAATTTCTTATAGGAGGTTGAAATATTGCTCCTCTTCACTCCCCAAGGGCAGTGTGAAATGGTTAGTTAGATCTTACTATCCTAGATACAGACCGAGTGAGGGAATGAGTGCATCCAAGCACCTTTTTCTTCTCCCGTCACCTCATCCTCTTCCACCAGTAAATGAGAATAAGTGTGTTATTATCTGGATCATCCACTTACTCTTGTTTCTCAAATTCAATAATGAAACATCATGACTTATGGGATTTAGGGATAGCCATGATCATGGAATAAAAACATCCAGATGCATGTTTTCATAGAGAATCATTCTTCATATATTCCTCTCACCTTCCTTTAGAGTACCTTGATAAGAATGGGTCCAAAAGACCCGGTATCCAACCTCATGAAAAAGTATATCACATGGTTTCTTGGATCGTCATCTTCCTTTTGTTTCTCACACTAAGCATTACTCACATTATCTTAGAGTTAGATAGTGGTCATGACATCAAAATGATCCCAAACAACCTATGGGCCTCCTACTTGATATAAGACCTAGCATCTCACCTAAGGGAATCCGCCTCAAGAGTAATATCTAACTTAAATATCTAAACTGGCCATACACTCCTTTGTGAAAAATCCAAGGGCCTCCTAGGAATAGGACCTTTTAACTAAACTATGTGGGCTTTTATTCCCTTGAATATGGGATACTTAAGAAGCCTCCTTGATTTCTAAACCCAATATCCCTAATCAACCATACTCTCTATCTATGGGACACATTTCTAATAGGGTATAATTCATCTTTGAAATTCATATACCTTCTAGGTTCCCTGGGCCACTTTGGCATAAGTCCCACACTAAAATTTGACTATGAACCTTTTCCCTAAATGTCCTAGAAGCTTGATGTTAAACTACATGGTTTGGTCCTTATCAGATGACCTTAAAAGGAATTATGTGCCTCATTAAATGGCACTAAACTATGTGGTTTTTAATTCATCTCATATGGATACATAGTAATCCCATATCATGGGTCTGATCCTGATATAAAAACAACTCTTATCTTCCTAGATGGTGATACTCTATAGAGAACCCCAATATGTAGATAGAAATGTAAAATCATCATAATAATGACAAAATAATATATAATCAGTACATAAGAGGATACAATTGATATAGAACCTCAAATACATACATATATTTCCAATGATTAAGAACCTCAAATACATACAGATCATTCTAAAATCCATACATGTTGATAATTGATTGTTAATTCAAGGGTGATCCAAGTCATACTTGGGAATTAATGAAGGATTCATGAATATATCTTAAATCTATAATATATTCATATAGTAGACAATAATTTCTTCCAAAAGGGTGTGATGAGGCCGACCTCCCATCCTATCAACCAATGTGTGTTCTTAAGAATCACTATTCAAATTACCTAATAAGGGAATTCCTTTAGAAAGTAGGTCCATATGGATAAAAAACTATTGGGTGTTTCTAGTTCCATAAAAAAAAAATTTGAAATCATTTGGAAATAGTGAACCGGATGTGAATGATTTTACACAATTCAGACCCCAACAATCAACCATTCGGAAAACACAAATCTCCATCAGAAACAAAATTCAATGAACCCAACATTAATACTTTACCATGATGATAATATCACCCTCCAGTCAGGCCCCTTTCACTCTCATAATGAAAGAGGTATAAATAAGAAAATAAATCATGAATGTTTTCATTAAAATTAGACACTGTTTTGATGATGATTTCTTGGTTGTGTATGTCATATATTCAGTAACTTTATTTCAAAACCCCCTTCAATCCAATGACATCATTCCAGCTTCCTCAAGAGTAGCCCCAACCACTATTCAGGTCAAGTCTTCATCTGAATAGAGGATGTTTTCACCAACCTAGTATCATTAACGCTGGGCTTCAGATGCTCCGGTCTAATATTACCATCAAAACAGTACAATCTAGAACCTAGAGGCTGCCCAAAAGGACATATAGCTTACAAAGATCCACTGATCTTCTAACCAATGATGTCTTATGGTCCAAAACATGGTAGAACCTATCACTACAATCAACCATTTCAGGAGTTTATACTTGGAATTCTCTAACCAATCCCCCTTATCTCATGGAGGCAGATAAAGAAGCCACATACGACTTCATCCATAAGACACAGGGGTCCTTCCAAAGGGATCCTTCCAATAATCACCGTCACCAATGCCACAAAGTAGTGACCCCTCAACATGATGAGGGTGTCATCCTAAACCATCTACTCCATGTCATCCAGACCCATGCATGAATGATGGCCCAACGGGGGTAGCAACCGATCAACAGGGAGTATGGTGAAACCTATCCCCCCTCCGGAGAAGCCCACCAACACAATTTGGTGGAAAATACATGTGATAATATACCCCCACCAATGTTAATACAGCTGGCCAAAAAACTTATCTTGTAACACATGGGGAATACTGTCATTCAAATCCATTGAAAGATATGAGCAAGAACATACACCAACTCTCACTAACCAAGAATTCTAGAAGACTCATTTAGAATCACTCAAAGAAGCCTTCCAACCATGTTTGGAAGCCAACAACAAGTAGGTGCACAAACCTACCTACATTCAACCAGCCTGCCAAAAATTTCATTTGGCGGTACTCAATGAAGTTAGTTGGAAAGTCTCAGTGATAAATATGTGGAAAACAAAACTCTATAACCCCACACATGAGAAATTTTAGTATCTATTAGTAGAAAAGGTAGGATATGAGCATGCACATACACCTATTCTAGATATGGAATGGGCATATATCCCCATTCAAATCACTAAAGTCACTAAACAAGTTCTGAAAATGGTTAATAGGAAGACATAGATCCCTACCCACACCCTATAGACTTTTGATGAAATAAATATGAAGAAAAAAGTAGTTCTAGATGGATGGATACAAAACTCCATCCTCACAATTAGGGTGTCTCATCAACAAGCTACCCCAGAGAAAATACACACATTTTCTCCTATGTAGATGGGTTGTGAGGGGAAAACTCCCTGACGATATAAAGATAACTGGGCTGGGAACACACATATGTTCCAATAATAGGTAATAGACCAATCCTAATGTCCACTATAAGGTAGGAACAAGCCCTTACAATTGATAACCATTTCCCCCAAAAAGTGGCCCTAGTCGCTCAGAATAAGGAATCCAAAAGAAAGCATCACTAGAGAAAACTAGAAAATGAAGAGATGACATATGATTCTTCACAACTCAATGATGGAGTTATTCAATCCCTTAGATTCTCACCTATGGTAGATCGAGATCTTATTCTCTCATTAACTGATTATGAGAGAAATAACAGTAATTCCAAAGGTCCTCTTCGGACACTTCACTTTGAAGTCTTGCTTCATGAGAACAATCTAATCGATCTCGAGAGCCCATATCCTGATGAGATTCATGAATTCCCTAAACATGGGTAGAAGATCAAAGAGAATGATAGTTTGTTCCCTTACTATAATACAACATGGTGGTCCTCCACATGATGGGGTCCACTGATCTTATTTCATATGCAGTAGTTTTTCACATTGTTAAGAGAATCCTTCAATTTGAAATGTAGTGAAGAGAAATCACTCCTATCATAAGGCACTTGAGAAAAAATTTCAATTCATGTCTAATGTCTTGTCATTGATAGGTGAAATCCTTTATCAACTAGAAGATCACCCAAGGTGATGGTCATTATCTGAACCCCCCTTGGATTGCCTGCCTTCCAACATAAAAGAGGAAATCCCTTACTATCTTGTTGCTTATGATAAAGTAGAAGGAAAGAATCCACTATGGTCAGATCTGGTAGAGGAAATTATTTTTAGGTTGGGATAGATTTAATGAAGTCAAAGAAATTTGGGGGGGGGGGTGAATTATTGTTTTTAAAACTTTTACAGATTTAGAACACCTCTCTTGTTAAGAAATATTCCTTTTCATTTTCTCCCAAAGATGAGTGAGCAGTGAAAAAAATAAAGGAAAAGAACACAAAGATGTGTAGTGGTTCATGTCACAAAGATACCATAGTCCACTCCAACAACTCTCAACTCCATAATATTGGGGATTTTCACAGATCCTATAATCCTAAGACCTTAAAAATACACAACTCAGTGCAGGAAGTTGAAAACGTAAAATAAGACTAATTAAATCCTTATGGATCTTTTATAAGGAACTGAATATCTAAATCTTAGTAAAAGAAGTTAAATGTTAACTATGAATGAGTATAGGTATCAAAAACTAAAAAAAATCAAAAGAGTTTGATTTGTTTGATGGTATGGGTTGAAATTAATAGATAATAGTAGTAATTGATAGATGACAAAAGATCTTCAATGCATCATGACAATAAATAGATGTTAAATGATTGCACATGCTTTCTTCAAAAAACAACAAAGAAAACACTAGAAAGATTTTTAAACAATACTGTCTCCAAAGTGTATATTTACCAAATTCTTCATCATTTTTCATAAGAAGATATATCAATTAAATGTTGTAGAAATGATGAAAACAACAATGAGTAAATATGATTGATCTAAAGATGTATGTCTCCAAACTATAGCTCTAGAAGCAACAAAACACAACTTATTATATATATGAATATTTGTAAAACTACATATATATTTCCAATGAATGACATATCCATATTTATACATCAGGATGAAATGATCTAGGTCTTACTAGCTCAATAAATATCACACAATGAATCATTAATATTTGAATTTGCAAACATTCAAGAGAGTCATAACGTCCCATAAGAATAGTAATGTTTTACTCCATTTAATAATAGCCTTTAAATTGGTCATAAAAAATATTTAAATTGGCATTTATTTTCATCAATAATGTTGTATAAATCTTAGAAAATATCCTGGATTTAAAACTCCATCATTGAATAGTAAATCACAGGGTTCCTTCACATGATGAAAAAACATAGAACTTAGAGTTGACAACATAGAATTGATTAGAAAAGCAAAATTGATGTACCATACGTTTGTTTCCTCAAATGTAGGGTTGCTTCGAAATGAATAGTTTATGATCCGTACTTTCCTATTTCTCAAACATCAGGTTCCATACTAATATAGGGTTTATTAACCATACTTTCCAGATAGTATAGGGTTGATTATCCATACGCGATGTTCCAAACCCAGGATTTATTCCTTATGCTACACTTACCATCATAGGGTTGAGAACAATGTTTCAAAAATATTCTAAAACACATTTTGAATACTATAACAAATATTCCTCAGAGATCAAAGTCTTGAATATAATTTCGAAATAAATATTCCAATGAATATTAATTTCCTAAAATTAACTTAAATTAATTTACTTACTAACACAAATGCGGGTGTTTGTGAGCATCAAAACCAAAAATAAATTAATGAAATTGTTGAATCAACATATGCTTAACAATCTATCCCTTTTTGATGATTAAAAAATCCATTATACTGAAAAAATAAATAAATAAAAATTTAAAAACAATTCTTGAAAAAATACAAAATAAATTTTCAACCTTTACCTTTGTATATTTTTTTCCACAAAAAGTCTCCCCCAATATAAGGATTTATAATTCTCAAATATTATATTAAATAAAAACAAATTTTCTTACAAATGAAGATAAAAAAATATTAAAGAATTATAAACTTATCCCCCCTTTTGATCTTCCCTCTTTAGAGAACTATAAAATTTTCCCCTTTTATTATCCAAAAAAATATTATAATGAATAAATTTATCTAAGTTTATGAACATGGTAAAACTTATAGAATTAAAACATAAAACTTCTCCCTATTTTTGTGACATCATAAATATAATAGTAGTAATTAACTCCCCCTAAATTTATGATTTCTTTAATGAAGAAAAAAATAAATTTAAATAAGGAGATTTCCAGAATTAAACAATTATATATTTTACAAACTCCCCATAAATCATAGGATATTAAATTATTTTAAAGAAATGTTTTCATACGTAAATAAAAAAGTAGGTCCATGCTTGCATAGGAAAAATAAAAAGTAACAATAAATTACAAAGCAAATCCTTGCACTATTTTTCACTTAAACAATTTTTAAGAAAAATATATAACATTAATTTTTATATGAACATAATAAAAAATGAAGAGTATAAGAAAGAGAAGAATATTCCTCCAATCCTTCCAAACTATGAATTGTTTTTCTTAAATCATCCAAAAATCTTGCCAGTTCTTATATTCTATTTTGAACATCTTTTGTTCTTTTAAAAGATTAAGATTAACAATGTTTAACTAGAAACAACTTCAGTTTGTCAAGATTGAGTTTTTTAACAGTCTCTTTTATGATAAGATCCATTTGACTTAGTATTTATAGTTAAAAGATTTAAAATATTTTTTTGAAATTAAACTATCTTTATTATTCTAATACTCCTTTTTTAATGAATCAAAAAAAATTATACTAATGATTTCTGTAAATCATCATAAGATTTTCTAGAAGAATATATCTCATCATTTAGCTTCTCTTTTTCTTTATTCAAATAGATAACATTAAATAGAATACTTTTACAAGATATTTGAAATGAATAGACTTATATCTTTTCATAACTCTTAACTTACCTATTTTTTTAAGAAGACTTTTCACATGAATATTCAACAAATGAGACTCACTGTTCTTTCATGAAGGTCAAAAGTATTAAATTTTTTTCTTTCATGAGAAAGAATTTATTCTGAACTATAAGTACTTTTATACTTCATCTTTATGTGTCTGGTTTTTAATAGGTATTTAAAAAATATATTTTAAAGAAGAAGAATAATAAAAAAGGAATTTATAAATAATATGAAACATTTCATTCTAGGAAAAGACAGACGATGTTTCATTTTCTTGAGCCAAAAAATACAAAACAATCATTTCAAAAAGACATGTTATGTAAAAAGATTTTTTATGAATTCATAACCAAATGAAATTTTAAGAATAAATGATAAAATATTTTTGAAAACTAAAATATAAACATTTCATAACAAACACTATATTTTCAAACTAAATAAAAACTCTTATATATTCAATAACAACAAAAAAAGGATTTATATTAAGAATAATATTTTATTAAAACATTGAGAAATAACTTTATTTTCCCGAATAACACAATTAATGTACCAATAGTATACATATAATAAAATACTTCCTGGATCAGTGAATTTAGTACTGAGGATTTTTGATAACAAATAGTTCAGAGTTTTTCACTCCTTCAGTAGCTGCTTTAACACATATCCATCGACCAATCACTTAAATATATAATGATATAGCTTAGTGGTATAATCCTCAAAAGTATCAAAATCTAGTGCTTTTTGGTACCCTTATTCTTTTGGGTCCATCGGTGTTAGCAATTACATTTTTAGGTAACCAACCAAACTTATTTTTGAGTAGGAATTATATAATTTAACAAATATTTTTAGAAATAAGAACTTTTAACACAAGATATTTATGGTTTTATAAAATAAAAATCATTCACATAATTTCAATTAGTACCATAATAGAAACATTTAACATTAGACATGTTTTTACTATTTAAACCATGAACAAAACAATTTTTATAAAGTTTCATCCGTTCACCATTAATTCCCATTCTAAATTTTCTTTTTAGTAATTTATTTCTGCTATGTATTTGATTTAAATATTTTTATCCTTTTATTAACATACTGTAGGTTTATTTTAAATCATCAAATTCAGCAACTAATTCAATAATATTTATTTTATGTAAATCAAAATAAATTTTAGAAGTATTAGATTTTAAATCTATAAACTATTTTGATAAATTTTATTTATCTAATAGAACTGAATTATAATATTTATTATGTTTTATATTGTCTTTATTTAATGATTCATATTTGTCTTGTAACATAAAAAAAATTTATTTAACTCATCATAAGAATGTTTTTCAGAACTAGAGTATTGAGAGTAAGAGGATTGTACCTCATCAGTATCAACCATTAACTATATAACTTTATTCTCATTTTTTTTTATTTTTTGAAGATTCACCATTTGAGTTATAAGTATTACTCCAAGTATATTTTATAGCTTTATTGGATTTACATTCATAATTTTCTTTCCTTTGATCTTGGAGTAAAGGAAAATTATGCTTTGTATAACCTCTTTCTTTACAGTCACAACATATATCATCTACAGTGCCTTTCTATTTCATTCCATATAACTTTTCAAAATTTTCAACAAGATCTAATAGATCCTTATCTTGATCTGTACAATTTGAAATAGATGATTCATCATTTGTAGTCAGGGGTGCTACTTATTCGTTTTTTATATATATTTTAGCTTCAACCTACTTCTTGACTTCATACATCATCAAAGTCTTAACCAAGTCCTCCATTGTTAAATTCTTTTCTGATGTAGAATTGTATATTACTTCAAATATTCTATTCCACCTAGGAGTTAGTACTTTGAGTACTTTTAATGTTTAATCTTATTGAGTAAATAAATCTCATAATTTAGCAACGTTATTGAAATAATTAATTAACCTTACATGCATTTTATTGATAGTTTTAATCTCATCCATTATAAAATAAGCAAACATTACCTTTTTAGAAGTGTATATTAATTGTATAATATTTTCAGTTTACTTATAAGAAATAGTAATAGTTTTCCACATCTTATATCGATTAGTACATTGAGAAACTCAATTGAATTATTTAGTTTCTAAACCCCACACAATAGAATTCATATATTTTTAATTGATATCATATTCATTTTCCTGGTTGGTACTCCATTATTCAAAATCTTCATTGGAAATCTCATAAGGATTAACAATAATTAAATAAAACCTTACTCCAAGATTTTTCAAATAAATAATCATATAGGATTTCCAAAATTCATAATAATCACCATTAAAATAGGGAGCATGAATCATCAACATACCTTTTATAGAATCAACCATTTCTTAATGTCTTTGTCTGAATCTTAAACTCAAGATTGTTAGAGCTAGTGAAACAATGAGTAGAACGTTCATATAAAAAATTTAGATATCAAATAGGTAAAATAATAATATACCAGTAGAGCCCTTCCTTTAATAAAATATGTTAGTTCAGGATGGCTATAATGAATACAAAGACCCAAGGGGCGGGGGTGAATTCTGGATTTCAATATTTGATAGATTCAGAACATCTCTCTTGGTTAACAACATTCCATTCCTTTTCTCTCAAAGATAAACAAACTGCAAAAGTAAATAATGGAAATGAACATAGTGATGTATAATGGTTTAGGGCACAGAGATCCCTTATTCCACCCAACCAATTCCCAGCTCCATGACCATGGTGATTTTCACTAGGTCCTCTAATCCCAAGACATTCAAAATCCACAACCGGGTACAAGCAACTGAAACCTTACAATAAGAAGAATTAAATCATTCTAGCTCTTTTATAAGGAACTGAATAACCATATATTATTACATGAAGCTTACACTTATCCATGATCGAGTACGAGAAGCTGAAACTCAAATAAATCAAAAGAGTTTGGATTGTTTGATGGTACAAGTTAAACATCATAGCTTGCAGCATAATCTAGATAATGAACATAGATCTTCAATGTAGCACGAAAACAAATAGATCTTTAACGTTTGCAGAGGATTTATTAAAATAGAAATAAGGATAACACTAGAATGATATTTAAACATTAATCTATCAAAAATATATCTTTACCAAATGCTTCTTCGTTCTTTCATAATAAGATATAAAAAATTAATGCAGTAGCAATGAAGAAAACAACAGTGAGTAAACAAAATAGATCTAAACTTATATGTCTCCAAAGTGTAGATCTGGAGGCAAAAACACATAGCTTCTTTTGTATATGAATATGTTTAAAACTACATATATATATATATATGATAAAGAACGTCTCCATATTTATATAGAAAGTCAAATAGTTCCTGGTCAAGCTGACTCCATAAATATCGCACAATAAATAATGAATATTTGAATTCGAAAACATTCAAGAGAGTCATAAATTTCCATAAGAATAGTAATATTTTACTCTATTGAATACAAGACTTTTAATAAGTTGCAAAACATATTTTAATCGATATTTATTTACTTTAACATTGTTACAGAAATCTCAGATAATTTCATGGATTCAAAACTCCACCATTGAATAGTCAAACATAAGGTTCCTTCATGCGACAAGAAAACACATAATGTAGTGTTGAAAACATATGATTGATTACCAAAGTACGGTTGATGTACAATATTTATTTCCTCAAACGAAGGGTTTATTACGATTGTAGTGTTGATGAGCTATACTTTTTTCTTTCTCAAACACCAGGTTCCATACTAATGTAGGGTTGATTAGACATACATTCATGAAAGAATATTGTTGATTATCAAAATATGTTATTCTGAACATAAGGATTATTAATTATTCTATGCTTACTAATATAGGGTTTAGAACAGTGTTTCCAGAATATGAAAAAAAATCTGAATATTTCAATGAATTTTCTTCATAGATCAATATATTGAATATAATTCAGAAATAAATATTTCAACGAATATTAATTTATTGAAATTCACTTAAAGTAATTTCATTAGTAACAAAAATGTGGGTGTTTGTGAGCATCAAAACCAAAACTAAATCAACAAAATTATTAAATAAACATATTATAAACAACTCTAGAAAAGTATGAAGATGAAATACTAATCCTGACAAAATAGTTGGCTAAAGATGATATACTAATCATGTTATGACCCTTAGCCATCCCTCAATATAGCATTCCAGAGGCATTGTCGGAAGACCGTGTGCATCATATCCACCTTAATATATGGAAAACCATTTTTAACTTGAGATAAAAAGTATTATCCTATGATGAGTATCAAAGATACATCATGGTAATAAAAGGGATGCAATTCCAAATTGAATTGGTGGATCTCCTAGCTACATGACATCCAGAGAGGTGGCAAGGATCCCTTCAATGTGCATGTCTCAAACTCTTAAATTTTTTGTAAAAACTGGTCTTATATTAACCATTTGGTGTTCTTATTAGAGGATGGGTTGCACACAAAGAATTACATTTTATCGCACTCTCTAACCAGTAAAGCTCTTTGAATGAAATATCATGCAATGTCATAGCTCCAAGATGACTTCAGCAATTAGACCCTGTTTACAACCAACGATGTGCTAAAAAAAGTCCCTAAACAATTATCATCGATGTCAAGCTAGGATGGATCAGACTATTGAGAGAATTTTGCATCAACCATCTGAAAAGACGAAGTAAGTCTCCCATTTAGGAGAAGTCAACCTTCAGATAAAGAAGATGTCATAAATAGTGAAATGATCATTAGAAGTGGAGGTGGGTGATTTAGGTGCATACCAAATGATCCACCCTGACCATGTTCAGATAAAACTCCATAAAATCATAAGGGTGGTCATGGAAGTACCAACCACAGTAGTTTAGGAGCAACACCATCCTACTTGGAAGGGGGAATTTTTAACCTAACCTTTGAGGTTAGTAAAACAAGCCTGGATATTTGTGAAAGTGGAACAAGAAAAAAAAACAACCCTTAACGATGGGGGATATTTCACCTCATCAACCCCCTTAGAATTAATATGTATTGTCTTGATTAGGGTAAATGCAGCAAAATGGGTCTTCCTAGTTCATCCCATACTTTGATATGCTAACCTCACTAGGGACATACACGACTGAACTGTCTTGGGATTCCCTTCAGGTAACCATCTGTCAAATAACTCTTAGATAACTAACATAGGAGAGGTTGATTCCTCTTGGAGGGTGTAGAAAAATGTAGTCTCATAAAGACATAGATAGAATGACTAACATACATTACACATTAATGAATGTCATTAACACTGCCCTTGGAAACCCTATAGGGCACGAGGACAATTCATAAGTCAAAGTTAATGGAGGAAGATCCAGTTTATAATGTTGTCCACAAAAAAAAACAAATGAAGGAGGCATGCATAACAAAACCCAAAAGCTTTCCCTAAATATGGAAATTCCCTCAAATTATCTAACATTACCTCCTCAAATGGAATCCAACAGGGAAAAGGGAAAGTGTTAGATTGCACCTCAATTAACTCTTGGAGATGATATGCCCCTTTCACTAAAGGAAATATTTTATCAATAGGAGGAGAAGAAGAAATAATTTAGGTGCCTCAATGCAAAAATACCCTAAAGCAACCCCCTACTAGATATAATCTGCAATAATATCCTCAACTAACACATCCAACCGAAGCACCTCATCAAAGAGGGTTCATCGCAGTAACAAAAGTGGATCTAGAACACCTGATCAATGTGGGATACCAACCAAAAATATATTTGGATCCCGTGATGGAAGATGGGGAGTTACATAAATTGGGTGAACAATCAAAATGGATCTAGGTGCATCCTTACCAGCCTACCCCTATGGGCTACCCATGATAGATACTAGATGTACCACCACCTATGGCCCTACCAGTTGTTGCACCTTCTCAAGCTCTGGACCAACCTGACATTCCCCAAGGTCTCATGAACGCTCCTAAGCCACACATGGATCGATTGGAATCCATATAGGAATGGAAAAAACTAATACAAAAAGAAAATAAACCTTACCATGAATGGGTAGATCTGAATCCTACCCCGTCAAAAATTGAGAATCTAAAATTTACCATTTTTAATGACTCAGGAGACCCTGAGTGGAATTTGGCGCATTTTTTCTCTTTCTATGATCCCATGATGGGAAGACCTGAAAAATAGGAAGTAGCGAAACATAGATGATTTGTGAAATCACTATAGGGTCTATCCTTTGTATGGTACATGATCTTGAAACATTGATCAATTATAGGGTGGAAAGTCCTCCGTCAGAAGTTCTTCTTCTAGTTTTTCTTAACATTGTAAAAGATGATAGTCCTCAATATTTCAAATTGAAAATAGTGGGAGAATGAAAGGGTATTAGATTTCATTGATTGGTGGAAAGGATTGACATGCTTCTTAAACCTACAAATCCCTCAAGAAGACTTATTTCCCATCTATATAGTTAATCTTTATGATGATTTGTGAACATCACTAACACTACTGGAATTTGTGGTATTTGTGATGGGATCCCGTAAAAAATTCTCTTTTGCAACTGGGTCCCGTCGCAAATAGCCCCGTTGTAGAAAACAATGTCGCAAATAGTTTTTTTTAGACTGGCCCATAGAAAAAAAATATTATTTGCAACGGGATGATTTCCCATCACAAATAGTTCTTTGATTATATATATTATATATATAAAAATCTATTGCGATGGTCCCATTGCAAAAAGGTATTTGCGATGGTCCCATTTTCTCATCGCAGATAGTTTTCTTATTATATATATTATATATAGAAAAACCTATTGCGATGTGTCCGTTGTAAAAACATATTTATGACGTGACCAGTTTTCCCATCGTAAATAGTTATTTAAAAAATATTTAAACCATTTGCGACCGGAACTAATCAAAAAAGGTCTCGTCGCAAATACTTAAAAATATATATATATATATATATTTAATAAAATTATGATAAATTAATAATAGAGAATAATAATATTATTAATACTATGAATATAAATAATATTATATTATATAATAATAATACTAATATTAATGATATAAAAAATTATATTATTATAATATTAATAATAAAATAATACTAATAATATAATAATGTTTTTATTATTATTAATATTTATGAAAAAATAATATTAATATTATTAAATTAATAAAAAGAAATATAAAATATTAATATTCTCAATATTCACAAAAAATATAAAATTATAAAAAAATATTATTATTATTATTAGTAAAATAAAAAAACATTAAAAAATATATTACTAATAATAAATAATAAAATATTTAAATATTAAAAATAAAAAAAAATAAAAAAAATTTAAATTATGCAATATTTGCAGTAATATAAAAGACAGATTCTGTAAATAGTTAATATTACAACAAACATTAAATTCAAATGTTTTTAACATTAAAAAATGTCACTAGGGGGGATAGTCATGTAGAGGAGGTGGAGGAGCTAGAGGAGATGGTGGAGGAAAATCCATCTCTAAACTACGAGTCAGACAACACATATACTCCATCTACTCATGATGCTGATGCTGCCATCGACACATCTCATCCTCATAGTGCTGTTGGTCCTGCGGCTAACACATCTCTTCATGATGCTTATGAAAACTATATATAAGCTCACTCTAATCTTGCAACTGCTCCTGATATTGTGAGATATAAGATGATTCCTCTCAATGAGCTCCTCTCAAGTTGGATGCTGATATCACAACAGTACCATAATAATTCCAAGTACTCAAATGAGAGCTGATACCTACTACTCGGCCCTTCTCTAAGCCATAATGGGTCGCCTGGATCCATGCCGCCACATCGAAATAGTGGGCACTAGTTTGATCAGCCGTCTCAGTAGGACTCTCAGCCTGTGTCTGAGAGGTCCGGACCTCATAAGACTTCTTCAGTTCCAAATTGAAATTAAAATAGTGAAAATATTATAAGTAGTTAATTTTCATACTGAAAAAGAAATAATAATAACCACAATCTAATGCAGGTGATCACCTCTAATCTCTCTAGTGGCTGGATCACGTTACATCCTCTGATAAACATCATACTTCGTAATATCAGGCTGCTCGATTGCCTATATGAATATAAAATAAACTGCTTATATTTAAAGTTTTAAAAAATATTTAAAAAATTACTTACCAAATTTTCTTTATATGTACACAATGTTCGTCTACCAACTCGATGCGTCATCTCCTGTCTCCCCCAGTTCTATTTCCCCAATGATGATCTCCTTTGAAATCCACCACCCAACCAGTGTGAACATAATCCATCCCAAATGTGAGATGAAATGTACTCTGGTCGGTGGGCTCTACATGACGCATCAAATACTGCCTCTCATACTTTCTTCATGGCCATCCTTCTCAAATTGTGCAAAAACATACAGAAACAGTCACACATAGACACCTCCCATGATGCGTGGATAGTGTCACACATGCTATTGTCAATGGGATACCATAAAACCTAGAAATAAATTATAATATCAAGGTATTAATGAAATAAATTTTAAAATAAATATTGTTTATTTACATACCAGCCAATGATTGAACATGCTGAGCTGCATATCAATGAAAATTTATTCCCATGTGATCCATGGCTAAGAAAAATAATTGTGCCATATAACAATCCCCTATCCAATAACTATATGCACAAAACTATGAAAGAAGAACAAATAATCAAACAGTTGGCATATAAATAAATTAATGAAATCTAACTAAAATACACAGGTTAACATGCCTCTGCGTGCGTGGATCGAAGCCAATACGTGGATGTAACTCGGGGATAGGGTCTGAAATCATTAGTCGCGCAAGACCACACCCACTCCACATACCCCCTTAACTGCCAGTAGTCTGAGGGTAAGAAGATCCCAAATTTTCCTCATCTAAAGGTAGTTCACCCTCCTGCAACTGACGAAATATATCATCATCCATCTGAAATAGAAAATGATTATTTTTAGAAAATATTTAAAAATAACTATTATATATATATATATATTCATCATTTCTATTTTTATTCAACAAGAAGAAAAGAATGAAACAGACCAGACCACTTGACCACACGACCACAAGACCACAACCCGCCTACCCATATGCCCCCATTCCCCCATTCCCCCTTCCAGGGGATTACAACAAGGTGGTATGAAATAGTGAAGTCCAAGGGAATCCACTCTGATGAGTGGGTTTCAAAGTATGAACATTGTGAAAAAAAACCGGATCCGGCCCAATGACCTCAAGCGAAGCAAGGTAATCCGCAACATGATTCCCCTCTCTCCATGAGTGTTTAAAAATGGTATCATTATTGATCATGCTCCTTCCTTTCCTAATAATGCATGAAATAGCCCATGGAGTTGGGAAGAGATCATTAAAAGCATCATGTAGGATTTTCGTGTCTGTTTCCACTTCTGAAATTACAATACCCTGTTGTTTTCAAATTCTTAAACCTTGCATCATAGCCCTGGCCTCGGCTTGAAGAGAAGAACCATAACCGAGATGAGCCAAGAAGGCCAGAACCACTGAACCATGAGAATCATGGACCACACCACCACTGCGTAGGACACCTCCACGGTAAGACCCATCAGTATTAAGTTTTAGGACCTTATAGGGAGGGTTCCAGCGGATCCAAAGTCCGTAAGAACAGCTGCCGATAGGCTGGGAGACTTGATTCTGCCTATTAATCCACTGTAGATAGGGAGCCTCTCGCCATTTGATGAAGAGATAGACCAAGTCGATGAGGATATTCTTTGTTTTGATAATTATGGACTGGTAAGAAGATCTGACTCCTTCATGATGAAGCTTATTTCTCTCCTTCCAGATAGACCAACACCCTACATGCAGGATCAAGGTTCGGGCCAACTTCTACATCCCTCTGTCCCTTGAGCCGTGAGAGAACCTATCCAGGAAAGGAGTATCTTCCACACTCTGAACCAGAAGGTCGGTAAACTCCCCGAAGAAACTCCAAACAACACCAGCCCATTCTCCTCTAAAGAACATATGTTATTTACTCTCCTCATCACTAGCAACACAACATGTGAAACATGATACTGTAGGGATCCCACATCGTTTGATATTCTCATTAGTTGGAATGGCCGCATTCCTATTTCCCCAAAGCAGAAAATTGAATTTCGACAGGATTGGTTTGCAATATAAAATCTCATTCCAGAAATCACCATGAGACAGATCCTTCCATGAACGATGGTAGTCTCGGAAATTAAAATCCCCTGAAAAAGATAGGGTGAACACACAATGATCAGGATTCGATGAGATGTCAATCAGGTTAAAGGTGTCCTGTTGTTCCTCGTCCAACACAACCTTGATGAAATTCGGATTCATGTTAGCTTCCATGAACGTGAGGGTAGTGCCTAGACAACCCTGGAAATCGAGCACCCGCCCTACCTAGTTGTGGTGCCAGCATGAGACATCTCCTCTCCCAATAATCCATTGAGAGTATTGTTTCAATTCAGCAGTAATGCTGAAAATTTTAGACCAGAACGTCAAGCCATGGCTCTCCATCGTGGGCTGAGACCCATACTGAGCATGCATGGTTCTTCCCCATAGCGTACCCTACTCCAAAACTCCCCATGAAAGTTTTGCATGCATGCCTTTGATGGTGTCTTCAAGACAGTGCACATTAATAACTCTTGCCTTTGTGGGATTAGCCATATTCCGCCACGAAGCACAATGTCACTTTCCCTCTGTGCGAGGATCCCAGAAGAAGCTTGCCAGGATCTTTTCTATGTTAGAGATGATCCCCTTTGGAGAATTAACAGCTGAGACCATGAAATTTAACGACATGTAATTACAAGGCCTGGAGCGCCCATAACGGTCTATTGAAAAATGATAAGATTTAAATAGCGTGCATCATAAATTTTAATGAAAAAGTTGAATAAATCTTTAACGGGTGCCCGAAGTAGAAATACTAGGGCACAATTGCATTCATGATGGCGAGTTTACCCTAGGCGCGACTAAAATTTTGTTAGCGCATGCCTCGAGTGAGAAAACCCGAAAATAGAATAACCTTAAATAAAATAAATAAATATTTTTTTTTTCAAATTCTTATAACTCATGAATGATGACTCAGATTAAAAATCCAATACCACATCTGAACACATGAGGGTATGATTTCATTAGGTAGACCCTAATATTAGCCAGCACAAGCCAATAATGACAGTTAGTTTTATGTGTAAATAATATAATTAAGAAACAATTATTTTAATGTTACATCCTTTAACTTCTAAATGGTAAATTGGATTGAAAATCAGAGAGTACCATTGGATTTTTGGGGGCATGTTTCCATTATCTGAAGCCTAAACTTGACCAGTGATGGTCAAGGGTGACTATTAAATTTTTTTTAACTTTATTTAAGGTACATTCAGTAAAAATGAAAGTGGGATTTTATACCTTTTTAACCATTTCTCAAATCCAAAATCTAAGGGAACCGTTGGATTTAGAATTTTAAGATTCACCGAGAAATGGCATAACATTAGCCAATAAGGGAAAAGCAGAAAAGTTATTTTTCGGACTTTTCAAGATAAATAAAATAATAATTTAAATGAATTATTTTATTTTATTTCTCCCTTTAGAGTGGCGGCCAGCAATGCTGCAGGGCAGTGACAAGGTGTTGACTATGCACATCAATGAGTCTCATTAATGGATCATTAAACATGTTGCATAAAAATGATTTAATGACATGAAACAGCGATGCAATTTCTTAAATAAAAAAGCGTAACGACGTGACATCACATCTTTATGGGAACACTGCGATGTTCTCCTATTTATAATTCGATGCGCTAGGAAAATGTGGATTAAATAAATTAGAGGTTTCTCTAGAGAACCTATAACGGACTTCTACCCCATCGAAGAATGAAGAACACCGACAGAACTTATCCTTCACCAATGCCTTTCGAATATCAGAGTTGGAAAGTGACTCTGACATCTTAACCCCTTAAGGACGATCATGTGAGAACTAAATTCAAGAGGTAGGGGTTTTTATTTCGTTGTTCTTTCCCTTCCACTTCTAAATGATGAACACAGATTAAACCACAAACAGGTGAATCCATGGATCGTGCGTTATAACAGGAGGGTGAATTTTCTTTTGGGGTGATTATTCAGGATTAAACCTTGTTGTGAGTGACTGAACACAAACCTACCAGAGCCTCCCCCTTGTTTAAACTTCTAATGTAGAGGACCTAGGTCGACATGAACAAGGCCTGAGCACCTCCTCTCGTGTGTTTTTATGGAAAATATTTCAAATCGAAGACAAGGATGTTTTTAGACTATCACTATGGAGAGGACGATCCTCAAAAAGTGTAGGCACAAGCGGCACAAAGAACAGGCCAACGATGCGGACCCGGTGGTCTGTGGAAGAATCCCCTGGTGCGCCAGTGCCAGAGGTGTCACGATGAATACCAAAGATGGACCACGGAGATGACTTCTAGGGGGAGGCCACATGCCATGATGGTGCCCTGGAAGAAGGCCCACTGTCAGACAATGCCACGATGTAGAAGCAGAAGCCACCGGCTGAGCCGACGCCTGGAGGCAGTCGGCCGTCGTCGCTTGACCACAGTGGAGGAGGCGCCCCATGATGACCCGCGGGGTGATATCATGGCACAGACATGGATTTCAACTGCATCTCACAAGGCGTACCAGTCTGCCTCTTCCGAACTAGATGGGGCGCGGGCCCCTAGTGGGCCGGACCCATGCGGAAGGCCGGACTACACCGGGTCACCGAGTGACCCGGCGGGTTGGACCCTCTGCCAACCAGGCGGGATCCGATGAGGCCTATTGAGCCTGTCCCACTATCCAGGTGGGACCAGACCGACCCTGACCCACACCACGTCGTGTTGTGTCCTTCATAATTAACCAGGGTATGTGGAACCCTCGGGCTGGTTTGGTCGGGTCGGACCTGGCCCCATCGCAACTAATCCCCTGGTTTCTAAAACGCTCATATCTTACAAACTTTATGTCTAATTGACAAGCCATTTGAGGCGTTGGGACCCTCTCGATGAGGTGGATATTTTGGAATGTTATATGGTGAATTTCTTGGATGTAGAGATGTGATGAATGGATTGAGGAACGGTTCTCCCAAGCATGCTACGCGTGGAACCCTGCGATTGTCTAAGACCTGAAGAATACTGACTTTCGACTATGTGTGACTCAACGACCTAGTTGGAAGTGGCTATGTGTGACTCAGTAGGCCCACAGTGGGGAGAAGATCTGTGTAACCTGCCAGAACTATGATACACAAAAGGGGGGGTAACTCAGTAGGCCACAGTGGGTAGTGGCTCTATGTGAGTTGGCAGACCCACGCTACGTGATGGGGAGGGGTACCTTAGTAGTTAAAGGTTAGTGGAAAGCATCTATGTGTGACCCAACAGGCCCACTGTACTTGATAGGGGAGGAGTTCTCCAAGAAGCCGAGTTCTTCGATGATGTGACTGATGATGCTATTGTTACAACCCTAGAATATACATGGTGTGACTTGTCTTGTGTTTCGAGTTTTACTTTGGATAGTTGTTGTGTGTTCTTTCCTTTTTTTTGGGGTCCCTACAGAGTACGATGTTACTCACCCTTGCACAGGCTTCACCCGCATGTGTTTTTTCTGGTGCAGACGACTGACGTTACGACATGGGTGATTAGGGATATAGGATTGACGGATGCCACGACGGGGGAACTGGTTGCCTAGGACCAGGCGGGGCCTAGTAAGACTGGGAGAACATGACATACTAATTTGGATTCACGTAGCTTCACTACTATTACAATCAGGTGGAGTTTTCTATGGATGGGCATTAGAGTTTCCTTTTTGTACTTTCTATTTTTAGTTTTGTTGGGTTTGTATTTTGGCCCACTTACTTTTAGTTGTACTTGCACTCAGAATTTTTCAATGGTACTTTTTATCCCTTTTTAGTGTGTTGGAATGTGGTTGAGTGTATCTGTGTGTATAGGTACTTAGGATAATTCCTCCCACTTGCAGGTTGACAACTTCGGTGCTAGTCTCCAACCCCTGGACTTCAATAGGTGGGCTAGGGGTAGTCATGACACATGCCCCAGGGGACGGGTCATGAAAAAGTGGTGTCAGAGGGTGGTTGGTTCCCCCTCAAAGTTCGGGAGTCTATGTTCTGTTTTGGGGCAATAGTTTTAAGTGTTATGAGTTCGACTTTTAGATTCATGGAATCTAGAGTTTGTGAGATGGATGATGTAATCATACACCAAGACCTTGAATTATGTTTTTGACTCAATAACTAAAAACACTAGTTGCATCAGTATCTTTTGATTTTGAATAAGAGTTAGATGACTAGGTATAATGTTTTAACCATGGTACATCCTGATATATCTTAGGATGCCTCAATGTTGACGACCAACCAGGATCCCGATACAAGGTCATGAGGAAAACTCACCTAGTGACGAGGCGTACGTTCAGGGTCCAGTACTTGAGTTGAACCCACCAGGGGGTGCACCAATGATACCACCACCTGATGGTTAGCATCTAATACCAGCAGTTCTAGTAGATGATGTTCGTAGGATAATTTCCCTATATGAGTTTTAGAGATATAGAACTCCCATGTTTATGGGAGAGACTGATCCTCACGTCGCTAAGGGCTAGGTAGAGGCTATGACGCGGGTCTTTCGCTTAGTGAGGACACTGCCTGACCAGATAGATATTTTGGTAGCGAGCCTTCTGTAGGGCTCAATAGGGATATGGTAGAGCTTGAACATATAGACTCACAATGAGGCGACCCTCACTTGGGTTGACTTCGAGAGGCTTTTTTCGGGAGGATTTTTCCCCATGATGTTGTGCTCTGTGCGCATTCAGGAGTTGCTTCACCTACAGTAGGACAACATGATGGTGTTCGAGTACTCAAAAATTTTCACTGAGCATTCTAAATACTCTATAGATACGGTTTGAGACCCATTCTTCATGGCTCGAGCCTTTGAGTAGGGGCTCAGGTCAGAGATCATGGCTTTAGGGGTGTCTCTCAGCATCCCTACCCAGGCTGGGGTGCTGGAGTGATACCTTTTGATGGAGAGCTTCTTGGTGGAGGAGGCACCCACAGTTAGAGCTTCCAGTAGACCCCAGGTCGAAGAGTCTTCATGAGGAAGTAGATAGCAGACGTGTGGGCCCATGAGGTCCAGGTCTTTCAAAGGCCGACCCATGGACTCAAGGTCGGCAGTGCGAAGATCCCAGGCCAAAGGGAGTCAGATGGGTGGCCAGACTTTACTTTTCATGTAGTAGGCAGGGAAAAATGGCATGTGACTTCCCAACCTGCCTTAAAAATGACCATAAAATGGTTGAGGGGCCTTTAAAATAGTATCAGCAGTTCGAGTGAGGTGGTTTGTAGGGCGGAAACCATGGCAGGGGTGCAGATCAAGCGATAAGAGAACATGGGTGAGCTCAGCTCCACGCCGCATAGACCTATGACCATGACACAAAAGAGATGATCTAAGGTATGATATGTTTCTTTTCCTCCCTAGCTACAGCATTTATAGACACTAGTTCTAGCCACTCTTTCCTTAACACAACTCTCATTTGGAGATCAGAGATTCTGGTAGATTTTTTGGATCGATCCTTACGGCTAGAGACTCCTAGGGGAAGGGATTTTGTGGTTACACACTGGGGCTGGCAGTGTGAGCATACTCTAGGAGGCAAGATCTTTGGTTGGGATCTCCTAGTAGCAGCATCGATTCCTTAGGATGTCATCATGGGTATAGACTGGTTATCCACAATCCATGCTCAGATCGACGGTTTTATGCGTATGGAGCGATGTGTCCACAAAGATGGGACAAAGTTTTCCTTCACTGGTGAAAAGGAAACCCATGTAGTATAGAAAAGACTCTCTCGGAGGAGGGTGTATCTAATCAATCACTAGTTGGAAAGCCTCAATATCGATGAAGTGGAGGATAAGAGTCTGAGTTTTCTGTAGTGGTGGACAAGCACGAGGATGTTTTTCCTGATGAGGTTCCAGGGATACGTCTTTGTAGAGGGGTAGACTTCTGTATTGACCTATATTATAGGAAAACACTAATATCAACTCCAGCATATCTAATGGATCTTGTAGAGATTCGTGAGTTGATGGTACAGCTGGAGGGCCTTTAGGATAAGAGGTTCGTATGACCAAGCATTTCACCATGGGCAACCCCAGTGCTTTCTTTTTCCAAGAAGGTAGATGGGAGTTTTATGTTGTGAGTGGATTACCGGCACTTTAACCAAGTGGTCGTAGAGAAAAAATACCCCACTACCAAAGGGTCTATGGGAACATCAATCAGTTAAAGGGGTAGCCATTCATGTGGATGGAAAGGTGCCCATAGGCTTTTCAGCAGTTGAGACAATGACGATGGTTAGAGTTCCTCTAGGACTATTACTTTGAGATAGTCTATACTCCAGGGATGGGGGGAATGTGGTGGAAGACGTGCTCAGTAGGAGGACCGGGTTGCAACTGCTGAGTGAGGTGACAAAGCAGTTAGCCACGATGCAGGTATCCCTTGTGGATGATGGTGATGTTTTTTACCTCTAGTTTGTGGCTGTTACTCCTCCACTCATACAGCGAGTCAGGGAGGCATAGCTGGGGGACGTTGACTGTGAGGCCCGACGTGCTCAGATATCCTCAGGACGGGCTCTTGAGGGATTTTATAAAGGTGGGGAGAATGTCATTATTTTCAGAGGAGAACCTTTTTAACAGTGGAATTGTGGGAGGAGGTGTTGAGGGAGTTCCATACATCCCTTATTGAGGTACATCTTGGAGTGGAAAAGATGTACCCGGAACACCAACGTCAGTACTGGTGGCCAAGGATGAAGAAAGCAGTGGATGAGTTCGTTTCACGATACCTCACTTATCAGTGAGTGAAGGCCAAGGAACAAGTTCTATTAGGCTTGAATCAACACTTGAGATGCCAGAGTGGAAATGGGATAGTATCTCAATGGACTTGGTGATGGGGTTACCACATACGTCTAAAGGTTATGACTCTATTTTGGTGATCGTTGAATGACTCACCAAGTCAGCTGACTTCCAACCCATCTGGGAGCAGGGAATGATAGAGGGATTGAGATGCCTCTACTTCTAATAGATAGTGCGCTGCAAGAGGTGCCTTCGATTATCATCTTATATCGCAACGCTTGATTTACATTTTAGTTGTGGAAGGGATTATAGGAGGAGTTCGTGATGCAACTACACTTGAGAAGAACTTTCATCCCCAAATGGATAGTCAGATGGAGCAGACCATACAGTCCTTGGAGGACATGCTTTGTGCTTGCGTCCTTGACTTTGTTCATGGTTAGGAGGACCACCTACAACGGGTGGAGTTTTCATACCACAAAAAATGTCACAAAACTATTGGAATGACACCATTTGATGCCTTGTACGGGTGGCCTTGCAGATCACTCATATGCTGGACAGACCTAGGGGAGTCAGCACTCATGGGTCCAGAGTTGGTACATGCTACCACCGGGAAGGTGCATATCATCCAGGAGATGATGAGGATTGCACAAATATGGAAGAAGTCTTATGCTGATAGGAGATGTAGACCCTTGGATTTTTAGGATAATGATCATGTGTTCTTAAGGGTCTCACCCCGGTGAGGATTGCAGAGATTTGGTTGGGGTAGAAAACTATCTTTATGGTTCATTGGACCTTTTTAGATCCAAAATAGAGTTGGCGAGGTGGCGTACCGCCTAACTCTTCCCCCAATGATGAACCGGGTGCATGATGTTTTCCATGTGTCGTAGTTGAAGAGGTATTTCCATGATCCATCCCACATCATTGACTGGGGTGAGATGAACATCGACGATGTGGTAACATTTTCGGAATTCCAAGTGGTGATAGAGGATTGAAAAAAGTGGGTCCTACACGGTGGTTCGATTCCTCTAGTGGACATCCGATTGCAGCATGTGAATCTCCAAGAGCGAACATGGGAGCAGGAGGCCAGAATTTATGCTCAATAACCCCATCTTTTTGTTTAGTTATTGTTTTGGATTTCGGGGATGTAAATCTGGTTGGGAGAATGTAATGTATTATAATTTACGTATTTTTTTATTATATGGAATTATTTTGAGACCTTGAAATTTGACGACACGTAATTTCGAGGCCCAGAGTGCCTGAGATGGTCCATTGAAAAATGATAAGATTTAAATTGTGTGTGTGAGTAGTTTTCATGAAAAACTGAAATAACTCTTCAAAGGGTGACCAGATCAGAAATCCTAGGGTACCATTACATTTCAGATGGCGGGTTTATTATAGGAGCAACTTATGTTTAGTTGGCGCAGGCCTCCAGTGAGAAAACTCGAAAATTGCATAACCATAAAAAAATAATTAAATAGAATTATTTTATTTTTAAAATGCTTATAACTCATGAACGATGAATTAGATTAAAAATCTGAGACCACCTCTAAACTTGTGAGGGTATGAATTCCTTTGGCAGACCCTAGTATAGGCCGACATGGGAGAACAATGAAAGTTAGTTTTTGGCTGTAAATGAAATAATTAAGTAACAATTATTTTAATCTTAAATACATTAACTTCAAAATGGTATCTCTGATTAAAAATCTAAGAGTGCTGTTGGATTCTTGGGGGTGTGTTTCCCTTAGGGGAATCCTAACCTAGACCGACATGAGTCGAGGGTGAATGTGATTAAATTTTGAACTTTTTTTAGGTAAGTTTAGTAAATGTGAAATAGGGATTTTCTATCGTTTGATCCATCACTAGAGTAGAAAATCTGAGGGAACCATTGAATTCAGAATTATGTGATTCACCTTGAAATGGATTAACTATTACAGAAAAGGGCCGAACAGAAAATTTATTTTTCAGGCTTTTTGAGAAATATAATAAAATAATCTAAATGAATTATTTAATTTTTTTCTACCTTTGGAGGGGTGTAAAATGACACTGAGGGGCAGTGACAGGGTGGTGATGATGCACATCAGTGAGGTTAATTAATGGATCATTAAACTCATAGCGTAACGGCACATTAGTGATGCAAAACAATGATGTTTTTTCTTAAATAAAACAACGTAATTACACGATGTCGCATCATTATGGGAACGCTGCGACACACTCCTATTTATAATTAAACGCACTGGTAAAATGTGGATTAAAGAAATTGGAGGATTCTATAGAGAAACTCTGACGGACTTCCACCCCAGTGAAAAATGAAGAACGCTGATGGAACTTCTCCTTCTTCAACACCTTTCGAATATCGGAGTCAGAAAGCGACGTTGACGTCTTAACCCCTTGAGGATGAACATGGGGCAACAAACATAAAGAGTTATGGGTTTCTATTTCATTTTTCATCCCCGTCCATTTCTAAATGACGAACACAGATTAACGCATGAACAGGTTAATATGTGGATTGTGTGTTATAACAGGAGGGTGACTATTATTTTGGGGTGATTATTCGGGATTAAAACTTGGCGTGGATGATTGAACACAAACCTTCCCGAGCCTCCCCCTTATTTAAACTTCTAACATAGAGGGACCATGCCAACACGAATAAAGTCTGATCACCTCCGTTCATGTGTTATTCGTGGACAATATTTCAAATCGACAGCAAGGCACTTTTCAAACCGTTGCGGTGTAAAGGAAAATCCTCATAAAGCATAGGTGTAAGAGGCATGAAGAATAGACGACTGGTGCAGACCCGATGGTCCGCGAAGCATCCATTGGCGTGCCCGAACCAGTGGTTGCATGACGTCTTCCAGTGGTAGCCCATGGTGGTAGCCACGGGGGTGAGGCTTCACGCCACAACGGCATGCCGGACAAAAGGCCTTAGCCAGGTCTTACCGCGGCGCAGTAGGATAAGCTGCCGGCCAAGCCGGCTCCTAGAGGCAGCGGGCGACGGTCACCTAACCGGGGTGGAGGAGGTGGCTCACGGGACGATGGTAGGGCACAGGCATGGATCTCATCCATGTCTAGAGAGGTGACCCAGATAGGGAGTAGAACCCCAGTAGGCCGGACCCGCATTGCGGGTTATACACGTGGATCATCGGGCTGGGCCGGACCTGCGTTGGCGGGCCGGACGAGGCCGGGTCGCTGGGCGACCTAGTGGGATGGACCCTCTACCAACTAGGCCTGATCCAGTGAGGCCTATTGGGCCTGGCCCACTGGCCATGTTGGACCAGATCGACCCCGACCCACACCAGGTTAGGTCGGGTCTGTCAGAATGAACCGGGGTATGTGGAACCCTCAGGCCGGGTTGGTCGTTTATGTCCGACCAAGTCGGTCTGAGCCCCATCTCAACCAACCCGTAGTTACTAAAATTCCTATATCTTGAAAACCGTATATACAATTGATGATCCGTTTGAAGCATTAGAACCCTATTGACAAGGCAAATATTTTGGTATGTTATATGGTGACTTTTGTGGATGTCGAGATGCGACGAATGGCTTGATGGGTCGTTCTCCCTAGAGTGTTATGTGTAGAACCCTATGGCTGGCTGAGATATGAAGACTGCTAACTTACAACTCTGTGTGACTCGATGGATCAATGGGATGCGTCTCTATGTGACCCGGTAGGTCCATGGTGAGGAGAAGATCTATTTGACCTGATAGACCCATGCCACTCAATAGGAGGAGTACCTCAGCAGGCTACGGTGGGGAGCAACTCTGTGTGACTTGGTAGACCCACACTACGCGATGGGTAGTGGTACCTAAGTAGTTCAAGGTTAGTGGGATGTGACTCTGTGAGACTCGGTAGACCCACTGTACTCGATAGAGGATGAGTTCTCCAGTATTAATGGTGTTCACCGATGTGACTGATGATGATATTGTTACAACAATATAATATACCTGGTGTGAGTTGTCTTGTGTTTTATGTTTTATTTTGAGGAATTGCTTTGTGTTCTTTCCTTTTTGTTTTGGGGTCCCTACTGAGTGCTATGTTACTCACTCCTGCACAGGCTTCTCCCGCACGTGTTGTGTCTGGTGTATACGACCAACATTAGGATAAGGGTGCTCAGGGAGACAGGATTGACAGATGCCAAGACGGTGGACTTGGTGGCCTAGGACCAGGTGGGGCATAGTAGGACCAAGAAAGGCCCCATAGGACCGAGCAGACAGGACATACTACTTCGACTTCTAGCAGCTTCACTACTCTCCTAATCAGGTTGGGTTTTCTATGGATAGCCATCAAAGTTTCTTTTTTGTACTTACTGTTTTCAATTTATGTTGGGTTTGTATTCTGGCCCACTTACGTTCAGTTTTACTTGAACTCATCTTGTTTCAATGGTACTTATTTCCCCTTTTTAGTGTGTCGGGATGTGGTTGGGTGTGTGTGTTCATATAGGTACTCAGGGAAATTTGTTCCACTTTTAGGTCGATGCCTTCGACACTCGCTGCCAGCCCCTGGCATTCAGGAGGTAGGCTAGGGGTAGTCACGACATGGCCCCCGGGGGACGGGGTCATGACAGTCATCATCGAACCTTAATTGTGGGGTTTCATCACCAATATTCATGTCTCTTTGTGAAATAGATAGACTTTGAGTTGTCTATTAGCGAAACCACATTCACTTTGAGTAAAATGATTTTTATGAGATTTCATTTTTATTATGCGCTACCAATCACTCAGGTCTCTTGAAGTAGAACAATACTTTTCGTAATAAATTTGATGTGCTTGTTGAGCCAGTAAAAATGGGTCATTTACTACAAGAATACTTTTATATTTAATATCAATGATTCTATGAGTGGGATGAACACACAAGCCTCTCTCAGTATCCAACCACCAGCATTTAAACATATTTATGTTAATTTGTCCTAGATAACACAGTTTAATAATTTCATCAAGCATGCCTTAAAATTGAACTTCAGTTACTCTATGATGAGACCCTCTTAAGAAAACATAACTGTTCATTGTTTTTTTGATTCCCCATTTTCATGTGTATGAAATTAAAAACCATTCACCACATATGCATTATAAAATTTAACCATTTTGGGTGGTGGGTTACTCAATATTCACAGTCGATTATCAATTTTATAACCATGTTGAGACACCTATAAATTTGTAAAAAAATTTATCAATATAATAAATAATAAACTGAATTCATATGTTAAAGCATCAATAATTTATGTTACCAGTTTTTGAAACCATTTATATTTTTTTCCGATGATCTTGAAGAGAAGCTGCTGTAATTTGTGGATGTTGTTTCTTGATATGATTATCAAATAATCTAAAAAGAAAATAATTTTACTTATTGTAATATATATTATAGAATAAGTGATAGAAGCACTCACAGTACAAATGACTTCATTTCTTCACAGTTGAGTAGAACATATGCCTGATCTCTATGATGTTCATCATCTAAAAGCCATCATTCATGAAATCCACCGATGTTAAGCTCGGGATGATCAAAAACTAATAATTTATTATCTATTTCATCATAAAAATTACTCTCATTCTATACCACGAGGTTGTGTTTTGAAGGATATTCATATTCAAAATAATGAGAGCATAAAAAACAATTTCCTTTTGTAAATAAGCTCCAACAATTGAGTCCTCAACTGATACTTTGTTACACACTTTTTTCTTCAATTTATGCATGCATCTCTCGAATGGGTACATCCATCGAAACTGTACTGGACCTCCACATTTTCCTTCATGTTATAAATGTAATATTAAATGCTCCATTGAGTCAAACAAACTCGGCAAGAAGATTTTTTCTACTTTACATATAATTACAACAACATCTTCTTATAGTTTTATTAGTGAATCGCAGTCTATTTTTGCTGCAAAAATGTCTCAAAAAATATATGATATGTCTTTTATGGAACCCCAAATCATAGAATTAAACAAACCTCTTAATCTAATCAGCATAATTCCTTCCATTATAACATGACAATCATGAATTTTTAATCCAGTAATATGACCATTCATAACAAATCTTCCCAAATTGGAAGCATATCCATATGGAAGTCTCAAATATGCAATCCACTGACAAAATAATAAGGATCTCCCTTTAGGCAGTGTATAAACTACTTTTGAATTCATTAACCACTATGATATGACATTTTCAAATAGTTTAAGTTCTGGTTGCCTACAAATTTGGGAATGATCTAATCGTCCCTTGACATTATCTTTGGTCTTACATAGTGTATAAAAAACTATATGAAATAAATTATAAAAATAGTTCTTCTCAATATGCATGGCATCTTATATGTGTCGGACCAAAAAATTCTCCATTTTATCCAATTGTGTTCTTTTCCAAAGCCATAAATTTTCAGTTGGTTTATTATTTGTCCAAATGTGATGGGAGTTAATGAAAATAAAATTGATTTTAACTATGTACCTAAGATCATTTTTGTAGATCCATCCCTTTCAATTGTGCCTTTCCTAAAATGAAATTTGTTCCTCTGAAAAGGATGATCGGTTGGAGCAATATGCAATGACAATCAAAATAGAAAGGTTTTTTTCATTGATGAGATTAAATGCTTTTTTATCTCTCATATAGTAAGGACATGATTTCAAAGCATGTGTACTCTAGCTAGATAACATGCCATATGTCGGGAAGTCACTAATTGTCCACATCATTGGAGCTTTTAGTTGGAAATTTTGTTTCATAGAAACATCATATGTACTAACACCATTAATCCAAAATGAATTTAACTCATCAATCAATGGTTTCAAATAAACACCAATGTCCTTTTTCAGAAGTCATGGGATTAATAAGGTCAAAAAGATATAAGTCTCCTTCATCAACATCCATGGAGGTAAATTGTATGGAGTTATAAAGACATGTCAACATTAATACTGACTACCGTAAGAACCAAACAGATAGAAAATATCAGTAGAAATATCTAATCGCATGTTCCAGGCTTTTAAAAAAAAATATGGATGCACTCGATCAAAATGATTCCATGAATCACCATCAGATGGATGATTCGATATTTTACCCATTGAAATCTTGGTTTTGTGCCATGAAATAATTTTCACTATGTTTTGAGACATAAATAAACTCTACAACATGGGTGTAAGTAGGAAATATCTCAACTTTTTTACAGGAATCAATCCAAACTTCCTCAGTTGAGCTTCTTTATACCTCGATTGTACACATGTGGGACAACTTTCCAACGACTCATTTTCACAAGAATATATAATGCAATCATTTTCACATGCATGAATCTTCTGATAACTAAGGCCCAGATTACAAACTATCCTCTTTCTCTCATAGTAATTTGTAGGCAACACATTTCCTTTAGGTAATAGTTTTTTAACCAAAGAAAATATCTATTTAAAATAGTTGTTTTACATTCCATTATATGATTTAATAGCCATAAATTTTTCAACCACTTATAATTTTCTTATCTTAAAAATAGGATATAGTGCATACTCAACAAAACTCAACAACTCATAAAATTTAGATGGTGCCAACTCATGAGTTAAATCAATATCATCCCGAGTCTTAGTTTGTTGAATAGATGGACCTGCAACATCATGTACTAAATTTCGAAACTGTGATGGATCCAGAATCAAATTATTAAAATCTTCTCTAGAACTACATTCATCGTGTTGATACAAAAAACATAATCTAGTTGAAAACCAAAATGCAAGAGATGTACGCCAATGTTGTCAAATGTGTCAAAAGTTCTCAGATAACATTTTTTACAAGGACACTTAATTGTGCCTTCTCAAACAAATTCTTGTTTTGATGATGAAAATGCTAAGAAAGCTTCAACACCCCCAATATATATAGGATTTAAACCCGAACTGTTTGGATTTCTATGATAATTTATCCAAGCGCGATCATCTGATAATTACAGTTTTTGAAATCCTTATTCTATAATTTTCTACAAAATATAAAATCATTACGGTTTTTTAATAATTTGAAATAAGAGAAACACTATAAAAAAGATAAATAATTACATCTACTTCTTACTAATTACCACTAATTAGGAGCAACAAAATTTCTAGTGGATTGGCAGTTTCTCTTTGGTTGGCGACTAATTTACTTTCAACTTTCTCACACTAAAATCACAATGAAGAATCTCCTCGGAGGTTCACATATCCATTCTCGTGCATACGATAATTCATAAGCTTACCACTGATCAGATTCTTCATTGTGATTTTAGTGTGATAAAGATGTAATTAAATGAGTCATCAGATAGAAGATCCCCCATTTTGTAAATGAATCGTCTTATTGCAATTGTCACTGCCTAAAAAAATTATGAAAAATGTGGTACTACAATTCCTCATGATATTGGATGTACGCAGGATGGTACTCCACATTTGGGGTAGTCAGTTCCTTTAATGTTCTATTATTTGCAGTCATGTTTTATTGGAAAATATTGGGTTCAATTTTTTATTGGATTATGTACAATTGAGGTTCCACAATGGGTTCCTTAGTGTTACTTGATTGACCTTCTCTAGATCCCTTGATTTGTGTGTGAAGTATCTTTTCAATTTCCTGGTCAAATTCAAACAGTTTTTCTTTTTCTGATCGAGTCATGCAAATAAGTTGTGAAGTTTTTTTTAAATATGGATAAAATAAATTAATAATGGTGAAAGTAGAATAGAATATTATAATACAGAATTATAGAGATGGAGATGGATAATAAGAATAAGAAGAGAGAGAGAGAGAGAAAGAACACACACAAAACAACATAAAATAAAGACAAAAACCCAAAACAAAAATAATCAAATGGGGGTGGGGTATTGAAAAGTGTACTAATTAAGAAGTAAAATAAATAAAAGGAAATAAAGAAACGAAGTCATCTTGACTCCCCAAAAACGGTGCCAAAATTTGATTGCATTGTAGAGCAAGTCAAATTAGTTGTTTAGTTTTGAATAGAATTTATGCAGTACAACAGAAACACTAGGTCGTCTATCGATGGAGCCTTAGATCATTAATTTAAAAATACGGTTTTGAATATGAAAGTAGAAAGGTACATGGGGTTTATTAATACTTGGGTTTGATGATAAAATATGACAATATAAAATGAAAGAGATAAAACAAAGTAGGAGTAAACAAGATTGATTAAACGTGATCAACCCGGGGTACTCTCATGATGTTCAACCTTCATTACTTCATGATATTGTGTTATGATATTTTAATACCAGATTTGTAACACCTAGAACCAGAATGTTACTGAGTTTTTACTAGTATACCTCCTAGAGTTCAGTCAAAAACACAAAATGATTCATAGGACACCGCCTATGATTGGATGATTTGTGTTCGACATCATAACTGAAACTCACCAAGGCAGCACACGAAGAACTTGATGTGTTGTCCAAGTTTTTATGTTATTTAATTGTGATACCATGACATAAATTTACATGACCTTTACAGTGTTTATGTGAGTTCAATTGACCAATATGAACCACACAAACACTGCAATTGAAATGGGGGAAAGGAAGTGGTGAACGATGTGTGAAACTTCACATGAATGGGTACCCCCAAACATGATCATATGATTTGAGAATGACATACCAATACATAGCTCAATAAAATAAGAATATAGGATGATTAAAAACAACATTACAATCTATAATTATAAATATCATTCAAATATTACAAACATGAAGCTTGAGATTACATCACATTCCTCCCCGGGTGATCACAAGGGGTTTAGAAATCCATGGAAGGGGAGGAAGAAGAAGATGTTGAAGTAGAACATCCCATATCCTCTATAACTTCTAGTGATGATGGAAAGATCTCTTTGGGACTCCAAAATGGCAGCACCTTGCCTCTGATTCGAACTACCAAATGGGGTGCCCAAGGTGACAATTTATAGGCAAAATGGGAAGGTGGTTTAAGGCACACAAATTTCTTCAACCCAATTGTACCACTTGTTTAGGCTTCCATACAGAATTATCTTGCATCGGAGAAAATAAAAACATTGTATCCCAACCACTTTACTGTCTCCAATGAATGGTTGGAACCCTTTGGATACATACAGCTTGAGATATTTATAAAATACAGAACACCGAATCTGACTTTGTGCAGATTTGATTCCTTCAACAGATCAGTTCATATGAGCATTGTAGATGCTGAATGAGGCTTCGATTCCTTAATATGAAATGTATCCCATTAAATTTTGGACCATCCCACAAAACATGAGCCCATTTGGATGCACGAAATTTTCTAAACAGGAACAAAAGTGGATAGGTCTTCATGGATCCACGCAATTTTGGCCCATTTTTCTTCTACTTTATCAAGGGACCTCAAAATCATCTTATCCCACATTGAAATAAAAAAAGTAAGAATGCCCATTTTAATAGTGATTAACATTAATTAATTTATTAAAACATAAATTGAAATTTATTATTATATTTTGAATTATCATTACAAAACTGGTTTAAAATAGTAGAGTAAGGGTGGATTTGAATAGTGAATCGATGTGTGATCACCCCATTATGTCATTACTATATGACTTTAAACTTCATGGAATAACATCCTAGTCACAATATTTTAAATTGTACAACAATTTCCTTTCCATAGGATATTAAACTACATGGTCAATATGCTGATCACGTGACATCAAACTGCAAGATATTCCAACCCTTTCCAGAGAGGGACCTTCCCCCCAAACATCATTAATTTAACAAAATATACCATATTTTATACAATAAAAATTCATGTAGGAACGATTTCCCATTCCCTTAAAAAACCAATATAGATGATCTCATCATTCTCAGAAATTTTCCTTTGGAAAAACCACCCCTCGTAGTCTTGATAAATCTGAATCCCCATAAACTTTCTTTGAACATCCGAAAAATAAAATATCAGAATTCCTAGGAACTCCTCCTGAATATACTATAATATTCCCCAGTTGTATTTTCATAAATTATCCCACAAAATGGGGTTTTAAAATAAAGGATTCCACTATTAACTATGTATTAACATTCCTGAGTTGGATTTTCCTAGGCATCCCACAAAATAGGTTTTTGAACTACCTGTAACTTTGTCCTTAGGAGATACCTCCTCTATTTCCAAATTTATAATTTTATATTTTGAAACAAAAAAATCATGGATATAAATTAAACATGGTGAGTATTTGAAGAATGTCATAAAATTATTATCCAACATGTTTTTTCAAATCATCATCTCAAAATTTATGGCCCAATCTATTTTACCTAAAACACTATCCTCACTAGTCCGACATGCATGACTTTAGACTTCCCAAAAAAATATACATAGTTCTCACAAAATTGAAAACTCTCAAAGGAAAATCTAAAAAAAATTAGAGTCTCATATTGCAAGACCTTCACTCTGTATGGTTTAGACAAAAATTGAGCAATGAAGAAAAATAAATGGCACAAAACTTATTAGGATAGAAAAAACTTTAAAAGGTAAGTCTATGCTAAATAAAAATCTTGTCTGCTAAGTCTCATTTATATTGGTATTAGACAAAAATTTGGGTGATAAAAAAAAGCCACAAAGTTTGTGAGGTTATCCATACAACCCTAGAAATAGTCAAACTACACTTTCTAGGCCCCATGGCTTAAGAAAAAAAAATAGACTGCTCTATCATCCTAGTCGTTGTAATTATAACGTAATGAAATTCAATAAAATGAATCATTTTTAGTGTTGTATTTTGATTGTAGTGAGTATAGAAATTCAACAACAAGTGATTGAAAGAAACCCCTATTCATTTTTGTTTCAAAACATAGGGTAACTTCTATAAAATGGAGAATCTATTCCAGGTTTTATTGTTTTTCCTCAATAAAATCATTGGTAAGTTGAACTATACCCTGATCAATTTTCTTAGCTTTCTGAAAATCATTTGTTTATGGAGTGATGACCTCCTCATATTTATGTATCTTCTTCTGTTCTACAAAAAAACGTATCTTCTTTGTTATGAATCCCCTAAAAAGGATCAGTGGAGTTGGACTAACCCTTCTTTAGCGGCATTTAATTCCTCTTAAAGGAGTATTGTCTGGAGAGTCTTCTCATCGAGGTGATCTTGGTAATCCTCCACCTTTTTAGAGTGGCTGACCTCTGCTTGGACTATAGTAGCTCTGAGCCCCTCAAATTCACCCACCAGTTGCTCATCATCTCTCCATGATCTTCACTCCTACTCCCTTTTCTTGATGATCAACATCACCACATCATGGATCTCACAGTAATTTAATATTTAATATCCAAATATGGAAATATTTAATGGATTTCAGTGAAGTCATGATGACATTTATTCAAGAGGCATCTACCTAAATCTGTTTTAGATATCTCACCAGACAAAAATGTGTGTATAGAGAAAATGCTCCTACATATCTAGATAAGTTTTATAGATTCTCTTGGAGGGAGATACATGATACAGGATTAGTGAACTCAATGAACTTCCTTGTTACGCTCCCCTCAAAACATCCTCAATATCACATATCAATGTTTTTAGAATTGTCCTGGAAACCCCCCATCTTAGGCCCAGTCTCCAAATTCTATTGAACTGAATAGAAGGTTATAATTCTCATCAATAGAAGTAGGTTGAAAAAAAGAAAAGGCAATGAGGTGACCAAAAAAATTTATAACACTAAACCATCATGTGGTACACTATTTGAATCAATACCTCCCTAGTTCCCATAACCTTTTTTCTTGGTGTAGAGACCTCCTGATGAGGAACATTCTCCTGAGTTTGCACAGCAAATGGGATTATAGGATCTTGAGAATCTACCACTTTAGGATTCTCAGCCATCACTCCCTCAAAAAAATGAGTAGAGTGGAGTTGGATTCCTCATTTGTGAAGTGACTTGGTAACATTATATATAGAAAAAGCTGAACAAGTTGATTTTGTAAGTGAAGCATCAAGTGAAAGAAATACAACTGTGTTTAATTAAAGAACAAAAAAAACTCACATCTGTCCAATTCTCTATGGAAATCCTAAAAATATTTAAGGGAGCATGGAATATCAATGCACGAATTAACTAGATCTATCAATTCATGATATGTAGCCTCAAGTATCATTTCATCCTTACCATTATGGGCATATGAGGTGTGTTGATTGGGACCCAAATTGTCTATGTCGTCGATCCCCTTTTCCGACTTCCCTGTAGACACAATATCATTAGTCCCTATAGAATTTGAGTTCGTATCACACCTTCACCAAACCATCTGAGATCTCTATGAACCCTTTCTGAAGTGGTATTGGGACCAAAATTGACTCCCACATGGACCTCCAATATAATCCATGGATATGAAATTTCATGATAAGAGGAATAACAGAAATAGAAAATGAAAAACAAATGAGGGAATTTGACATTACCATGACCCTCTCACCTCTCTTTAGGAACAGGGGTAGATATGGATTCATATATTTTTGATTCATCCATAAAAATTACAGATTCATCAAAATGGGTCCATACCTCCACCAGGGCATCCGCATCAATCCTCAAAGGATCATCACTAGACCCCTTGAGGGAGGAAAGCATTGAAGATTAATCAAAATGAAATCACAATTAGAAGAGTATTTCAAGAAAGTCTTGATATTTAATGACAAAATGAAGAATTACTACTCTATATGCACCTTTGCAACATTAATTGCCTCATTTTCTTCCTCTCTATATATGGTGAAGGGTCCACCTTAGTCCTCTTGAAAATAGAGACTTGAGGTGATGGTTTATGGGTTCCCACTGTCATATCCTCTATCATGGTAATCTGGCATGGGGATAATTCTGGGGACCTAGTGACTTCGTTCAATACCCAATTGGGGTGCCTATGGGCCCATCCCTCATCGACCCAAACACCTATGATGCTAATCCTTATTATACTTCCTCCTCCTATTATGTTCCGAGTAGAAAAATAAGCCCCTTCAAGATTAATAACAGTAGGTGAAGGTGAAAAAAGGGAACAGATGAATGAAAAACACATTAGATGGGTCAAGGTAGTCATTCCATTCATCCTAGGTATGAAAATATACCTCCTCAAGAATTCATTGATCTATAATGTATGATAATATCTTTTTGATTGAGATCTAATCATGAGTTTCATATATCAAAGCCTCTAGCTGCTAAAGATACCTCGTCACTATAGCCGAATCACTGTTAGGGTTGAGATTAGAGGGTGATATGATATCATAAATCTCTAGGATTTTTAATTTGTCCTATAAAAACATCCATGCATCTATGACAGCTTGATTTATGTTCTCCCAAACTTGGATCACTAAGGGCCTCACATTATATCTAGTGTAGATGGATGTAAGAAATATCTGGAGCCTTTAGACATAGAATCCTCTTTAGGCCTCTTTGCTTTCATGATAGAACAAGTGGATGGATCATGAGTTTCTTCAAGATCATGATTATTAGACCACATTGGCATAGGATGTGTGTTTTTTTAACCCTATCCCACTCAATAGTTTTTTTTATCGAGATCTCCATGAAGGCTTTGGAGTTTCAACATCATCATCTTCCACTCGAGACTTTTTACCATGAATACCATGAACATCAGTGGCCCTGGCCTTGAACCAATTAATACCCTTCATCAATGCCCATGAGGTGATGAAGAAATAAATTCCTTTTTATACTCGACCTCTAGCCTCATTGATGAGCATAACTGAGGAAGTGTGATTATCATTTTGGATACCTCCAATAACATTTCGATCCAAAGCTGTCAGGATACCATCATATGATTCTCAATCCTAAAATATATAGGGGAATGATTCTTATCCATTGAATACATTTAAAATAGAATGAAAATTGACATGGAGAATGTGAGATGCCAGTATGTTGTCACTGAATGCTATCATGTACGACCTCAACTCACAATTTTTGTCCTTTCCATCATTAGTAAACATCCCTATTGGTGGGTCACCATTCAGAAATAATTTGAATTCTCCAAAAAAATTCATCATTCTCATCACTTCATCACACATCAGGTTCAATGGATGGATTTGATAAACAACTTGAAGAAATGGGTAGAATCAGTTATTGGAGATTTTAACTACGCTCAGCACCACATATGAAATAAAATGTGCTGAAATCCACCCCAAAACACTAGGAATAAAACTAAAATTATAAATGGGGCCTTCTTGTTGTATTAATACATCCAAAAATGCTAAATTATTGTTAGGATAGAGTAAAACAACCCTATGTACCTCTCCTATGCTAATTTGGCCTCAATAAAAAAAGTCCCGGGCTTTACACTGCTGTTGGACTCATGGAACAGAAGTAGATAAATCATTATCAACATTGAAAGGAATCCATCTAGGTGAGTCTTCACATCATCTTTGATTTTGACCTTATAACCCCAATGAGTATATTGGACCTTCGCTAATGTAGTCCAGAATGTTCCAGGAGTGCCCTAATTCTCTTCAATAGTGCATAGTGTAGGGAACCTACAAGTGGGGCCCTCTTCTACTCATTCTAGAAAAGTTTTCATCCATATTCTTGTAGGTTCTGGGCAGAACAGAAGTGTGTTAGTGGGTGTAACCAACTTTAATTTTTCATTAACCATAATAAATCTGAGATCTGTCATGATAATAAAATGCCAGATCTTCAGAATAAAACGAATAATGAAAGAAATTAAGGGAGTATCGGAACCATAGAGAGGATCATCATATGTATGTTATAATTAATTTAATTAAAATACAAGAATTACCATAATGGAATTCACTCCCCATTGAGGTTTCTAGTCACGATCTGATATGATCCATCATTGAGTCATAGAATCCAAGTGTACAATTCCTATAGAGATGATCCACATGTGCTCCACGTATCTATGGACATCGCTGAAGGGATATTTAGGTGCTAGCATGGAAGTGCCTTCGCTTGTGATGTCCTCCTTTGATCGCCTTGATAGCTGCTTTCAAATCGCTCTCCTTGATCCGGGGAGGAGGATCTATTTCATACCTTAAGAGCATTCTTGGAAGAAAACAATTCTCTCTTGGCTTGAGAGCTATCTCTAGATCCATTGTGCACAACCACCAAAAAATGGATAGGCTATTGAGAATTATATAATTATGATTTTAATTACTTAGAATAATGAAATGAATTAATTACCCAAAAGTATTAATTCATTTCATTTAATTCTTAGTAAGATCCCATGTCTAATAATAACAGTTGAGTATTATTATTACATGACATGCACTCTGCGAATTACACCTAGTATTATTTAATCAACTAAATAATATTATTTCTCAAAAATCCATAGTAAAATTACATGGTGTGTACTTTTGTTTTTCAATTTTCTTTATTTCCTCCACCACATTTATTATACCTTGAATAATGGATATTTATTTCTCAAATAAATATCACTGCATTACTCACTAATAAATATATTATTTCACCCACAATATATTCTATAGAATAACTAGTTTAGAAATAAATGTGATCTGGAATCCTTGAATAATTATTAAACCACAATAAAGAATAATATTTTTTCAACTTGTTAAATTAATATTTAACTGAGATACTTGGACACACATAGTGTGTGACCCTTTAGGCCTATTTCTCAGTGGAATTAGGCAGAGCCTACCTAATTTCCATGGTTATCATCTAGCAACACTCCACAACACCTAAAGAGAAGAAGTTAACACCAAAATGAAATTTTACCTCCAACGAATGCTTACCATGTAATATAATCCCTTTGTCTCGATATATTGAATCAAGCAGATTATATGCTTGTGCCATCAACCCATGTGCTCGATTATTCTTTCTTTGACATTCCAGAATTAAACTCACCCATTCCATACCATGTCCATGAATTTATTTAGGCTATATTAATTCCATCAAATGTCCTAAGATATCTACTTCCATTATGGAACAAAATGGAAAAACCCTTTCTCGCATTATCTATTAATGTAGTATTACTCATGATGCACCCAACATATCCTACCTCACTGTGAATAGTGTGTCATCATATTTTTAATCAATACATCTATGTTGATGAGTTTTAATTCCCATTAATAATAATCTTAATGTCTACGGACCAATACACACATCTGCAGATAGGAACATCCAATGACACTATGAAATGTGGATTTCTTACTGGCGGGTCTCGTTATCATAATATCCTCTTGTATATTTCCAAGGGTGTACACCATGAAAAGATTCATCAATGTTTTATGAGTCCTCACCCCTATTGACCTGTATTGTCTGTGTCCCTCAAATAACATCATCCGGCCATAGAACATATATTCAAGAACAGTGTTATGCCACTTCTGGGTTCTCATCAGAGCAGGGATCTGCTATGACCCTTTAATGAAACATCTATACTTAGGAAATTATCACATGCATTGTCACGTAGAAGAAAAATCAATATGTGATAAGGTATTTATTAATGAATAAAGTAAAAATTAGTTTTTTATAGGCCACCAAATCTAATAGACTCCCACTTGGACTAGATCCAACTGCTAATAACCTTTAACCCACTAGCTCTCACATGATATTCATGCTTCGGCTAAGATAGGCCCTTAGTCACAGGGTCTGCCACATTCTTTTACATGGACACTCTGCTCATGGAAAATTTACCCTTTGATATATATACCTCATGAGGTGATACTTTCAGAGAATGTGATTTTTCCGTTGATGTGACCTTGGTTCTTTGGGAAGAGCCATCGATGCGGTATTATCACAGTAAAATGTGATAGGATCTTTAATGCTATGCACCACATCAAGCTCATAGACAAAGTTATGAATCCAAATGGCTTCCCTGGCTACACAGACTCTACTATAGAATTGGCGATAATTGGATTCTTTGAACCCTTCCTGCTCACAACTCCTCTATTGAGACAAAAAAAATATCCTTATTGAAACTTCAGATCATTATGATCTATCTGAAAACCAGTATCAGCATACCCTCTGAGGAAAAGCTCCTCATCTCCTCCTTACACCAAGAACATATCTTTAGTTCTTCTCATATACTTAAGGATAGTCTTAATAGCAGTCCAATGCTATTCTCCTGGATCTTCATGATATCTTCCTACTATGCTCAGTTCATAGGAATCATTAAGCCCGGTACATAACAGGTCATACATGATGGATCCTATAGCTAAAGCATATGAGTTCTTACTCATCCTATCATTCTCTTATTGTGTATGAGGACACATTCTCTTAGAAAGATGTAGGCCATGTGGCACTGGAACCAATCCACTCTTGGATTGTTCTATAATAAATCTATTTAGTATCAGGTCAATGTATGAAACCTGACTTAGTCCAAGCAACCTATTGGATCTATCATGAATGATCTTTATCCCTAAAATGTAGGCTGATTCACCTAAGTCCTTCATGGAGAAACACCTGTTCAACTAGTGCTTAACTTACTGTAAGACTAATACATCATTTCCAAAAAGTAATATGTCGTCAACATATACTAGTAGGATAATGATAGAATTCTTATTAACCCTCTTATAAACACGTGTATCACTTTATTTCTTAATGAAAAAACTTAATTTATGGATTCATCAAATTGAATGTTCTATTACCTAAAAGCTTGTTTTACTCCATAAATGGATTTCTGTAACTTCTTAACCCATTTGGCTTCACCTGGTGTCTCAAACCCTTTTGGTTGTGTCATATAGACAACTTCCTGAAGGTTCCCATTATGAAATAATGTTTTGACATCCATCTACCAAATCTTATAGTCAGGGTAAGCTGTTATGGAAAATTTGATTCTTTTGGATTTAAACATGGAAACTGGAGAGAAGGTTTCATCATAGTCAATTACTTGATGTTGTATGAATCCTTTAGCCACTAGCCTTTATATATAGGTTCCAACTTGAACTTCCATGTCCAACTTTCTCTTGAATACCCATTTGCATCCAACAACAATTACATCAATTGGCTCATCAACCAGAACCCAGACTTGGTTCTGATACATGGAATCCATCTAAGAATTCATAGATTCTTACCCTCTTGTAGCTTATGTGCTTTCTAATGATTTCTTGTAGGAGTTATGTTCATAATTGTCCAACAATAATGATTCACCATCCTCGGTGACTAGGAATCCAAATCTCCTCGGTTTCTTTACCTCTCTTGAGCTCCAACATAGTAATTGTGTTTCTGGAACCTCTTCCACAGGGACCTGTGAAACTTGTTCTTGTACCAACTCCAGTGTATCTTGAGCATCAACTTCGTCGAAGTAAATCTTTTTCCCACTATATTTTTTGAGGATGTGCTCCCTCTCAAGAAACAGGGCTTTTATGATGATACTCACTTTTCTTTCTAATGGGTTATATAGGTAATATCCTTTCGTTTCCATGAAATATCCTATAAATATACATCACGTGCTCTAGGGTGCTAGTTTGTTTCCTATGAAGGCCTTAACAAACTCTTCACATCCCCATAAACATGTGTAAAACAAAATGGGATTCTTTTCATTCCATATAATTGAGGGAATTCTATTTGTCACCTTTTTTGGCACTCGATTTATTTTGTATGCTGTAATTTGTTATGCATATCCCTAAAAGGATAATGAAAGATCTGCATGAATCATCATTGACCTCACAATGTCCAATAAGGTGCAGTTCCTCCTTTCAATAACACAATTCTACTATGGTCACTATAGGAAAAATCAATACTTGCGACGGGTTATTTGCGACGGGAATAAATCCCGTCACAAATAACGTGTCCATAAAGTTATTTGCGACGCGAAAATTTCCCCGTCGCAAATAACCAATTATTTGCGACGGGTTTTTGTATCCCGTCGCAAATTGTTTGGCATGACTTGCACACCAAACCATGTAGATATTATTTGCGACAGGGAGATGACTCCCGTCGCAAATACCCGGTGGCTGTTAATAGATTTTTGCGACGGGATGTCGTCCCGTTGCAAAAAGAGTGTCGGAAGGAACTATTTGCGATGAGACCCATCACAAATACCCTTTTAACCGCCGACTGTAATTAATGCGGGTGAGGGTATTTGCGACATGGCCCGTTGAAAATAACACTATTTGCGATATGAAACCCATCGCAAATAACCCCGTCGCAACTAATCTAACCTATATACAACCTCACCTGTTTTTTCCCAAATCACTCAAATCTTCCTCTCCCTCTCTTTTCATTTTTCAGTTTTAAGGAAAAAAATTCATTCAGTTAAAATTTTTTAGACGAGAGAAATTAGAAGGCGGCAATACATTCAGAATATCAAAGTTTAAGGTATTTATATTTTATTTTTTTTATATTTATTTTATTTTTTTATGTTAATTTTAATTGTTTATTTGTTGTAATTAAATTAGATTTCAATTGATTTTTATTTATATTTATTTTTAATAAAAAATTGATATTGTTAGTGATAATTATAAATAATTACTGTTAATTTGAAATAATTAGATATAATTAGAAATAATTATATATAATTAGTAATAATTAGATATAATTAGATATAATTAGATATAATTTGTAATAAATAGATATAATTAGTAATAAATAGATATAATTACTAATAAATTGTTATAATTAGTAATAAATAGATATAATTATTAATAAATACATATAATTAGTAATAATTAGATATAATTAGTAATAATTAGATATAATTAGTAATAATTAGATATAATTAGTAATAATTAGATATAATTAGTAATAATTAGATATAATTAGTAATAATTAGATATAATTAGTAATAATTAGATATAATTAGTAATAATTAGATATAATTAGTAATAATTAGATATAATTAGTAATAATTAGATATAATTAGTAATAATTAGATATAATCTAATATATCTACTAAACCTGGGTGTTCCCCTAATGATGTATCACCACCACAGCAAACCACGTCACCCAATTCCCCTATTCATTTACCATTATCCCCTCCACTATCCACACGCACACCAGAAATACCCCTCCCTCTTCCCCATATTTTTCCCTCATTTCGACTCAAACCTCCGCATTACCTCGTCCCCAATCACGAATCTCCTTTGGTCATATTAGGGTTCATGGTGAGCATTCTCTTCTCCCTCCCTCCCCGACTCCCCTCCCCCTCCATGCCTCCACCTCAATTTCCATCTCCCTCCATGATTTCGTCCATCACCGACTCCCCTCTCGATGCCGCCTCCCTCCCCAACTCTCCTCTCCATATTCATAATCCCTCTTTGATATTAATACATAACCAGTATGTTGATGAATATGGGTATTGGTTTTATTTGACTGCAACGCTATCTACCGATGCTGATTTCCTACCACTACTCCACCATTTACAGTCAATCTTAGACTGCCACCTACCCAGTTGCAATTGTCATCACTCAGAATCTAGTTGCGGTAACACTAACTACTACACTCAGTGTTCAATATCCGAAAACCCTAAAATACTCATCTAATTTTCGATTGTGATAGAGGGCTAAAACGTTAAGAAGTATCCTCCAATCTATTGCATGTATTTTTACATACGTATTAACGCTATATCATATCTCCTAAACGGTAACATTCCTGTTATTTTCAGCCAAATATTGCGACCAAACAACACTCTAATTTCAATTCAGATTATCATATTTGGGTTTTTGATTCACTCTATTTTAATCCAGTATGCAAGGACTTCTGACTTAGATTGTGTTTTTACATTTGTTTTGTGATATATTTTAGTTAACCAATTCTCTAGTTTCATCCTTATTTGTAGGTGAATATGTTTTTAGGGTTCTAAATATTGGTATTTTCTAGAATATTTTATGTATTTGTACTATGCTGGAATAATTGAATTATTAATTTTAAAATCTTGAATATTTGTGACCTTTTATGGTTTCAGATGTAGGTTATGGCGTTGCGCTTTGCTGATTTAATTAGGGTTCAAAATATATAGGTTCTCACTGAATTAATTAATGCAGTTGGATTAATTAATTCAAAGTGTATTGGTACAGATTATGAAGGTTAAGTTAGATGGTTTCTAGGGCATCAAGGTGATTTAATTCATTTCATATTTCTACCATCTAATTTTCATTTGAGAACTTGGATTCCCATGAAGTCAAGCAGTATCCTCCAATCTGTTGCAAGTATGTTTAGCTACATATTAAAGATGGGTCATCCATCCTTAAAGGCAACATTCCTATTACTGTTAGCCAAATATTTCAACCCACAACACTCTGATTTTGATTCAATTTATCATATTAGGGGTTTTGATTCACTCTGATTTTATCTAGTATGCAATGACTGCGGAATTACTATGTCATTTTACATTTGTTTTGTGCAATATTTTTAGGTAATCAATACTCTTGATTCTTCCTTATTTTCAGGTGAATATGTTTTTACAGTGGTAATTAGAATGTGATGGAATATTTTCAATATTTGTCCTATGCTATAATAATTGAATTATTTCTTTTAAAATCAAGAATTTTTGTGAACATTCATTATTTCAGATTCATGTTGTTGATATGTGCTTGGATGATTAAATTTGGGATCAAAAGATATAATTTATCACGGATTTAATTCATTCATTTGGATTATTTAATTTAAAGTTTGTTGGTGCAGGTTTTGAAGGTTCGGTTAGATTGTTTCTAAGGCATCAATATGATTTAATTCATTGCATATTCCTACAATCTAATTTTCATTGGAGGTACACTAATACGTTCCATTGAAGCTATTACCAACTTGATAATATTTTTTAAATTATGACACATTCTTTATTTGTTTGTGAACTAGGTTTCCCATGAAAAATTATCAGTTGTCTTCCTCATGTCTCATCACATTCATATTTTCTTTGAAACCGTTGGAATTATCTTCTTTCGGCTTCCATCAAGTCCTTTATGGAAGATTGTTTCATTGTGCTATTAATATTGGACTCTTCACTATAGGTTAGATCTAATAATAATGTTCAGTGCTGCTTGATTTCAATTGAACATATTTGTACTGTTCATGGAAATTTTTAAGGGATTTTTTTGGCATCACGCCTCTTTAGGGTTGTTCTAAATTAACCACAAATATTTATTGGTATGCTATAATATTGGTCAATATTCTAGAATATTTTCAATGGATATCCTATTTTTGAATAATGGAATTAATTATTTTAAATTATCCAGTCTTTTTCATTTGAATGGTTTCATATGAAGGTTGTTGAGGTGTGCTTGCTTGTTTAGGTGTGCTCTTATGATTTAATTAGGATTCATAAAATTTAGGTTTTGGATGATTTAATTCATGTATCTGGATTATTTAATTCATTGAATAATCCTACTTTATAATTTTTATTGGAGGTAATCTGATGGGTTGCATTGTAGGCACAGGTTTATGATAAGGGATATCAAGGTGGAGCATGTTATTAAGGTAATGAAGCATGATTAAATTTAAGCAATATTGAATTCATTAATAGTTTGTGATTAATTTACATGATTTCATGAATTATCAATCAATATTCATTAAACCTTATATATTTTAATATTCTGTTAATTAAATTGATAATTTTTTTTATAATTATATCAAGATTTGATCTTCAAAATTAATTAAATTTACTCATGTGTACGTTCCTATAAATAGTTGAAGCAACAACAATTGATTTTTAGAAAAGATATTGTTTGTTTCTATCTTTCTTGAAACCTTTTTGAAAATGTTTAGTAAATGGTTGAATTTATTTACTGATAAATATGTATTTCTACATGTAACTGTGCCATCTATAGATTCTCTCCAATACATGGATACTGTTGAAATTAAGAAACCTGCATGGGGAAGGTGAACCAGTAAGCCCATATCGAGATGGTGGAGGCCGGTATCAAAGTTTTCACCGGACCAATCCAAAGTAGAAACACATTTCCTCTTTCCCTTGCATCAGTTTCTCATCCAGCTCATTGGTGTGTTTCCATGACTTTCAAAAAGATTGATTACATGTGTTGTGGATTATTCTATCCCCCCTCTTCATTGAATCTATATGCATCCAGTTATAAACAAATGTTCCATGATTTTATTCAAAAAACCATATGGTTGATGAATCCATAAAACATAAATTCTTACTGAATCCTTTCGATTCATTGATTAATGTCCTGTATAATTTATTACATTACTTTGGTGGTTGCCTTCTCTTATTTGATTCCAATGCTTTTACTGCATAAATATTCCAATATATTACTCTTTTATTTTATTATAACATAATATGTAAATTTCTTCATTATTATATGTCAACTAAATCTATTCTCAAATACATGGATGGATGGAAGTAGGAAAGCACAATAAGGAGGGTGAACTGGTAAGCCCTTATCCATTATGCAATGTTGCTTCTCAAATAATATATGCAATGTTTTTCCAATATATATTATTAGTATGAACTTATATATCGTTGTTTATGAATTATAATGGATTCATATTTTTTTTCTGGAAACCTCCCTGAGTAGGCTGGATGAAGATCAACATGTATTATGCTTCCAAGGGAAACGTGGACCTGTAAGTAGAATGTAACAGAAATATTTTATAGAAACACTGGTGAGATTACAGTCCTGTATACATAATATTCAACAATGCCCTCAGTTTAAACATACATGAACATTTTATGGTTCCATACAATGTCTAAAAATGAATTAAACTCAGGTATACAAATGTTCAAAATATATAAACTTCCATAAACATCAACAGTATACAATATTGTATACATTACCCCTATATACAAATGTATATATTAAATAACTACTGTATATTTTTTAAACATTTTAATAAGAACTATAAATAGATGTTTTTAATGATCTATCATGGTTTCATACTCTACAATTATTTTTTATCAATCAATATTTTCAATTTATTATATATAATCACAAGGAAAAAACATTCAGAATCAGTTATTAAATTTTTGTCCACTAATAATTTGAAAAATCATTTGTTTCTGCAGTGACAGATCTAGAGGGTGATACTAGGATCATGAAGATAGAGATTTTTAGAGTGAAATAAAATTCACAAAATTATTATCAGATCATAAAGGTATTCTTTTTCATTATATCTATTAATATTTCTCAATGTTTATAGCTTCATTTCAAGTCTTAAATATCAAATTCTTATTTATGTTCTTGTAAAATTAATTATGTCATAGATATTTTTCATTTCATCTTAAATCCCCCTTTTACATTTATAGTCAATTATTTTATGATCCACATAAGCATAAATGATTTTGGTTTAATGTGTTATAAAAATGAATGAAATTATTGAAAATATACTAGATTAAGAGCATTCATAAGGCATGTCTTCTCCATTAATTATCACTCTTTTCATCATGTTTTGTATTAGCTTCCTAAAATGTGTTATCGATTATGATTTCTTTAACATCATCAGACATGTTTATACCATATTTAGAAAGTGTTACAACAACCATTCATTTTACCGCCTGCCTCAATGAAACCCTATCGATCAAAAAACAAGATTTTCATTTTGTTCAAATTAAATAGTTCCAGTTGAAACTCTTCCTTATTTATCTCCCCATCATCAATCGCTGCACAACTAATATTCTTAAACAACTCATAGAGTTCTATTTTACTAATAATAAACATTGTCTCCTTTACAGGCACTTGAAGATCTTCTAGGCCTCTTTAATTTTTATGCAAATTAACAACACAACCTGATATCCTGGAAGCATATCACATGATACCTAAAACAGTGCTTGGTGAATTTCCACAGTAACAAAAGAAAGGCGTTAGTTTTTGAGGTATGTTTCTTTATGGTTCTTCTATATACATATGATTCCAATCTTCTCACCAATTTTTTGAACACAAAGCCTTACTTTGTTATTCCATATTTTAAACAAATCACAATAGTGAATGTATTATGAAACTCTCTGTAGGATTTAACAGAAAAAACTTAGGTTGGGGGTGGCGGGGAACCCACGGTGAAGATGTGCCACCCCCAACAGCTTCGATGGGGAGGTGAGGAAGAGGCTGCATCAGCTTAGTGTTCCAAGGAATTTTGATTAGGGGCTGTAACATACCATTATTGGAATTTACTATGTGATATATGGGCGAGTCAATTAAATTATACAAGTTCTTTTATTGTTTCTTCATTGCTCTGTGAGACCTACATGCTTTTTTCACCGTGGAGTTATGACATTATCGAAGGTATTAATTAAAATGTTATTGATTCAATAGTTTAATGTATTTGAGAAATTATCAATGCACTAGCAACCAAGTATTAATATTTATTTTTTATGTGCTATATTGAAGTGCTTCAAGAAACCACTTTCCAGTCAATCAACATCCACAAGTGTATTTCTGCCAGGCTATTAATAATAGGGTCATCTCTCACACAAAAGTCATTAATATGTTCATAGGGAATACTCTAAAAACAGAACCTACTATTAAAGTTTTCACTAATATTTTTGCAATGAAATCATTCTCTATAGACATGTTATTATGTGTCCTCGGTATGAAAACAATCTATAATATTTTACTATCACAATTTCAATATGGGAGTTTCAATATTAATTTTTAGTAATTCTTATTACAAATTTATGATACATCATTTTTTGATTTGTTATTGCTGAAAATAATGCTTCATTTATTTCGATGTATAATTTATGATACATCATGATAATTTTGATTCTTTTTACATTATTTTTTCCATTTCATTTCTTTTTATTATTTTTCAATTATATTTTATGATGCATCTTCTTATTTTTCATTTCATTTAATTAACATTGGTTGGTACCTTTTACAAATAACATTATCTTTTTAAATAAAATCCATTAATTAAATATGTCGTGCGTACACACAGGTGAACACTAGTTAGTAATAATTATATATAATTAGTAATAATTAGTAATAATTAGATATAATTAGTAATAAATAGATATAATTAGAAATTAATAGATATAATTAGTTTTAAATATATATAATTAGTAGCAAATAGATATAATTAGTAATAAATAGATATAATTAGTAATAAATAGATATAATTAGTATTTAATAGATATAAATAGATATAGATAGGTATAACTAGTATTAAATAGATATAAATAGATATAAATAGATATAAATAGATATAAATAGTAATAAATAGATATAATTAGTAATAAATAGCTATAATTAGTAATAAATAGATATAATTAGTAATAAATAGATATAATTAGTAATAAATAGATATAATTAGTAATAATTTGATATAATTAGTAATAATTAGATATAATTAGAAATAATTAGATATAATTAGCTATAATTAGATATAATTATCTATAATGAGCTAAAATTAGCTAAAATTAGAAAAAATTAGATAAAATTAGCTTCAATTAGTAATAATTAGATATAATTAGATAAAATTATATATCATTAGATATAATTAGTAATAACTAATAATAATTAGTAATAATTAGTAATAATTATTAATAATTACTAATAATTAGTAATAATTAGTAACAATTAGTAATTATTAGTAATAATTAGTAACAATTAGTAACAATTAGTAATAATTAGTAATAATTAGTAATAATTAGTAATAATTTTTAATAATTGGTAATAATTTGTAATTATTAGTAATAATTAGTAATAATTAGTAATAATTAGTAATAATAAAGTATAATTAGATATAATTAGTAATAATTAGTAATAATTAGTAATAATTAGTAATAATTAGTAATAATTAGTAATAATTAGTAACAAGTAGTAACAATTAGTAATAATTATTAAAAATTAGTAAAATTTGTAATAATTAGTACTAATGAGTACTAATTAGATGTAAATAGATGTAAATAAATATAATTAGATGTAATTAGATGTAATTAAATGTAAATAGATGTAAATAGATGTAAATAGATGGAAATAGATGGAAATAGATGAAAATAGTTGTATATAGATGTAAATAGATGTAAATAGATGTAAATAGATGTAAATAGATGTAAGTAGATGTAAATAGATGTAAATAGATGTAAATAGATGTAAATAGATGTAAATAGCTGTAAATAGACGAAATAGATGTAAATAGATCTAAATAGATATAAATAGACATAAATAGATGTAAATAGATCTAAATAGATGTAAATATATCTAAATAGATCTAAATAGATGTAAATAGATGTAAATAGATGTAAATAGATATAAATAGATATAATTAGTAATAAATACTAATAAAAAAATTATATTATCAATATTTATGAAAAAACAATATTATTATTATTAAAATAATAAAAACATTATAAAATATTAAAATTATCAATATTCGCAACAGGATTTGCTCTATTATTAACACGTTCAAATCCCAAAGGGTCGCCAATTGTCATGTCATGCGCAATAAAAATTTTATGTCAGCCATGTCCAATGTAAACTCTATAATTGTCCTTGCTTGGTTGATCACCTCGCAAGTAGTGTTGCAATAGGACAACCCAAGTCATTTCCTTCTCATCTATAAGAATTATCTCACATGACCCTTTACATAGAACATTCTTCCTTGAAAATTTAAGGGAAAGATACTGATATCCCCTCAAATTTGTAAGTAAGAATGATCTATATAAAAGGAGCAAGATGATTCTTAGAGATGAGAATGACATTACTTTGGTCGTCCTATTGCAACACTACTTGCGGGGTGATCAACCATGAAAGAACAATTATAGAGTTTACATTGGACATGGATGACACAAAACTTTTATTGCGCATGACTTGAAAATTGGCTACCCTTTGAGATTTGAACATGTTAAGAATAAAGCAAAGTCTGTTGCGAAAATTCATAATTTTAATATTTTATAAATTTTTTATTATTTTAATAATATTAATATTGTTTTTTAATAAATTTTTTTAATATAATTTTTATTATTATTAATAATTAGTAAAAGAAAACTGCTTGGATAATGAAGGGAAAATTTGTCATCATCTCCACAACGATGATTACCAAATTTCCTTTCATTATTCAAGCAGTTTTCATTTTGCTAAGTATTGCTAAGTATTTCTAAATTAGTAATAAATGGTAATAAATTGTAATAATTAGTAATAAATTGTAATAATTAGTAATAATTAGTAATAATTTGTAATAATTTGTAAAAATTAAGAATAATTAGCAATAATTAGGAATAATTAGTAATAATTAGGAATAATTAGGGATAATTAGGAATAATTAGAAATAATTAGGAATAATTAGGAATAATTAGGAATAATTATGAATAATTAGGAATAATTAGGAATAATTAAGAATAATTAGGAATAATTAGCAATAATTAGTGTGAGAAATATGCAAATAATGAGTCGTCGGACAAAAGATTAGTCGTCAATCAACTGGAAACTGTGTCACCCTTAATTAATGGTAATTATTAAGTAGTTGTAATTATTTATATTGTTTTTTAGATAGTGTTTTTATAATTTCCAATTATTCAAAAGCATTGATGATTTTATATTTTATGAAGAAAAATATGGAACAAGAAAGTCGACATCAGTCATTATTAGATGATCGCGCTTGGATAAATCCGCATAGAAATCCAAATGGTTCTGGTTTAAATCCTCTATATATTGAGGGTGTTGAAGCTTTCATAGCATTTTCATCATCAAAACTAGAATATGTTTCAGAAGGCACAATTAAGTTTCCTTCTAAAAAATGTGCTCTGAGAAAGTTTTACACATTTGACAGGGTTGTGGGACATATCTAATGGGTTGATTTTCAACCAGATTATGTTTTTTTTGGTTTCCAACACAGTTCTAGAGAAGATACTAATAACATGATTCCGGATCCATCACGGTTTCAAAATTTAGTACATGATGTTGCAGGTCCATCTGTGCAACAAACTATAACTCACGATGATATTGATTTAACTCCTGAGTTGGTACCATCCAAATTTTATGATTTTTTGAGGTCTGTTGAGGATGCATTATATCCTGGTTGCATGATAAGAATATTAAAGGTAGCTGCAAAATTTATGGATATTAATTCAGACAATGAAATGTCAAACAATTGTTTTGATCAGATATTTTCTTTGGTTAAAACACAGTTAACTGAAGTAAATGTGTTTCCTGCAAATTAATATGAGGGAAAGGGGCTAATTCGTAATCTGGGCCTTAGTTATCAGAAGATTCATTTATGTCCAAATGATTTCATCTTATATTCTGGCGAAAATGATTCATTGGATAGTTGTCCCACATGTGGACAATCGAGGTATAAAAAAGCTCAACCAGGGAAGTCTAGATCGATTCTAGTAAAACAGTTGAGATATTTCCCCTTTAAACCAAGGGTTTAGTGTTTATTTATGTCTCAGAACACAACGCTAATGATGTCATGCCAGAAAACCAAGATTTCAACTGATAAAATCTTTAATAATCCATATGATGGTGATTCATGGAAACATTTTGACCGTCTGCATCCGTCTTTTTCTATAGAAGAACAAAACATGCGATTGGGTCTTTCTACTGACGGTTTCTGTCCGTTTGGTTCTTATGGTAGTCAGTATTAATGTTGTCCTATCATTTTAACTCTGTACAATTTTCTTCCATTGATGTTGATGAAAGAGCCTTATATATTTTTGACTCTATTAATCCCAGGACATCCAAAAAAGAATATTGATGTTTATTTGAAACCCCTGATTGATGAGTGAAATTCATTATGGAGTGATGGTGTTAATACATAGGATGTTTCTGGAAAAAAAATTTCATATTAAAAGCTGCATTGATGTTGATGATTAGTGACTTTTTGGCATATGGCATGTTATCTGGTTGGAGTACACATGGCCTGAAATCATCTCATTACTGTATGAATGAAAATAAAGCCTTTATGGTTTTCAATGGAAAAAAACCTTTCTATTTTGATTCTAACCATTGATTTATTCAAACCAATCATCCTTTTAGGAGGAAAAAAATCACATTTCAGAAAATGTACAATTGAAAGGGATGAACCTCCAAAGATGATCTCAGTTACAGAGTTAAAATCAGTCGTATTTGCATTACCCCCATCACATTTGGACCAACATTAAACCAACAGAAAATTCATGGCTTTGGGAAAGAACATAATTGGATAAAACAGAGAATTTTTTGGGATCTTCCATACTGGCCTGATTTTTTGGTCCTCCATATGTTGGATGTTATGCATATTGAGAAGAACTGTTTTTATAATTTATTTCATTCAATTTTGGATACACCAGGTAAGACCAAAGATACTGTAAAGGCATGATTAGATCTTTCCCAAATTTGCAGGCGACCAAAACTTGAAGTATTTGAAAATGTCAGATCACAGAGGTTAATGAATCCAAAAGCAGCTTATACACTGTCCAAAAAGAGTCGCTTATTATTTTGTCAGGGGATTGAAGATTTGAGAATTCTAGATGGCTATGCTTCCAATTTGGGCAGAAGTGTTAATAATGGTTATATTACTGGATTAAAAAGTCACGATTGTCATGTTATAATGGAAAGACTTATGCCGATTAGATTCATAGGTTTGTTTAATTCTATGTTTTGGGATTCGATAACAGATATATCATATTTTTTTCATGAAATTTTTGCAGTGACAATAGATTACGATGTTCTAAGAAAACTAGAAGAAGATGTTGTTGTAATTATATGTAAACTAGAATAAATATTTACACCGGATTTCTTTTACTCAATGGAACATCTGATATTACATTTTCCACATGAAGCTAAATGTGGAGGTGCAGTACAGTTTTGATGGATGTACCCATTTGAGAGATTCATGCCGAAATTGAAGAAAAATGTACATAACAAAGCATGAGTTGAAGGCTCAATTTTTGAATCTTATTTGCAAGAGGAATTTTTTTATGCTCTCATTATTTGGAATCTCAATATCCCTCAAAACACAATCACATGGGAAGAAATGAGGTGAATGTTAATGAATAAATGGAAAATCTAATAACAGTTTTTAATCAGCAAAATCTTGGTTTTGGTGGAGTTCATGAACGATTTCTTTTAGATGATGAACATCACACAACTCATACATAAGTTCTGCTCAACTTTGAAAAAATGACATCATTTGTCCTGTGAGTGATTCTATCACTTATTCTATAATTTATGTTATAGTATTTAAAATTATTTTATTTGTAGGTTATATGATAATCATATTAAGAAACATCTTCCACAAATTACAACAGCTTCTCTTGAAGAACGCAGACAAAAAAAATTTCTCAATGGTTTCAAAAATTGATACCATAAATTATTGATGGTTTTATATCAATTATTATTATTATTTATTATATAGATAATTGTTTTAAAAAATTCCAGGTGACTCAATATGCGGATAAAATTGATAAGAGACTATGTATATTGAGTAACCCACCATCCAAAATGGTTAAATCTTATAATGCATATGTGGTGAATGGTTTTCGATTTCATACCCATGCATACATGGAATCAAAAAAAAAACAATGAAAATGGAGTTTTCTTGAGAGGATCACATCACAGAGAAACTGAAGTTTACTTTTACGTCATTTTGGATGAAATTATTGAGCTGTGTTATCTAGGACAGAATTACATAACAATGTTTAAATGTTGGTGGTTGGATACTGAGAGAGGCTTGCGTGTTCATCCGACTCATGGAATCATCGATATTAAATATAAAAGTCTTTCTTCAGAAAATGAACTATTTTTACTAGCTCAACAGGCACATCAAATTAATTATGCAAAGTACTGTGCTACATTAAGAGACATGAGTGATTGGTGGAGCATAATAAAAATGAAATCTCAAGAAAATTAGTTTACTCAAACTGAATGTGGTTCTGTTGAAGTTGAAGGAAGTGAAATTTTTCATAAGACTACTCAAAATCCATCTGATTCACAAAGAGACTTTAATATCGATGATGACACCCAACAATTAAGGATCGATGATGATGAAGATGTTAATGATGTTACAAATGAATTTGAAATGACAAGAGATTCTGAAACTGAAACTCATATGGATATTGATGATGATGAGGAGGAAGATGAAGACATTGACGTTGACAGATATAGAGAGGAGGATAACGATGAACATTGACAAAGTTAAATGATAGTTATAATCATAACTAATATATATCTATATATAATAGTTATTTTCAACTATCTTCTCACAAAAATCATTTTGTGTTTCAGATGGACCATGAGCTATATCTCGAGTTGCAAGAGGCTGACCTACCGTTGGATGATGGGGATTTTGGATCATATGACCCTCAGCCTACTAGCGGTTCAGGGGGTACGTGGAGGGGGCGTGGTCTTTCACGAGTAATGATTCATGACCCTATCCCCGAGCGACGTGCACATCTTGGTTTCAATTCATGCACATAGACGTATGGTAACCTGTATATTTTAGTTAGACTTCATTAATTTATTTATTTATATACTAATTGTTTGATTATTTATTTCTTTTTCACAGTTTTGACCATGTATCTATTTGATAGGGGAGCGCTATCTTGCACAATTATTTTTCTCAGCCATGGATCACCTGGGAACATATTCCCATTGATGTGTGACACGAAATGTTCCATCATTGACTGGTACGTAAATAAATAATATTTATTTTGAAATTTATTTTCTTAACAACTTGATATTATAAATAATTTGTAGGGATTATGGTATCCTATTGATGATAGCATGTGCGACGCTATCCACACAGCATGGAAGGTTTCTATGTGTGACCGTTTCTGTCAGTTTTTGCACAATTTGAGAAGGAAAGCCATTAAAAAAGCAGGAGTGACAAAATTTGATTGGTCGTGTAGATCCCAATAACCAGAGTACATTTCACCTCACGTCTGGGATGGATTATGTTTACACTGGTTGGGTGGTGGATTTCAGAGGAGATCTTCAGTGGGATGACATAAAAAGGGGAGACAGGAGCTGATGCATCGAGCTGGTAGCCGTACATTCAGTTCTCATAGAGAGAATCTGGTAAGTATATTTTTTTAATATTTTATATAAATTTAAATATAAACTATTTATTTAATATTTATGTAGGCAATCGATCATCCCGATATTACGTAGTACGACATTTATCGGAGGATGTACAGTGATCCAGCCACTGGAGAGATTAGAGGTGATCGCCAATGTCATATTGTAGTTAGTATTATTTTTTCAGTTTGACAATTAACTACATATAATATTTTCAAAATTTTAATTTTAAATTGTAATTGAAGGAGTCATATGAGGCTGCAACCTCTCAGACATAGGCTGAGGGTCAGGACGAGACGACTGAGCAGATTGGTGCTCACCATTTCGATGAGGCGGAATGGATACAGAAAACTCAGTATGGATTAAAGAAGGGAAGACTAGTTTGTATCAGCTCTCATTTGACTCCTGGTACATATTATGGTATGACTGTTATGTTGGTGTCCAGCTCGAGAGGAGCTCGTGGAGAGGCATCATCTTTTGGATCACAGTATCAGGAGGAGTTGCGAGCTCATACTGAGATTATAGAGACTTTGCAGAAGCAGCAAGAAGAGATGTTTCAGCAGCATTAGAAACAGGAGAAGCATCACGAGGATAAGATGTGTTGATGTCAGCAGCAGCAATAGCGGCATGAGGAGGATATGCATCGATGGCAGCAGTAGCATCACGAGCAGATGGAGTACATGCGTTGTCTGACTCATAGTTTATGGATGGAGTTTCCTCCACCATCTCCTTCAGCTCCTCCACGTCCTCCAGAAGATGACCCCCATTTAATTTTTTATGTTAAAAATATTTGCATTTAAAATTGTAATATGAAATGTTAACATTTTATGTCTTTTATATCGGGTCAAATATTACATAATTTAATTTTTCATATTTTATTTTTTTTAAATTTTTTGTGAATATTTAGAATTTTAATATTTTTTTATTTTAATAATACTAATATTATGTTATTAAATATATTTTTTTTAGAATTATATTTTTTAATATATTTTTATTTACTACTAATAATAATTATAATAATAATATTTTATGATTTCTTTTATTTTTTTTGTGAATATTGAGAATTTTAAATTTTTTTATTTTTTTAATAATAGTAATATTATTTTTTTCAGTAATCACAATTTTATTAAATTTATTTCTTTAAATTAATTTTTTATTTGCAACGGGACATTTTACGATGGCACCCCATCCCAAATAGTATAAATAAATATTTTTAAAAAACATATTTGCGACGGGACTACTTACCCGTTGCAAATACTATGTTGCGACGTGCCCGTTGCAGAACGTTATATATATATATATATATATATATATATTTGCGACGAGATGGAGGGCTCGCCACAAAAACTAATTGCGACGGGCCCGTCGTGAAAACGTTTATGTATATATAATGCATATAATTAGAGACTTATTTGCGACAGTGTTTTCTGCAACGGGCTATTTGCCATGGGGCCCCGTCACTAAAGCTTATTTGCGATGGGATCCCATCATAAATAAACCGTTTCAAATACCAAGAATTCTAGTAGTGGGTGTATAAGGAGAGTGAGTTGAGATATAATCCTGGACTCCCGTTGAAGATCAATGAACTATTGGTTCTGATATTCCCCACCTCGATCCGATTGAAGTTTCTTTATCTTCTTACCAGGATGATTCTCTACTTCATTCTTGAATTCCTTAAATTTATATAAGGACTCCGGATTATACCTCATTAATTATACATATCCATATCTACTCAAATCATTAGTAAAAGTAATGAAGTATGAATAACCACCTATAACTTCTACTGGAAATGGTCCACACACATATGTGTGCACAAATGTTAGATGCTCTGTGGCCCTTTCAACCTATCCACAAAAAGGAAGCTTGGTCATTTTACCTTGTAAACAGGCGTGATATCTATCAAGTGGTTTTATCTCAGTAGAGTCTACAAAACTATCTGGGCATAGATTTGTTAAGTGCTTCTTGTTGTTATGACCAAGACAGTGATACCACAACTGGGTGATGTATGAGTCATGTTAGTTTGTTTCATTATCGATTTCCAGTACTTTGTTTTCATAATTTAATACATACAAACCATTATTTAAATGCACCATACCATAAGATATGTTGTTATTATAAAAGAAAACACCATTATTTTCAAATTGAAAATAAATCCATCCATATCCGAACATGATATATAAATTATAATCTTGGTAACAGTAGGCACATAATTACAGTTCTGTAAAACTAAAAGCATCCCAGTTGGCAATGAGAGATGGTAATCACCAATGGCCAATGCAGCCAGCCTCGTTCCATTGGCAGCGCAAAGATCCACCTACCCTTTATAAATCATTCTAAATCTACTTGGTTCCTGCATTTTAATACAAATATGATCCCCACAAGTTGTATCTAATACCCAATGTGTAGAAATGGAAAGATTACACTTAATAAAGAATGCACCTTTAGCTTCCCCACGCTTCTGGGTGCAGTTCGTCTTCCAGTGTTCTAGCTTGCCACCTAAAAAACATACTGGCACCCATTCCTTGACTACCTCTGGATATTCCCCCTCTTAGAGGGACAATGCTCAGGGGCTTCAGACTGTTTATGAATCCTTGGCCCCTTTACCTTGTCCTTCCATTTCTTATTCACCATAAGGACTATGGGTTTGTCAAGCCCCATGTCCCTATATACCTGGAGAATTAAGATCAGATGTTCTGATAGACTCTTCTCATTTTTGCTCATGTTTTAGTTGATAATAAATCTAGAGAAGGTCTTGTGCAGTGATGATAAGACACGATCTGTATGCAACTCATCCAGGAACTTATTCCCTAATAATTCCATGTGTTAAATGTAGCCGATAAGCTTGACTACATGATGCCCAAATAGCGTAGAATCTAAAATCTTAGTTGTAAACAAGGCGTTGGATATCTCATATCTCTCATGTCTCTCCATCTATTGATAGATATCCTTAAGGTCAGACATCATGCAATACATATTCATGTTTTCATGTTGCTCTAAGAGATCATTAGACATGGACGATAACATGAAATATTGGACATCTATGGAATCATCCATATGTTTCATATAGAGAGATATTTTTTCATCACTGGCGTCTTTTCTAGGTGAAAATGGAATAGGCTCCTCCAGCATGTACAATTTCCTCTCGTGGAAAAGGATGACACATAAACGCCTCTGGCATTCCTGGTAATTGCTGCCAGTGAGAAGGTTTTCCTTCTTGAGTATGGGTTGAAATGATATATTTGAATTCATTTTTATTATCATTTCTAAAAATTAATATGAGAAATTATTTTTGTACTTTATCATGATAAAACAGAGACATATAAATAATTTAATACTTATTAGTCTCCCACTATTTTATCGAAATCCAATAGCCCCCACCATTGCATTCTGAATATTATTTCGCCTGAATATTCTAGTGGAATGTATCCATATTTTCCTTCACATTACCCCAATGTGGGTTGGTCAAGAAACTTGAAGGGTTTTAGGCAGGTATTCCAAATGCCAGCTGCATTATCTTGCAACTCCTTGATCCGTTGACTGGACTCCCCAATCTTGAAATCCTTTTATTTTGGATTTCCTCAACCTTTTCCACTTGGTCACACCAAGTCCTGCTGTGGAAGTCAACACTTGATGTGAACCAAGTCAAGTCAACCAAAAACCTTGAATTAGAAGTCCCCAATAGTTGAAAGCACCCCAACTAGGGTTTGTTAATCAATTTGAACTATGGTTCGATTCTAACCCAGATTATGGAAGGATATAATGACTTAATACTTTCTTTGAAGTATTTTATCCTTATACGTAAATTTTCATTTTATTATCTTTGATTACATACTTGTTAATATTAAGTGGGATATAATTATGTTATTAACCATTTCTAAGATAATATTTATGCATAATCCGGTCTTATTTTACTTCCATCTTGAATTCTTATTTAATTCATTAATTGTGTGATCGTGACAACTCACCCACAAAAAATAAACCATGAAACCGACAAAAATAAAATAAATGGTATGATCATGATATTGTTCTATTGGTTAGATATTTAGCGGTTCATAAAATAACCCAAGACCTAGGGGAGAAACACCTTGATCCTTTTGGGTTCATGTTTACAGCTTTCCACCTTTCCACCTTTATATCTCTATAGATTGGTTTCACCTTGGATCATAACGTTAGCCACCTCCACTAGCTTGGGAGCTCCATCAATTACAAATGATTTTATCTAACTATTGAGTGTGGGGTAAAATGGGGTTTTTCATAAAAGAAACATTGGGCACGCAGGACATACATGTTAATGAGGAGAAGGCTTGTAGGCCAACAAATTTTAATTTAAATAAACCAATTAAAAGAAACCATTCAATACAAAGGTCTTGGTCCAGCTCATGATCATCCATACATGAAACAATATTTATGCATAAATAAAACTAGCTTTCAATTATTTAATTGTTCTTTTATTAAGATAAATGACACTCAAATCAATTAATTATCATTAATTAATCAATCCGTTTATCTTAAACCCTTTTTCTGACTTTCCTTGATATTCTCATCCATCATAATTTTAAAAAAATAAATTCATTTAATCATATATTTGTACGTAACTTGTACCTTGGAGGAAACCTAGTGAATTCCCATTCATAACAACCCAATGAGTAGAAATGAACATTATACAGATGTTAAATTAAACACACATATATAAAAAACCTATCACGTGTTGTGCCTTGACTTTATGCCTACACTATGGTACATATATCAAGAGTTTGTAAAATATAACAATAAATTTTAATAAATTTGCATACTTTGGATGAGTACACGACATGTAGTTCTGAGTACACGATGTGTAATTTTGTTCACCATCCATCCAAAGTACACACCTACGGACAAGGCGTGTAGATGTACTTCAGAAATATTTGGAGTGCATGGCATGTTCAGTGCGACACACGCTGTGTAGTATCCGCGTTACACTGTTTCCATCCGGGAAAGCTGTGTATGTGGTACATGGTCTAACCCTAACCCAAAGGGACTACACGCTGTGTTCAATGGGCCACACAATGTTTAATATGGAAATCGTGGGCTACCTGTTCCCAATCAACACATGGAGTCTTAAAGAATTAGATAGAATCCAATGACATGACCTGGTTTGGAGGACCATCCCAGTGCATGGAACCTATACTATACAACGTTTACTACCAAATACACACAATTTGTTCTAGTGTTGTATGACCAGGAAGCTTTGGAACCTTTGGATGAGATCCTCTATTTTATTTTAATCAACGTTAAAAGAAAAAAATTGTTTATGTAAGGTGAATGAGAAACGAAAGAGGAGGAATAGATCTCGAGATTCAAATTTATAGAATGATTCAATTGAATTGAAACAACTAAATTACTAAATGTGAAAATCACCAATAAAAAACTGCAAAATTATATTCAACGATATGACCCCTATGATACCACTTTTAGGTTTGAGGCGTTGCGGAAGTGTGTTGGTGGGTGTACCAAACTTTAATTTTTTATTAACAACGATCAATTCGAGATTCATCATGATAATAAAATGTTGGATATTAAGAATAGAATGAAGAAAGAAAGAATGTATGGGAGTCCTGGAACCATAGATAAGATCATCATATGTTGGTTATAATTAATTTAATTAAAAGAGAAGAATTACCTTGATGGAATTCTCTCTCAGTAGATGTTTCTGGTCCAGATCTGATGTGATACATAATTGTGTCAAATAATCCAAGGGTAGGATTCCACTAGAAGTGATCCAAACGTTATCTATGTATCTCTATACATCGCTGAAGGGATCTTAGAGTGCTAGTGTGGAAGATCCTTCGCTTGTGATGTCCTCCTTCAATCGCCTTGAGAGCTACATGTAAAGTGCTCTCCTTGATCTGGTGGAGGAGGATCTCACTCGTACCTAGAGAGCGTTCTTAGAAGAACATAATTCTCTCTTGGCTTGAGATATTTCACTAGATCTATTGTACAAAACCACAAAAAATGGCTAGGATAATGAGAATTATATAATTGGGATTTTAAATACTTAGAATGATAATATGAATTAATTACTTGAAAGCATTTATTCATTTCATTTAATTATTAGTAAGACCCCATGTCTAATAATAAAAACGGACTATTATTATTACTTGACATGCACTAAGATAATTACACATAATATAATTTATTTAATTAAATAATATTATTTCTCAAAAGTCCTTAGAAAAATTAGATGGCGTGTACTTTTTTTTCTATTTTCTTTATTTCCTTCACTACATTTATTAGACATTAAATAATGGCTATTTATTTCTCAAATAAATATCACTACATTACTCACTAATAGATATATTATTACACCGACAATATATATTCTCTCAAATAACTGGTGTCGAAATAAATGTGATCAGACATCCTTGAATAATTATTAAACCACAATCAAGAATAATATTTATTCAACTTGTAAAATTAATATTTAACTGAGATTCCTGGACACACATAGTGTGTGACCCACTAGGCATTTTTCTCAGTGGCATTAGGAAAGGCCTACATAAATCCCAAGGTTAGTGTCTAATAGTATGCCAAGGAACCCATAGAGAAAGAAGTTAACTCTACAATGACATGTCACCTCCTACGAATGCTTATTGTTTCATGTATTCCCTTAGTCTCGATATCTCGAATCAAGCGAGTTGCATACTAGTGCCATCAACCCATGTTCTCGATTATTATTTTATTGAATTTCCATAATTTAACTCCACCCATTCCATACCATGTCCATGGATCTATTTAGGTTATATCAATTCTATCAAAGGTTATGAGATATCTACTTCTGTTATGGAATAGAATGGACAAATCCTTTATTGCATTATCTATTAATGTCGTATTACTCATGACACAGCCAATATATCCTACCTCACCGCGAACAGCGTGTCATCACATTTTTTTCAATAGATCTAGGTGCACAAGTTTTAATACCCATTAATAATAATCGTAAAGTCTAAGGACCAATACACAAATCCGTAGATAGGAACATCCAACGAAACTATTAAATGTGGATTTCCTACTAGCGGGTCTCATTATCATAATATCCTCCTAGATATTACCAAGGGTTCACAGCATGAGAAGATTCTTCAATGTTTTATGAGCCCTCACCCCTAATGGCCTGTATTTTTTGTGTACCTCAAATAACCTCATCCGACCATAGAACATATATTCAAGAACAATGTCATGGAACTTCTGGGTTTTCATTATAACATGGATCCACTATGAACCATTAATGCAATATCCATCCTTAGGACAGTATCACATGGATTGTCACGCAGATGAACAATCAAGATGTGATTAGGTAATTATTAATGAATAAAGAACAAATTAGTTGGTTTAAGGCCACCAAATACATCAATTCCATCATGTATGTGTCCCATATGGTGAGGACATTTATTCTTCAATTTATTCTCCATATTGAAAAGCTCATGGGCCAATGAGGGTGTCCTTTTAGCACCAACACACATTGACATTAATGGGAAGAACTCTTAATACATCTCCCAAATAATGGGAGATCAATATATTATGTATATGTCCTATAGGATAATTATAAATTTTCTACGTGTTAGGTGAAAATAATTTTTCCGAGGACTCCATCGGCTTAGCAGCTCAAGGATAATCTCTAAGTTCATGTAAATGTAGGTTTTCCATTCCCAAACAGCTTCATAGACGTGGACATATCACAACTCATTTTTTAATCCTGAACAAGTCTTGTAAACCCAGTACACCCAAATAGACTCAATCCTAACTCCCCCTCTAGTACAAAAAATATCAGCCCCCCTTATGACCTTGCATCTAATTTGTATATGACGCATGAAAGGTTGAGTCAAAACAATGAGACATTGATTCTTGGATATAAGGATTCAGATATGGAGTGAATATAACGACCCATACATTACATACATTGTTATTACTTCAGAATTGAATCACACTTATTACAACATATAACAAAACTAAGAAAGGACCGTATAGGTATAGTGTCTTTAGAAACTGGGAAACATAAACAACTGGTTCATAAATCATCTACTTTGCCTCCCATTTATTTAATCATAACTAGAGTCCCTTTTTGGAATATTATACTTAACAACCTTCTTCCTGAACTGGGAAAATAAAACATACAAAAGGGTGAGCTCAAATGCTCATCAAGGGTAAACAAAAGAAATATAAATCACATCATATACATAAGCACATAACTTTTGGAAATCTTAACCTGCAAAAGAGATCATAATTTAATAACATGGGATAAATCATAGTACTGAAATGTGATCCCAATATTCATAACATAAAACATGAAACTTTTTGGCATACACACATAATCATAGAGAATCATTTCTTATTAGCCAAGACTCATTGCCAAGACTATCTTAGTGGAAAAAGTCCCTTTCTGAACCGAGTTCACACCTCGTTTCAGTCTTGTTTCACTGAACCAGTATAACCTACCATTCCAGCCATGTCTATCACATGGGATATAAAATCATTACCCAATGCATTAGAGGGAGATATAGGTCCCACCACTCTCATAATTATACCATTCTTATGTGTGCCACAAAATCATAAACCATACATCATAGCATAACCCATGTAATAAAAATGGGAATCTTAAACATCGTGTCATCATAAAACAATTCATATAAGATAAATGAATTCATAAAAATATAATTCCATCACAACATAATAAAATCAATGTAATAATAGGGATAAAAATAGAACCCTATATTATCTTAGATGGAAAATAATTTTGATAAAACACTTGAACTCCATTCTTGAGGAAAATATCCTTTCTACTTCAAAAACACTTTTCCTTTCTTAACATGTCATACAATTTTAAACTAAAATAAGTTGATTAAAAATAAACTTGAAAACTTTTAAAGGAAGATTCTTGGAAATAATGTTTTAAAAATCCATTCATGCCGTATAAGTTAAAAAAACATTTTTCGAACTTTTGTCGGAAAAGGAAAAAAGTACCTCGTATGAAAAACGACAAAAGATTCTTTTCATATCTTTTACTAAAAACATAACGAAGGGTAAAATTGGATTTAAACAATTTTAGGTGGATGGAAATAATATTACATATTGAGGAAACATGGATGTGGATGATAAAATACACCCCAGTAAATGCCAAAGTAGAAACAATCTCGGATAAAAATGAGATTGTGATATTTCCCTTACCTTAGGTCCGCTATGCTTCATAAGTGTCTGAACCTCCTGTATAATGATTTAAATAATGATATTTACTTATTCCAGAGTCATAATTATTTTTACGATATCATATATGGTCATATTCTTAGCTTCTTAGTAGTAATATTTCAATGCTACTTGTTATTCGGGTGTTTATAACTTTTTGTTCTTATGCGTGTTTTGTCGAATAAATTCTTATTCTTCTCTTTACGTTATAGATACCTCATTTCCATAATGGTATTAGTGTTATATATATCATATTAATTCATTAAATTAATTTATATAATCATTATGAAATGAAGATCATGTATAACGAGTCGCATCACATCGTGGAGACGGTATTCCGTACGTACGCACGAGGGATGATATCATTCCTATGATCGTGGAATTGTATTTAAATGTATGTATACTACTTCAGAATCAGTATCACTTTATAATTGTCATATATAGTCATTATTTACACCATTATACCCATCCAAGTATGGTGGTGGTGGAAAATAGATTACACCACGGCGTGGAGACGGTATTCCGTACGTACGCACGCGCGGTGATTTCTTTTTCCGTAGGATGGATAGATGGTGAAATAGGGTTGTTTCACACTTATAATAACATATCAGTATATTAGTGATACTGATGTTATTACTTCATAATGAAACAACTAAATAAGAAGAAGTGGAAGAAGAAATAAAGATGAAATAATCGGAAACTGACATTACCTCCTCTTTGAAGTGCTTCTTTGAGACCTTCTTTTAGGGAACTAAAATTGGTCTTTAAAGAAGACCAGGACCTCTAGGATGTCTCTAGGTAAGTTTAGAGGAGTAATTTGCAGGGGTTGGACGAGCTTGAAGGCTCAATGTGGTGTAATCAAGAGGGGGAGGAGGTGCCCTTTTATAAGGGAGGAGAGGGGCACCTTTGGAATAACTAAAACTATTATTTTATTATAAAGTCAAATTCTGTTTTAAATTGCTCCAAATTTATATAATTAGAAGATAAGGTGGGGATGGGTCGAAATACTCTCATCAAATAGAATTTAGACAAGTTTAGGTTCCTATTTTAACCTTATCATTTAGATTTAACATCAAGTTAAATAACTTTACTTTTACCATGTCTTCTTTTGTTCTTATACTATAAGGTTAATAACCATACTATAAGCAGCCAAACGAACCCCAAGTTGTTTATTATTAATATATATAACCTTATATAAGTCATTTGGCCGAACATTAGATTTTTAGGAATAAAATAACAATTACTAATATAATATTTGTTTTAAAAACTATTTTATGTCAATTTTGACACGATTTGGTAATTGATTTTTGTGAAAATCATAACAGAATTATTAGTTCGAACAGAGTTAATTAAATCAATACTAACATGTCATATTAACCTAGAAAATTAGTTTAATTCATAAAAAGTCTAAAATTACATTTATTTTGGTGTTTATAACATCAATTATGTCAATATTTCATTAATAAGATAATTACTGCATCATCATTGTGTCATAAATAAATTAAATTATTTAATGTCTAAAAATTACAAAAAAACTATCATTATGTAGGAAATAGTTTTATATTTCTAATGAATATTTATAGTCGAATTTATCTTATGTATAACCTTATATTAAACATTATTTACTTATTAAACTTTGATTTTAACTATTTTAACCCTTCATTAAATAAATTAATAATAAATATCCTAATCTAATCCAAGTGGGCCTAAATGGTCATATTTTATTCCTATGGTTGTTTTTGGTCGAATTACACTTATCCAATAGAATTCGGACATGTGTTGGGGTAATAATAATATCATTTTTACCCTTAATTACCCAATTTACTTTTAACCGTGGTAAAAAAAAAGTAAAAAGTTATTATTCACCAAAAAATTATTTTCATCTCATTGAACCACATTTTACTAACTGAAATCAACCGTGTCTCTTGGATTTTCGAAATTCCACTCACAGAAGCGGTAAAATTATGTTTTATGAAAAATTCAGTTTTTTAACTACCACTTAGTGGTTTCACTATTCATCAAAAATTGAAAGTTTTCAGAAAAATACCAAAATTTCACCCTAGGTTAATTTAGATATTCCAAATCCAAAAATGAATTCCATTTTGAAAAATAAAATTTATAAAATTTCAAAAAGTGGTTATTACTATTCATAACAACTGGTTTTAATAATATTTTAATAGCATATCATTGTTTAGTGAAACTCGGTATTGCGTATGACGCAAGCTATCGAGGAAGGTCGCGATTTCGTGTAATGAAATCCAATCAAGTGTTGTGTGTAGAAAAAGATTCCTTTGATGATTTATATAACATAAAAGTCTCGGGTGTTACATTCTACCCCCCTTAAAATGAATTTCGCCCTCAAAATTCATCACTTTGTAAAAAACAGATGAGGTTACCTCTCCCTCATCATATCCTCAAGATACCATGTAGGTTCTTCTAATTGGTGGTTCCTCCATAAAACATTCACCAATCGAGTGGTCGTGCTTCGTAGGAATTTTTCGCTACGATCTAGAATCTCAATCGGCTGTTCTTCATAAGAAAGATCTTGCTCCAGCGGTACAACTTCTGAGCTAAGTACATGTGAAGGATCAGGTATGTACTTTCTCAGGAGAGATACATGGAACACATCATGAACTTGAGAGAGATTCGGTGGAAGCTCCAATCGGTAAGCTACCTTCCCAACACGATCCAGTATTTCGAAAGGACCGATATATCTAGGGCTCAACTTCCCCTTCTTTCTAAATCTCATGACCCTCTTCCAGGGAGATATTCGTAAGAACACTTTATCACCCACTTCAAACTCTAGGACTTTTCTTCGGTTGTCGGCATAACGTTTCTGTCGACTCTGAGCTGCTCTTATGTGTTGTTGAATAGATCTGACCTTTTCATCCATTTCATCAACGAGATCGGGTCCTAATAGATTTCTTTCCCCAACTTCATCCCAGCAAGTCGGAGTCATACATTTCTTTCCATAGAGAGCTTCATAAGGATCCATCTAAATACTAGAGTGAAAGATATTATTATAAGAAAATCCACCAAAGGTAGGTGTTGATCCCAACCACCTTTGAAATCCATAGAGCAAGCTCTCAACATATCTTATAGAGTTTGAATTGTTCTCTCAGAATGACAGTCTTTATGAGGATGATAAGCAGTGCTGAAACTCAACTCTGTATCCAGAGTATGCTGAAGACTTCACCAGAACTTCGAGGAAAATCTCGGATCCCGATCAGATAAAATAGAAAGTGGTACTCCATTCAATCTTACCACTTCCTTTACATATATCCTGGCAAGCTGATCTAGAGAGAAATCCTCTCTAATAGCAATGAAGTGTGCAGACTTGGTAAGACGATCAACTATGACCCAGATAACATTATTGCCTTTGGATGTTTTAGGAAGTCCTGTGACAAAGTCCATAGTGATGTTTTCCCATTTCCATTCGGGTATGGGTAATGGTTGTAACATCCCCTTAGACTTCTGTCTCTCAGCTTTAACTTGCTGACAAACCAAGCATCTAGAGACTTATTCAGAAACATCTCTTTTCATGCCATCCCACCAGAAGTACTATTTTAGGTCCCTATACCTCTTCGTGCTTCCAGGATGAATAGAAAATGAAGAACTATGAGCCTCATCCAGTATCACCTTCTTTAATTCGGGGATGGGAGGAACACAAACCCGATTCCTGAACTTTATTATCCCATCTCAATCAAGGTTGAATTCCGGAATATTTCTCACCTTCTTTTGTAACTCTACACCTTCTTTCTGTGCCTCTTTAATCTTCACATCTATAGATGGTTGAACATTCATTTGAGAAAGATAAGATTTTTCCCCTTCCATTAGAATTCCAAGATCCATCCTTTGTAAATCCATAAATATTGGATCTTTTGTGATCCTCATCATGGATAAACTGGCATTGTCTTGTCAACTTAATGCATCTTCCACCTTGTTTGCTTTCCCAGGGTGGTAATGGATTGAGCAGTCATAATACTCAATCAGCTCCAACCATCTTATTTGACGCATATTCAGCTCCATTTGTGTGAAAATATACTTTAAAATTTTATGATCAGTATAAATGTCACACCTTTCTCCATAAAGATAATGCCTCCAAATATTTAATGCAAAGATTACCGCAGCTGACTCCAAATCATGTGTTGGGTAATTTTTCTCATGAATTTTCAACTGTCGTGAGGCATAAGCTATCACCATATCATTTTTCATAAGAACACACCCCAATCCCTTCTTGGATGCATCACTGTAGATCACTAGCCTTTCTCCACTACAAGGTAGTGTGAGCACATGTGCACTAGATAACCTTCTTTTCAACTCCTTGAAATTCTCTTCACATTCTTCCATCCAGACAAACTTAACTCCTTTCCGAGTCAGCTTGGTGAGTGGATTAGATAATCATGAAAAATCATTCACAAAACGTCAACAATATCTAGCCAAACCAAGAAAACTTCGGATCTCAGTTACTGTTGTTGGTCTCGACAATCTTTCGATAACCTCTGTTTTTGTTGGATCCACAGATATCCCCTCTTTTGAGATTATGTGACCCAAAAATGAAACTTTTTTAAGCCAAAATTCACACTTGGTAAATTTGGCATAAAGCTTCCCCTTTCTCAGGGTCTTAAATATAATTCTCATGTGATCTTCATGTTCATCCTTTATCTTTGAATAGACAGGAATATCGTCTATAAAGACTACCACAAATTGATCAAGATAGTATCTAAAGACTCTATTCATCAGATCCATGAAGATAGCAGGGGAATTAGTAAGACCAAATGGCATCACTATAAATTCATAGAGTCCATAACTTGTATGTAAAGTCGTATTTGGTATATCCTCCCTTTTAACCCATAATTGATGATACCCTAAATGAAGATCAATCTTGGAAAAGTATTGAGCTCTGCTTAGTTGGTCAAATAGGTCATCAATGCGCGGGAGATGATATTTGTTCTTGATAGTGATCTTGTTAAGTTCTCGATAATCAATGCAGAGTCTCATTGATCCATCATTCTTCTTAACAAATAGAACAGGTCCTCCCCAAGGTGATGCACTAGGGTGTATGAATCCCTTATCAAGATTCTCTTGGAGTTGCTTCTTCAATTCCTGCAACTCAATTGGGGCCATTCTATATGGTGTCTTTGAAATAGGCGAAGCACCCGGTACAAGTTCTATTGAAAACTCAACTTCACGATTTGGTGGAAGACCCAGTAATTCCTCCAGAAAGATATCATCAAACTCCCGTACAATGGGAATATTTTTAATCGTGACTTTATAACCAACCATTTGAGAAAAATAACCTTCATTTAGTGGAATCAAGACCCATAAGGTAGAAGGAATTTCTTTTGGAAGGTTATGTTCATCCTTGCATTGATAGACGATCATATATTGATCTGGAATATGAAATGTGACTTCCCTTCTTTGGAAATTGATTTGAGCTCCACATAAAAAAGACAATCCATGCCAAGAATCACATCAAATTACACTATAGGAAGGATCACAAGATTTGCAGGAAGCACTTTCCCACAAACTTCGATAGGAGAAGAATTATAAACTTTTGATGCGACTATTGTGCCATTAGGTGTTGTCACAGCTAACTCAACATCTAATTGTTGAGGTAATACGGTGATACCCTTAGAAAATTCTTCAGAAATAAAAGAGTGGGTGGATCCAGAATCAAATAAAACATTTGCTACTTTAGAGTGGATGGTAAGTGTACCTTTCACCACATCGTTATCGTACTCCACATCACTTATAGAAATTGCATGTGACTTTCCTTTCTCATTATCCTTAAGAGTTTGTTGACGTCGACCATCATCATCAACCCTTGGATTAGGGCATTTATTAGCATAATGTCCCATCTCCTTGCACTTGAAACATTGAAGTGTAGTAGGTTCATTCTGTGTATCCCTTCCTTTGTTTTCATAATTAGACATCTTCTTCCCATCATCACGACATTCAAATGCCCAATGACCTTCCTTTCGACATTTGAAACATTTACTTGTCCCTTTAAGACATCTCCCTCCATGTTTCTTTCCACACTTTGAGCACAAGGGAAAGCTCATCTTCTTTTCCATGTGCTCTTTAGATTTTCCTTTGAATTCCATTTTCCTCTTCTTATCAAACCCATATGACTGATTGGTTACTCCAATATCCATCTCATCTTTGAGAGCACATCGAACGATTTCCTCGTAGCTATTGAAGTCCGTTATGGCTAAGGCCCTTCAAAGACTTGGTTTTAAGCCACTAAAGAATCGATCGATCTTACTCTCAGGATGGATAATAATAACAGAAGCGTACCTTGGAAGTCTTGTAAAATTTTCTTCATAGGTACCAACAGATTCATCATCCTTTTGCTTCAGTTCAAGAAACTCTTTCTCCATCTTTGTTCGGAGAATACGAGGGAAGTACTTATTGAAAAATAAGTTCTTGAACTCTTCCCATTCCATGAACTCAATTTCATCCCTTTGCCTCGTATTTTTAATAAGATTCCACCATTGATCAGCATCACCTTACAAACAATACACTACTAAAATAAATTTATCATGCTCCGAACATTGAAGAACTGAAAATATCATTTCAGTAGTACTAATCCATTATTCAGCAACTAATGGATCAGTAGACCCGCTGAAAGAAGGTGGACACTGTCTCATGAAGGATTCAATAGAATGTTGCTCCTTCCTTTGCTTGTTTGGAAGACCTGCATGATTCATATCTTGAGAAAGTTGTGTGAGCATGGCTGCAAGATTTTTCATTCCATCTCCCTTAACGTTTGGTTGCTCAGGGGGACAATCATTGCATTGCCCGTCGCATTCCGCATTAACACGATTCCTTCGGGTTCCAGCCATTGACTAAAACCAAGAAGAATAGTGTGAGCAACACTAATTATAATTGGAAAAACACATAATCAAGAATAAGATTTCACACTTAAGGTCTTATCCTAGGTTATTCATGGTCATTTCTAAAATACTAAGATTGTTTTCTATGCTTAGACTTATCCTTAGGGTTCTTACTAAGGCTTTCGCATCCAAGTTTCCTAAGGTTGACTATACCTTTCCTCTAATACCAACTATAACGACCCATACTTTACATACATTGTTATTACTTCAGAATTGAAGCACACTTGTTACAACATATAACAAATCTAAGAAAGGACCGTATAGGTATAGTGTATTTAGAAACTGGGAAACATAAACAACTAGTTCATAAAGCATCTACTTTGCCTCCCATTTATTTCATCATATCTAGAGTCCCTTTTTTGCATATTCTACTTAACAACCTTCTTCCTGACCTGGGAATATAAAACATACAAAAGGGTGAGCTCAAATTCTCAGTAAGGGTAAACAAAATAAATATAAATCACATCATATACATAAGCACATAACTTTTGGAAATCTTAACCTGCAAAAGAGATCATAATTTAATAACATGGGATAAATCATAGTAGTGAAATGTGAACCAAATAATCATATATTAAAACATGAAACTTTGTGGAATACACACATAATCATAGAGAATCATTTTTTATTAGTCAGGACTCATTTCCAAGACTATCTTAGTGGACAAAGTCCCTTTCTGAACCGAGTTCACTCCTCGTTTCAGTCGTGTTTCACTGAACCGGTATAACCTACCGTTCCAGTCATGTCTATCACATGAAATATAAAATCTTTACCCAATGCATTGGAGGGAGATATAGGTCCCACCCATCTCATAATGACACCATTCTTATGTGTGCCACAAAATCATAAACCATACATCATAGCATAACCCATGTAATAAAAATGGGAATCTTAAATATAGTTACATCATAAAACAATTCATATAAGATAAAGGAATTCATAAAAATATAATTCCATCACAACATAATTAAATCAATGTAATAATAGGGATAAAAACAGAACCCTATATTATCTTAGATGGAAAATAATTTTGATAAAACACTTGAACTCCATTCATGGGGAAAATATCCTTTCTACTTCAAAAACACTTTTCCTTTCTTAACATGTCATACAATTTTAAACTAAAAGAAGATGATTAAAAATGAACTTTAAAACTTTTAAAGGAAGCTTCTTGGAAATAATGTTTTAAAAATCCATTCATTCTGTATAAGTTAAAAAAAACATTCTTCGTACTTTTGTCGGAAAAGTCAAAAAGTACCTCGTATGAAAAATGACAAAAGATTCCTTTCATATATTTTACTAACAACTTACCGATGGGTAAAATTGGATTTAAAAAATTGTAGGTGGATGGAAATAATATTCCATATTGAGGAAACATGGATGTGGATGATAAAATACACCCCAGTAAATTCCAAAGTATAAACAATCTCGGATAAAAATGAGATTGTGATATTTCCCTTACCTTAGGTCTGTTTTGCTTCGTAAGTGTCCGAACATCCTGTATAATGATTTAAATAATGTTATTGACTTATTCCAGAGTCATACATATTTTTATGATATCATATATGGTCATATTCTTAGCTTCTTAGTAGTAATATTTCATTGCTACTTGTTATTCGGGTGTTTATAACTTTTTGTTCTTATGCGTGTTTTGTCGAATAAATTCTTATTATTCTCTTTAGTTTATAGATAACAAATTTATAGAATGGTATTAGTGTAATATATATCATATTCATTCATTAAATTCATTTATATAATCATTATTAAATAAAGATCATGTAGAACAAGTCGCATCACATCGTGGAGACGGTATTCCGTACGTACGCACGAGTGATGATATCGTTCCTATGATCGTGGAATTGTATTGGAGTGTATGTATACTATTTCAGAATCAGTATCAATTTATAATAGTCATATATAGTCATTATTTACACCATTATACCCATCCAAGTAAGGTGTTGGTGGAAAATAGATTACACCACTGCGTGGAGACGGTATTTCGTACGTACGCACGCGCAGTTATTTCTTTTTCCGTATGATGGATAGATGGTGAAATAGGGTTGTTTCATACTTATAATAACATATAAGTATATGAGTTATATTGATGTTATTACTTCATAATGAAACAACTAAATAAGAAGAAGTGGAAGAATAAATAAAGATGAAAGAATCGGTAACAGACATTACCTCTTCTTTGAAGTGCTTCTTTGAGACCTTCTTTTAGGGAACTAAAATTGGTCTTTGAAGAATACCAGGACATCTAGGATGTCTCCAGGGAAGTGGAGAGGAGGAATTGGTAGGGTTTGGACGAGATTGAAGGCTCAAAGTGGGGTGAGCAAGAGGGGGAGGAGGTGCCCTTTTATAAGGGAGGAGAGGGGCACCTTTGGAATAACAAAAACTATAATTTTATTATAAAGTAAATTTCGGTTTTAAATAGCTCCAAATTGATATATTTCGAAGATAAGGTGGGGATGGGTCTAAATCCTCTCATCCAATAGAATCTATACAAGTTTAGGTTCCTATTTTAACCTTATCATTTATATTTAACATTAAGTTAAATAATTTACTTTTACTGTGTCTTCTTGTGTTCTTATACTATAAGGTTAATAAACTTACTATAAGTATCCAAACGAACCCCAAGTTGTTTATTATTAATATATATAACTGTATCTATGTCATTTTGCCAAACCTTATATTTTTAGGAAAAAAATAACAATTACTAATATAGTATTTGTTTTAAAAACTATTTTATGTCAATTTTGACACTATTTAGTAATAGATTTTTTTGAAAATCATAACAGAATGATTCGTTCGAAAAAAGATAATTAAATCAATAATAACATGTCATATTAACCTATAAAATTAGTTTAATTCATTAAAAGTTTCAAATTACATTTATTTTGGTGTTTATAACATCAATTATGTCAGTATTTCATTAATAAGATAATTACTGCATCATCATTGTGTCATAAATAAATTAAATTATTTAATGTCTAAAAATTACAAAAAAAATATAATTATGTAGGAAATCCTTTTAAATTTCTAATGAATATTTATAGTCGAATTTATCTTATGTATAACCTTATATTAAAAATTATTTACTTATTAAACGTTGATTTTAACTATTTTAACCCTTCTTTAAATGAATTAATAATAAATGTCCTAATCTAATCCAAGTGGGCCTAAATGGGCATATTTTATTCCTAAGTTTTTTTTTGTCCAATTACACTTATCCAATAGAATTAGGACATATGTTAGGGTAATAATAATATCATTTTACCCTTAATTACCCTATTTACTTTTAACCGTGGTAAAAAAAGTAAAAAGTTACTATTCACCGAAAAATAATTTTCAGCTCATTAAACCACATTTTACTTACTGACATCAACCGTGTCTCTCGGATTTTCAAAATTCCACTCACAGAAGCGGTAAAATTATGTTTTATGAAAAATTCAGTTTTTTAACTACCACTTAGTGGTTTCACTATTCATCAAAAATTGAAAGTTTTCAGAAAAATACCAAAATTTCACCCTAGGCTAATTTCAATATTCCGAATCCATAAATGAAGTCCATTTTGAAAAATAAAATTTACAAAATCTCAAAAAGTGGTTATTACTATTCATAACGACTGGTTTTAATAATATTTTAATAGCATATCATTGTTTAGTGAAACTCGGTATTGTGTATGACGCAAGCTATCGAGGAAGGTCACGATTTCGTGTAAAGCAAGCCAAGCAAGTGTTGTGTGTAGAAAAAGATTCATTTGATGATTTATATAACATAAAAGTCTCGGGTGTTACAGTGAATCTACTATGATGCATGATACATCCAAAAGGAATAGTTCCTTTTTTAATATAATAACCATTAGAGGAAATTTTGACCGAAGAGTAGTTTATATGCTTCGCAATATAGGATACTGGGAAGTAAGTCTGAACCCCAGGGCTAAAGGAATCCCTCAAAATTACATGATCATATAATAGAAGGTAATCTATTTGTGGGTACTCACATTGATACAATGCCAAATACTTTTCCATATCTAGACTATAAGACTCAACTACGTCATAATAATATGACCTAATTTTTTTGATAATCTCAGAAGAACGTGCAGTTTCCAGTTCAGAAGAAGTCATTAGAGAATCCATTGAAAACTTGTACAAAAAAAAATTCACCAATTAAGTTAAAATATTGTCGTAGAAATAGTTAAATTTTTAATTAGAATGATTATAAATTCTGGAAAAGGAAAGAACTCACATAGACCCTTTGATAAGGTCTTACATGCAGCCCTCTTGAAAAAGCCTCTCACGTAAGCCCATCAACTAGATGCCTCATTTAGACTCCTCATCAAGGCAAATCCACATAGCACCATCACCCAAGTTGTTTTACCATAAGAAATTCCTATAGATACCTTCAAAAAACAAAAAGAATGACATAGTTGGGTGGATGACCTATGAAACAAGAGAAAAATATTCAATCCCAGAATGTGAGAAAAATGGAAAAGCGCAAGTAGTATTTATTTACCCCATGGACATGTGCACCAGACATGTTCGTTTGAGGTGTTCCATAGACCTGTTCGCTTGGCCTGCACACTAGGACTCCGCTGCTGACCTGTGCAGATGACCTCCATAGTTGACCAACCCCCTTCATAATCTTTTCCCCATTCACCCTCAGTACTAGACCTTCATATTTTAATCATAACCAATCCTATGGGGGGGATTTTTTTGACACTACATTTTATCAAGGCAGATAAAAATATTATGATGATAACCTCAAGAGAGTTTAAGAAGTGAAGATACCCAAAATGATTTAATGAAATTTTCCCAAACCAGCATGTGAACACACCCCTATGCATCGGAAGTCCTACACAACACCCCTGCATGACCCCAATAGAGAGGTCGCCCCTATGAAAAAAGACCTATACTGTGCACCTATGCTCGAGATCTGTGTAAGAAACCTCCATCGACCAGTGTCCCTATTTTATTATAAATAGGATCCTTGGGCTCCTTATTTGAACAAATGGAAAATCAAAAGAATCCCCCAAGATCGAGCCACACATCCCCTTCACTTAGGCCTCCAAAATAATTCTTTAGGTATCTCTCAAAAACCTAATATAAGAGATAATTACAGGGGATAAGTGAGATAAAAGTCCCTTTAGTGTCTGAAACATAATAAACCCGCATGAGGAACTCGTTCCCCCTAGTATACATACACCTGTACGAGGCCCCTTTCTTTACTAGGGACCCACACAAGACCTATCCTAGGATACCTAAGGAAACCCGTGGTGCTTTGGCTAAAGCCTCATCCAAGTGTTGTTACTCAGTTGGTCCATTTCCCAAGGCATACACACCTCACACATTCCTATACCCCCTACACAAATCACTTCTAGTTCCTTCTAGGCCCTACATGAAGCAAATTTTGTCTCTTGGATATGACCTATGTGAGTCCCCATTTGAGTCCTTTTCGAAGACACTAATGCAAGGGATCCTCTTACTTTGGATACCTCGCCCAAGAGGGACTAATTGGAAACCTCATCTTAAGCCTACAATATTTCAATACCATGAATAAGGTCACACCCACATGTCTCTCATTTGGATTTTCATTCATACGGTTAGAGTTTTCACACGCTTGTCCTACTATACTATTAGAGTCCTTAGGGTGCATGAGGATTTTCATTCCCACAGTCACGAGGGCCCTGACCCTTGAAGTGGAGTTAGGGTACTCCTGATCTCAGATATGGGGGCTAGGACCATGTCCATCCGTTTTCATATCTAATACTCAGATCCTCTCCTTCATAGTGGGGAGGGTGAGGATAATACTTTTATTTCCTTTTGACATGGAATGACATACTTATCTCCCATAATGGAACCAATTTTAGGGAATCACCACTAGAGTAATCCCCTATCCTTTCTCGTTGGAGGTTTCCTCTTGTTTCTAAAATTAAATTGTGAGTCATAATGAATTATGGGACTAGGGGATATCAATAATCATGGAAACCACACTATCAGATGCATGTTTTGGAAGAGAATCTTCCATCAGATATTCCGAACACCTTCCTTCAGAGTACCTCAATAGGAATGGGTCCTCAAGGAAATTTATCCAAAAATAGGGAAAAGTAGATCACATGGTTTTGCATATCATATGATCCCTCTTATTTCTCATATAGAGCATGACTCATGTGGGATTAGAGGTAGATGATGGTCATGACATCTACTTGATCCCAAACAACCTAAGGGCCTCCTACTTGGTATAATAACCAACATATAACCTAAGGTAATACTCCTTAAAAGTAAGCCCCAACATAATTCAATTAATGGTCCATACTCCCTTATGAGAAAAATCCAAAGGCCTCATCGGCACATATCCTTATAACAGAACAATATGGAATTTGATTTCTTTCCAAATGGGATATATAGGAAACCTCCTTGAGGTCCAACCCCAACATCACAAATAAACCCTAACCCATCTCTCTATAGGCCACATTCCCAGTAGGGTCTAATTGAACCTGGAAATTAATATCCCTTACAAGTTACCTGGTCCTCTTCAACATATGTCTTGCACCAAAATTTGACTAGGCACCTTCTACCTAGATTTCCCAACCGCGTAACATTAAACTGTGTGGTTTTGTCCATATCACATGAACTTAAAAGGTATTATGTTCCTCGTTAAGTGGAACCAAACTATGTGGGTTATGATTCCTCTAATAAAGATACATAGGAAGCCTATCACATGGGTCCAATCCCAATATCAAAATTACTCTTGTCTTCTTGGATGATGATACACTCCATATCACCCCACTCTATGGATAGAAAACCAAAATCATCATAATAATTACCAAAGAATATCTAAATAGCACAAAAGTGGATAAAATAGATGGATAACCTCATATACATACAAATACATCAATTGATGAATATCCTCAGATACATACCGATGATTCTAAAATACATACATGTTAATAATTGATTATTATTTCAAGGGTGATCCAGGTCATATTTGGGAATTAATGAAGGATTCATGAACATATCTTAAATCTATATGATAATCTTAGAGTAGGTAATAATCATCCCTAAAAGGGTGTGATGAGCCCTACCTCCCATCCTCTCTACCAATGTGAGTTGTTAAGTTTCGTTGTTCAATTTATCCGGTGTGTTACTACAATTACATTAACAACATTACTCACCCACATTAAAGGTTATAATTTTTTAGTTTATTTTTGGTGGGATTGTATTTTATCCCTTTTCATTCCAGTACTTTTTATTATACTTTGATGGTGGGATATTAGGTGTATGCATGAATGATTATCCATTGTTTTACATTTTAACATTTTATGGGTTTGGATATGTGTGTGTGTGTGTGTGTGTACTTTAGGCTAAGGCATCCCATGTGAGTCATATGTATACATGGTGTTGGTCCCTAGTTCCTATCCTATTAGATGTGGGCTTGGGGTAGACATAGTTTTGGCCTCATTGGGAAGTGTCATGATGGGGTGGTATTAGATTCGGTTAGTTTTACATTAGGAACAAAGTCTATGACATTGCTTTTGGGAAATATTTTTAAGTGTTTTGAGTTTGAATTTTAGGATAGGGACTCCAGTATTAGTGTGGTGACCAACATATCCAAACACTATGACTCTAAAAACTTTCTTTATGACTGGGTATAGGTAGAAATTGATTGTAGGGAAAAAATTGGAACATTAATCTTATAGAAATGGGTTATGGTTTCCATGTGCTTCTTGAGTCAAATCTCTAGATATAATCATTGAACATGGTATATCTTTCCTATTTATAGATGTCTCCATGATGTTTTATATATAATATTTATCATCAAGATCACAATGACGATTCCTTAAGTGATAAGGATTCGATATAGGGATTGATTCAGAAGGTGTTACCTCTGAGTAGTGTACTTGTCTTACCACCAACCATTGAGCAACAGATAATACTTGTAGCACTAGTGGATGAGGAGAAAAGGATGAGCATGCTTCATGAGTTTCAGCTATATAGATACATCATGCTCTAGGGGGATCCTGACCATAAAACATCTAAGGAATGGATTGATGCGATGATGCAAGTCCTCCATCTTGTTAGGACACATGTAGACCAGATGGTGGTCATAGTAGTGAGCCTAATATATATGTTTTTATGTTGTATATTAACCAAAACAGACTTATCCATTATGGAAAAATTATCATATGATGTAATGGAATATGGACACGAAATGGACGCAAGGAGTTTTATTCAAATAAGAAAACCGTCATTTTTACAATACACCGAGATCAAAGTAGGAATCACGATAAAAAAAAATACATATTAAAAACCCTATCAAAATTACAGGGAGAAAACTTAAAACAATGAGAACCCCAAGGAAATAATACAGATCATTAGAATTCGTCATAATGAACATAATAATGGATGAAGCCACCACAGCCAAAATAAGTACCAAAGGTATGACGTGAACCATCTTCTTCAATCAACTTGAGTGTTACGACACCCTACGTCTTGGATTTAGAATACACTAATGTGACTGCTGCCTTGGGAAACAATGGAACTCTAACAGATATAAATATAGTCGTTGGCCATGTCAGTTAATTAATTGGAAACATATGTGTATATATTAGTCTTCCAAGTAATTAGGTTCTGGAATTGAAAATTATTAAACAATTCTTAACCATGAGCTTTACGAGAACACCATGAAATGTTTTGAATTATACATTGGTGTTTTTAAAATGCAATAAGGAATCTGAAACATGTTTCATTTAATTCAAGTGTGTTGTAAATATTTTCATTTAATCTCTTAAACTATGTTTTAATTCTTGTTAATTTAATTATATTTTTAATTAAACAATGTTTTAGACCACTACAACACTAATATAAGAATTATCTTTTAGTTTAAAAATTTAAATTTTAAAGGATTAGTATTTATAGACAACCTTAGAGAATACCTTTAGGAAAAGGTTTATTTTTCAAAAATTAACCTTATAATAAAATCTATGTATGAAAGGAGAATTTCAATGGAGATATTTATCCTTAAAACTTATTTTTTTTAAAGTTAGGTTTTATCAAAAAATGGGACGCTAGGGCCAGCCCTTTTATGGTTGGGCTAAGGGAGGCATCACACTTTGGGTGGCAGAGCCTAGCCCTCAGCCCATGCCTAGGCCATCCCGAGCTTGGGAATAGGTCTCCCGAGGGGCGCACATGAGCGTGGGAGTGGAGGAGCGCATGTGTTCGTGAAGCGCGGGCGCAAGGCCGCGGTGAGCAGAAGTTAGGCTGAGGCCAGTGGCAGAGTGGGAGCCCATGTGTAAGTCCCCCTATGTGTGTGTTGTGTGTTTTCTGATTATGGATTGGGAGGCTCAGACTTATAAGGAAGATCAGCACGCCCCACCGATTCGATGTGGGAAGCGATTTTTCAGGAAAAATGAAATCTTGAACGTTGGATCAATTTTCACGTGATCTAGACCGTCGAAATTGACCCCACATTCGACATTCAGTAACCGCCGCATATCACCATGATTAGGTGGACCGTTCAATCATCCCAGATTTTAATCTTGGCCGATCGAGCATTTTAAATGTCGGGTCGTCTCTGGGCCGTCCGATCAAATCCGAGTCACGCATTTTTTAAAAACCCGTAGTCACATCCCGACCCTTGAATTCTAGTACAAAATGATCATGGCCATCAAATTTCTCCCGGTCTTCCACCGCTGCGTTGTCTTCTTCCCCGCGGCATGCCTTGTACCAGTAACTCTACACCCTAAATGTCATCATTTTTCTCCTCCCGTGGCAGCTGATTGTCTCCCTCCTTCATGCGGTTTACACAAGGGATGACTATTAGTTTCTTTTGAAGCCAACTTGGGCCTGAGATTTCCACTCATTTTGCATTAAAATAATCTGAATAGGTATAATATATAAACTTCACCGAAGCACCCGATGAACCCTCTCGATTCACTGCACCCAAGACTTCAGCGGACCTCAACGTGTGCCCAGTTCTCCATCCTTCTCGAGCTATTACTTATCCTCAAGCTAGGTAAGGGATTATCCTTTTCATTCTTTCGATTTTAAGATGTTTTAAAAAATATGTATATACATATATACTTGTGAAGGAAATATTTTATATCTAATCATCTATGTTCTTATAAATATGGATATTCATGGTATAAATTATGTTTATAGGGGAGTAAGCTTTTTCTTGATTCTTGGGTTTTAGTTTTGTGTATATATATTTATATACACTTGTAATATAATATACATTGCCCTACGGTATGAGGTCATTTCTTCCTTAAAGGGTTCTAAGAGCATAAGGTATAGGACCCTAAGTACGGACGACCCATGTAAATTTGATTTTTTGCCTCAACTTATAATCAGTTATATATATATATATATATGAATATATGTAAGTATAAAATACCTGAATCCCTAATCTGCATAAACCTCCTAAGCCAGATTAAGGATTTCTGAGTTTGATATAAGAGATAATAAAGGACTAAAGTGCATGGAGACACTTTGTGTAGGAAATCATTACATCTAATCATGTCTGTTCTTATTTATGAGCACACATAATAAAATTGCGGGTTTTAAAAAAAATTAATATTTTTACCCAAGGAATTTAATCCATGTTTTAATTAATTTACAAGTGATAAACCAACATAGAATGAGAATCTTGCATATACATGTGGTGGGTAATCGGGTATGTGGGTACGGATGTGTGAAGGCCAACTTTGACTTCCATTTTCTTTTCTAAAAATCATATGGTTTGCGAAAAAAGAACTAAACATAAGTTTCAAATGGTTTGGGATTGACTGATCACTACATTTATCCATTCCCCGTTGGATGAATATCTACACAACATGAAACCCTAATCATGTTTTTTTTAAATTATTTCATTTTATTTGCTTAGTTCATAAATACAGATAATGGAATCTTGTGGCTCCATGTTCATAGGAACTCGTTACACTTCACCATTTACAGAAAACGATAATGTTAAAGGTTGAGCCGTATAAATTTTTGTTTTGACATTTAATGTAGTAAATAAAGGTTTATTTGTTACAAATGGTTGAGATTATGTATGCAAACTACAAGAAATGATAAGTTTGCCTCCTTATTTTTATGTTAACTTTATCTTTTTATTTAATCATGAATATTGTGGATTAATATGGCTATGAACTTTGTAATTTTAAGTGATGAAAATGGTATTTATTTTTTGTTATTTGATATCATAGGTACTTTTAATTTATGTACTAATTAATGACTTGAACACATATTCATTGTTTTGTGTCACACTCACTACATACGCTTAAAAATGGATGATTGTAATAATAAACTTATTTGTCCTATTCCGAGTTTATGGATCTAATTGTTCCAGGTGGTGTGGGACGCCTTGGATAGAAGGTTAGGTGAAATAAGAAACCAATTAATTTATATACTTGTTTTGGTATGGGATATGTAATTGAATAAATCAAAGTGGAATGTGCACTTTGATTTAGAGGTATGAGGAATTCATTGGAATTAATATGTGACGGGTGGGGCCCACTATAGCCCCTTGATGCATCGGTAGGTATCATGAGACAACTAGCAGAGGAATTGGTTGATGCCTTTCCCAATTATGAGTTATGGATTTTGGATGCTGCCTTAATCACTAGACATCTTGGTCGAGGCCTTGACACAGTCCGACATATGCATTTTTCCTCATTATGACTATGAAAAAAATTATTTAACCAGAGGAATATTTGAATAGTAGAATATTCTTGGTTAAAGAGTTTATGATTATGAGAATTCAAGGAATATATGTATGGAATATTATTTATTAAATATTTAGAGATTTTATGTCTAGGGTATGTCACACAAGTTTAAAAGATGAAATTGATGTTATTATTTTTAGCACAACTCGAATTATTCATTACACTTAGTTATTAATTTTGTACTTGCATTTTAACATGAAATGACTTTTACTTTCTAATTTGAATGAGAATTCTCATAATTGAATCATGATAATGTTAGTAAGTTTTAAATTATGCACTTATATCCCTTAGACAATTTTCAGGGTATGTTTAATGTGTTACAGCATTTTGAAGATAATGTTATATGAAAATTTTAAATAATGTTTTCAAAAGTTATAGTTTGGTATAGTATGTTATTTCTAAACCCCTTACTGGGCATTTGTATGCTCACCCTCCATTTTTAATTAAAAGTTTTCAAGTAACAGCTTTGGGCAGATGAAACATTTCAGTAGTAGCTGGTTTCCCAGTGCCCGAACTGAATTCGATCCTCTGTATGGCACCGACTCCGGGTACTCGGAAGCTGAGGCGTGATAGGTGGAATCAGAGGATTCTATTAAGATGACTCTGGAAAACCATAACTGAATAATAAAAACATACTTAAGCAATATTAATGAACAATACTAGGAACTTTGTTTTCATAATTTTCAGATTGAAAATGAAGGTACTAACCTTCTGTCCCTTCCCAATGAAGCCCTAGAAACAATAATTTCAATATCCAGCCATGAAAATTATATAAACTTTTCTCATATTCTTATGACATGAAAACATCATTATTATATATCCAATTCTTCTCGAATACTCTGACTCCATCGGGGAGCGGGCCTGGATTTCATCTTTATGATGGAATCCCAATTTCAATCGTATATGCGACAGAGAAAATATTATGAGGGTATCTTTAGATGATTTATTGCAGCGGAGGGCATCCAATCCCTTATGACCTTCCAAGAAGCTTCAGTAGCGGGAGACCTCCGCACAACATTTATGTGTCAAGTTCTGTCCTATGGACATTACTATCAAGTGATGTATTTCGAAGTTCTTGAATATGAAGCCACCAGATGGGTGTACAGACATCAAGTGTATACTGATTTCTCCCAGCTATACACCCATTTTGTCTGTATATGTAGATACTATAAGTGCCCCTATGATATAGAGATTGATTTCTATAGTTTCATATGGTTTTGGGAGATCAAGAATTTTGAACTTGAACTGGGGAATTGTATATTAGGAACGTGGGGAAACCATTAGCCCTGCTTTATTTTATCTACCAGTGATTGTATAAGAATATAACATGTTGTCTTTTTTTTACCCTTTAATTGGATATACCTATTGAATGAGTATTACTAAGTGATGTTTCATAATAAATCTTCAGATGGAAGGACAAACCCATATACTGTATCTCCTTGTGGAGGTACTGGAGATCATTGCGATAAAAACCTATGAAGAGGAATACCTACCTATAGAAAACCTTCAAAAAACATGCAAACAATTATATGGAGTAACAAACAGTCCATAAATTCTCCGTATCAATCAAGGGAATTCTTCTATTTACTTCTACATAGCCATAACACAACTGGCCGAGTATAAGTGAAGAGGAAACTACCACGAATGTATTTTCCTATGCTTCACCCTAGGCCAGAACTACACAATTAGGATATGTTTTCAAGAGGAAGCTTTAGAAGGAAATCTTTGTGCAGCTTACATGTACCAACATCTTAGTTTTATCTGTTACAACAACATCTATGGCTTATATGTTCTTGATCGATACATTGTTCGGGGAGTTCTTCGTGAGTTGGTTCATTCAGATATTTATGAACTTTCTACCGTTTGAGCTTTCCTCTAGATGCCCGAGTGTTCGATGTAAGAGTTCAACCCCTTCTGTCCGAGGTGTGTCTGGATCAGAGAACATGAGGATTTGAGCATCCATTTGGGTTTTCCGTTGAAAGCACTTGAGGACCATATAAGATGGGGATGGTGGTAATAACATCAGATAATTTATTTTTTGTTTATACGGAAGGAATTGCGAGGATGCAATTCTTTATATAGGGAATAATGTGACACCACAATAATTTGTGTTTCATGTAATGATAATTTCTATGTTTTTATGTTGTCTATTACCCAAACAAAACTTATCTCTTATGGAAAATTAATAATATGATGCAATGGAATAAGCACATGAAATGGATGCAAGGAGTTTTATTCAAATAAGAACACCATCATGTTTATAATACACCGAGATCAAATGGGAAATCACGCTAACCAAAAATACCTAGTAAGAACCCTATCAGAATTACAGGGAGATAACTTAAAAGAATGAGAATTCCAAATAAAAAATCCGGATCCTTAGAATTTTTCTAATGAATATAAGAATGGCTGAAGACACTGTGGCCACAATATGTACCAAAGGTATGACGTGAACCATCTTCTTCAATCAACGTTAGTGTTAGGACACCCTATGTCTTGGATTTATAAAACACTAATGTGACCATTACCTTGGGAAACCATGGAACTCTAACAGCTATAAATATAGCCGTTCGCTATGTCGGTTAATTAATTGAAAAAACATGTGTATATATTAGTCCTCCATATAATTAGTTTATGGAATTGAAAATTATGAAACTATTCCTAAGCATGAGATTTAAGAGAACATCATGAAATGTTTTGAATTATACATTGGTGTTTTTAAAATGTAATAAGGATTCCAAAAAATGTTGCCATTAATTCAAGTGTGTTGTAAATATTTTCATTTAATGTCTTAAACTATGTTTAAATTATTGTTAATTGAATTATATTTTTAATTAAACAAATTTTTAGACCACTACAACAATAATATAGAAATTATCGTTCGGTTTATACCTTTTAATGGTAAAGGATTAGTATTTATAGACAAACATAGACAATACATTTAAGAAAAGGTTAATTTTTCAAACATTACCCTTATAATAAAATCCATGTATGAAAGGAGAATTTCAATAGTGTTATTTCTCCTTAAAACATATTTTTTTTAAAGTTAGGTTATATAAAAAATTGGGCCTCTAGGGCCAACCCTTTTATGGCTGGGCCGAGGGAGGTGAAACACTATGGCTGGCAGAGCCTAGCCCTCGGCCCATGCTTGGGCCAGCCCGAGCTCGGGCATAGGTCTCCCGAGGGGCGCACAAGAGTGTGGGAGCGTAGGAGCGCACGTGTGTGTGCAATGTGGATGCAAGGACACAGTGAGTAGCGGGTAGGCCGAGGCCTGCAGGGGAGTGGGAGCCCATGTGTAAGGCCCTCTATGTGTGTGTTGTGTGTTTTCTGATTATGGATTTGAAGGCTCCGGCTTATAAGAAAGATCAACATGCCCCACTGATTCGATGTGGGAAGTGAATTTTCGAGGGAAATGAAATCGTTTCCATTGGATCACTTATCAAATAATCTGGACCATAGAAATCGACCCTGTGTTCGACAGTCACCAACCACCACATATCACCATGATTAGGTGGACCGTTTGATCATCCCAGGATTTAATCTCAGCTGACCGAGAGTTTTAAACGCTGTGTCATATCTGGGATGTTCAATCAAATCTGAGTCTCTCAATTTTTTTAAAACCTGTGGTCACATCCCATCCCTTGAATTCTTGGCCAAACTGATCATGGCCATCGAATTTCTCCCAGTCTTCCACCACAGCATTGTCTTCTTCCCCACAGCGTGCCTTGAACTAGACACTCTACACCTTACATGTCATTGTTTTTATCCTCCCGGGGCAACCGTAGGTCTCCCTCCTTCATGCAATTTCCTCGATGGATGACTATTAGTTTCTTTTAAAGGCCACTTGGGCTGCCGATTTCTACTCATCTTGCTTTAAAATAATCTATGTAATTATAATATATAAACTACACCAAAGCACCCAAATAACCCTCTCGGTTCACCACACCCAAGACTTCAGTGGACCTCAACATGTGCCATGTTCTTAATAAATCTTTAGCTCCTACTTCTCCTCAAGCTAGGTAAAGGATTAGCCTTGTCTTTCTTTCAGTTTTAAGCTATATAAAAAATTTTTATATACATATAAACTTGGGAAGGAAAGATTTTATATCTTATCATCTATGTTCTTATAAATATGGATATACAGAGTATAAATGTGGTTTGTAGGGGAGTATGATTTGTCTTTCTTCTGTGGTTTTAGTTTTGTGTATATATATGTATATACACTTGTAATATAAGATACATTTCCCTATATTTTGAGTTCATTTCTTCCTCTAAGGGTTGCAAGATCATAATCTATAGGACACTAAGTATAGACGACCCATGTAAATTTGATTTTGTGAATCAACTTATAATCGATTATATATATATGTATATGAATATATGTAAGTATAAAATACCCGACTCCCGGATCTACGTAAACCTCATAAGCCAGTTTAAGTATTTTTGAGTTTGAAAAATGAGATAATAAAGGACTAAAGTTCATGGAGACACTTTGTGTAGGAAATCCTTATATCTAATCATGTATGTTCTTATTCATGAGCACACATAATATAATTGAGATTTTTAAAACAATTCAATATTTTTACCCTAGGAATTTAATCAATGTTTTAATTAATTTACATATTATAAACCAACATAGAATGAAAGTCATGCATATACTTGTGGTGGGTAATCGGGTATGTGGGTACAGATGTGTGATGGAAAACTTTGACTTCCATTTTCTTTTGTAAAAATTTTATGGTTTGTGAAGAAAGAACTAAACATAAGTTTCAAATGTTTTTGTCTTGACCGATCACTACATTTAAGAATGCCCCATTGGATGAATATCTACAAAACATGAAAACCTCATCATGTTTTTTTAAAATTCTTTCATTTTTTGTGATTAGTTAAAAAATATAGATATTGGAAGCTTGTGGATTCATGTTCATAGGAACTCATTACTCTTCACCCTTTACAGAAAATGATCATGTTAATGGTTGAGCTATATACATTTGTTTTTTGACATTTAATGTAGTAAACCAAGGTATATTTATAAAAAATGGTTGAGATTATGTATGTAAACCACATGAAATGATATGTTTACCTCTTTATTTATTATGTTAAGTTTATCTTTTTATTTAATCATGAATTATCTTGATTAATATGGCTATTGACATTGTCATTTTAAGAGATCAAAATGGTATTTCATGTGTGTTAGTTGACATCACAAGTACTTTTAATTTTTGTACTAATTATTGACATGACCAAAAAATTCATTGTTTTATCTCAGACTCACTACATACGCTTACAAATGGATAATTGTAATAATAAAATTATATGTCCTATTCTGTGTTTATGGATTTAATTGTTCAAGGTGGTGTGGGACACCTTGGATATAATTTAAGGTGAAATAACAAACCAATTAATTTATATACCTGGTTTGGTATGTGATATGTAATTTAATAAATCAAAGTGGGGTTTTCACTTTGATTTAGAGGTATGAGGAATACATTGGACCTAATATGTGATGGGTGGGGCCTGCTATAGCACCTCAATGCATCGGTAGGTCTCATGAGATAACTAGAAGAGAAATCGATCGAGGCCTTTCCCAATTATGAGTTATGGATTTTAGTCGATGCCTTAATCACTAGACCTCTTGGGCAAGGCCTTGACACAGTCTGGCATATGCATTTTCCCTCATTATGAATATGAAAAAAATTAATTAACCAGAGGAATATTCTACTAGTAGAATATTTATGGTTAAAGAGTTAATGATTATGAGAATTAAAGGAATATAAGTATGTCATCTTATTTATGCAATATTCAGAGATTTTATGGCCAGGGTATGTCACACAAGTGCAAAACATGAAATTGATGTTATTATTTTTAGCACAACTATGATTATGCATTACACTTAGTTATTAATTTTGTACTTTCATTTTAACATGAAATGTCTTTTACTTTATATTTTTAATGAGAATTCTCATAATTGAATCATGATAATTTTAGTACGGTTTAAATTATGCACTTATATCCCTCAGACAATTTTGATGGAATGTTTAATGTGTTACAACATTTTAAAGAAAATGTTTTATGGAAATTTTAAAGAATGTTTTAAAAAGTTATATTTTTGTATAGTATGTTATTTCTAAACCCCTTACTGGGAATTCATATGCTCACCCTGCATTTTTAATTAAAATTTTTCAGGTAACAACTTCTAGAAGATGAAACATTTCCATAGTAGCTAGTTTCCCAGAGCCCGAACTGAATTCGATCCTATGTATGGCACCAGCTCCGAGTACTCGGAAGCTGGGGCGTGACATTTAGTGTTCCAATCATATGAATTTGTGACTCTTTCATGTCCAGAGTTTTACTTCCTTCTTATAGAAGAGTTTTTTCTATCTACAATGAGGGATGTGTTCATCCACAAGATTCTATAGCTTTAGAAGGGCAGTATGAGTGGGGCTTCATATTCATCGATTCTCACTAACCTCTCTTAGTACACACTGGATATGGTGCATTATCAATTCTTTCATGATCATACCTTTGAGTGAGAAATGCATAGAGATATCCAATACAATGTGACAACTCAATGAATTCATACCTAAGTTGGGATACCAGATCATGCTTTAGTGGTTTAGAGTCTCTTGGATGAGTAGACACAGATAGTCGGTGCTGGCAATGTGAATAGAGGTGATGGGACTTTGGCGGTAGGGAGATGATGATAAGAACATGGACCTAAACATGTAAGATATATAAAGAGGTGATCATAGGATATAGGTTCTATAATTTAGGGATCACATGATGGATCTAGTCATCCTATAGAGAGGTGACTCTACTCTTGTGACAGTTGAAGAAATCTTGCATGAGATTGTTCAACCTAGCGTATAGCTGATAGAGAGATAGTGGATCATCCACCTTGATAGAGGAAACAGTAGGAACATAAAGGTTATCGTGGTGGAATATGTGGAATATGATATGGGAGAATAAGTATACGTTGATGGAGTTATGAATTATTTTCACTACCACCCCCAAGTGATCCATTCTAGGCTCAGGGTGTTGGGAGATATGGACATGGGAAACTGCAGTTGGTTGAGGGATATGTACCAGGGGTTTTATGGATGATATGACGTATGATCTATGTCTTTTATACCTTATTTGTAGTACTAATAGATATATGTGATATTCATTCCACTATTTTCTCTTATATTGTTTGATACTTATAGATTCTAGTTGAGAATTTGGCTTAACCCTTAAACTTGTTGACACTTATTGGAGGTGAATTTGTGATCACACACTTCTGCTGATAGTGTGACCCGACTCATGGAGGTGAGAGTTTTTTTGGTATCTCCTTGTATCGGTGATGAGGACTTCTGATGTCATCTTAGGTATGTACTGGTTATCTACAATTAATGCCCCTATAGTTTGTTTCATGTGGTGTATGGATTGTTTCTACCGCATCGGAACAAGGTTTTCCTTTTTGGGTGAAAAGGAAACCCATACAGAGTAGTATGGACTCATTCATAGGAGGGTATAACTTATTTCTCATTTGTTTTCTTGCATGACCCTTGGTGTTGTGGATGCTATGAGTTTTTAGTTACCCGTAGTGGTGGCAGAGTATAAGGATGTATTTCCTAAGGATGTTCTTTAATTATCTCTATAATGAGAGATATACTTATGTATTGATCTATTTTTTGGTATGACCTCAATATCTTTGAAATCATATCAGATGGACCCCATAGTGCTTCGGGAGCGGGGGGTGCAGTTTGAGGACTTTTCTAAGAAGGGATTTTTTATTCCTAGTGTTTCACCATAGACATACACAATATTTTTTTCTAAGAATGTGGATGATTGATTGAGGTTGTGTTTCGATTAACATCACCTAAATCCCATGACTACAATGAAAATGTATCCACTACCGATGATCAAAGTATTTATTGATTAGTTGATAGGGACATGAAGGTTCTTGAATATTGACCTCTGATCTGGATATAACCAGTTTCAAGTATGGGATGAATATATACTAAAGATGAATTTATGATGTGGATATAGTCACTATGATTAATTAGTGATTCCATTTAGAATGTTGAACACCCTGGAAGTTTTCATTGGACTCATGAATCAGATATTTTAGCCTTTATTAGACTGGTTTTTGGTAGTCATCAAAGACGAAATCCTAGTGTACCTAAAGTATAAGGAGGAGCACATGAGACACATGAGAATGGATCTAGACATACTTCATGAGTACCATATTTAAGGTAAAATCTTGACATTCAAAATCTAGATTTAGGAGGCCCTATTTTTGTGACATGTTATCTCAACAAACAATGTAGCAGTGGACTCGACAAAGGTTGAGGTAGTTTTATCTAGGGATCTACCAAAGATAATGATGGGGGTGTGGAGTTTCATCGGGTTAGTAGAAAATTCTCAGAGGTTTATACCTGATCTATACATGATATCATATCCCTAGGCAGTTTTGACCCAAAAGGGATGTCCTTCATGTGGAAAGAGAGGTGCCACTAGTATTTCCAAGATTTGAGTCAAAGGTTGGTGATTTATCCCATCTTGATATTGAAGGAGGAGGGTGTTAAGTGTGTAGTGTTTTTTGATGTACTTGGGATTAGACTTGGTTTTGTTTTGATTAAGAGGAAGATAGTGATTACCTATAGTTTACACAAGTTAAAACCACATGATCAGAACTATGTGACCGATGATCTTGAGCTAGCATCGGCAGTCTTCACACTGAATATGTGTTGACACTACCTTATGGGTGACAGATGTATTATATATTCTAACCATAAGAGTATTAATTATATATTTTCTAATATGAATCTTAATTTTAGATAGAGATTATGACTAGAGTTCCTATAGGATTATGAATTCTAGATCGACTATACTCCATGGAAGGGGAATGTGGTAGCATATTCCCTCAATAGGAGATCTTATTCATAGTTTATGAGTGAGGTGTTGAAGTAGTTTTCATATTTAAAATTATCCTTTATCGATAGGGATGGAGCACCTTACCTATAATCGCTAGTTTTTACCCCTCCACTTTTACAGTGAGTTAAGGAGGCCTAGATTGGAGATACGAACTTTAAGACCCTATATACTCAGATATCCTCTAGAAATGATCTTGATTGAGTTTCTGAAGGTTTGGAGCATGTCATACTTTTTAGAGGATGCATGATGGAACCATTGATGTTACAGGAGGAGGTTTCGAGGGATTTTCATACATATCTGGTGGAAGTACATCCAGGTGTGGTGCTTAGGCACAAGGACCTATGATGTTTGTTTTAGTATCTAGTGATGAAGATGTGTGTCACTAATTTTGTCTCTCAATGCCTTCCTAGTCATAAAGTGAAGACCAAGCACTAGGTTCTACTGGGTTTAGATCAACCCTTGAGATGATAGAGTAGAATTGGGATAAGATATCTATAAAATTAATGGTAGGGTTACAATGTAATTTCAGAGGACATGATACCATTTGGGTGATCATAGACTGACTCACCAATTCATCTCACTACCTATCTATTTGAGAGTAGAGTTTAGTAGAGATATTGGGGTGCTTATTTGTGTAAGAGATAGTTCAATTCCATGAAGTTCCCTCAATTATAGTTTTTGACGATGATTATCACTTCACATCCTAGTCATGGAAGGGATTGTAGGAGTCATTTGGGACTCAGTTGCATTTGATCACAATGTTTCACCCCCAGACTAAGAACCACATTGAGCAGACCATTCAAGTATTAGAGGAAATTCTAGGGGCTTGTAGGTTAGATTTTGTTCGTAATTGGGAGGATCACCTACCATTGGTGAATTTTTTATAGAAAAACTACCATTCAACCATTGATATGACACTATTTGAGGCCTTTCACAGGTGACCTTGTAGGTCTCCACTATGATGGACCGACCTAGGAGATTCAACAATTATGGTCCCAGAGATGGTGTGAGCCACTATAGAGAAGGTTTAGATTATCAAGGAGTGGATGAGAACAAAAAATTCAGCATAAGTACTATCTGGATTGATGATAGAGTCCTTTTGAGTTCTAGGAGTGTGTTCATGTGTTCTTGAGTGTCTAACCTCCAAGAATATTGTATAGATATTTCCAAGGTAGAAATATATCTTTGAGATTGATTATAACTTTCTAGATACTATGTAGAGTTGGTGAGGTGACTTACTACTTAGCTCAAACATGTTAGTTATATTAGGTACATAATATCTTCAATGTGTTGCAGTTGAGGAGGTACATGCCCAACCTATCACAAGTTATCGATTGAGGATAGGTAGAAATCAAGGAAGGGGATACCTTTTTTGATTAACTAGTATAGATTGAGGATTAATAGGAGAGGATCCACCATGGGTGAGTGATTCTTTTAGTACGTGTCCAATGGAATCATGATAATCAATAAGAGAGTACCTTTGATAGGGAGACCCAGATGCATTCTCAATGCCCACATATCAATATGTACTCTTTTGTTTTGGATTTTTAAGAAATAAATCCCCATGTTGGGTAGAATTTAATGACTCTTATTTTCCCAGATTTTTCTTTAGAATATTTTATTGATTATATTTAAAGATAGGCATTGAGATCGAGTGATGTTTTGAGCCCCAATGATATCAAAATTAATTTTTGGAATATATTAAATATATCTAATATCACGCATGTGCATTTTTCTTGAAAAGGTGGAATAACTCGTAAAATGAGGTTCAGATAAAAAATATAAGGTCACTGTTGAGTTTATATCATGTTTTTTACCCTAGTCTTGACTTAAGCTTGGAGCACATCAGACAATTGGTTGAGTGCATTCATGGAAACATTAATATAAAAAATAATTAAAATTATTTATTTCTTTATGTTGGTGAAAAGAGATATTTTTACTCTATAAATACACAACTTTGAGAAAATTTCAGGGTTTTATTTTTATCCATGGAGACTTAGAGGACCATTAGAGGATAGCGTTCTAAGAGTATTACATTGGATCAGATTGGGATCAAAGATCATTGACCTATCAAACTTTGGGGATCTCTCTAATGAAAATGATGTAGATTCATTTTTCACTAATGATTTATCCATCATGAGTTAAGAAATTTTTATTATGTGGATTTATCCCTATTTTCTAATCTTATAAATAACAAAAATCAATCGAACAATGGATTTATTCATGGTTTGATCATATTGTAGTTGCAAGATTATTATGTAGTGATTATTGAGAGAAATTGTTTATTTTAAATTGGATATTCATTTGTCTTTCTAATTAAAATGGAATGAGTACAACATGAAAACATACAATATTCATTCCCCTATTGCATGTTTATCAATTTTCTATCACCGTGCTTCGTGAAATCAGCACTTCAGTTTCATTTGATTAGTGGTTCGATAGATACTTTATAAATCAATTGTTGAAGACCCATTTTTTTGGAACAACAGATTGATAATGGAATCATGGTAATTTCTATATTTTTTAATGGATGATTCCACTGATGAAAACATATTTGGATTAGTTTAATGATTCATATTATTCCCATTCGAGCATGTTATGGTGATGAGGCATGACGATAACAAATTTCTACGTGAATCAGATAACTAGATTCCCACAAGCAACAATGACAAGGCTTGGATGGACTTATTCCTTGCTTACTAACATGATTCAAAACCATATCGGAGTCTAGGGCAGTGGATGATGAATCATGAACAAGATTTGGGATTCTGGATAATCCTGGCCTACACGACATGTAATCCAGAAATACACGCCATGTGGGACCCCTATGCATCACTAGGGTTCCATGGAGAAGATAAATATCACATGGTGTTCAATAGATATCACATGACTTGTGAACCTTACATGGAATCATGGCATGTACCCAAGATGGTACATATACATGAAAAGAAGTACACGGGCTCAGACACGCCGTGTACTCGAGCATAGACATGGTTAGCCATACACGGACATGGTCAGGAGTACATAGGCTCAAACATGCTGTGTATTATAACACAAACATTGGAAGAGGCCATGATACACTGGTAAGACCCATTGATGAAGTTATAAACCATGTACTGCCATTACATGACATGTAATCTTTCAAATATGTCTTAGATCACTGATCCTATTTATCTTGGACAAGTTTCATTATGGTAAGTTCTTAAGATCAATTTCCCGAGGGTTTGATATGGTGTCGCATCCTATGCATAGGATGGAGATCCCATAATAGGAACATCAATCTTGGAAAGAGTTATTGGTATTATTTTGTGAGGGTTAGAGTGATATCCTCTATCATCATCATTTCTCTAGGTGGGGTTCTTGGTTTCATCGCAACCAATAATACATGGGCATTGATCCCCTACTTAGAGGGTTAATCCAGATTGGGTTGTTGGTATACACTATGAACATGGGTGTGATCCCAATATATGTATCAATATATTCAAACATACAATGTATAATTCTTATGGAGATACTCGAGGATCATGACATATCAGATGAATTCCATCAATGCTATCTGACTCAGGGAGTGCTATGTGGAACCTTCGAGCATGAATCCTAGAATGGATTTATAGTTTTGAATTTACCTTGAGAATGTGTGTCTACATTAAGTATATTTATATTTTATTTTTATATATTAAATTGAAACATATGATTTTGTTTTCAATCACGTCATATTCGATGTTTAGTTTTACAAGAATTTTTTCACTATAGAAAGAACCCGAGGTCGGTTATTGAGAGATCCTTAGACCACTAGTTAAAAAAGGGTTTTGATTATGTTTTTACAAAATATATAATGAGATGAAGTTTTTAGAGTTTTTACGATTTTAAAATATAAATTTAAACTATTTTACTAAGTGAGAGAAATAAATTGGAGGAACTGTGATGAACCCAGGTGAGTGTCCATCGATGCTCAACCGTCCTCGCTCTCAAGGGAAGCGAGAAAGATCATTGATTCCTTGACTTATACACATTGAAACTGACATGGAATGTTATTTCTTACTAGTTTAACACATATTATTTTATTTATCAATGATATTTAACACTGGAGACCACTCAGAGTCAACAAAATTGCATCTATGTAAGAACCAAACTCAATCAAGGCATCACATCAACAACATGGTTAGATGACCAGATTTGTGTCAATGATATAACTTCACACAAGTAAAGAACATCCATGTTCATGTATTAAAGATTCTAGATTTTATCAATCTACATAACCAATTCAAACACTCATAAAAGAGATGGGGTGATAAAAGTGGTTAACACACTCAAATCATCACAAGGTACAGGTTATGCATGGAAGCATGATGATTCATGTTCTTTTTATTTATATTTGATCATATATAATTTGAATAAGAACGAAAAAAAATGTTTTAGATGAATAATAATGTTAAATAATATGGAAATTCAATTAACTTATATGTATTACAAGCATGGAGTTCGGGATTAGAACAAAGAACACCCCCCAAATTGACCACTTAGAGGGTTAAAAGTACATGATGGAGAAGATTATTAAAATGGAAGAATAAAGATCTTAAATTATACTCAAAATTAAATATGGTCATTAAAACCTTTACAATTATCCATTGAGTGATTTTAAATATAACTATGTCAAGTTAGATCCATGAATTTTCAATGCTCTATGGGTTTAGGTGAGCTGTTCATGATAGATTTTCCACCAACTTGATTTGACTATTTGACTGACCAAAATGCTTCCAATTGTCTTAAATTATATAGATATGTGGGACATATATGTATATTTACAATGGTTCTATAATAATCCTAACTAATGGTTCTAGGCCCGAGTTATTGCAAAAATACATAAGGGTTCTTTAATCTACCCCACCCATAATTTCTTCACAATATGGGCAACTTTTAGGCCTCGAAATGGATGAATTAGGATCCATGGACTTCTATAGAAATATATCCCACATATGTTTTCACTGTCACTCTAATTTTCAATATAATTTTATGCACATATTATACATTGTAAATATTTATGTCCACAATTGTTCTCAGGATCTTACGCAGTTTGGCCCATATTGCTTGAATTCCACTTGGTCTCTCCAAATCACCACCACATACTATGTAATAATTTGTAAAAGTAAAATTCCCATATTTTAGATTTATAAAAATAAAATTATTGAATAAAAAATTACAAAATTAAGTGAAATTTGTTATTATATTTGTAATTTTCGTTAAAAAACTAGTTTAACATAGTGGTGTATGGGTGGAAATGAATAGTGAATCACTATGTGATCACACCCCCACACCTAAGCATTTTCATTCCTTGGAAAAGTCACATTTATAATAAAAAATCTATGCAAGTAGATATTCCCAAATTCATGAATATTTAACATTCAATGAAATTTTAATTCATTATAGCAATGTGATCAAAGGAAAAACACATCAAGGAGTTATTTCTCGTGATCATGGAAAATGATGTCTCAGAAATTGAATAAAATGGAATTCAAAGAGTTTAATGATACAAATCCAAGAAATAAATTCAAAATTCAACCACACCACTAACTCTCCATGTGTGTGTGAAAACCATTTCATGATATTTTTTCGACTTTCAATCCATTAAATATAGGTTATTTTAAAATTTATCTACTTACATGATTGATTCCATAGAACGTACCCAACATACTTTTACATCAAATTTCAAGACCCACTCACTTAGGCATTCTCAAAAGTCAGATAATAAATTCCTAACCTATATATTCCTATTTTATTTACATTTCATCACTCCCCAAATTATTTATTATTATTATTTATTGTTTTTTTATCTTTTTTGAGGGAATAAAATAGTCAGATAATAGGTACACACACATAGGTAAATCTAGTGTAGTAATGAAATAGATCAGATAAGGAATGAATGTATGGAAAAATAATTTTGGAAAACTAATAAATATTTACCAAACTTATATTTACCTACTATTAAGTAAGAAATATTAAAAATTCATGTTTGGGTGAAAATATGTGTTGAGATATTTGTAACACAATTTTCTGATAAAATACTCACATAAAGGGTATCATTCATCTCAAAGGTTTCACAGAGCTACATCCATTTAAATCATTGAAAAGTAACCAATTTACTAAAAATCACACCCTAATATTAAATTCATGAAAAAATTCAAATTCCATAATTGAGATAAATTTTCAATAAATGTTAAAAAAACATAAAATTAGGATATTAGACATGCAGTTTTAGTAATTTCCATGCTTTGGTGAGCATAGAAGGGGGGATGGAGGTAAAAATACTATTCAACAAGGTAAAAAGAGAATAAATAATAAAGACGATGAAAATCCTAATGAAATCAACCAGGTGGAGAATAATAAAAATAATATTCACAAAGAAGAAAAGATAATAAGGAATAATGACAATGAAAATCATAATAAACCCATGAATGTACCCACCCCCACACCTAGAGTGTACAATGTCCTCAATATAATAAAATATACATGGGAATAAGGGACAAAACCTGGTGGGTTTCACTTATATATTTTTTCATGAAGTTGTATTTCCTCCACTGGATGTTTTGGAAAATCCTCATAAAAGTGTTTAATTCATTTTTCCATTAACAGTCATACTTCAACCACACTGCTCACATAAAACCTAAATTTCACCATTAGGGAAAACTTTTGTAATAGTGTATGGACCGGCCCATTGAGAACGAAGCTTACATGGGTGGAGCATTATTCTGGAATTATACATGAGGTCCTTCTCACAAATATGAAACTTCCACTGAGGAAACATCCCATCATGGATGAAATTTTTCTTTTATTTATAGATTCAAGAGTTCTCATATGCATCATTCTTAACTTCTTCCAACTGCCGAATCTACAACTTCTTATGATCACCTAAAAATGAGAGATTCATATTGCATTGTTTAACATCCCAATATTCATGGTTCTCTACCTATACTGGGAGGTTATAATCCTTTTCAATCATAATCCTACAAGGTGAAATTTGAATAGGGGTTTTAAATGTTATTCAACAAGCCCAAAGTGAATTATACAAGTGAAAAATCCAATCTTTCCTATTTTGTTGTACTATTTTTTCATGATTCTATTAACATCCCAATTTGATATTTCAGCTTTCTAGTTAGTTTGGGGGTGATATGATAGGGATACATTATAAATAAATCCATACATATAGAGAATTTTTTTTATGTTAAAATTATAAAAATTTGAACCCGGATCACTAATGATAAATCTTGGAAAACCAAACCTAGTGAAAATTTAGGACCTCACCAAATCAAAAACCACTCAAGAGTCATTAGTCCTTATATACTTTACTTAAAACCAATTATATATTTAGATAATAACTAATAAGTTGTACACAAAGTAAAATGACTTTGAAAAGTCCCCATGAATTCAATTGGCAATGCATCAATGATTTCACAAAATAACATGGGTTGTTGGGGAATTTCATTCCTCTTGGAGATATTCACTATGAATTAACATCATGAGATTGACTAAAAACCCGTGGTAATATGTATACAATGTTTTCCAATAATGTCCTGTGATAAGGACCATTCTAACTGTATGTTGAGAGCCAAAGTGGCCCCCACAATCCAAATCATGGAAGAAGCTCAAAACATAGGTGAACTCATAGTCATGAATACACCTATGAACAACATGGTCACTACAAATTCTACACACGTATGGGTCATCCCAAATGTACCATCATGAATCATGATTATTCCTCTTGTATTTTTAAGTGCTAAAATCAGTGGGGACCCTAGATGCTTCTAGAAAATTTACAATATCTGTATACTAATGGGTAATGTCCACAATATCACAGAGGTTATAATGAGGAAATAATTCTCCAATGGGGAGGGATGACTCAACAACATAGTCCAATTGTGGTTAAATCCTAATAATATGACCAAATTCCACATTTTATACTCCTCTCATATCTATAATATCAAGGTCAAACTCCTAGAGGAGTAGTATCCAGTGTATGAGACAAGGATTAGCTTCGACTTTCTTAAGGAGAAATCAAAGGGTAGCATGGTCATAATGAAAAATGACTTTTGAACCAAGAAGATATGAATTAAAATTTTCCAAGTAAAACACAACAGAAATGAGTTATTTTTATGGTGGTTTTGTAGTTTATCTGGGTAGGGTCAAGGGTATGCAAGGAATACAGAATGAAATAAAGAGCCTTTGAAACCCTTTTTGATAAACCCACCCAAACATTAAATTTATAGGCATCACATATAAGCTCAAAGAGGAGATCCCACATTGGTGGTGGATAATGGTAGGTTATGGGAGTCTACTTTTTAGTGAATTGAATGCATCCCCAAAATTTTTATCAAATATAAAATCAAAATGTTTTTTTATTTACTGGTATAAGGGAAGTTTGATATTACTAAAGTCATTAATGAATATGTAGTAAAAAAAATAAAGAACCAAGAAATATCACACCTCACAAACACATTTTTGATATCTAAGGGATGAAATTAATTCAATTTTTGATTTATCCACTTGAATTCACTCATTTTAAATAAAATCTCTAAGAACCATCCCCTGCTGAACCATGTAATGTAATTTCTTATAATTTAATATGATATATTTTTCATTGCAATGGTGGAGTACATAACCTAGGTGTTCCAAATAATCATCAAAGTAATATTTATAAACCAAGAAATTTTCTATTAAAACTTCTATACAATTCTCAAGGTACTCCGAGAAAACACTCAACATACATTATTGAAAAGTACCTGCAGAATTACAGAGACCAAAAGTCCTCATTCTGTATAAAAATGTGCTAAATAGATAGGTAAATATTGTCTTTTATTGATCCTAATAAGTTATATGAATTTGAAAATGACCTAAATATCCATAAATGAAACAATAATGGGACTTACTAGACAATATATCTAACAGTTGGTCGATGAAAGGTAGAGGAAAGTGGTCCTTTAGCACTGATTGATTTAGTCGACAGTAGTCAATATAGACTCACCAGTTGTTTTTCATATGTGTTGGAACCAATTCATCCCTTTCATTTGATACTACTATTATTCCAATTTTTTTAGATGCACTTTTCACTAGGCGAACCCATTTACTATGAGATATGGGATAGATGATCCTAGTAGTAATAATTTTATTAACTTTCATTTTTAAAACTTCAAGGAGGGTGGGATTCAACCGACATTGAACTTGCCTTACGGGTTTAGGATCATCATCTGAAAGTATATGGTGTATAAAAAATGATGGGATAATACTAAGAATATCTACCAATATCCATCCTAGAACCTTTTTACACTCTCTTAAAAGATCTAGTAGTTTTGATTCCTTATATGGAGAGATGTTTTTGGAAATAATGATTGTCAATTTTTCAATACCCTCAAGATATGGGTATTTTAAATTATAAGTAAGTGTTTTTAGTTCCAACATTGGTGGTTTTTTGGATTTATGAATGAGATTTAGGGGGAGTGAGGTCTGTGAAACTATCTATATTCTCAGGTTTATTCTATAAATAATGAGAATCAAGTGAAATGATAGGTACCTTATAATGAACACACTCATCGATTAAAAGAAACATTTACATTTATTTTAACCTAGAAAACACTCAAAAGACAAGTAACAAAAAAAATTATCCAATAGTGAGGAATAGGAAAATATATTAGAGTATGGGTTTAGGAGAGAATGTTGTTTGTGTGTTTCATTAGAGATAACTTTCCTAAAATAGATTGGAAGAGTAGAGTTCTCTTTAGTGGGGTGTTTCATAGCATCAAGGATATTAAAACTTATCTTTTATCCACTGAACTCTATGGATAGATTACCATTGTGAATGTTGATGATCATATTTTCTGTTTTAAGGAAAATATTTCCAAGTATTAGATGGTAATGTCCTTAGGTTAGAGTATCTTCCATATAAATAATGTAGAATTATGTGGGGGAGATGAGATTCTTCACTCTTATAAGGACATTGTTGATCACTATTGATGGGAATGTTTTACTCCAGTTGGTATGTTTCCTAATGATTCCCATTGGTTGAAGATCTCTAACATACAGAGAGGTGTACAGAGAGCAAGGCATCACATTAATCAAATAACCTAAATATTGCATTGGATCAGAAAACAAAGTATCCCCTATGGGGGAAGGTATCGTGAAATTTATGGATCTATAAATTTGGTTGTCATCGATAGTTATATCAAATCCAAGACATTCCTTACTAGTTTTAATCTTTCATTCTCCTTCATTAGTCATCTATGGGGGTAAAGATCCTTAATAAATTTGGTATAAATTTGTTTAACTGTATCCAATAAAGTTGTGTTAAATTGATCCTATTTAAATGTATAAATTATTTCTTTATCAATCACATTATCAAATTTTTTATTTGGTTTAGAGAGTATTTGGGGAAAAGGAAGAGGAATAAATTGTTCTAGAGAATCCTTAATAATAACTTATTTATCCTTTTTCTTTTTTTCATCATCAGAATATTTTATGGGTAGAGAAAGAGAGTTTTTAAGTTGGGTACCTATCTATTTTCTAGAATAAATGGAAGAATAACATTAATTACCACTAAAATGTGTGATTTCACAAATATTAACTTTTTCATTGGATTAAAAATTGGCTAGGATGGTAGTTGTCCAGATCCTTGAATCTTTATCTTACTGATGTAATTTTCCAATTGTCCCAATTTAGTTTGTCGGTCTTGAATAGCTGATTGCATGGTCTATTGGAACTGGAGGTTTTGGGATTCGATTTTCATCATGATGTCTTTGAGTAATGGTTTAGATTTGGAAGAATTAGGATTTTTTAAATATGGTAAAGGACAAAATTGCTTCATACCTTGGACTTTTTGATACCAAATCTGTTTAGGGTAGCTTGAGTTGCCTTCTTGTCGGTACTGGGGTTTTGCAATACAAAAACGGTTTGGATTTTTCCTAAATGGTTCTTTATTTAAGGTATGTTCTTGCTGAAAAGGTCTCTCAAGTAATACTATTGCACAAGACTCAAATGAATCCAAATGTTTTGGGAAATAGTCAGAAAAGTGAATGTTATCAAAAAAAATACTGAAATGCAATGGAACAGGTGGAGAGTTGGAATTACCTTGAGCATGGGCTAATTGTATTAGTTGTGTATGGAATTCATCATGTTTATTATATAACTTTTTTTCTTGGGATATATTACTTTCTTCATTAACTCCTATTGTGGGTTCAACTTCTCACGTACCAATTTGTTTTTTTATTTTGATCCATGTTGTCTGTTAAGTCTTGAGTTGTGGTTGGAGTTTTATCCAACAAGAAACCACCAGCTGCAACAAGTATCATGACATGATTCTTAGGTACATTCCTCTTAGAGAATCATTTAATTATAAAATTTTCACCAATTTTATGGTGGGGGGAAACATGGTAAAATTCTTTTGATTTTCTCCCAAAATTCATCAAGGGATTCTCCTTGTGATTGTCTAATGCCACAAATTTATTTCCTAATGGATGTAGTATGGGAGGTAGGAAAAACTTTCTATATAAAGTAACTTTTTAGGTCATTATGACCCCAAATTATGGTATTCATATAGTATATATAGTCTTTGGCTACACCAATAAGGGAGAAAGGTAAGGCCCTAAACATAGTGAGGTCCTCAGTCACATTTTTGGGTTTCGTGGTGGACCACACTATGTAAAACTCCTTGATCTGTTTATGATAATAATCACCAGGAATACCATGTAATTTTAGAAGGAGGTGGATTAGGAATGATATAATATAAATGTTGTCCACTTCATTAGGATATTGGATGTGCACAGGTTGGTACTCCACATCTTGGGTGGTCAGTTGTTTTAATTTCCAATTTTTTTTAGCAATATTTTCATGAGTTTGATTTAGTTAACTATTATATTGGTTTAGGAACACTTTAGGTAATCCAAGGGGTTCCTAAGTGTTAATTGAATATCCTCCTCTAGATGACCAAATTTGTGAGTGAAGTTTCTTTTTGAATTTTGGATCAATTTGAAGATATATTTATATGCCACATATTGTCATGCAAGAAAGTTGTGAAGACTTTTTTTTGTTTTATTTATCTTTTTTTGTTAATGAAATATGAATTAAATAAAATAACTTCATAAGAATAAAAGGAGAAAAAAATATAATGTTATAATATATAATTATATAGAGATATATAAGAATAATTGGGAGAGAGAAGAAGAGACACACTCAAACAAATAAAAGAAAAAAAACAAAAACAAAAACAAAAACAAACAAAAGGTAATGGGTAAATATTTAAATGGATAATAAATAAAAATAAAAATAAAGAAATAAAATGACATAAAAAGATATTGGCTCCCTAAAAATTGAACCAAAATTTTTCCATGTTTTTGAACATGTCAAATTAGATGTTTAGTTTTACTAGAATATCTGTAATATAGTAGGAACCCCATGTTGTAGTACCCCCTATTTCTGGTATGTAACCCTTACTTGATGATTTTCATGGTTTTAAGGATAAGAGTGTTGAATGGGAGAGTCGGGAGAACATGGAATGATGTTTTGAGGAAAAGGGGAAGTCACACGGGGGGCACACAGTTTGTCTAAACCGTGCGTCCAAACCATGCGCAGAGGGTCTTGGAGGCAGTGGCATTTGCATGGGTAGTGCACAGTTTGTCTAACCATGTGGCCAAACCATGCGAGAAGGGTGGTTGAGGAAGTAGCTAACGCACAGTTAGCGCACCGTTTATAAAACCATGCGAACTAACCGTGCGACCACTTAAACGAGATCCTATAATGGTGGATATCACTCATTTTTTCCTCTATGAATCTTTTTTTTCCTCCTAAGCGGCCCTAACTCAGGATTTGGGTTCACCTAATGTCAAAGAGGATTCTCCCATCATTCTGTATGCGATTTGAAGGATCCTCTTAGCGAATCGAAGCTGGATTCTTGAGGTATGTGATCATTCATGATCGGTTTCTTAGATCTAATTAGATCTAGTTATCCTTTTCTCTCAGTTTCTTAGATCTATTCCCGTTTTGGATAGATCTAAGTGTGTGGATGCCAAATTTGACGAGATTTCGTCATGGTTGTGTTAGGAGTATATATCAAAGGATGATCCTTGGTGAATCGGCCCGGTTTTCTTATGAGCTCTTCGTTTGTTATGGTTTTCATCAAAACCTTTGAGGTAGGAGGCTTCAATATCGAATCCTTTTGATAGAATTGATTGGATTAGTTTCAAATTGGGTTATTTGAATGAAATTTATTGTGAAAAGCATGGTGTAAATATTCTTTAGTGATGATTTATGGTTTTGATGAAATTGTGAAATCTTGGTGGATTGTTGTGCAAAGCGACTTGGATTCTTGAATTTAAAATGTTTATTTTAAATTATGAATTTTCTGTAATGGTAAATGGTTTGATGAAAGATGGGATTTGAATAAAAAGGGTAGTTTTATTGATATGGTTTGTTATTGAAATGGCTTGATGAAATTTGTTCATTAGTTAGTTTTCAATAAAAGTACGGTGTTATTGAAATGGTTTTAATTGGTTGAACACACTTGGTTTTGATGGAAATTTATTTCCAAAAAAGGGTGATTTATTGAAAGGATGGTTTTGGCATGAATTTTGGGAATGTGTAGTGTGTGTTCATGTTGCATATACGAGGCTTGGTTGAAATAGTACCTTGTGCTTGGTGCCAAATGTTTAATGGAACATGGGACTTTTAAGTACGAGGGTTGGTTGAAATATGACCTTTTTCTCAGTGCCAAAGGTGTAATGGCACTTGGGAAACAATTACCTTGTGACGACTTGGTAGATCTACAAGAAACCGCTCATGAGTATGGAACTGTCATAATGAAGCATGCATGGTTGATTTCACGGGTTGTGAAATGGGTGGGTATGCCAAAAAGGGATTTTTTTGAAATGGTTATAAAGCTTGATTGGTTATTTTTCTGAAAAAAATAACTTTTTGGAAGTTGTTTTTCAATTTCTATTGGACACTTTTGGTTACGAATGGTTTTGGATACATGTTTATATTTAGATATAAATTGATTTTGAGAAAATGTTTTATATAAACGTTTTTTATATAATTTTTTCTAACTCTTCTATCCTAGTGGCATGAGTATGGAATTCATCGAGGAAAACCTACTAAGTTTTATACTCAACCAAGCTTTGGCACGTTTGTTCTTTTGCAGATTTCATGTTCTAGGACACAAGTAAAGGTAATAAATCTAATTACTAGTGGTTCATGGTGGTGCTTGGGAGATGTGGTGATACTTGGTGCTTGGATCTTAGTGTGAAGCCGTGGAGGGTGTCTTGGCTTATTTGGGGTATTTTTTTAGTCTTTCTCTTGGTACTTTTATTTTTTTCTGGTTATGTAGTGATCTGTGGAACAATGTAGTTCTCTTTTGGTAATGCATGATTTGGTTGTTTCTTTTGTTCATGCATCATATAGTGATTTTGTTATGGTTAGTTTTGGGTTTATTTCTGAAATGGTAAATAATACCCCAACTTATATTTGAAACCCATCGGCATTTATTGCCATCCTTTGGCATCTTGGGGATGTCTCTTATGGCCAAGTAACCCTTACCGCCTCCTCAATCCAATGAGGTAGGGGTTGGGTGTTACAAATTGTATCAGCTTGTTCCGTCCTTTCCTAACAAGTAGTCATCAATGTTCTTGGTCTTGGAGTTGAAATTAATTCTTGTCTATTCCTTGGGTCAAAATCTTAGACATGAGAAGGATTTTAGGAACGTGAAATGTATAGCATAAAAGGATGTAGCTAACCCGTTTATGCTGAACTTTAAGTTACCAGGGTGTTGGGTACATAAGTGTCTTGGATAAAATTCTAGAATGTTGGAAATCTCATTGTCATGGGTTTAGCCAACAAGATGAGCATGACATGCATTAGAGAGGAATGAATTCCCACTAGGATTGTATATCTCATTTTGAGGAATGAGTAAGGATATTGTGGAAGATGAGAATTTTTGAAAAATGCAGATATTCTTTTCAAGTAAATGACTTTGAAAACAGGGTATTTGCTTTATTTTGAAAACGGGTTGATTTTCAAAAAGCATTTTTAATGTTTTCAAAAATTGTTGAACATGGAAAAAGGTGGGTTTTGTAAAAACAATGTTGTGATAGATGATGTGATATAATTTGAATGCTAAGACATTAGTTGTTAGAGAGTGAGATTTGACGGATTTTATTGTTGGTTTAGAAAATGGCACCTGGTAGGAGTTGTAGAGACCAACCGAAGGGGGATGATGAGAACATGGTTGCATCTGAGCCCCAGGTGAACCAAAAGTTAGTCCAAATAATAGTTCAAGCTTTCCAAGCCGTGGGAAGTGTGAATAGAGCGGAAGAGCCTAAACATGTTGCTTATGCGGCTCAGTTTTAAAAGCAGGATCCACCCGTCATTAGGGGTGAATCGGACCCAGAAAGGGAAGAGGTGTGACTATCCAGAATGAACAGAATTTACGAATTCTTGGGGATGAAGGTTGAGATGAAAGTAAATCTAGCAACGTATATGATAGAGGGTCTTTCTCTCTAGTGGATGGATTTGGTATTCCAAGAGGGAATGGACCAGGGTATGATGTGGGAAGGATTTGAGGAATTGTTTAGTAAAAAATTATACCCACATACATTCAGAATTCAGTACACAACTGATTTCTTCAGTCTAAAGCAAGAGAATATGTTTGTGATGGAGTATGAAGCTATGTTTATGAGCTTAGTGCGGTTTGCACCTGAGGTGGTGGGTAGCACGTCGTTTAAGGAAATAATCTTCGATGTGGGGTTAAGGCAAGAGATCCGCTCCAAAATAGCAGTGTTGTGTATCAGTGATCACACATAGTTGGTGAATCGAGTATCGATGGCTCAGCGGGATCTATTGGGAGCTTCAGGCAGAGGAAGCATGGTGGTACCCATGGGGAATAGTAGGAGCTTCGTTTTTGAAACTGAAAACTCCTCTTGGTGAAAGAGAATGTCAAGCCTTTATGTGTAGAGAATGTGCTATAAATGATGATGGAGCTGATTTAAATTGGGACTTCTCGATATGGGACATGGATTTCTATGATGTAATCCTGGGTGTGGATTGGTTTACATTGGTTAAAGCTCACATCGACTGTTATAGGAGAACATTTACTTTCACGACTGGGGATGACATCAAATATCTCTTCAGAGGAGAGAGGATGGTAAAGAAATAACAAAGAGCTTGTTAGAACCAATGGTGGGAATGATATCTTACCAACTGGAATCATTGATTTGGTATCAATGGAAGAGATCGAGAGAGATAGTTTTCCAACTATGGTGGATCAATTTCCAGATGTCTTTCCAAAAAATTCTCAGGGTTACCACCTCTAAGGGAATTGGAGTTTACGATTGATCTCTTTCTAGGGAATAGTCCTATATCCCTTCCGTCTTATAGGATGGCACCAACAGAGTTACAAGAATTGAAATCGCAGTTATAGGAGCTGGAAAGAAAGGGTTTCATTCAACCAAGTACATCTCTGTGGGCAACACTGATTTTGTTCATGAAAAAGGTATATGGAACTCTTCGGATGTGTGTTGATTATCCTAAGCTTAACCATGTTACGATAAAGAATAGATATCCACTACCACGCATTGATGATCTATTCGATCAATTAAGGGGTGCTTAGTGGTTCTCTAGGATTGAAATGCTATCAGGATATCACCAATTGCGATTTCGGAAGGAGGATATTCCAAATACAGTATTCTGAAGCAGATATGGCCATTATGAATATGTAGTGATGCCTTTTGGTCTAACGAATGCACCTGCAGTCTTCATGGCTTTGATGAATCAGATATTTCAGAGATATATGGATTATTTTGTTGTGGTGTATTTTGATGCTTCAGGATCAGGGTTGGGTTGTGTTCTCATGAAAAGAGATCATGTGATTGCTTATGGTTCAAGGCAAATGAGAGTGCATGAGAAAAATTACCCAACACATGATTTGAAGTTAGCTGCAGCCGTCCATGCTTTGAAAACATGAAGACATTATCTCTTTGGGGTGAAATTTACTATGTTTATGGATCAAAAAAGCTTGAAACACATTTTCTCACAGTGAGATTTGAATCTGAGGCAATGGAGGTGGATGGAGTATCTCCAGATCTTTGACTTTGACTTCTTGTAAACACCAGGAAAAGGGAATTTGGTGGTGGATTCATTGAGTTGAAAGTCATTTGCCCAGTTAGTGAAAGTAGCTTCAGATGAATGGTAGTTGATGTTGGTCTTAACTGACATGCATGGGGAATGTGAAGACCGAGGTGATATTGTTGTATTATTTTCAGGTACACTTGTTCTTGATTTAGTAAAGATGATCAAAGAAGCACAAACATCTGATGCATAATGTCTGGTTGTAAGCTCAAAACTCAATGGTGGGGAGACCATGGATGGCTTGAAATTTGACGGGGGTTCAGTTTTGTGTTTCAGATATCAAATGGTTGTACCTATGATTTTTTAGGAACAACTCCATCATGATTATCACCATTCAAGATGGGTTGTACACCCAGGTACACAGAAGATGTATAAGGCATTGAAGGAACGATTTTGGTGGAGCGACATGAAATGGAAATTGGCTGAGTTCATATCGCGATGCTTAACTTATCAGCAGGTTAAAGTAGATCATCAGAGACCAGCTGGTATGTTACAATCTTTACCTATCCCAGTGTGGAAATGGGATAAGATAGCATTGGATTTTGTTACAGGTTTTCCAGGAATAGTTTGGAAACACGATTCCATTTGGGTGATAGTGGATCGTCTAACCAAGTCGGCCCATTTCATCCCGATTCGTGAAACTCATACGGTGGAAGATATTTCCAAAATATATATCCGAGAAGTGGTAAAGAGGCATGGGGTACCAGTGTATATCGTCTCAGATAGAGAACCAAGGTTCACATCTCGTTTCTAGAAATCCATTACAGCAAGCCCTCAGAAATCATTTGACTATGAGCACGGTGTATCATCCTTAGACGGATGGGAAATCTGAGCGGAAAATACAAACATTGGAAGATAGGTTTCGGGCTTGTATAATGGATTTTAGTGGCTCATGGGAGGAGCATATATCCTTAGTGGAGTTATCATACAATAATAGCTATCAAGCCTCGATACGCATGGCTCCGTTTGAAGCATTGTATGCGAATCCTTTTCGTTCTCCACTATGCTGGGTGGAAACGGATGAAACTTCACTAGTCAGGCCAAGCCTTGTCCAAGAGACAACAGAGACAATCCAGTTGATTAGAAAGAGGATGGAGAAGACTCATGGTCTTCAGAAATCTTCTGCAGATCACTGTCCAAGACCGCTGTCGTTCGTTATGGGTGATCATGTCTTCCTGAGGATATCTCCATGACATGTACATCGTTGTTTCAGGAAGCATGTGAAGTTATCTCCTACATAAATTGGACCTTTTGAGATACTAGAACAGGTTAGAGAGGTGGCATATTGGTTGGCATTACCACCACAGTTTAGTTCGGTGCATAATGTGTTCGATGTATCTCAGTTGAAAAAGTATCAGCCCAATCCTGACCATGTGATCAGATTGGATCACGTTGAACTAGATATAGATGTTTCATTGATACATATCCCCGTATGGATTGTGGATAGGAAAGAGAAATTATTATGTGGAAAAAGAATCGGTCTAGTGTGGTTTTTATGTCAGTATGATCAGATTCAAGAAGAGGCTTGGGAACGTGAAAAGGAAATGAAAGAACAATGGCCAGAACTCTTTCAGATGGGTGAATGTTTTCTACTTTCCAAGGGTACAATGACCAATTGTGGGGAGAATGAAGTACCCCCGGTTTTTGGTTTGTAACCCTTACTTGATGATTTTCATGGTTTTAATGTTAATAGTGTTGAATGGGAGAGTCGGGAAAACATGGAATGATGTTTTGAGGAAAAGGGAAAGTCGTATGGGAGGCACATGGTTTGCCTAAATTGTGCGGCCAAACTGTGCATAGTGGGTCTTGGAGGCAGTTTCTTCCACATGGGCGGCACATTATTTGGCTAACCGTGTGGCCAAACCGTGCGAGAAGGGTGGTCGAGGCAGTAGCTAACGCATGGTTAGAATACAGTTTGTCAAACCGTGTGAACTAACCATGAAGCCACTTAAACAAGATTCTATAAAGGTGGATATCACACTTTTTGCCTCTATGAAGCTCGGGATTCCTCCTAAGAGGCCCTAACTCAGGATTTTGGTTCTCCTAAGGTCCTGGAGGGTTCTCCCATCATTCCAGAGGCGTTATAAAGGCTCCTCTAGGTGAATCGAAGCTAGATTCTTGAGGTATGTGATCATTTTTGATTGGTTTCTTAGATATACTTAGATATACTTCTCCTTTTCTCTTAGTTTCTTAGATATATGGCCATCATGGGTAGATCTAATTGTGTAGATGCCATATATGATGAGATTTGGTCTTGGTTGTGTTAGGAGAAGAGATCTACGTAGGATCCTTGGTGAATTGGCCCGGTTTTCTTGGGCGTTCTTTGTTTGCTATGGTTTTCATCAAAACCATTATGGTATGAGGCTTCACTCTTGACTCTTCATGTTAGAATTGATTGGATTAGTTTCAAATTGGATTATTTGAATGAAATTGATTGTGTAATGCACGGTGTAACTCTTCTTTAGTGATGATTTATGGTCTTGATGAAATTGTGAAATCTTGGTGGATTGTTGTGCAAAGTGACTTGGATTCTTGAATTTAAAATGTTGATTTTTAAATTATAGATTTTCTGGAATGGTAAATGATTTGATTAAATATGGTTTTTCAATAAAAAGGGGGGTTTTATTGAAATGGTTTGGTATTGAAATGGCTTGATGAAATTGGTTCATTCTTTGGTTTTTAGTAAAAGTACAGTTTTATTGAAATGGTTTAATTTGTTTGAACACACTTTGTTTTGATGGAAATGGTTTTCAATACAAGAGTGTTTTATTGAAAGGATGGTTTTTGCATGAATGTTTTGAATGTGTGGTGTGTGTTCATGTTGCATATATGAGGCTTTGTTGAAATTTGACCTTGTGATCGATGCCAAACGATTAATGGCACATGGGACTTTTATGTACGAGGCTTGGTTGAAATATGACCTTGTGCTCGATGCCAAAGGTGTAATGGAACATGAGAAAAAATTACCTTGTGGCGACTTGGTTGATCGATGAGAAACTTCTCATGAGTATGGAGCTTCCATAACAAAGCACGCATGGTTGATTTCACAAGTTGTGAAATGGGTGGGTATGCCAAAAAGGGATTTTGTGAAATGGTTCTAAAGCATGATTATTTATTTTTCTGAAAAAATAACTTTTTGGAAAATTGGTTTGAATTTCTCTTGGATGATTTTGGTTACGAATGGGTTTGGAAACTTGTTTATATTTAGTTATAAACTTCTTTTGAGAAATGTTTTTTATAAAAAAAATTTATATAATTGTTTCTAACTCTTATATCCTAGTGGAATGAGTATGGAAGTCACTGGGGAAAACCTACTGAGTTTTATACTCACCCCCACTTTGGCACGTTTGGCCTTTTGCATATGTTGTGTTCTGGGACACAAGTAAAGGTAAGAAATCTCATTACAAGTGGTTCGTGGTGATGCTTGAGAGGTGTGGTGGTTCTTGGTGCATGGAGATTAATGTGGGGCCGTGGAGGGTGTCTTGTCTTGTTTGGGGTCTTTTGTTTAGTCTTCCACTTGGTACTCTGATTTTGTGGTGGTTATGTAATGATCTATGGAACAGTGTAGTTCTGTTTTGGTAATGCATGAGTTGGTTGTTTCTTTTGTTCATGCATCATATAGTGATTTGGTTATGGTTAGTTTTGGGATTATTACTAAATAGATAAATCACCCCCAACATATATTTAAAACCATTTGACATTTATTCATAGCCTTTGGCATCTTGGGGATGTCGCTTAAGGCAAGTAATCGTCACCGCCTCCTCAAGCGAATGAGGTAGGGGTGGGGAGTTACAAAGGTCATATCTTTAAAAATACATAGATCATTAATTTAAAAAATGTTTTGATTATGGTTTTATGAAATATATAATGGGATGATGTTATGGGGGTGGGTGAGGGTGGGGGGTTATTATTTTAAAATAGAAATTCAAACAACATTACAAAGTGAGATAAATAAGTTGGATAAATCGTGATCAACCTGGGTGAGTGTCCCCTGATGCTCATTCATCATCACTATCAAGGGAAGTGGGAAAGATAATTGATTTATGAATTATACACAATGAAACCAGTATTTTATGTGATTTTGTATTGGTTAACACATTTTATTTTATCAATCAGTGATATTGATTACTGGTGACCGCTCAAAATCAACAAAAATTCATTGATGTTAGAACTGAACTGAATCAAAGAATCACACCTAAAAACATGACAAGATGACCATATTTGGGTAAATTATTTCATTTTACACAAGTAAATAACTTTTATTTTCATGTATTCAAGATTTTATATTTCATCAACTAACATAACCCATTCACACTCTTAGGAATGGTAAGGGGTGAGAAAATAGACAAGCACGCTCAAATCATTCTAAGATATGAGTTATGCATGAGAGCATGAAGATTATTGTTCCTTTGATTTGTATTTGATCACAATAGAAAAAAGTGATATAAAGTAAGAATAATGGATAAGAAACATTGAAATTAAATTACTTTCCAAATAATACAAGCACGGAGCTTGAGATTACAACAAAGAACACCCCCCAAATTGACCACTAAGAGGTTTAAAAGAACATGATGAAGAAGATGATTAAAATGGAATAGGAATGATCTAAAATTTTAATCAAACTTACCAATGGTCTTTATAACCTTTACAAGGATAAAATTGGTTCTTTTAAAGGGAAATATAACAAGTTAGATCCAAGAATAGTCAATGGTCTATGGATGTATGTGATCTGTTCACGATAGATTTTTTGACCAAGTTGATTTGATTTGTTTACTAAACAATACACATCCAATTGGGTTAAGATTAGGTGGATAGGTGTTTTTTAATGTTATATATCCAATGAAGGCTGAATTAGTTTAATTGTATGTATGATTCCTAATTTATTTTCCAATTACATATGGGTGGTCCAATCTGGCCAAACCATAATTTGTTCACATTGCGGGCCACATTTGGGCCTCCAAATTAATTAATTGGGATGCATGGTATTATTTATAAATATATCCCACACATTTTTTCACTCTCCAAACAATTATAAAACCTATTAAATACAAGAATTATCCATAGTAAATTTTGAGGTCTACAAGTGTGCTCTGCCTCTCGCGTAGTTTGACCAGTTTTCCTTGAATTCTATTGTGGGATCTCTAAACCAGCTCCTTCTATAATTTAATAATTAAAAAAAGAAAAATTTATATACTTAAAATTGATAAAAATTAAATTATTTAATAAAACATGAATTGGAATTTTCTATTATATTGTTAATTTTTAGTACCAATTTAGTTTAATACAGTAGTGTAAGGGTGGAAATGAATAGTGAATTGCTATGTGATCAATATATAAGTGATGGGATAACTATTATGGTTGATGAAATATGATTAGTGATTTTGGTTTTTCCTACTGGGTATTGTTATACTCACCCTTATATGGTATTTTCCCACATGCTTCATGTATTATGAAGATGGTCAACCTTTTGATAGAGTCCTAGAGGGACCAAGACCAGGCGGAGTTTAGTGAGCCAGATAGACCACGGTATCTTACTATGGTTATATTGACAGTTGTCCTCAACTACATTAAAAGTCATAATTGTTTTCATTTTATTTATTGTGGGATTTTTTTGGACATTTTTCTTTCTAGTACTTGTTATCGTACTCTGATGGTGGGAGTTTAGATGTATGCACGTATAGTTATTACTTGTTTTACATTTAGGCATTGTATGGGCTTGGAGATGTGTGTGTGTTTTTTGGGTACTTTAGGATAATGACACCCTTTTGAGTGATATTCCTACATGGTACTGATTTCCATCCCCTGGGTTATTGGAGGTGATCTTGGGGTAGTCACAGTTCGGGCCTCGTTGGGTCGAACCGTGACAAAACAAAACAAAATAAAAATAATGAATTTAAATGTAAAAACATGTATATTTAAAATAAGTTTTTTTTATCATTTTTTAAAAGTTATAAAGGCACTTTCCACCTTTTCCAAAACTTTTTGAAAATGGTGGAAAGGTCCTTACCTCCTTTGGGCTAGGTGAAAATAGACCAAAGGTGGAAAGACACTTTCCACCTTTGTGTATTAGTTTTATAAATATTTTTATCCTAGAATTATTTTAATATTTTTTTATAAAAAATACTCCTCCATAGATATGTAACGAGAATTTAAAATTCCACCTTGAATTCCCAACGTTAATATATTTTCCAATTACCTAATAATTTTCATGATCAATAAAAGCATCCAGAGAGTCAAGTATATTAAATGACTTAGAAATAGAAACCATTTTTTCACATTATCAAGATAAAAGATTAGAGACACTATATTGGAACTTCTTGACATGGATTCTTGAGATTTTATCCTTTTTATATTCTATTAGATAGCTAGACTTCTAGTATATAGTGAAAGGGTTAAAGCAACACACCCCAACTCTTGAAGGGATTCAGGAGGTACACAATATTACTTCTCTTTACCTATACCAGACCAATTTTCAGTTTGGAATAAAATTTTATGTAAAACCATGTTAGAAACATCTTGAGCGTATACCAATACCCTTTTGTCATAGATAGGATAATGAACTTTTCCTTGAGAATCTCCTATGATGGAATTTCCAACATCATGGACCTGTTATTTTTCAACATTAGCAGACTTTACACTCTAAAAATGTTTTGTAGAATTTCCCTCTTGGATTCAACATCCTATTTTTATTAACCATTGAGAGCTATTGAAGAAACCAATATCTACTCCTTCCGTCTCTCCTACCATAACAAATCGTAAGAATCGTTTTGAGAATGAAATTCCGAGTTATATTGATCATTAACTTTATCATCACCAGTAGTTTAGTGTGAACCCATAACATTGGTATACACCCCTTCATCATCATCATAATCTCTAGAGGCATTCAATTCTTCCTTCCAGTACATTATGGTAAGATTGATGATGAAAAGACTACACATAACTCGTAGCATTTTTATGCACTGACCAGTTATACTCATGAGAGTCACCATTCATTTTAGCACCATATTCTAGATATACACTACAAAAAAATGTTAATAACATAATCTACCCTTGAAAATTTTAATCACCTTCCATATTACCATGTAAAGCTAGATGATATAAAACATTGAAAGGCATCTTCATAAATATTGAAGAAATTTGATTAGAGCTCTATTGTTAAGGACTAACAACAACCAACTTATCTGGAAGAGCCATTTACAAATACACTAAAAGGAATTAACTTTGAAAAATTTACATTCCCTTAGAATTCACCAGTCCTAAGACCATAACTGGTCTATGTATTTCCACTATCAAGAATTCCAACAAACTCCATACTAGTAATAGAGACATGGCCATTGATATTAACCCATTCACCACTTTCAGAGTTTTCCTCCCTTTACTTCTGATTAGGCATTTTAATTTTACATGATTCTATACCATGTCCATTGAAAGAATAAATATAACATTTGAAAACCCTTTTAGTGTAATTATTTGGATGTCCTATAATTTTACAATCAATGAAAAATGAATGAATATCTTCATATAAAATCCTAAGAAAAAGATTATCAATAGAAGTATACAATGAAACATTATTGATCAGAAGTAAACATAAATAGGCTTCAACCAAAATCCATGAATCGTAACCAATCCTGGCATGTTTGGTTTCTTTATCAATCTTAATAGGGACCCAAATCATATAGGTAATGTCATGAAATATTTTTGGGTGCAAGATGACCCAATTTGATCCATAAATTATAAATAAAACCTATGAATAGGTATTCATACATTCGAATGGTTTAAAATTAAAACTTAATTCATAAATTTACAAATTTCATGGTTTAAGAGACATTGGGCCATACACCCATGACCAATTCTTGAATTCTTCATTTTCTGAAAAAAAGTTGAATAAAGTATCTCCCATTTATAATGCATCTTAAATTTGAAAAACCCCATATTTAAGATATTAAACTAACTAAAGAATCAATCCTTCTTGAGTTATCTCCCTTTGAAATAACAATAAAAGAAACAGTGGAGTGTGTACACATCTTCAATGTTTGTAATAATTATTCTTTCCATGAATGAGTCAATTAATTTCAAAGTTTTATCAATATAACCAGATTCTTTGTCATAAAATAATTAAAATTACCTTCAATTTTGGGATTTAGATCTCCAACTATCCTTTTTGAAACATAAATCTACTGAATATTCATAAATTGGGCTATATAAGGGTCTAGGGTTCCAAAAATAAACAACTTTAGACTAAATAAGACAATAATAATAGACCTAAATCTATTGATAAAAAATAAAATTCAATGACAATCTCCCACCACCCTTGATCCTTCACAAAATAGTCATGATAAAATTCATGGATTTTGCAATAATCGGACTCCATATTGTAAAAACACATTAAGAATATAAGCTAAAACTATCTCAATAAAATTCCTCCCCACTATTCCACAAATAATAAAATAATAATAATCATAAAAAAGAAACATATGGATAATATAAAGATCAATCATATGACACCAGAGTATGAAGACATTTCCTAAAATAATACACCCATGTAAACATTGAATAATTGAATTCCACAACTTACAATCGATTGATATAACTGAAGGGAAAATAAACAAAACATAGAAAAAAAGATTCAAAATATTTATTATACATTAGAAAAGAATCAACATTATGAACATTTATACGATAAAGAAACTCCCTGAAATGTAGTATATTAATCCTTACACCATAAGTGTTGTATATTTAAAGGAAAATATATCCACTAAATTTTTTTACATGATTCATCCAGAGTTTTCTGCACACTCCCCATTGCCCTAAAATACTTATTTTTAACTATGCAGTATCTATGGCTTGTAGGATTCTATAATAACTGATCAACTTAATTCCACTAACAAATAGAAATAACTAAGTAGGATTTCCCATCCCTATCATTAAAAAGTGTAAAAACCTTATCCAAATCCCAACCAGACTGATCATCATCAATGATATTATGATTCACAATATTTATCAAACCATGATGAATGAATGGAAAAAGTAGACCCAAAATAAACTGAACATAACCATAGAGAAGATCCCTTGTGATGTTTTTATTTTTAAAATTTTTTATTGGAAACTATCTTTTAATAAATAATGTTATCATATATCAGATGAAATATGTGCTGCTAGAAGTTTATAAATTTTTTTATAACATACTAAAAGGTAGGATGATGAGAGTATTTTGTAAAGTTAGCGATCAAACAATACATCAAACAATCCATCTATCAGAACTCATTTGATGTCATTTGTTTTAGAAAGTTAGAAGTTTGTATGAAGATGAAAATAATTGTACAAAGGTTTTTTAGAGAGTCATAAGTTTATGAGATGAATAATGTTAGAAATTTGATCATATTTAAAAAATTGGGAAGTCATAGAACTTTACAAAGCAAGTAAGATGATTCTTTGTTGAGATTAATGTTCTCAACATCATTAAAATAACATGATACAAGCTTTATATAGAAGAATTATTTTGGAGTTTTCTAGACATGACATATCATAAGGACAATCAATGAACACACAAGTTGTTAGAATATTGTATGTTTGAATTTGATGAATTTTGATGAAATGAAAAGTTTTTTATCATACATGGTTCATGAGATACAAATTATCAGATGCATCTGATCAGATGTGAATCATCGAATTGTTTATTTTTTTTTAAAGTATGGTTTTTTAATGATTTTTTTGTGATGTTGAAAATATGAAAAAACATGAATAGGATCAAGATGCTATATTTGAATATCTGAGTAAAGAAAAATTGGGATATCATCATTACTATGAACTAAAAATATGAGAAATTTTGAAGCTACTTCACTTTAGATGTTGATTAGATAAAGAAGTTAATGTATAGATCTAATCAGACCGGAGGTAGTTGCCAAACATATTCAAAGGTAAGTCAGGATAAAATTCATCAAACATAAATCACCATATATAGAATTTTTCAAAAATATGAAGGTGTTTTGATTTGTAAAATCATACTATTTTGATAAATATGAATGAAGTTTAATGTCTATCAGATGCAATTTTCATTAGATGATTCATCAGATGAGTTGATGATGTTGATTGATCGAATAAGCCTATCACATCGATCCATTAAGTACAAATTTTTTTTTTGAAATTTTTTGTTGACAATATGATGTAATAAGAAAATAAAATTTTAGGAATGTCGATGCTTCTAGAGTTATTTCGCGAAACTAATGTCTTTAGATGTTGAAAAAATATAGTAAATGTTTTTTATTGGTATTTTTGAATCAGGTTGCATAATTGTTTTTTTATTTTAGTGGTTCAAGAGAAATGGAAGTATGAATAGAATTCAAGACAAATTTCTAGACTGAGATGTTCCAGATAATAAATTTGCAGATAGAGCATCTATAAAGTTATTATTCATGTAAGATTGAGATTTTTGAAATTCAGGATAATTAATGAAGATTTGAGTATTCATTTGAAGCATTGAGAATATCTAAGAGGCACTTAAATTAATTTCATCTACCCTATAAATTTGGATTTGTGAATTTGGATGAGTAATAAAATATTTTAGTTTCCAACATTTTCTATTTCTGAGGAAACCTATAAATAGAGGTGGAATTTACATTGTACAAAGACACTGTTCACCCATGAATAAAAGTTAAAATACTACTGATTTTGTGTGATAAACATGTTTCCAAATGAAGTTGTTTCATGTTGAAGAAGTGTTTCCAGATAGAGGGTTCTGTTTAAAAGATAAAATATAGGTTAGTTCAGATTACCATATAGAGAGAATCAGACTGAGGGAATTGGTCTGAGTTTTTATTAGAAGTTTGAGAATTGTAGTACTTTTTATATTGAGAAACTATAGAGTATTGAAAAATGTATATTTAGAAATGGGAAATCATTATGAGGTTATCAAATTCAGGCCATCAGATTTATGCCATCAGATACAGGAGGATCAGACAGAGGCTGATCAGGCATAGGTTTCTTGACAAATCCTTGTGGGGTAGAAAGTTAAGTTATTTTTCTTTTCACTATAAGAAAACCACCGTTTAGCGGCGGTTTAAAAAACCGCCGCTAAAAACGTTTTTGGCCCGCCGCGAAATAGTTTCCCGATGCATGATTTAGTGGCGGGTTTTCGAAGCCGCTGCCAATCGATTTAGCGGCGGTTTAAACCGCCGCAAAACAAAAAAAACCGCTGCTAAATGAATTTTTTGCCGTAGTGTTTGTGGAAAAAAAATTTTAAGAAAGTTTTTTAAACATGCGTGAGTTATTATAATCATACCTATTTGTATATAGAAGATGTCCAATGGGATTTGACACAGGTTTTATTAACTTCTTCATAAAAGTAAATTTCTATAGACCCATGGGAGTGGATATGAAAATTATATAGGTTCCCACAAAAAGGCCAAACATTGTAAATCTTGTGTTCCATGTTTACTTTTATATTTCTACATTCACTTGAGTTTACTAAATCGATAAGTAAGAAACTCTAACAAGTTTCATGGGTTATATTTCTTAAAGTTGGAATTTGTAAAAATATAATCATTAATTCACCCCAATGATTCAATAATCCTTAGGAACTTTAAGAGGTACCATATTTATGTTCCCCTATTGAATTCTAATCATGTATAGTCTAGAATCTATCAGTAGTAGAGTAATTCCTAATTTTGATGGAAAAATTATTACGGCTGAAAAAAGAACGATTCCATATCTTATGTCACTTCCCTAAGAAGTTATTGATATCACTACAATTGGTTTTCCATACATTGGCAAAGAAGATCCTATAACTTTTTTTGGAAGGAGAAACATTTAAGTTAATGGAAAATCTATAAATCCTATTATTATATAAATGTCAAAAAATATTTATATGAAGTTAATGGGTCTCAAAACAACAAAGATTATGTGGGAAAAGATTGAAAGTTTTTTAGAGGAAATACTAAAGAAAATTAAGCAAAGATACAAATATAGAGTTTCATGTTCGGATATATTAGAATGATATTTGAATAAACAATTGGCGAGTACTTCATCAGAGTGAAAGAATTAATTTTCAACATCATAGGTTTTATATATGTTTTAGAAGATTCTATAACTGTTAAGAAATTTATGAGAATATTTATGAAGATATTTGATTCTAAAATATCTATTTAATATGATAATGAATATTTATCAGTTGATGAATTTAATAACATTATTATTTCTTATGAAATGAGAAAATCTAAAACATTCCAAAAAAGATCAAATATGAAACAAATTTTGAAGCAGTTAGAAAGATAAAAATTCAAGATTCTAAAGATGTTGATATTTGTGATTTTTAAGATAAGTAAGATGATGTGTTGAATGAAAAAATCATGTCTCTTATCTCCATGAATTATCTAAGATTAAAAGGAAAGTATATATGAAAAATTACTCTCAAATGTTTTGAGTATGTTAGAATTGAGCATTTTTCTATGAATTTCCCTAAAATAAATTTCTATTGAATTTTAAGATCTTTATAAAAAAAACCTTAGTGGATGAAGTTTGATAAAACATTAAAGAAATTAATTAAAATGGTGGAAATTGGTTTACTATAAACAGAAAGAGAATTATATGTAATAAATTCAAATATTAATTAGATGATATTAATTCATGAGATGATGAATTTTCCAAATGAATTAAAACAATATTTGAAAATGTTTAAAAAATGGAGATTCATCGAAACACGAATAAGGAGGGGGACAATCTTACAAAGAGAATCATATCATATTAAAACATATTGCATGTACTAATAAAAAATAGACCCCCAAGAAATAAATTAGAATTATGAAGAAAGATAGTGGAAAAATTGTTAATATATTGCTAATAAGGAAGAAGAACACATCCAAGAGATCTTAATTTATAAATTGAGAATTTAGAAACATGGAAATATGGTTGATGAACTTGGTAATAAGTTGGTATCTAATACACTTGAATAAAAAAACTCAATAAATAATATGATAAGCTAAAAGTACCTTAAAAATTTTTTAATGAAAATTTATCATGGAATCATAAGTAAAATTTAATTCATCTAAAGTTGTAGACAAAAATCACTCCAAAAATCATGTGAAATCTACACACACTAAAATAAAAAGTTCATATAATTTTTATAACATTTTATTTTTTATGAAAATTATTTGGAATGCTTGGGTTGAGAAGGGATGTGAAAAATATTTCACATAAACAAAAGTTGAAAATTACACCCAAAATGAAGTTTCCATACGCACAGAGGAAAATGAAGTTTGAAACTTTTATGAACCTCGACAATCTTATTATAAGGAAAGATCATATGACAGCACCATTTTATGGATGTATTTTTGGATATAAAATTCCCCATTTGTATAAATTAATTTATTAAACTTTTCAAAATTTGATTATTTTTATATTTTGTTGTAGAATATGGAGTTTTATAAAAATATAAAAAGTGATGAATAAAGTAATTAGAAAATACTTCATGCCATGCTGCTTCATAGAGTGGTGCAAAAAAGGAAATTTGAAGGTAGATCAAAGTTATAGTAGATTCAAGGACCAAATACGATTCTTGGAAATGAAGAATATGACGGAAACAGTGTGATACTGGCTAGATAAATAACATCAAACATAATGTAAATTATACTCACAACATGAATATAAAAAATTAAAAGTCGCCCAAAAAGTCCTAAAAATTTATTCCTTGTACACTACACATCATGAATATAAAAAATTACAAGCCCTACAACAAGTCATAAAAGTTCTTCCATGTACACTTCACATCATTAATCCACTATTCCCAACATGAATTGTCTAGAAATTAGAAGTATAGTCCCACATATTACATGTCATGAATACCACTTACATGACATGAAACTCTCATACAGATACCAGAAACACTAATTTATGAGGATTCAATGGTGGAAAAACCATTAATCTCCATAGTAATCCCTATTATATAGGGATACACATTACTTGATACATTTATGACATCTCAAGAATAATCGATTCCTATAAATAAGAGTACAAGGGGAGGTTGAAAGGGATCAGTTGGCAAGGAGAAGCTCTGGATGCTGACCTACTACTGATTAATTTCCATGATTTTCATTTCTTTTATTTTCTTCATTTTGTGATGTCTCTCCTCTTCCAAATCAACCCGACTTTCCAATCCATGCAGGGGTAGTTCCTCTGAGTGATTGGGAAATGGGTAAGCTTTACCAACTACTATGTTTGAGTTTTTTTATTTAATGGATTAAAAACTTTTCAATTTATTTTTCCGACTAGTTTAAATTATTATTTCAATTTTTAATTCAGAATGCATATATTCCAAGGATATATTATTTTTTATTTAAATTTCATTGGTCAATGATCTATATATCTATCCTCCCAATTCATATATGTTTTTTTATAACATATTCGGGTTGGGTGGGGCGTGTTCAATGATCGTCAACAGATGTGAGGAATTGTGATAGATATTTTTGTTAATTATGAAATACAAATTCTCAATTTGGGATTGCATTAATTTATCAAAAGGACCCATTATAATTACACACAAATAAGAATGAGGGTAAACTAATTAATACTTGATTATGGATTCCCTTGCCATAATCATTTAACCAAGGGAAGAGATGAATCAACAGTGGAATCTCTCTCTTATCAAATAGTAGAAGTAGAATTGGTAAAAATTAGAAATAATGGTAGCATAGCACTAGGTTTTTCCATACCCGTTTTATTCCCCATCATTTATTAATTATTTTAAAACCAATAAATTTAAACTTATTTATAGTTTTTAAAAATCACAAACAAAATAAAAAATCATTATTTTCATCAATATAACTCAAAAAGTGAAAAACTTATCTTGTGTGCACACATCTTTATGAGACTACCTAGGTTAAAAAATGTAATATAGTAGGTAAAAATAATTGTTCTCCCATACCCCAAGATAGGCCTGAATCATCATACGTCAGTTGAAAACCAAGATTTGATTGATTATGTTTGTGTGGTGTAATTAATGGGAACAAATTTTTTAACTATTGGCATCATTTATATCTTCTTGGAAGAGGGTATAAAAAATGGGGAACCAATGGTATAAACAAAATGAATAACTTTCGTAAAACACATAATGTTGGAAAATTAAAATATAAAGATTTTAGAAAACATCCATCAAAAAATAAATTTGAATGTTTGGAAGATGTATGTCGAATATGTGACCAGGTTGGCCATCATCCTGAGGAATGTATGAAAAATCTTCTAGGTAAAAGTTATTATAATATAAAATAAAATTAATCTAGAAATATGAAATTAGAGGAATGATATTGTTTTTTGAGATGACACTTAATGTAATTAAAAAGAACAAACCATAGATATTTGATAATTATTGTTCATAACACATGAAATTTGATTTGGAAGTATTTAAAAATATTGAAAATAATTATGGAGTAGAAGTTACCTTTTGAAATTATAGTTCCTAAAATATTTAAGGAATCAGAATGACTAAGATTGAATTAGAAAATTTCAAATCTAAGGAATTTCAATTTTTTATGGATTAATACAATACATTCTTAGTTTAAGTCAAAACATTGATGACGAGAAAGAAGTTATATTCCAAAAATATTTGTGTATCCTCAAAAGTGTGAAATATTGAAAAGTTTAATGTAGAGGAGAAAGAACCAGTGAAAATATTTCCTAGATAGAAGAACATTATGACTCCTGTTATCATAGTGATGATGAAAAAAATAAGTTGGGGATTATAGACTTGGACATTTTTGTTAGAAAATCATGAAAAATATTTCAAAAGATTATGATGTATGAAATTTATAGTATTTAAAATAATTGAATTTGTGTTTTTTGTAACTTTTCAGATGGAAATATGGTTAGTAAAACCCATAAAAAAGTTGATATTTAGTCTACCAGGCCTCTTGAACTTATTAATTCTGATATTCTTGGAGCAATGATACATCAAAAATCAAAACGATATTTTTATTTTATCATTTTTATTGATGATTTAACTCAGATTAATCACATTTTTTTATGAAATAGAAGTAATAGGCTGTATAAATGTTCATATATTTTAGAGAATATGTTGAGATAATTTAGGGTATACATAGAGAAGTTGAAAAATATAATGGTAAATAATTCACATGCGATGATTTTTAATCTCATTTGAAAATTCATGTAATCAAACATCAGTATAGTGCTATATACACCCCACATCAAAATGGAGCAGACAGAAGTAAAAAATAAATGTTTAGTGGAAATGAGAAGAAATACGTTAGTTGAATACAAAATTTCAAATTTATACTAGAGAGAAGCTGTTATTACTACTATACATGTAAAAAATAAATTTTCTCAATTGAAGGAATCCAAAATGAGTTCCTATGAAATGTGGTATTAAAAAAATCCATTTGTGAAATAATACAATGTTTTTAGAAGTATTTTTTTCTGATGATAAAAATTCTTAATCTCGGTAAATTTGATGAGAATGATGGGGAAGGGTTTTTCATGGGATATTCACTCAATAGAAGAATTTATAAATTTTGGAATACAAATTTACAACATTTGTAAGATTTCTATGATGTCAATGATGTTGAAAATTTAATGTACTTAACAAAGTGTATTGAAAATGTTGAGGAAGAAATATTGAAAATTTACAACAAGATTGAAAGTGATTCAAAATAGATATTTCATAAGTAAGAGGAATCATGTGATCATGAAAGTGAACTTGGAAGTGATACATTGGAATTTCCCACTTCAGAAAAACTGATTGAAAATGAAAATATACTTGAAAATTAGAAAACACTGATTCAGATGGTAATCAAGTTGAGATTATAAAACCAAACATCTCTAATTTCACAAATTGAACCAGAATTTATTTCAGAATAATTTGAACACAAATAATGGGTTGATGAAATGAGTGAAGAATTGAATCAGAATGATAAAAAAAACATGGGAAATTATTCCACATCCATTAAATAAATATGTTTTTGGAATAAAGTTGGATTACAAAAAAAAAACTAAATAAACATGGAGAAATTTAAATAAACAACTAAACACTTGTTTATAAAGGCTATGCATTGGTGAAAAGTTTTGATTTTGAAGAAAAGTTTTCTCCAAATTTTAAGATTTGAAACTATTAAAATGTTTCTTGCAATGGACTCACATCAGAGTTATGAACATTATCATATGGATGTAAAATCATATTTCCTTAATGGTGACATTAAAGAATATGTTTAAATTGAGAAAACATTTGTATTTATACTTGAAAAATACGGAAATAATTATTCGTAAATTTAATAACACCTTGTACTGGTTGAAACTTGACCCATGTTCTTAGTATTTCAAACATGATAATTGTTTGAGAATGATCAATTTTTATAAAGGAAAAGTTGATAGTAACTTGTATGTGAGATAAGTTAATTCAATATCCTAAATTATAATTGTGTATGTGGATGATAAATTGTTTTTTGGAAATGAAGAAAAATGTTTTACTGAATTTTCTGAGGAAATGGAGAAGAATTTTGAGATGTCAATGTTAGGAGAATTAACATTCTTCGTTGGTTTACAATTTCAACTAAAAAAAATATAAATTTTTCTATCTCAAGAAATGTATGCTAGGGAATTATTTAAAAAGTCTAGTATGGAAGAATATAAATAAATTTCTACTCCAATATCATTTTGGATGAAAATAAGTACAAATAATGCTCCAAAAATTATAAATCAGAAAGATTTTTGAATGTTGATAGGATGTTTTATTTACCTTATAGCTTCAAGACCCGATATTGCTTATGCTATGAATTTGTGTGCCAAAAATTAGAGTTATCTGATAGAATCCCATATTTCGGTAGCAAAGATAATTCAGAGATATCTTAAAGGAATAACTTCATATGTGTTGATATATAAAATATTTTTTGATACAAAATTTCATTGTTATACTGATGCTAATTGGGACAAAGATTATAATAATAAAAATTAAACTTCTAGAGGAACATTTTTCTTGGTATAATTATATGTGAGTTGGAGTAGTATGAAACAATGTACATTAACATTAAGAAAAATAGAATCAATATATTTTTTTGCTATAAAATATTTTACTCAATTGTTTTTTATGAAAGTTCAATTTGAATATTTGAAAGTAAATTTTTTCAAACCATTGAAGATACTTTTTGAAAATTATAGTGATATTTTTATTTCTAAAAATCATTTCCAACACTCAATATCAAACGGCATTTATATTTAGTTTCACTTTATAAATTAAAAATATTATCATTAAGATATTTTTCTAGAATATATTTCATTGAAATATCAAATTGTTGAAGTTTTCACAAAAGATATACAAATGAAACTATTTAAATAATTGAGGATGCTACTTAATATTCATCCTTTTCCAAATAATTCCTAAAAATTTTCAATAAGGACCCCCACCATGATTTTGATTAGGTTGAAAAAGCGGGTGAATATGTACAAATTTCTATAATGGGGAAAATTACTTCTTACTTAATTGAATATGATGTTTTGAATATAGTAAAATGGTGTAGAGAAATAAAAGCGAGGGAAAAAGAAAAGTGAGGGGGAGTTTATCATATCATAGCTATAAATTTTATAAAGATCCTTGAAAAAAATTACTTTATTTAGTAGTGTGGTGTTAGGACACTCTCTTGAGAAAGGACATGTTTTGGTAAAAGTTATAAATTTGAGTTGTTACAAAAATTGAGTTGTAAAAAGCTAGAGTGTTGAAATATGATGAGTTGAAAAAGTTGAAAACATTACTTGTTAACAAATCAAAAGGGGGATATGTATGATAGTTTGTGATGTTTTTATTAAAAAGTTTTTTTTTGAAAACTATCATTTATAAAAAATGATTTCATAAATTAGGTGAAATATGTGCTGCTGGATGTTTTTAATTTTTTTGTTTTCAAGTTTATGAAATTATGTTTGAAGAAAGTGTTTTTCAAAGTTGAAGATCAGAAAATCCATAAAATGTTCCACTGGTCAAAGTTCATCAGATATCATTTTGGTCAGAAAATAATAATTTTGTATGAAGATGAAAATCAACAGACAAGTATTTTGTTGAAGATTCATAAGTGGATGAGATGAATAATGATTGAAAGTGGTTGAATTATGAAAAATTGGGAAGTAATGGAACATTTCAAATCATGTTAGGTGAAGAATTTCTGATCTTATTATTCTCAATATTATCAATATCTCATGATATAATATTTATATAAAATAGGGATGTTGTAGTTTTTTGGACACAACTTATTAGACCAAGAATCACTTGATATAGAAGTTTTTAGAATATTTGAAGTTTTTATTGGATGATGTTTTATGAAATGAATATTTTTTTGATCAGATGTGATTCATTAGATGCTGATCATCAGATGCACGTAATTGGATACGAATCATCAAGACATTTCTTTTGTTGGAAATTCTGTATTTGGGGTTTATGAGTTTTTGGTTTGTTAAAAATGTAAAATAAATATAAATAAGATCAATATGTTTTGTTTTAATATATAAAAAAGAAAAAGTGGAGATCATGTTTAATATCAACCAAAAATATGAGGATGTTCGAATTTTCTTCACCACATAAGTGGATCAGATGAAGAAGTTATAATATAGATCTATTTGAATAGGTTATAGTTTCATAGTTTATGAAAAGTTAAGTTTTAATAAAAGGAATCAGACATAGATCATTATACACATAATTTTCTAGAAAATTGGAAGTGTTGTGATTGATGAAATCACGAGGTTTTGATAAATATGAATGAAGTAGAATGTCAATTAGATGCACTTTTTTTAAAAATATTCATTAGAAAAGATGATGATATAAATTCATCATATGGTCATATGATGCATATCTATTGGATATAAATTTTTTATGAAAGATGAAGTTGACTAGATGATCTAATGTCCAAAGAGAATGTCAGAAATGTTGGAGTTTATAGATTTTTTATAGAAAAATAAAGTCTTTAGAATTTGAAACAATATTTTAAACCTTTTTCAGTTGGTTTTTTTTGCATTGGATTTTTCAGTTGTGGTTTTTTTGGTTTTAGTGGGTCAAGATAATTAGAATGTTGAACATAATTTCAAATAGTTTTCCAGACTGAGATGTTCTAGTCAACGAATTTTCAGACATAGAATTTGAAAAGTTATTATTCAAGAAATATTGAGAATTATGACATTTTAGAGAATTAAATAAAATTAATGAAGTCACTAGAATCATTTTTTAGATTTCATAAGCACTCAAAAAAGCTACATTATCCTATAAATTCAGATTTTTGAATTTGGGTGAGTAGGATAATATTTTAGTTTCCTACCTTTTCTTTTCTAGGGGAACCTATAAATAAAGGTAGAAAGTACATTTTACCAATACAATGTTCACCCACACATAAATGGGGAAATGCTACTGATTTTTTGTCCGAAATTAGTTTACAACCAATGTTGTTTCAGGTTTATAAAGAGTTTCTAGAAATAGGATTTTGGTCAGAAGTGCAGTACCCCAGGCTGGATTGAACATTGAGAGGGTAGGAGTGAATCAATGGTTTCATTATATTTTATGAATTCCTTTTATTTTCAATTCAACATATTTATCATGTTAATGTTCTTGATCTGCTCAATATTATCTATAAATATCACAGTTTTTGTAGTTGTAATAATGGAGACTGAGGGAAGCAGAAGTTATTAACAATGTTTTGAAGAAAAAATAATCCTTGATGTAATTTATTATTCCCCCAGATAATATATTGTTAACTATCAAATAAGTGAATACAATTTCTTTGTCACAAACCAAGAGAAAATATTTCCTTTTGGATCCAACAAAAATAAATCTTACTTTGGATCCAACTTCTAGACTCTTTCTACTCCTAGATCTAACCAAATGACTTCACTTACTCCCAAAACCAACCAGAAGCATTCACCTATACTCAAAGGCATGATCAACTATAGGATTTTTCACTAATCTTCTTCTATTAGCATTCAGGATTTGACATGTTCCTGTTATTATTTATGTACCTTCAACAACCAATATTGGGATATTTTTGTTATTTCTCAATAATTATAATTGCTAGTAACTAATCTGTTTCCTTAGTGCAATAAATTATCAAGCTTTATTTATCCCTTATAAATGAAGTCCTAGCCTCACTTAGTTGTGTGAAAGTGGTTCAAAAACTCTTTTGTATTATTATTTCCAAGAATAATCTTTACACAATCTCAAACAACTTATTATTTTCTTATAACATAATTCATTAACACTTCATGCATGGATTTCATGTAATATGAAAATCTTGATTCATCTATTTTATCAAATACATATTCATTTATATATGCATGATTGTGTATGAATTATCTTCTTTTTTGCTTCACACACACTTAATATGCACACAAAATATCTACTATTTATTTAGATTATGATTATTATATGTGTTTTATGCATGTCGACAGTCACTATCTACTTTCAAAACAGCTTCGTGCAAGTGATCCTTCAAAAGAACCACCTCATCATGCAAGTTATTCTCATACAAACACAAATTGGTGTGCGATTTTTATGATTAATGAAAAACATGGATGAATTTAATATTTTTATGTGTGAATATTCTAATTTATTAGGGAAGTTGTATAAAATATCGTTTATAAAATAATAAATATCAAACTTTTTTACCATGTGAAAGTTTGAGTATCTCAACTTCCTTTGCACAAGTTAAACAGGTGTGGGTTCTAGTTTCTTTTTTAAATCCAAGAGATATACCTGTAGCGTAGCATGATACCACATGTGGATTCAAAAAATAGGTTCTTCTCAGGACTCTTGATCACATGGATCACTTGTCAAGAGGGCCATGTGATATTACCTTCTTCATATAGGTAGAAAGCCCCATGAAACTCGTCCCCATGAAACAAAGTTTCACAGTTCTCTGTTTCAATGAGAAATGAGAGCTCTCTCAATATTTACAAAAACCCTTCACAAACATTTTTTATCATTATTTATAGATGGGTATCATAGTTCCTCTTACTTACTAGATCCTATTTTAAATCAATATTCAATACTCCTTAAAATCTATAAAAATTTTCCATTAATGGCATACCCGAGTCGTTTGGGGTATCTCAATAATACACAATAAAATCATGGAATTTTACATATGTGAGTCCACAATATCCCTTGTGGTGATCACATGCATGTGATGAGGATTAAATGCTCCTCATTTATCCAAGATTGAAATTATATATTGGGATCAGTTGTTCGAGAAGACTTTAACAACTATGTTTTTAGTTTCGATGATGATAATTATTCAATTAATCTTATGCATGCAATACATAGTTGTATTCATGATGACTCATGGCCTCTTAAACTCACTATATTGTTCACAGATAAGTCATGGAATCCTTGGGTTAATGATTTAAGATACTTCATCAAACACCCGTGTACTCAATCTCCTCAAAGAGGCTAGAGGTAGAATACGATTGAAGAGATCGATCCGAAAACCCCATTCCACTTGATCAAATGCCGCATGTTCTATCTATTTTAAGTAACATAGGAACAATACCTAACACATGCTTTTCCACCATCTGTTTGGTAATGTGGATTTATTGTGGTTTATTACTCAACATGTAAATACCACTCCTTGAGTTATCTAATAGGGATCAACACTAGTCACACACACACACACAACATACTGGGCTTCCGCCCACCGATCCATCTGGACCACCTATGCACTTAAAAAGACTTATACACAACCCCTTCAGGCTTCTTCCCACCTCATTCTCCATTTAGGATAGCCCTGGATGGGCTCCCATGGGAATGGTTGACCCCTATAGGTCCCTAGAAGTTCTTTGGTTGAGCCTGGATAAGGTTGGTCCTTTGGTTGGACTATTTTTTTAGACCCTTCAAAAAAATACTAAGAAAAATTTAAGTATTATCAAATGTAATATAAATGTATTCCTCAATTTTAAATTCATAGAATACTCAAATACAAATTATGAAAAATACCTATTTCTATTGATGAAATAGTCTACTAAATGTTTTTCATGAAAATCAATATTTTCATGGTCTTCACTTATTATATCCATTTTGAAAACTTCTTAGAACATGTCTTTAAGAAATTTAAGCACAACACAATAAATAATCATAATTACCAAGGATAACTGTACAATCATGAAATCCAATTACATTAGATGAATTCAATATAATTCTCTAAGCATCAACACTTCTCATCACTATCTTACTAAACACATATTGACATTTCATTGAAAGCAACTGAAACACTAGTCCCAAAAATCCCCCCATATATATTTTTTTGTCAATACCTCTTTAGAACACATTGTAAGAGTTAATATGCATGTTCAAAATTTTCTACCCCTTATTGGAAATCAAATACAAAGGAAAAGTGGGGTTTTATTAAAAAAAGTTCTCATCCCTTGAAATATTATTTTTTGAAAACATCTGAGAAAGGGATGATATCACATGGTTCTCTTAGAAAATATCCTTTAGTTAATCAACTCTAAGTCTACTTGGGATAAAATAGTGCAATGAAACAAGATATGCATTTCCATGGTTTTCAATGATGTCCATAAAAAACCATTCATGCAAAATAATTCTTAGAGACTCTCAATCATAATTTAATGGGTTAGGAGTAATTATATTTTTCAAATAAATTGCTAAATCCTACACATACATCAATAAACCTATTATAAAGATAAATCTCACCCTTTATCTATTTTTTTCATCAACCATGTACTCCCCCTAAAATGATATGATAATACAATTAAGAATAATTTAAGAAAGTGTGATTGGAAAACCTTGAACATTACTTTTATATTTTCCCTAGGTTTTCATATTCATTCCCAAGGTTTCTTACCCTTGACGGATGAAAAATATTATTCCATTTTATGGAAGTTGGTAGAATTCATGAAGTGAAATATCATATTCTTTCCGGAATTGATAACCTCAAAATTCTCATTTAATTCCTTACATTGTTAGTTTAATAACCCATAAATGATAAAGAATAAGAAGGGAACTCTGGTCTTCTCAATGAATAAATTGATCGAGAGATTCCTCACAATCTGGGACATTATTTTTTACATATTTTAGTATGTGAAGATTTCTTTATACTCATATTTTTGATTTGACTCTCATCTATTTGACCTTCATCTTTCTTTCTTTGACCTTATTATTTGTCTAAAATACCTTTTCCTACATGAGTGCTAAAATTTTCAAGGTTCCAATTGTAGATAAATTCTCATCATCTTCCACCTCGTTTTGTAAGACAACTTGATTTCATTTATATTTATAATGCTTATTAGATTACTCTAAATTTTTTATCCATTTTCAAGTGATGTGGAAAAAAATTAGGTATCATTTCTTGATATTCTCAATCTTCTCAAAATACTTAAATAAATTGTAATTTGTTTTCATTTTGAACCTTTCCCCTTTCATAGCATAAGAAAATTTTACTTCCAACCTTGTCATGAATAATTTATCTTTGTAAGCTTCCAAACTATATCTACAACAAGCTTCTTCCTGAATATGATTTTGTTTGTGTGTAGATAGTTGTGGTGAAAATATGTTCACATGTTGTTTTCCATGAGATTGTTTACTCTGATGTTCATTGAAACTCCCAATTTATTCTTTCCTCATTCCTCGTAATGAAATGTTGAACCAGTAAGATTAGGCTTTGTGAACATTTTTACCATAACACTAACAAAATCCTTCAAAAATTATTCTCTTAGATTGGTTTTTGATAAATCTAGATCTTTGTTATTATTGTGTTTTATTTAGGGTTTGTGGCCTTCTTGAATTGTTTTTCTCTTACTTAAATGTATAAGATTTCCTCTCATTCTTCATGGCCCTCATATTCTTAGATTTAGCTTTCATACCAACACTATTTTAAGTAACACATTCATCAAGATGATTTAGATTACTTTTACCATTCTTCTATCCAACATGAGATGTTTTTCCATTGATATCAATAGATTTATTGAAATATTATCTATCCATATTCAACTAATATTTAAATGTGACACAAATATATTATTTCTCAAATAAATATTAATCACTAGCAGAAAACATATCATCAAGAACACATATAATCTTATCTTGTTCAGAATTTTTTAATTTGTGCATCTTGATCTCACTAAAAAAATACTTCTTTATCCATCCAATAATTATTTTATACATCAGCATGAATTTTTTATTCCTTGTTATTTTCATCAGTTGATTTTTTATTTTATTTCTCAGGATTTTTGATTTCATTCTTGGTATATTTGAAGAATTCCATGAAAAATACAAATTGTTAATTTATCTTACACTAATTTTTTGTTCTTTACTCTTCATCATCACTACTAGATGAATCAGTTCTTCACTTTTCATGGGTAAATAAACCAAACTATTTATCTAAATAAGAAATTAATGATGAATATTTCTTACACTTTCTAATAATATTTATCTTCATGATACTTAATGTTTCTTATCTTCTTATCATATTTGTGTTTATGGGAACTTTCATCATCTAATTATGATTTCAATTCGGATTATTCAACCTTATTATTTGAAAACCTCTTTGAAAAGTTACTAGTGATATCACAATTGAAGAATTTAGGTGGTTTTTTATTCTATCCCTTCTATGTACCCTTTAGAAACCCTTTTGATATAAGGGAAACAATGTGACTGAATTCATCATCATCCTCATCACTGTATGAATATTCATATTCTTAAACCTCTTCTTATATAACTTTTCCCTTTCTCATGGAATTAAAGTCGATTTCATTTTTTTTATTCTTCTTGAAAGCTCGAATTTGACCTAGATTATAATCGATGAGTATATTGTGTTGTTTATCAAGAGATAATTAATCTATCTATTCTAGTGATGAATACTTTGAATCAAAATGATCTATAAAATTCCTCATAATTTTTTTGACAATGATAGATTAATCCTTCTTATCATCAAATCCTGGAATGTTTTTGACTATATCTTTCACTCTACTAAAATAGTAATCGATACATTCTTCATAATTCATTTTAATTTCCACAAATATACTCCTCCAAATATTTATTTAGGATTACACGACTTTGAAATTTACTTCATATATTCTTATGAGTTTATCCCAGTTCCCCTAAGCAGTCTGGAGACCCATGAACTCTTTTTAGACATTTTAGGTTAGAGACATAAAGATGGAATTTTAACCCTTTCTATATTACCCCATATTTATCTTATAATCCTGTGTCATGGAATAATCATCAGTAATGGGTGGAAAAACACCATTTCAATATCTCTCAGTTATAGCGAAAGTGATAGGAGATAAGGTAAAATCCTATTTATAGAGACACAACTTTTTCTTACATTACTTTTAAATAATTTTAATGATAAAAAACATTATAGTTCTAAAAAACTAGGATCCAAAGGTTTAGTGTCTTGGAAAAACTAGGAATATATATAACTTTTACATAAAAAATAATCAATAATTTTAATCCATTGTTCTCTAGATTCTTATTGGCCCTAGTTTTCTCCTTAGTATAAGTACTCACATGAGGATATGAATCTAAAAAAGGGGTGAGATAAAATCCTAATAAGAGGATGAATAAGATACATGAAAATGGTAGTGGATAATAATCATCATCATAACATAAGAAAAGGATCATCATAATAATCATGAGAGAAAGAATTAGATAAATTCCTGGAATGTGGAAATGAATGAAAATGAAATATCATGTCTTAGTGGTTAACCACCACATATAGTTTTGAACTAATCTAGCATCATGTTCATGAATATTTCACTTTATCTCCTGGGATACATAAAATTAACCAATGCATTATATAAATATATAAATATGGCCACACCCATCACATAATAAATTTTTCAAGCGCTATATAATTCTGGGTGCACCTGTCACATCATAACATTTACATTATCATGAATTCCACATAGAATGTATTCAATACTGGACATAAAATAACCCATGGAAAGAAATAGATTTAATTCAAAAAATAATAAATTCATGAATAAACATTAATTTTCCCAAATTAAATTGGTAATAACATACTTGGTGTAAGTATCATCAATCTTGAGCAAAGAAGAAACAATCTCATGATAAGTGAAAGATGTATTTTTAGAAATAAGAGTTGTTTTTAAAAAATATTTGAATTTTTCATAAAACCGGATTGGAAACATGTATAAACCAGAAATGAAAAGGTAATGAAAAATAAATTCTATTTAAATAAAATTGAAGTAAAACCCATACTGAAAGAGGAATGAAAGGTGGAAAACCCAAATAAAAAGGGTTGGGTTTGAGAATCCCTTTACCTTATATCAGAATGCTTTCATCACATTAATATCATGTATAATCAAATTTAATTCATTAGTTATCAAATAAATAGCCATTAATACATCAATTTGATTTGTTATAATTTTAATAATATCATTTATGGTCATTTATATGAGTTATAATGTTTAATTTCATCATTCGGGAGTGTTCATTTTCTTGGTTCTCATGATTGATTTGTTTGTATATCTGAATGGAAGTTCATGTAAAATTGGAATAGTTATCCAGATTTGAAATAATACTCTTTAATGAAATTATATAATATTATATTATATTATATGTCATTTGGTTATATAGTACATGGATTAATCATTAGAAAAATAGTTATTGAAAGTGATTTAATTTATCTTGGGGATTTTACGACCATCATGAACTCATATAATTTTATTCAATATCATGATTATATATTGATTCGAGAACATTATATAACTTATAATTTTTATAATAAAATCTTATTTAACCATAATTATGGTTTTATTATTAGTTTTTAAGGTGGTCGTGAAAAATGAAAACACATCGTCCATGGTGGCGGTAAATCGACACACCAAGAATGATATTTCCACTTTTAGAATAAAAGGAAAATGGAAGAGATTACATGATGAATTATTCCAATAACATAAAAAAAATTATAGTATATAAAATATAATGGAGTTATCATTCCACTTAGAGAATTAGATATTAGGAGAGGATAAGAAAAGAAGTGAAATTGAAAAGAAATTAAAAGAAACAGAAAGATGATTTTTTCTCTTGATTTTCTTCTCCTTGAGAACCTCATTAGGGAAACGGGTTTAGTATTTTGATGAGACTAAGTTATAATGGATTTATAAGAGGGTATTTGGATGAGTATTGGGAATAATTTGGGAAAGGATAAAATTTGGATGGGGTGAGGAGAAGAGGTGGTGAGGGGTGGTATTTATAGGGGAGGAGAGAGGTGTTTTCTCATTATTTTATCCATTAGTTTATTATTTTGGCTCCTGACTATGAATAGTTTAAGAATTATCACAAAATATATTAAAATATGAAGTATAATTTTAAATTTTAGGCTTGCATACTCCATTCATAATTTGTGATTCAATAATTCATGTATTTAGCTTTTATCGTAAATGATCGTATTTTACAATTCACCAAAATTTCAAGTATTTTAGAAAAATACCAAAAAATCACCCTAACCATTATTTAATGTTTATAATTAAAAAATGAACTCCATTTTATAAAAATAAATTTCTAGATTTGATAAATATAATTTTAATTTAAAATTATCATTTACATAGAAAATATTTATTTTTAAAAGATAACTGATTTTATAACACCTTGAAAAAATAATTAAGGCCTCAAAAAAATTATCTTATAATCAAAAGAAAAGACATGTTATTTTATGAATATATTTTTTAAAAAATATATTTTCTTTTAATTATTACATTTTAATTATACATTTATGTTATATAAAAATACTCACATTTAGTTAATAATTTTTAAAATATTTATTTACTTATACCATGATATAATTATATAATATTATCATTTATAATGTGTTTAAATTTTATTTATAATTTCATAGAGGAAGTTACTATTATGTTTACTGAATTACTATTCCTAATGGTAATGTTACTATTCCAAGGGTTTGGTTACTATTCTATTAGGATAGGTTACATAATTTCTATAAATACCTCTTATTTCATTCAATCCTCATTTATAAAATTTTTATTGTGTTCTCAAAGTGATTTTATATGGTTTATACTATTTGAAATAATTATAAGAATGGATGTTTCATTAATAAAACTTTTGGGTCATTACATTCTTACCCCCATTGAAAAGTTTCCATTGAAATTATGTTTTACATACTATGGTGAAACAAATGAGGGTAATTATCCTTAATAAATTCTTCTAGTTCCTATATTGACACTTCATACTTATGGTTATACCATAACACTTTGACCAGGTGAATAGTCTTGTTGTGTAGAAAATTATCTTTACAATCCATGATTTACACTAGATTCTCCTCGTAAGAGAGTCCATTTTCTAATTGTACCATATATGGATTCACTACATGTGGGGGATCTACTATATAATTCCCCAATAGGGATACATGGAATACATCATGTACTTCAGAAATTGTAGGTGGAAGTGCCAGTCGGTAGGCCACAGCTCCGACTTGATCAAGAATCTCGAAAGGGTTGAGGTTCATGAACTCAAATTTCATTTCTTCCCAAATCACATAAACCTTTTCCATGGAGATATGTGGAGGAATACCAGGTCTATAGCCTAAAAATCGTGGTCCCATCAATGATTATATACATATTTATTTTTCCGACATTGGGTTTCCTTGACGTTCTAATAAATGATTTTCACATTTCCACCATTTTTCAACCATTTTAGGTTATAGTAGCTTATGTTCACCAAATTCATCCCAGCATTCCAGTTTTCATCATATTTTCCCATAACGGGCATCATATGGAGCCATTTGGATGATAGAGTGGAAACTGTTGTTGTAAGAGAACTCAACCAGAGGTAGTTATTGGCCCTATTTTCCTTTGATGTCTAAAGAACATTCCCTCAACATATATTCTAGTGTCCAAATATTCTGCTTGGATTGGACATCAGTTTGAGGAAGATATGTTGTGATGAAGTTCAACTCAATTTTTTGAGCATGTTGGATAGTTTTACAAAACATAGAGACTATTCTTGGATATTTATCAGATAAAATCGATAGTGGAACTTATATAGCCCTAAAAATTCTATGATGTATATATGTTCAAGTTGATCTAGTAAAAGGTCCTCTAAAATTGAGATAATGTGAGCATTCTTTGTGAGACAATCCACAACAACCCATATAGCATTGTTTCCTCTATATGTATTCGGAAGTCTGGTGACAAAGTCCATAGTGATGTTTTACCGTTTCCATGTTGGTATGGGTATTGATTACATCACCCCATTATAATTTTTTCTTTCATCCTTCACTTTCATACATACCATACACTTTTATGTATATTCAGTTATCAACTTCTTCATATTGTCCCACCAATATTTCTATTAAAGATGTCTATACATCCTTGTGCTCCCTAGGTGAATAAATAATATTGAGCTATGTGTATTTTTAAGAATCCCCTTCTTTGACTCTAGATATGATAGTAAACAAATTCGTGACCCAAATATTATAATTCCTTACTAATAGATTATAAACCCTAAGGATTTCCTCTTTCCCATAGTTTCCAACTTCTTCTGAATTTCCACATCTTTTGTTTGACCGTTAGTTATTTTTTCCATGAGGGATGGTTGGGAAATCATTTGAGTAAGGATTTATGATATTCCTTCCTTCATGATTACCATGTCCATACTTTTAAAATCTAAGATGATTTGATTCACCTAAATTATCATCATTTATAATGTTTCATGATCCTTTCTACTTAGAGCATCCACCAATTTGTTTGACTTTCCAAGATGGTAGTGGACTGAGCATTTGTAACCATTAATGAGATCTGACAATATTCATTGGAAAATATTAAGATCATTCTGTGTGAATAGATATTTTAGGATCTTATGACCAATGTATATTTCACACTTCTCCCCATAGTGATAATGTCGCCTTATTTTCATCATTAAAATCACAACTTCTAACTCCAGATCTTGCGTGGGATAGTTTTTCTTATTAATTTTCTACTATCTTGAGGTTTAGGCTATAAATTTATTATTTTTGTATCATTACATAGCCTAATACTTTCTTTAAAGAATATCTATATACCATAAAGGGTTCCCCATTTTTCAAATGTGTGAGTATTGGCATGGTGATAAGCCTCTTTTTAACTCATTGAAGCATTCTTCACATTCATTGGTCCAAAAAAAATTTCTCCCTTCTGAGTCATCTTATTTAGTGGGTTTTAAAATCATGGGAAGTTCTTCACAAATTTCTGGTAATACCCATCAAGTCCATGGAAACTATAGATCTCTATCACATATTTTGTCTTGGGGCACTCTTTTATTGCCTTTGTCTTATAAGGGTCCATAGATATTCCTTTGTTGGTGATAACATGCCCCAAGAATGATACTTCCTCCATCCATAACTCACATTTACTACAATTTTGATAAATTTTCTCTCTTTTATAGGTTTTTAGAAAAATATTTAAATTCTCTTCATGTTCCTCGTCACTCTTAGAGTATATTAAAATATCATTGATAATGACTACCAAAATTTTGTTGAGGTAATCTCTAGAGACTCTATGAATTGAGTACATGAATATTTCTGGAGAATTTGTGAGTCTGAAGGCATCACTATGAACTCATAGTGTCTATAACTTGTTCAAAATGTAGTCATGGGAATATCTTCCTTCCTCACCTTTAATTGATGACATCCCGACCAAAGGTCCACCTTAGAGAAAAAATTGGCCCCACAGAGTTGATCGAACAAGTTATCTATCTTTGTAAGGGGATACTTTTTCATTATCATGATTTTGTTGAGTTGATGATAATAAATGAAGAGGAACATTGATCAATATTTCTTCATAATGAAGAGGGCCGACACACCCAATGGTGAAGCACTCAGGCATATAAAACCCTTTTCCAGATTCTCCTACAACTACTTCATCAATTCCTAAAACTCAATGGTGGAAATTATATAATGTTTCTTTGATATATTTAGAGATCCAGGAGTAAGTTCAATTAATATGTCAACCTCTCTGTCAGGGGGAAGTCCATGAAATTCTTTAGGGAACACATTAGTGTACTCCATCACAATGGGAATATATTGGAGAATGATTCTCTCCCTTTTCTCAATCATTTGAGCTAGATATTATTGCTCATAATAAAATAATATTCACACTTGAGAGTATGTATACAAAGAAGATTCACCCACCACCTCACACTTGTATTGAATTGGAGGATGATTCAGGATTTGAAGAGTGATATCCCTTTCCAGATGTTATCTTTTTATAAAGATATAAAATCCATGAAAAAAATTTCTTCAAACTACACCAAAGTAAGTATGAAAAGATTTTATAGGAGTTTCAGTCCATAAACATTAACCATGAAGGATTTATATACTTTTGATGTAATAATTTCCCAATTTTCTATTCTCATAGATAAATAAACCTGCATATTTTGAGGGGGTGTTTGAGTAGTTATACTAAAATTGTAAGATATGAAGGAATGCATCGAACTAGAATCAAATATTATATTATCTATTAATGAAATAATAACCAACATACCTATCACCACATCACTGTTGGGAACCACATTAGTATTAGTGATTCCATAGGCCTTCCATTTATCCATTAGCTTTGGTGATTGATGATGATGATTTTCCTCGAGGAATTTAGGTTTAGTATAATAGCTTGGATAGTTCCCTTCCTCCCTACAATTGAATCATTGAACCATTGGTAGTGTACCCCTTTTATCCATCACATCAGCCATATTTTTTACATTTCTTTGACATTAATGAGCTTGGTGGCCTTATCTCCCACAATTATAGCAATTACCCATATGTTTTAGCTGCAGTCATCCATGCTTTGAAAACATGAAGACGCTATCTCTTTGGTGAGAAATTTACTATGTTTATGGATCACAAAAGATTGAAACAAATTTTCTCACAGTGAGATTTGAATGTGAGGAAATGGATGTGGATGGAGTATCTCCAGATCTTTGACTTTGAATTGATGTAAACACCAGGAAAAGGGAATTTGGTGGTGGATTCATTGAGTAGAAAGTCATACGCCCAGTTAGCGAAAGTAGCTTCAGATGAATGGCAGTTGATGTTGGTCTTAACTAACAGGCATGGGGAATGTGAAGACCGAGGTGATGTTGTTGCATTATTTTCAGGTACACTTGTTCCTGATTTAGTAAAGATGATAAAAGAAGCACAAACATCTGATGCATAATGTCTGGTTGTAAGTTCAAAACTCAATGGTGGGGAGACCATGGATGGCTTGAAATTTGATGGGGGTTCAGTTTTGTGTTTCAGAGATCAAATGGTTGTACCTATGATTTTTTAGGAACAACTCCATCAAGATTATCACCATTCAAGATGGGTTGTACACCCAGGTACACAGAAGATGTATAAGGCATTGCAGGCATGGTTTTGGTGGAGCGACATGAAATGGAAAGTGGCTGAGTTCATATCGCGATGCTTAACATATCAGTAGGTTAAAGCAGAGCATCAGAGACCAGCTGGTATGTTACAATATTTACCTATCCCAATGTGGAAATGGGATTAGATAACATTGTATTTTGATACAGGTTTTCCAAGAATAGTCTGGAAACACGATTCCATTTGGGTGATAGTGGATCGTCTAACCAAGTCGGCCCATTTCATCCCGATTCGTGAAACTCATACGGTGGAAGATCTTTCAAAAATATATATCCCAGAAGTGGTAAAGAGGCATGGGGTACCAGTGTATATCATCTCAAATAGATAACCGGGGTTCACATCTCGTTTCTAGAAATCCATTACAGCAAGCCCTCGGAAATCATTTGACTATGAGCACGATGTATCATCCTTAGACGGATGGGAAATCTGATCAGACAATACAAATTTTGGAAGACAGGTTTCGGGCTTATATAATGGATTTTGGTGGCTCATGGGAGGAGCATATATCCTTATTGGAGTTATCATACAATAATATCTATCAAGCCTCAATACGCATGGCTCCGTTTGAAGCATTGTATGGGAATCCTTTTCGTTCTCCGCTATGCTAGGTGGAAACGGATGAAACTTCACTAGTCAGGCCAAGCCTTGTCTAAGAGACAATAGAGACGATCCAGTTGATTATAAAGAGTATGGAGAAGACTCATGGTCTTCAGAAATCTTATGCAGATCACTGTCCAAGACCGTTGTCGTTCGTTATGGGTGATCATGCCTTCTTGAGGATCTCTCCATGACATGGAAATCATTGTTTCAGGAAGCATGTCAAGTTATCTCATACATAAATTGGCCCTTTTGAGATACTAGATCAGGTTAGAGAGGTGGCATATTGGTTGGCATTACCACCACAGTTTAGTTCGGTGCATAATCTGTTCCATGTATCTCAGTTGAAAAAGTATCATCCCAATCCTGACCATGTGATCAGATTGGATCACGTTGAACTAGATCTGGATGCTTCATTGATACATATCCCAGTATGAATTGTGGATAGGCAAGAGAAATTATTGTGTTGAAAAATAATCAGTCTAGAGTGGTTTTTATGGCAGTATGATCAGATTCAAGAAGAGACTTGGGAACGTGAAAAGGAAATGAAAGAACAATGGCCAAAACTCTTTCAGCCGGGTGAAGGTTTTCTACTTTCCAAGGATACAATGACCAAATGTGGGGAGAATTAAGTACCCCCAGTTTTTGGTATGTAACTCTTACTTGATGATTTTCATGGTTTTAATGTTAAGAGTGTTGAATGGGAGAGTCTGGAAAACATGGAATGATGTTTTGAGGCAAAGGGAAAGTCGCATGGGAGGCGCATGGTATGCCTAAACTGTGCGGCCAAACCGTGTGTAGAGGGTCTTGGAGGTAGTTGCTTTCACATGGGCGGCACATTATTTGTCAAACAATGTGGCCAAACCGTGCGAGAAGGGTGGTCGAGGCAGTAGCTAACGCATGGTTAGCACACGGCTTGTCAAACCGTGCGAACTAACAATGAAGCCACTTAAACGAGATTCTATAAAGGTGGATATCACACGTTTTTTTCCTCTATGAAGCTCGGGTTTCCTCCTAAGAGGCACTATCTCAGGATTTTGGTTCTCCTAAGGTCATGGAGGGTTCTCCCATCATTCCGGAGGCATTATGAAGGCTCCTCTAGGCAAATCGAAGCTGGATTCTTGAGGTATTTGATCATTCTTGATCAGTTTCTTAGATCTACTTAGATCTACTTCTCCTTTTCTCTCATTTTCATAGATCTATTCCCATCATGGGTAGATCTAATTGTGTGGATGCCATATATGATGAGATTTGGTCTTGGTTGTGTTAGGAGAAGAGATCTAAGTAGGATCCTTGGTGAATTGGCCCGGTTTTCTTGTGCGTTCTTTGTTTGTAAGGGTTTTCTTCAAAACCATTGAGGTAGGAGGCTTCACTCTTGACTCCTCCTATTATAATTGATTGTATTAGTTTCAAATTGGATTATTTGAATGAAATTTATTGTGTAATTCATGGTGTAAATCTTCTTTAGTGATGATTTATGGTCTTGATGAAATTGTGAAATCTTGGTAAATTGTTGTGCAATGTGACTTGGCTTCTTGAATATAAAATATTGATTTTTAAATTATGGATTTTCTGGAATGGTAAATGGTTTGATGAAAGATGGGTTTCCAATAAAAATGGGTTGTTTATTGAAATGGTTTGGTATTTAAATGGCTTGATGAAATTGGTTCATTCTTTGGTTTTTAATAAAAGTATAGTTTTATTGAAATGGTTTAATTTTGTTGAACACACTTGGTTTTGATGGAAATGGTTTTCAATACAAGAGTGTTTTATTAAAAGGATGGTTTTGGCATGAATGTTTTGAATTTGTGGTTTGTGTTCATGTTGCATATATGAGGCTTTGTAGAAATTTGAACTTGTGCTCGATGCCAAATGTTTAATGGCACATTGGACTTTTATGTATGAGTCTTGGTTGAAATATGACCTTGTGCTCGGTGCCAAATGTGTAATGGAACATGGGAAAAAATTACCTTGTGATGACTTGGTTGATCGATGAGAAACTTATCATGAGTATGGAGCTGTCATAACGAAGCATGCATGGTTGATTTCACAGGTTGTGAAATGGGTGGGTATGCCAAAAAGGGATTTTGGGAAATGGTTCTAAAGCTTGATTGTTTATTTTTCTGAAAAAATAACTTTTTCGAAAATTGGTTTCAATTTCTCTTGGATGCTTTTGATTACGAATGGGTTTGGAAACTTGTTTATATTTAGTTATAAACTACTTTTGAGAAAATGTTTTTTATAAATGTTTTTGTATAATTGTTGCTAACTCTTATATCCTAGTGGTGTGAGTAGGGAAGTCACTGGGGAAAACCTACTGTGTTTTATACTCACCCCTACTTTGGCACGTTTGGGCTTTTGCAGATGTTGTGTTCTGGGACACACATAAAGGTAATAAATCTCATTACTTGTGGTTCGTGGTGATGCTTGGGAGATGTGGTGGTTCTTGGTGCATGGAGATCAATGTGGGGCTGTAGAGGGTGTCTTGGCTTGTTTGGGGTCTTTTGTTTAGTCTTCCACTTGGTACTCTGATTTTGTGGTGGTTATGTAATGATCTACGGAACATTGTAGTTCTGTTTTGGTAATGCATGAGTTGGTTGTTTCTTTTGTTCATGCATCATATAGTGATTTGGTTATGGTTAGTTTTTGGATTATTACTAAATAGATAAATCACCCCCAACTTATATTTAAACCCATTCGGCATTTATTGTTATCCTTTGGTGTCTTGGGGATGTCTCTTAAGGCCAAGTAATCGTCACCGCCTCCTCAAGCCAATGAGGTAGGGGCGGGGAGTTACAAAGGTCATCTCTTTAAAGATACATAGATAATTAATTTAAAAAATGTTTTGATTATGGATTTATGAAATATATAATGGGATGATGTTATGGGGGTGGGTGAGGGTGGGAGGTTATTATTTTAAAATAGAAATTCAAACAACATTACTAAGTGAGAGAAATAAGTTGGATAAATCGTGATCAACCTGGGTGAGTGTCCCTTGATGCTCATTCATCATCACTATCAAGGGAAGTGTGAAAGATAATTGATTTATGATTTATACACACTGAAACCATTATTTTATTTGATTTTTTACTAGGTTAACACATTTTATTTTATCAATCAATGATATTGATTACTAGTGACCGCTCAAAATCAACAAAAATTCATTGATGTTAGAACTGAACTCCATCAATGAATCACACCTAAAAACAAGACAAGATGACCATATTTGGGTAAATTATTTCATTTTACACAAGGAAATTACCTTTATATTCATGGATTCAAGATTTTATATTTCATCAACTAACATAACCCATTCACACTCTTAGGAATGGTAATGGGTGAGAAAATAGACAAGCACGCTCAAATCATTCTAAGATTTGAGTTATTCATGTGAGCATGAGGATTATTGTTCCTTTGATTTTTATTTGATCACAATAGAAAAAAATTATATAATGTAAGAATAATGGATAAGAAACATTGAAATTAAATTACTTTCCAAATATTACAAGCATGGAGCTTGAGATTACAACAAAGAACACCCCCCAAATTTACCACTAAGATGTTTAAAATAACATGATGAAGAAGATGATTAAAATGGAATAGGAATGATCTAAAATTTTAATAAAACATACCAATGGTATTTATAACCTTTACAAGGAGAAAATCGGTTCTTTTAAAGGGAAATATAACAAGTTAGATCCACGAATAGTCAATGGTCTATGGATGTATGTGATCTGTTCACGATAGATTTTTTGACCAAGTTGATTTGACTTGTTTACTAAACAAAACACATCCAATTGGGTTAACATTAGGTGGATAGGTGGTTTTTAATGTTATATATCCAATTAAGGCTGAATTAGTTTAATTGGATGTACGATTCCTGATTTATTTTCCAATTACATATGGGTGGTCCAATCTGGCCAAACCATAATTTTTTCACATTGTGGGCCCCATTTGGGCCTCCAAATTAACTAAATGGGATCCATGGTATTATTTATAAATATATCCGACACATTTTTTCACTCTCCAACCAATTATAAAACCTATTAAATACAATAATTATCCATAGTAAATTTTGAAGTCTACAAGTGTGCTCTGCCTCTCACGTAGTTTGACCAGTTTTCCTTGAATTCTATTGTGGGCTCTCTAAACCAGCTCCTTCTATAATTTATTAATTAAAAAAAGAAAAATTTATATACTTAAAATCGATAAAAATTAAATTATTTAATAAAAAAAGAATTGTAATTTTCTATTATATTTTTAATTTTTAGTACGAATGTAGTTTAATACAGTAGTGTTAGGGTGGAAATGAATAGTGAATTGCTATGTGATCAATATACAAGTGATGGGATAACTATTACGGTTGATGGAATATGATTAGTGATTTTGGTTTTTCCTACTGGGTATTGTTATACTCACCCTTATATGGTATTTTCCCACATGTTACATGTCTTATGAAGACGATCGACCTTTTGACAGAGACCTAGAGGGACCAAGACCAGGCGGAGCATAGTGAGCCAGATAGACCATGGTATCTTACTATGGTTATATTGACAGTTGTCCTCAACTACATTAATATTCAGAATTGTTTTCATTTTATTTATTGTGGGATTTTATTTGGACATTTTTCTTTGTAGTACTTGTTATCTTACTCTGATGGTGGGAGTTTAGATGTATGCACGAATAGTTATTACTTGTTTTACATTTCGGCATTGTATGGGCATAGAGCTGTGTGTGTGTTTTTTGGGTACTTTAGGATAATGACACCCATGTGAGTGATATTCCTACATGGTACTGGTTTACATCCCCTGGGTTATTGGAGGTGATCTTGGGGTAGTCACAGTTCGGGCCCCATTGGGTCGAACCTTGACAAAACAAAACAAAATAAAAATAATGAATTTAAATATAAAAACATGAATATTTAAAATAAGTTTTTTTATCATTTTTTAAAAGTTATAAAGGCACTTTCCACCTTTTCCAAAACATTTTGAAAAAGGTGGAAAGGTCCTTACCGCCTTTGGGATAGGTGAAAATAGACCAAAGGTGGAAAGACACTTTCCACCTTTGTGTATTAGTTTTATAAATATTTTTAACCTAGAATTATTTTAATATTTTTTTATCAAAAAAGTATATAAGAATCCAACTCCCTAGAAATGTAACGAGAATTTAATATTCCATCAATCAAATTTGAATTCCCAACGTTAATATATTTTCCAATTACCTAAGAAATTTCATGATCAATAAAAGAATCCAGAGAGTCAAGTATATTAAATGACTTAGAAATAGAAACCATTATTTTCACATTATGAAGCTAAAATATTAGAGACACTATATTGGAACATCTTGACATGGATTCTTGATATTTTATCCTTTTTAGATTCAATTAGATAGCTAGACTTCCAGTATATAGTGCAAGGGTTAAATCAACACACCCCAACTCTTGAAGGGATTCATGAGGTTCACAATATTACTTCTCTTTACCTATACCAGACCGATTTTCAGTTTGGAATAAAATTTGATGTAAAACCATGTTAGAAACATCTTGAGCACATACCAATACCCTTTTATCATAGATAGGATAATGAATTTTTCCTTTAGAATCTCCTATGATGGAATTTCCAACATCATGAACCTATTATTTTTCAACATTAGCAGAATTTACACTCTAAAAATGTTTTGCAGAATTTCCCTCTTGGATTCAACATCCTATTTTTATTAACCATTGAGAGCTATTGAAGAAACCAATATGTACTCCTTCCGTCTCTCCTACCATAACAAATGGTAAGAATCATTTTGAGAATGAAATTCTGAGTTATATTGATCATTAACTTTATCATCACCAGTAGTTTAGTGTGAACCCATAACATTGGTATACACCCCTTCATCATCATCATAATCTCCAGAGGCATTCAATTCTTCCTTTCAGTACATTAAGGTAAGATTGATGATGAAAACACTAAACATAACTCATAGCATTTTTATGCACTGGCCAGTTATACTCATGAGAGTCAACATTCGTTTTAGCACCATATTCAAGATATACACTACAAAACAATGTTAATAACTTAATCTACCGTTGAAAATTTTAATCACCTTCCGTATTACCATGTAAAACTAGATTATATAAAACATTGAAAGTAATATTCATAAATATTAAAGAAATTAGATTAGAGCTCTATTGTTAAGGACTAACAACAACCAACTTATTTGGAAGAGCCATTTACAAATACACTAAAAGGAATTTACTTTGAAAAATTTACATTCCCTTAGACTTCACCAGTCCTAAGACCATAACTGGTCTATGTATTTCCACTATCAAGAATTCCAAAAAACTTCATACTAGTAATAGAGACATGGCCATTGATATTAACCCATTCACCACTTTCAGAGGTTTCCTCCCTTTACTTCTGATTAGGCATTTTAAGTTTACATGATTTTATACCATGGCCATTTAAAGAAGAAATATAACATTTGAAAACCCTCTTATTGTAATTATTTGGATGTCCTATAATTTTACAATCAAAGAAAAATGAATGAATATCTTCATATAAAATCCTAAGAACAATATAATCAATAGAAGTATACAATGAAACATTATTGATCAGAAGTAAACCTAAACAGGCTTCAACCAAAATCCATGAATAGTAACCAAACCTGGCTTGTTTGGTTTCTTTATCAATCTTAATAGGGACCCCAATCATATAGGTAATGTAATGAAATATTTTTGGGTGCTAGATGACCCAATTTGATCCATAAATTATAAATAAAACCTATGAATAGGTATTCATACATTCGAAAGGTTTAAAATTAAAAATTCATTCATAAATTTAAAGATGTCATGGTTTAAGAGACATTGGTCCATACACCCATGACCAATTCTTGAATTCTTCATTTTCTGAACAAAAGGTGAATAATGTATCTCCCATTTATAATGCATCTTAAATTTGAAAACCCCATATTTAAGATATTAAACTAACTAAATAATCTATCCTTCTTGAGTTTTCTCCCTTTGAAAGCACAATAAAATAAATAGTGGAGTGTGTGCACATCTTCAATGTTTGTAACAATTCTTCTTTCCATGAAAGACTCAATTAATTTCAACTTTTTATCAATATAACAAGATTTTTCGTCATAAAATGATTAAAATTACCTTCAATTTTGGGATTTTGATCTCCAACTATCCTTTTCAAAACATAAAGCTATTGAATATTCATAAATTGGGCTATATAAGGGTCTAGGGTTCCCAAAATAAACCACTTTAGAATAAATAAGACAATAATAATAGACCAAAATCTATAGATAAAAAATAAAATTCAATGACAATCTCCCACCACCCTTGATCCTTCACAAAATAGTCATGATAAAATTCATGGATTTTGCAATAATAGGACTCCATCTTGTAAAAACACATTAAGAATATAAGCTAAAACTATCTCAATAAAATTACTCCCCACAATTCCATCAATAATAAAATAATAATCAACATAAAAAATAAACATATGGATAATATAAAGATCAATCATATGACATCAGAGCATGAAGACTTTTCCTAAAATAATACAGCCATGTAAACATTGAACAAGTGAATTCCACAACTTACACTAGATTGATATAACTGAAGGGAAAAGAAACAAAACATAGAAAAAAGATTCAAAATATTTATTATACATTAGAAAATAATCAACATTATGAACATTTATAGGATAAAGAAACTCCCTGAAATGTAGTATATTAATCCTTACACCATAAGTGTTTTATATTTAAAGGAAAATATATCAACTAAAATTTTTTACATGATTCATCCAGAGTTTTCTACACACTCCCCATTGACCTAAAATACTCAGTTTTAACTATGCAGTATCTATGGCTTGTAGGATTCTATAATAACTGATCAACTCAATTCCACTAACAAATAGAAATAACTAAGTTGGATTTCCCATCCCTATTATTAAAAAGTGTAAAAACCTTATCCAAATCCCAACCAGACTGATCATCATCAATGATATTATGAATCACAATATTTATCAAACCATAATGAATGAATGAAAAAAGTAAACCCAAAATAAACTGAACATAAACATGGAGAAGATCCCTTGTGATGTTTTTGTTTTTAAATTTTTTTATTAGAAACTATATTTTAAGAAAGAATGATGTCATATATCAGATGAAATATGTGCTGTTGGATGTTTATAAATTTTTTAGAACATACTAAAATTTAGGATGATGAGATTATTTTGTAAAGTTAGCGATCAAACAATACATCAGAAAATCCATCTATCAGAACTCATTTGATGTCATTTTTTTAGAAAGTTAGAAGTTTGTATAAAGATGAAAATAATTGTACAAAAGTTTTTTTAGAGATCCATAAGTTTATGAGATGAATAATGTTAGAAATTTGATCATATTTAAAAAATTGGGAAGTCATAGACCTTTACAAAGAAAGTAAGATGATGCTATGTTGAGATTAATGTTCTCAACATCATTAAAATAACATGATACAAGCTTTATATAGAAGAAGTATTTTGGAGTTTTCTAGACATGACATATCATAAGGATAATCAATGAACACACAAGTTGTTAGAATATTTTATGTTTGAATTTGATGAATTTTTATGAAATGAATTTTTTTTATCATACATGGTTCATGAGATGAAAATTATCATATGCACTTGATCAGATGTGAATCATCGAAATGATTATTTTTTTAAAGTATGGTTTTTTTCTGATTTTTGTGTGATGTTGAAAATATAAAAAAACATGAATAGGATCAATATGTTATATTTGAATATCTATGAAAAGAAAAATTGGGATATCATAATTACTATGAACTAAAAATATGAGAAATTTTGAAGCTACTTCACTTTAGAAGTTGATTAGATAAAGAAGTTACCGTATAGATATAATCAGACAGGAGGTACTTGCCAAACATATTCAAAGGTAAGTCAGGATAAAATTCATCAAACATAAATCACCATATATAGAATTTTTCAAAAATATGATGGTGTTTTGATTTCTAAAATCATTCTGTTTTGATAAATATGAATGAAGTTTAATTTCTATCAGATGAAATTTTCGTTAGATGATTTATCAGATGAGTTGATGATGTTGATTGATCGAATGAGCCTATCACATCGATCCATTAAGTACCATTTTTTTTTGAAATTTTATGTTGACTTGATGATGTAATAAGAAAATAAAATTTTAAGAATGTCGATGCTTCTAGAGTTATTTCGTGAAACTAATGTCTTTAGATGTTGAAGAAATATAGCAAATGTTTTTATTGGGATTTTTGAATCAGGTTGCATAATTGTTTTTTTTTATTTTAGTGGTTCAAGAGAAATGGATGTATGAATAGAATTCAAGACAAATTTCTAGACTGAGATGTTCCAGATAATAAATTTGCAGATAGAGCATCTATAAAGTTATTATTCATGTAAGATTGAGAATTTTGAAATTCAGGATAATTAATGAAGATTTGAGAAGTCATTTGAAGAATTGAGAATATCTAAGAAGCACTTAAATTAATTTCATCTACCCTATAAATTTGGATTTTTGAATTTGGATGAGTAATAAAATATTTTAGTTTCCAACATTTTCTATTTCTGAGGAAACCTATAAATAGAGGTGGAATGTACATTGTACAAAGACACTGTTCACCCATGAATAAAAGTTAAAATACTAATGATTTTGTGTGATAAACAAGTTTCCAAATGAAGTTGTTTCATGTTTAAGAAGTGGTTCTAGATAGAGGGTTCTGGTTAGAAGATAAAATATTGGTTAGTTCAGATTACCATATAGAGAGAATCAGACTGAGGGAATTGGTCCGAGTTTTTATTATAAGTTTGAGAATTATAGTAATTTTTATATTGAGAAACTATAGAGTATTGAAAAATTTATATTTAGAAATGGGAAATCATTATGAGGATATCAAATTCAGGCCATTAGATTCATGCCATCAGATACAGGAGGATCAGACAGAGGCTGATCAGCCATAGGTTTCTTGATAAATCCTTGTGGGGTAGAAAGTTTTAAAGTTATTTTTCTTTTGTGGAACAAATTTTTTAAGAAATTTTTTTAAACATGCGTGAGTTAGTATAATCATACCTATTTGTATATAGAAGATGTCCAATGGGAGTTGACACAGGTTTTATTAACTTCTTCATAAAAGTAAATTTCTATAGACCCATGGGAGTGGCTATGAAAAGTATATATGTTCCCACAAAAAGGCCAAACCTTGTAAATCTTGTGTTCCATGTTTACTTATATATTTCTACATTCACATGAGTTTACTAAATCTATAAGGAATAATCTCTAACAAGTTTCATGGGTTATATTTCTTAAAGTTGGAATTTGTAAAAATATAATCATTAATTCACCCCAATGATTCAATAATCCTTATGATCTTTAAGAGGTACCATATTTATGTTCCCCTATTGAATTCTAATCATGGATAATCTATAATCTATCATTAGTAGATGAATTCTTATTTTTTATGGAAAAAATTATTATAGATGAAAAAAGAACGATTCCATATCTTATATCACTTCCCTAAGATGTTATTGATATCACTACAATTGGTTTTCCATCCATTCGGAAAGAAGATCCTATAAATTTTTTTGGCAAGAGAAACATTTAAGTTAATGGAAAATATAGAAATCCTATTATTATATCTATGTCAAAAAATAAATTATATGAAGTCAATGGGTCTCAAAACAACAAAGATTATGTGGGAAAAGATTGAATGTTTTTAGAGCAAATACTAATGAAAATTAAGAAAAGATACAAATATAGAGTTTCATGTTCGGATATATTGGAATGATATATGAATAAACAATTGACGAGAACTTCATCAGAGTGAAAGAATTAATTTTCAACATCATAGGCTTCACATATGTTTTAAAAGATTCTATAACTGTTAAGAAATTTATGAGAAACTTTATGAAGATATTTGATTCTAAAATATCTATTTAATATGATAAAGAATATTTATCAGTTGATGAATTTAATAACATTATTATTGCTTATGAAATGAGAAAATCTAAAACATTCCAAAAAAGATCAAATATGAAACAAATTTTGAAGCAGTTAGAAAGATAAAAATTCAAGATTCTAAAGATGTTAATATTTGTGATTTTTAAGATAAGTAAGATGATGTGTTGAATGATAAAATCATGTCTCTTATATCCATGAATTATCTTAGATTAAAAGGAACGTATATATGAAAAATTACTCTCAAATGTTTTGAGTATGGTAGAATTGATCATTTTTCTATGAATTTCCCAAAAATAAATTTCTATTGAATTTTAAGATATTTTTAAAAAAAACATTAGTGGAAGAAATTTGATAAAACATCAAAGAAATTAATTAAAATGGTGGAAATTAGTTTACTATAAACAGAAAGAGAATTCTATGTAATAAAGTCAAATCTGAATTAGATGATATTAATTCATGAGAAGATGAAATTTCCAAATGAATTAAAACTGTATTTGAAAATGTTTAAAAAATGGAGATTCATCAAACCATGAATAAGGAGGGGGAAAATATTACAAAGAGAATCATATCATATTAAAACATATTACATGTACTAAGAAAAAATAGAACTCAAATGAAATAAATTAGAATTATGAAGAAAGATAGTGGAATTTTTTTTAATATATTTCTAAGAAGAAAGAATAACACATCTAAGAGATTTTAATTTATAAATTGAGAATTGGGAAACATAGAAATATGGTTGATGAACTTGGTAATAAGTTGGTATCTAATACACTTGAATTAAAAAAAACTCAATAAATAATACGATAAGCTAAAAGTACCTTAATAATGTTTAATGAAAATTTCTCATGGCTTCATAAGTAAAATTTAATTCATCTAAAGTTTTAGAAAAAAATCACTCCATAAATCATTTGAAATCTACACCCATTAAAATAAAAAGTTCATATAATTTTTATAACATTTTATTTTTTATGAAAATTATTTGGAATGCTTGGGTTGAGAAGGGATGTGAAAAATATTTCACAGAAACAAAAGTTGAAAATTTCCCCCAAAATAAAGTTTCCATACGCACCGAGGAAAATGAAGTTTGAAACTTTCATGAACCTTGACAATCTTATTATAAGGAAAGATCATATGACATAACCATTTTATGGATATATTTTTTGGATATAAAATGCCCCATTTGTATAAATTAATTCATTAAACTTTTCAAAATTTTATTATTTTTATATTTTGTGGTAGAATATGGAGTTTTTTAAAAATAAAAATAGTGACGAATAAAGTAATTAGAAAATACGTCATGCCATGATGCTTCATAGCATGGTGAAAAAATGGAAATTTGAATGTAGATCAAAGTTATAGTAGATTCAATGACCAAATACTATTCTTGGAAATGAAGAATATGACTGAAACGGTGTGATACTGGCTAGCTAAAGAACATCAAACATAATGTAAATTATACTCACAACATGAATATATAAAATTACAAGTCGCACAACAAGTCCTGAATAGTTATTCCTTGTACACTAGACATCATGAATATAAAAAATTACTAGCCCTTCAACAAGTCATAAATGTTCTTCCATGTCAACTTCACATCATGAATCCACTATTCCCAACATGAATTGTCTAGAAATTAGAAGTATAGTCCCACATATTACATGTCATGAATACCACTTACATGACATGAAACTCTTATACAGAAACCAGAAGCACTAATTTATGAGGATTTAATGGTGGAAAAACCATTAATCTCCACAGTAATCCCCATTGTATAGGGAGACACATTAATTGATACATTTTTGACATCCCAAGAATAATCTATGCCTATAAATAAGAGGACAAGGGGAGGTTGAAAGGGATCAGTTGGCAAGGAGAAGCTCTGGATGATGACCTACTACTGATTAATTTCCTTCAATTTCATTTCTTTTATTTTCTTCATTTTGTGATGTCTCTCCTCTTCCAAATCAACCCGACATTCCAATCCATGCAGGGGTAGTTCCTCTGAATGATTGGGAAATGGGTAGGCTTTACCAACTACTATGTTTGAGTTTTTTTATTTAACAGATTAAAACTTTTTCAATTTATTTTTCCAACTTGTTTAAATTATTAATTCAATTTTTAATTCAGAATTCATATATTCCAAGTATATATTATTTTTTATTTAAATTTCATTTGTCAATGATCTATACATCTATCCTCCCAATTCCTATATGTTTTTTTCAAAACATATTCCAGTTGGGTGGGGTGTGTTCAACGATCTTCAACACATGTGAGGAATTGTGACAGATATTTTTGTTATTTATGAAACACAAATTCGCAATTGGGGATTGCATTAATTTATCAAAAGGATCCATTATAATTACACAAAAATAAGAAAGAGGGTATACTAATTAATACTTGATTATGGATTCCCTTACTACCATCATTTAACCAATGGGAGAGATGAATCAACAGAGGAATCTCTCTCTTATCCAATAATAGAAGTAGAATTGGTAAAAATTATAAATAATGGGAGCATAGAACTAGTTTTTCCCATACTTGTTTTATTCCCCATCATTTATTAATTGTTTTAAAACCAATAAATTTAAAGTTATTTATAGTTTTTAAAATTCAAAACCAAAATAAAAAATCATTATTTTCATCAATATAACTCAAAAAGTGAAAAACTTATCTTGTGTGAACTCATCTTTATGATACTACCTAGATTAAAAAAAATGTAATATAGTAGGTAAAAATAATTGTTCTCCCATACCCCACGATAGTCCTGAATCATCATACGTCAGTTGAAAACCAAGATTTGATTGATTATGTTAGTGTGGTGTAATTTATGGGAACAAATTTTTTAACTATTGGCATCATTTATCTCTTCTTTGAAGAAGGTATAAAAAATGGGGAACCAATGGTAGAAAAAAAAATGAATAACTTTCTTAAAACACATAATGTTGGAAAATTAAAATCTAATGATTTTAGAAAACTTCCATCAAAAAATAAATTTGAATGTCTGGAAGAACTATGTCGAATATGTGACCAGGTTGGCCATCATCCTAAGGAATGTATGAAAAATATTCTAGGTAAAAATTCTTATAATAAAAAAAAATTAATCTAGAAATATGAAATTAGAGGAAATATATTGTTTTTCGAGATGACACTTAATGTAATTAAAAAGAACAAACCATGGATACTTGATAATTATTTTTCATAACACATGACATTTGATTTGGAAATATTTAAAAATATTGAAAATAATTATGGAGGAGAAGTTACATTTTGAAATTATATTTCATAAAATATTTAAGGAATCAGAATGACTAAGATTGAATTAGAAAATTTCAAATCTAAGGAATTTCAATTTTTTATGGATTAATACAATACTCTCTTAGTTTAAGTCAAAAATTTTATGACGAGAAAGAAGTTATATTCCAAAAATATTTGTGTATCCTCAAAAGTGTGAAATATTGAAAAGTTTTATGTAGAGGAGAAAAAACCATTGAAAATATTTCCTAGATAGAAGAACATTATGACTCCTGTTATCATAGTGATGATGAAAAAACTAAGTTGGGGATCATAGAATTGGACATTTTTGGAAAAAAATCATGAAAAATATTTCAAAGGCTTACGATGTATAAAATTTTATAGTATTTAAAATAATATAAGTTGTGTTTTGTGTAACTTTTTAGACAGAAATATGGTTAGTAAAACCCATAAAAAAGTTGAGATTTATTCTACCAGGCCTCTTGAACTTATTAATTCTGATATTTTTTGAGCGATGATACATCAAAAATCAAAACGATATTTTTATTTTATCATTTTTATTGATGATTTCAATCATATTAATCACATTTTCTATGAAATAGAAGTAAGAGGCTGTATAAATGTTCATATGTTTTATAGAATATGTTGAGATAATTGAGGGTATACATAAAGAAGTTGAAAAAATATAATGGTAAATAATTCACATGTGATGATTTTGAATCTCATTTGAAAATGCATGTAATCAAACATCAGTATAGTTCTATATAAACCCCACATCAAAATGGAGAAGATAGAAGTAAAAAATAAATGTTTAGTGGAAATGAGAAGAAATACGTTAGTTGAATACAAAATTTCAAATTTATACTAGAGATAAGTTGTTATTACTAATATACATGTAGAAAATAAATTTTTTCAATTGACAGAATCCAAAATGAGTTCCTATGAAATGTGGTATTAAAAAAATCCATTTGTAAAATAATACAATGTTTTTAGAAGTCTTTTTTTTATGATGATAAAAATTATTAATCTCGGGAAATTTCATGAGAATGATGGGGAAGGGTTTTTCATGGGATATTCACTCAATAGAAGAATTTATAAATTTTGGAATACAAATTTACAACATTTGGAAGATTCCTATGATGTGAATGATGTTGAAAATTAAAAGTCCTTAACAAAAGGTATTGAAAATGTTGAGGAAGAAATATTGAAAATTTAAAACAAGATTTGAAGTGATTCAAAATAGATATATCATAAGTAAGAGGAATCATGTGATCAGGAAAGTGAAGTTGGAAGTGATACATTGGAATTTCCCACTTCACAAAAACTGATTGGGTAGAGACTCGAAGCTTGACGTACATGTCCATTACATTACTTTTGCGGAATACTTATTACATAACAAAAAAACACAAACACACAAGGATCGTTATAGTTTAGTGTCTTTGGAAACTCGGAACGTAATCTTCTAATTGTGGTGAAAGATCTTCAACATCTCCCATAAAGATCTTCTTTTTTTTATACCTAAAACCTTTCTTTATATCCTGGGGAAAAGAAAACATAAAAGGGTGAGCTCAAATGCTCATTAAGGGTAAACAAAAGAAATATCCATCTCATCATATACATAAGAACATAGCTTTTGGAAATCTTAACCTGCAAAAGAGCTCATAATATCATAACTTGGGATAAATCATGGCAGTGAAATGTAATCACAATAATCATAACTTAAAACATGAAACTTTGTGTCATACACACATAATCATAGAGAATCATTTCTTGTTAGTCAAGACTCATTGCCAAGACTATCTTAGTGGACAAAGTCCCTTTCTGAATCGAGTAACCCTCGTTTCAGTCCTATTTCACTGAACCGGTATAACCTACCATTTCAGCAATGTCTATATCATGAGATATAAAATCTTTACCAAATGCATTGGAGGGAGATATAGGTCCCACCCATCTTATAATGAATCTTTTCTTATGTGTGCCACATAATCATAAATCATACATCATCGCATAACCCATGTAATAAAAATGGGATTCTTAAACAACATGACATCATAAAACAATTCATATAAGATAAAGGAATTCATAAAAATGTTTCCATCACAACATAATCAAATCCATGTAATAATAGGGGTCAAAACAGAACCCTTTTATTATCTTAGATGGAAAATAATTTTGATAAAATACTTGAACTTCAATCTTGAGGAAAATATCCTTTCTACTTGAAAAACACTTTTCCTTTCGTAACATGTCATACAATTTTAAAATAATAGAAGTTGATTAAAAATAAACTTGAATACTTGTAAAGGAAGCTTCTTGGAAATAATTTTTTAGAAATCCATTCATGCCGTATAAGTTAAAAAAAACATTCTTCGTACTTTTGTCGGAAAAGTCAAAAAGTACCTCGTATGAAAAACGACAAAAGATTCCTTTCATACATATTACTAAAAACTCACCGAAGGGTAAAAATGGATTTAAACAATTGTAGGTGGATGGAAATAATATTAAATATTGATGAAACATGGATGTGGATGATAAAATACACCCCAGTAAATACTTACGAATAAACAATCTCGGATAAAAATGAGATTGTGATATTTCCCTTACCTTAGGTCCGACTTGCTTTGTAAGTGTCCGAACCTCCGGTATAATGATTTAAATCATGTTATCGACTTATTACAGAATCATATTCATTGTTATTATATCATATATGGTCCACTTATGACTTTATATTACCCGTTCTTTCGTAAATTCATGTTAAAGTAGCGTTTTGGGTAGAATTGTCTCATTTGTCGTTCGTGTTTTTAACTTGTAATTATTCATATGATTACTTAGATCATGATTACTTAATTCCATAATATAAAACATGATTTATATATATATATTCAGAATATACATATATAATAAATCAGTAAATGGAAAGAAGTACACCGTTCATGGCGACGGTAGTCCGTACGTACGCATGAACGATGTTTTCGTTTCCTTATTGAATTGAATGGAATTAAGTAGATGACATACATATAAATATAAATAATTCCAGTATCATTATTAGGTCATATATTTCATTAGTACTTATTATATATATTTTATAATCATTCATGAATGGTTAATCATTGAGAATGAATCTCATCGCGTCGTGGAGACGGTAGTCCGTACGTACGCACGAGCGATGATATCGTTCCCATGGTCGTGGAATTGTGATGAAGTGTATGTATACTATTTCAGTAACAATATCACTTTATAATAATCATATATAGTTACTCATTACACCATTATATCCATCCTTGTAAGGTTATGGTGGAAAATAGAGTACACCACGGTGTGGAGACGGTATTCCGTACATACGCACGCGCGGTGATTTCATTTTTCCGTAGGATGGATAGAAGGTGAATTAGGGTTGTTTCATATTTATAATAACATATCAGTATGTAAGTAATACTGATGTTATTACTTTATAATGAAACAAATAAAGAAGAAGAAGGTGAAGAAGAAAGAAATTGAAAAGATTGGTAATGGATATTACCTCTTCTTTGGAACGCCTCTTTGAATCCTCCACTTAGGGAAGTAAGATTGGTCTTTGAAGAAGACCAGAACCTCTAGGATTATTATAGGGAAGTGGAGAGGAGAAAATGGCAGGGTTTGGCCGAGCTTGAGTGCTCAAATTGGTTTGAGGAGGAGGGGGAGGAGGTGCCCTTTTATAAGGGAGGAGAGGGGCACCTTAGAAATATCTCAAAATATTATTTTATATTAAAGTCAAAATCAGTTTATAATGGTTCCAAAGGGTCTTATTTAGAAGATAAAGTGGGGATGGGTCGAAATCCTATCAACCAATAGGATTTAGACAAGTTTAGGTTATTATTTTAACCTTATCAATTAGATTTAACTCTAAGTTAAATAATTTAACTTTTACCGTGTCTTTTTGTTTTCTTACATTATATGGTTAATACACTTACTATAACATGCCAAACTAACCCCAAATTATTTATTATTAATATATATATCCTTATCTATGTCATTTGTCCTAACCGTAGATTTTTAGGAATAAACTAACAATTAATAATATAATATTTGATTTAAAAACTATTTTGTGTCAATTTTGACACTATTTGGTATATGATTTTTCTGAAAGTCATAACAGAATTATATATTCGAAACAAGTTGATTAAATAATCAATAATATATCATAGTAACTTATAAAATTAGTGGAATTCATAAAAATTCTTAAATTACATTTATTTGGGTAATTATAATATCAATTATGTTAATATTTCATTAATAAGATAATTACTGCATCATCTTTGTGTCATAAATATATTAAATTATTTGATGTCTAAAAATTACAAATAAAATTCCATAATGTAGGAAATCTTTTTATCTTTATAATTAATATTTACAATCGAATTTATCTTATGTACAACCCTATATTAAGTTTTTTTAGTAAATATACTTTGATTTTAATTCTTTTAACTCTTCTTTGAATTAAATAATAATAAATGTCCTAATCTAATCAAAGTGGGCCTAAATGATAATATTTTATACTTAAGGTTGTTTTTGGTCGAGATAAACTTGTCCAATAGAATTAGGACATGTGTTAGGGTAATATTAATATCATTCTTACCCTTAATTACCCTATTTACTTTTAACCGTGGTAAATAAAAGTAAAAAGTTACTATTCACCAAAAATTATTTTCATCTCATTGAACCACATTTTACTTACTGACATCAACCGTGTCTCTCGGATTTTTGAAATTCCATTCACAGAAGCGGTAAAATTAAGTTTTATGACAAATTCAGTTTTTTTAACTACCACTTAGTAGTTTCACTATTCATAAAAAATTGATGTTTTTCAGAACAATGCCAAAATTTCATCCTAAGATATATTTCATATTCCGAATTCAAAAATAAAGTCCATTTTACCAAATTCATAACATAGAAGTTTCATTAATTAATTTTATAATTAAATCCCGCTGTTAAAACAAATAGCGTGTTTTTAAGAAACAATATCTATCAAAAGATTGACACTTGATTATGTCTGGTTTAAATGTGAAATTACATCCAATGACCAACATTGTATTAAATTGTAAAAATATATTCTAAATATACTTTAAAACCACTCAAATTAATAATTTATCACTATTAATTTTTTTTATTAAAAAATTTGTTTTTAATTATAATTTGGTAATTTTCACTATTCATCAGAATATGAAAGTTATCTGAAAAGTACCAAAATTTCACCGTAGGCTAAATTTGATACTCCGAATCCAAAAATGAAGTCCATTTTGAGAGCTAAAATTTCTAAAATTTTAAAAAGTGGTTATTAATATTCATAACGACTAGTTATAATAATATTTTAATAGCATATCGTTGTTTAGTGAAACTCGGTATTGCGTACTACACACGCTATCGAGGAAGGTCGCGATTGCATGTAATGCAAGGCAAGTCAAGGATGTGTGTTGTGCAAGCTCCTTTTGGTGTAGCTTACAACACAAGAAATTAATAAAATTAAAAAGAATATTTTTCATAAAATCTCGGGCTGTTACATTCTACCCCCCTTAAAATGAATTTCGCCCTCGAAATTTGTCGGGGTTATAAATGGTTTACTATTCGAATGTTTCTTTAATAGAAACACACATCGTAAAAAGGAATATCAAAACCAATCTTTAAAAACAAAAGTATGAAACATAATGGTTAACCAAATAAACTAATCACTGGGTTTCCACATAGGTGAAAATATGGATATGGAAGAGAAATCTAACCATCATGTTCTGATGGAGAGTGGTAGAGAACATTGCTATGGAAAATCCAGCAATCACAAAGCCATAAATTTGTGATGATCTAATGTACCATCTGATTCATCAGATATAAGATCACTTGGACAACATTTTTGGTTTTCAAGATCGTTTCACTAAAGTTAAAGAATTTGAATTAGAATAAATACTTACTTTATTTTGGTACAATCTCACTATTGTTCGTGCCTTTAACAATTTCCACTTCATCTCTTAAATAAATTAAGTTGAATTTGTTATTCGTGAAGTGTTAGCAGATCATGTGATAGAATGACAGGTCATTCCATCTGTCTCAAACAAAAGGTTAGCAAAACAATTATATACATAAGTCGATCTATAGTGAGATTAATCATATATGGTTCCTAAAATGGACTTATACATCATATGTCATACAGCTTAATATAATAAAACTAGTTTCTACTAAACATGGACTTCCTGTAGGCCAGTGGTAAGCGATAAAGGCCAGTCGCACTTCGATTGTGGGTTCGATTCCCACATCCTTGTCTGACGCGATGGGCTGTCGCCCGTCCTGCAGGTTGTCCTTTTTCTAAAGCTATATTACTATAACATCCCATCAATAATATCGAAAAAACTTTTATCCTTAAACAATACTAACTTATTTCCAACATAATCCATTCCAATCTTTAGGCTTATCCATAATACTGCAGTCCACTCTCATAACATAGTGAAAATGATTACCAGAGATTTAACACCATCGTCGATCCCCATATATCATATTTTTTGGTGGTCACATTCCAAACATTCAAAGGCCTTAATAATGTATTCTCTTGAATTCCCATTGAACCATAGTGAATACTTGAATGCAGTTAAAAGTTAACACTTTTCACATACCAAAATCCTCAAAATTCTATATACTCAAACCATGATATCACTTAGTCCTTATATCAATCATGAGCTCATGAATACTGTCAAACATTTCATTTTCTCATTATCCCTTCATTATGCTCATATCATCTACATTCCAAAGATATCTGAATAACCTTTCATGGATACTTGTACCATTAATCATACACTTTCAAAACTCAAGGAAGGACAACAGTGTAACAATCCTTAGATGTCTCTTTATTCCATAGTACCATGAGATTACTTATACAACATTACACATGATAAACATGTCATCATTCCACTACATTCTTAAACCATTGACCGAGCTTCAATAATTCTTTCATCTCACATATCATTTGTAGTCTCTTCATCATCATCAACATAAATACTACCCATACGACCATACTGATTCTCTTCATGAGACTTTCCCTTAGGGCATTGGTTTGCATAATGCCCGTACATTCCACATTTAAAACATTTAACCATTGTTGATGTCATAGCAATACCATTATCTTCATCCTTGGTGTTAACTGAACCTTTTCCTTTGCACTTACTGGCTTTGTGTCCTTCTTTTCCACACCCAAAGCATCTTCCAGTTCCTTTGAAACATTCTCCTTGATGCCTCTTCCCACATGATTTACATAGGGGAAATTGAACTTTCTTTCCTCTATGATCATCATGAAACTCCATCTTTCTCTTATTAGCCGAGTCAGGAAACTTACCAAATTTTACTTTATTGATCATATTATAAGATTTCTGATTTGGCATAATAATGATGTTTGGACTTCCAAATCCCATTTCATTTGGTTTCTCATGAAGAATATCATTACATTGTCCATCATATCCTCCATTATCGTGAATCATCTTGTTTCCAGCCATTTTCTAAAACCCAAAAAGAATAGTGTGAGAGGCAAAAATCATGCTAGGGAAAACAACATAATAAAGAGGGAGTACCTTCAATATCTAACATCTTAGGTTTAATTCTATGATCGTTAGCGTAGTTCTAGTACTATAACCTATACGTATACTTAACCTTAGGGACATCCCTAGACATACCGTAGAAATATCTCTAGGGATCTCACTAACGTTTTCGCATCCTAGTTTCCAAAGGTTGACAAAACCTTTCCTCTGATACCAACTGTAGAGACCCGAAGCTTGACGTACATGTCCATTACATTACTTTTGCGGAATACTTAGTACATAACAAAAAAACACAAACACACAAGGATCGTAATAGTTTAGTGTCTTTGGAAACTCGGAACGTAATATTCTAATCGTGGTGAAAGATCTTCAACATCTCCCATAAAGATCTTCTTTTTTTTATACCTAAAACCTTTATTTATATCCTGGGGAAAAGAAAACATAAAAGGGTGAGCTCAAATGCTCAGTAAGGGTAAACAAAAGAAATATCCATCACATCATATACATAAGAACACAGCTTTTGGAAATCTTAACCTGCAAAAGAGCTCATAATATCATAACTTGGGATAAATCATGGCAGTGAAATGTAATCACAATAATCATAACTTAAAACATGAAACTTTGTGGCATACACACATAATCATAGAGAATCATTTCTTGTTAGTCAAGACTCATTGCCAAGACTATCTTAGTGGACAAAGTCCCTTTCTGAATCGAGTAACCCTCGTTTCAGTCCTGTTTCACTGAACCGGTATAACCTACCATTTCAGCCATGTCTATCTCATGAGATATAAAATCTTTACCCAATGAATTGGAGGGAGATATAGGTACCACCCATCTTATAATGAATCCTTTCTTATGTGTGGCACATAATCATAAATCATACATCATCGCATAACCCATGTAATAAAAATGGGATTCTTAAACAACATGACATCATAAAACAATTCATATAAGATAAAGGAATTCATAAAAATGTTTCCATCACAACATAATCAAATCCATGTAATAATAGGGGTAAAAACAGAACCCTTTTATTATCTTAGATGGAAAATAATTTTGATAAAATACTTGAACTTCATTCTTGAGGAAAATATCCTTTCTACTTGAAAAACACTTTTCCTTTCTTAACATGTCATACAATTTTAAAATAAAAGAAGTTGATTAAAAATAAACTTGAATACTTGTAAAGTAAGCTTCTTGGAAATAATTTTTTAGAAATCCATTCATGCCGTATAAGTTAAAAAAACCATTCTTCGTACTTTTGTCGGAAAAGTCAAAAAGTACCTCGTACGAAAAACGACAAAAGATTCCTTTCATACATATTACTAAAAACTCACCGAAGGGTAAAAATGGATTTAAACAATTTTAGGTGGATGGAAATAATATTACATATCGATGAAACATGGATTTGGATGATAAAATACACCCCAGTAAATACTAACGAATAAACAATCTCGGATAAAAATGAGATTGTGATATTTCCCTTACCTTAGGTCCGACTTGCTTTGTAAGTGTCCGAACCTCCTGTATAATGATTTAAATCATGTTATCGACTTATTCCAGAATCATATTAATTGTTATTATATCATATATGGTCCACTTATGACTTTATATTACCCGTTATTTCGTAAATTCATGTTAAAGTAGCGTTTTGGGTAGAATCGTCTCATTTGTCGTTCGTGTTTTTAACTTGTAATTATTCATATGATTACTTAGATAATGATTAGTTAATTCCAGAATATAAAACATGATTTATATATATATATTCAGAATATACATATATAATAAATCAATAAATGGAAACAAATACGCCGTTCATGGAGACGGTAGTCCGTACGTACGCATGAACGATGTTTTCGTTTCCTTATTGAATTGAATGGAATTAAGTAGATGACATACATATAAATATAAATAATTCCAGTATAATTATTAGGTCATATATTTCATTAGTACTTATTATATATACTTTATAATCATTCATGATTGGTTAATCATTGAGAATGAATCTCATCGCGTCTTGGAGACGGTAGTCCGTACATACGCACGAGCGATGATATCGTTCCCATGGTCGTGGAATTGTGTTTAAGTGTATGTATACTATTTCAGTAACAATATAAATTTATAATAATCATATATAGTTACTCATTACACCATTATACCCATCCTTGTAAGGTTATGGTGGAAAATAGAGTACACCACGGCGTGGAGACGGTATTCCGTACGTACGCACGCGCGGTGATTTCATTTTTCCGTAGGATGGATAGAAGGTGAATTAGGGTTGTTTCATATTTATAATAACATATCAGTATGTAATTAATACTGATGTTATTACTTTATAATGAAACAACTAAAGAAGAAGAAGTTGAAGAAGAAAGAAATTGAAAAGATCGGTAATGGATATTACCTCTTCTTTGGAACGCCTCTTTGAATCCTCCACTTAGGGAAGTAAGATTGGTCTTTGAAGAAGACCAGAACCTCTAGGATTATTCTAGGGAAGTGGAGAGGAGAAAATGGCAGGGGTTGGCCGAGCTTGAGTGCTCAAATTGGTGTGAGGAGGAGGGGGAGGAGGTGCCCTTTTATAAGGGAGGAGAGGGGCACCTTAGGAATATCTCAAAATATTATTTTATATTAAAGTCAAAATCAGTTTATAATGGTTCCAAAGGGTCTTATTTCGAAGATAAAGTGGGGATGGGTCTAAATCCTATCAACCAATAGGATTTAGACAAGTTTAGGTTATTATTTTAACCTTATAAATTAGATTTAACTCTAAGTTAAATAATTTATCTTTTACCGTGTCTTTTTGTTTTCTTACATTATATGGTTAATACACTTACTATAACATGCCAAAAGAACCCCACATTGTTTATTATTAATATATATATCCTTATCTATGTCATTTGGCCTAACCATAGATTTTTAAGAATAAACTAACAATTAATAATATAATATTTGATTTAAAAACTATTTCTTGTCAATTTTGACACTATTTGGTATATGATTTTTTTGACAGTCATAACAGAATTATATGTTCGAAAAAAGTTGATTAAATCATCAATAATATATCATAGTAACCTATAAAATTAGTGGAATTCATAAAAAGTCTTAAATGACATTTATTTGGGTAATTATAATATCAATTATGTTAATATTTCATTAATAAGATAATTACTGCATCATCTTTGTGTCATAAATAAATTAAATCATTTGATGTCTAAAAATTACAAATAAAATACCATAATGTAGGAAATCTTTTTATGTTTCTAATTAATATTTACAATCGAATTTATCTTATGTACAACCCTATATTAAAATTTTGTTAGTAAATATACTTTGATTTTAATTCTTTTAACTCTTCTTTGAATTAAATAATAATAAATTTCCTAATCTAATCCAAGTGGGCCTAAATGATAATATTTTACACTTAAGGTTGTTTTTGGTCGATATACACTTGTCCAATAGAATTAGGACATGTGTTAGGGTAATATTAATATCATTCTTACCCTTAATTACCCTATTTACTTTTAACCGTGGTAAATAAAAGTAAAAAGTTACTATTCACCAAAAATTATTTTCATCTCATTGAACCACATTTTACTTACTGACATCAACCGTGTCTCTCGGATTTTTGAAATTTCATTCACAGAAGCGGTAAAATTAAGTTTTATGACAAATTCAGTTTTTTAACTACCACTTAGTAGTTTCACTATTCATAAAAAATTGATGTTTTTCAGAACAATGCCAAAATTTCATCCTAAACTATATTTCATATTCTGAATTCAAAAATAAAGTCTATTTTACCAAATTCATAACATAAAAGTTGCATTAATTAATTTTATAATTAAATCCCGCTGTTAAAACAAATAGCGTGTTTTAAAGAAACAATATCTATCAAAAGATTGACACTTGATTATGTCTGGTTTAAATGTGAAATTACATCCAATGACCAACATTGTATTAAATTGTAAAAATATATTCTAAATATACTTTAAAACCACTCAAATTAATAATTTATCACTATTAATTATTTTGATTAAAAAAGTTATTTTTAATTATAATTTAGTAATTTTCACTATTCATCAGAATATGATATTTATCCGAAAAGTACCAAAATTTCACCTTAGGCTAAATTCGATACTCCGAATCCAAAAATGAAGTCCATTTTGAGAGCTAAAATTTCTAAAATTTTAAAAAGTGGTTATTACTATTCATAACAGCTAGTTATAATAATATTTTAATAACATATCGTTGTTTAGTGAAACTCGGTATTCCGTACTACACACGCTATCGAGGAAGGTCGCGATTGCGTGTAAGGCAAGGCAAGTCAAGGATGTGTGTTGTGCAAGCTCCTTTTGGTGTAGCATACAACACAAGACATTAATAAAATTAAAAAGAATATTTTTCATAAAATCTCGGGCTGTTACAGATTGAAAATGAAAATATACTTGAAAATTAGAAAACTCTGATTCAGATGGTAATCAAGTTGAGATTATAAAACCAAACATCTCTAATTTCACAAATTGAACTAGAATTTATTTCAGAAGAATTTGAACACAAATAATGGGTTGATGCAATGAGTGAAGAATTGAATCAGATTGATAAAAAACACATGGGAAATTATTCCACATCCATTAAATAAATATGTTTTTGGAATAATGTTGGTTTAGAAAAAAACTAAATAAACATGGAGAAATTTCAATAAACAACTAAACACTTGTTTATAAAGGCTATGCATTGGTGAAAGGTTTTGATTTTGAAGAAAAATTTTCCCCCAATTTTATGATTAGAAACTATTAAAATGTTTCTTGCAATGGACTCACATCAGAGTTATGATGATTATAAGATGGATGTATAATCATATTTCCTTAATGGTGACATTAAAGAATATGTTTAAATTGAGAAAACATGTGTATTTATACTTTAAAAATATGGAAATAATTTTTCGTAAATTGAAGAACACCTTCTACAGGTTGAAACTTGACCCATGTTCTTAGTATTTCAAACATGATAATTGTTTTAGAATGTTCAATTTTTATAAAGGAAACGTTGATAGTAACTTGTATGTGAGATAAGATAATTCAATATCCCAAATTATAATTGTGTATGTGGATGATAAATTGTTTTTATGGAAATGAAGAAAAAAAATTTACCGAATTTTCTGAGGAAATGGAGAGGAATTTTGAGATGTCAATGTTAGGAGAATTAACTTTCTTCCTTGGATTACAATTTCAACTAAAAGAAATATAAATTTTTCTATCTCAAGAAATTTATGATAGGTAATTATTTAAAAAGTTCAATATGGAAGAATATAAATAAATTTCTACTCCAATATCATTTTGGATGAAAATAAGTATAAATAATGCTCCAAAAATGGTAAATCAGAAAGATTTTTGAAAGTTGATAGGATGTTTTATTTACCTTATATCTTCAAGACCCTATATTGCTTATGCTATGAATTTGTGTGCCAAAAATTAGAGTTATCTAAAAGAATCCCATATTTCGGTAGAAAAGATAATTCATAGATATCTTAAAGGAATAACTTCATATGTGTTGATATATAAAATATTTTTTGATATAAAATTTCATTGTTATACTGATGCTAATTGGGACAAAGATTATAATAATAAAAAATAAACTTCTAGAGGAAAATTTTTCTTGTGATAATTCTATGTGAGTTTGAGCACTAAGAAACAATGTACATTAACATTAAGAAAAATTGAATCAATATATTTTGTTGCTATAAAATATTTTACTCAAATGTTTTGGATGAAAGTTAAATTTGAATATTTGAAAGTAAATGTTTTCAAACCATTAAAGATACTTTTTGATAATTATAATGAAATTTTTATTTCTAAAAATCATTTCTAACAGTCAATATCAAAGGAAATTTATATTTAGTTTCACTTTATAAATTAAAAATATTATCATTAAGATATTTTTCTAGAATGTATTTCACTGAAATATCAAATTTTGGACTTTTTCACAAAAGATATGCCAATGAATCTATTTAAATAATTGAGGATGCTACTTAATATTCATCCATTTCCAAATAATTCCTAAAACTTTTAAATAAGTACCCCCACCATTATTTTGATTAGGTTTAAAAAGGGGGAGAATATGTATAAATTCTTACAATGGGGAAAATTACTTCTTACTTAAATGAATATGATGTTTTGAATATAGTAAAATGGTGTAGAGAAGGAAAAGTGAGGGAAAAAGTAAAGTGAGGGGGACTTTATCATATCATAGCTATAAATTTTATAAACATCCTTGAAAAAAATTACTTTATCTAGTAGTGTGGTGTTAGGACACTCTTTTGAGAAAGGACATGTTTTGGTAAAAGTTATAATTTTGAGTTGTTACAAAAATTGAGTTGTAAAAAGCTAGAGTGTTGAAATATGATGGGTTGAAAAATTTGAAAACATGACTTGTTAACAAATCCAAAGGGGGATATGTAAGATAGTTTGTGATTTTTTTATTAAAAAGTTATTTTTTTGAAAACTATCATTTATAAAAAATGATTTCATAAATCAGGTGAAATATATGTTGTTGGATGTTTTTAATTTTTTTGTTTTGAATTTTATTAAATTATGTTTGAAGAAAGTGTTTTTCAAAGTTGAAGATAAAAAAATCCATAAAATGTTCCATCGGTCAAAGTTCATCATATATCATTTTGGTCAGAAAATAATAATTTTGTATGAAGATGAAAATCAACAGACAAGTATTTTGTTGAAGATTTAGAAGTGGATGAGATGAATAAGGATTGAAAGTGGTTGAATTATGAAAAATTGGGAAGTAATGGAACATTGAAAATCAAGTTAGGTGTGGAATTTTTGATCTTATTATTCTCCATATTATCAAAATCTCATGATATAATTTTTATATAAAATAGGGAAGTTGGAGTTTTTTGGACACAACTTATTAGACCGAGAATCACTTGATATAGAATTTTTTAGAATATTTGAAGTTTTAATTGGATGATGTTTTAAGAAATGAATATTTCTTGATCGGATGTGATTCATTAGATGCTAATCATCAGATGCACGTAATTGGATATGAATCATCAAGACATTTCTTTTGTTATAAATTCTGTATTTTGGGTTTATGAGTTTTTTGTGTGTTAAAAATGTGAAATAAATATTAATAGGATCAATATGTTTTGTTTTAATATTTAATAAAAGAAAAAGGGGAGATCATGTTTAATATCAACAAAAAATATGAGGATGTTCGAATTTTCTTCACCACATAAGTGGATCAGATGAAGAAGTTATAATATAGATCTATTTGAATAGGATATAGTTTCAAAGTTTATGAAAAGTTATGTTTTAATAAAAGGCATCCGACATAGATCATTATACACATAATTTTCTAGAAAATTGGAAGTGTTGTGATTGATGAAATCATGAGGTTTTGATAAATTTAAAAGAAGTAGAATGTCAATTAGATTCACTTTTTTTAAAAATATTCATTAGAAAAGATGATGATATAAATTCATTAGATGGTCATATGGTGCCTATCTATTGGATATAAATTTTTTATGAATGTTGAAGTTGACTAGATGATCTAATGTCCAAAGAGAATGTCAGAAATGTTGGAGTTAATAGATTTTTTATAGAAAAATGAAGTCTTTAGAATTTGAATCAATATTTTAAACCTTTTTCATTTGGTTTTTTTGCATTGGATTCTGTATTTGTGGTTTTTTTGGTTTTAGTGGGTCAAGGTAATTAGAATGATGAACATAATATAAAATAGTTTTCCAGACTGAGATGTTCTAGTCAACGAATTTTCAGACATAGAATTTGAAAAGTTATTAATCAAGAAAGATTAAGAATTATGAAATTTTAGAGAATTCAATAAAATTAAAGAAGTCACTAGAATCATTTTTTAGATTTAATAAGCACTCAAAAAAGATAAAGTATCCTATAAATTCAGATTTTTGAATTTGGGTGAGTAGGATAAAATTTTAGTTTCCTACCTTTTCTTTTCTATGGGAACATATAAATAAAAGTAGAAAGTACATTGTACCAATACAATGTTCACCCATGCATAAAAGGGGATATGCTACTGATTTTTTGTCAGAAATTAGTTTACAACCAAAGTTGTTTCAGGTTTATAAAGAGTTTATAGAAATAGTATTTTGGTCAGAAGTGCAGTACCCTAGGCTGGATTAAACATTGAGAGGGTAGGAGTGAATCAATGGTTTCATTATATTTTATGAATTCCTTTTCTTTTCAATTCAATATATTTATCATGTTAATGTTCTGGATCTGCTCATTATTATCTATAAATATAACTGTTTTTGTAGTTGTAATAATGGAGACTGAGGGAAGCACATATTATTAACAATGTTTTGATGAAAAAATAATCCTTGATGTAATTTATTATTCCCCCGGATAATATATTGTTAACTATCAAATAATTGAATACAATTTCTTAGTCACCAACCAAGAAAAAATGTTTACTTTTGGATCCAACAAAAATAAATCTTACTTTCACTCCAACTTCTAGAATCATTCTTCTCCTACATCTAACCAAATGACTTCACCTACTCCCAAAACCAACCAGAAGCTTTCACCTATACTCAAAGTCAGGATCCACTTTAATATTTTTCAGTAATCTTCTTCTATTTGCATTAAGGATTTGACATGTTCCTGTTATTATTTATGTACCTTCAACAACCAATATTGGGATATTTTTGTTATTTCTCAATAATTAAAATTGCTAGTAACTAATCTGTTTCTTTAGTGCAATAAATTATCAAGCTTTAATTATCCCTTCTAAATGAAGTCCTAGCCTCACTTAGTTGTGTGAAAGTGGTTCAAACACTCTTTTGTATTATTATTTCCAAGAATAATCTTTACACAATCTCAAACAACTTATTATTTTCTTATAACTGAATTCATTAACACTTCTTGCATGGATTTCATGTAATATGAAAATCTTGATTCATCTATTTTATCAAATACATATTCATTTATATATGCATGATAGTGCATGCATTATCTTATTTTTTTCTTCACACGCTCTTAGTATGCACACAAAATATCTACTATTTATTTAGATTATGTTCAGTATCTGTGTTTTATGCATGTCCACAGTCACTATCTACTTTCAAAACACATTCGTGCAATTGATCCTTTAAAAGCACCACCTCATCATGCAAGTTATTCTCATACAAATGCAAATTGGTGTGCGATTTTTTTGATTAATGAAAAACATGGATGAATTTAATATTTTTATGTGTGAATATTCTAATTTATTAGGGATGTTGTATAAAATATTGTTGAAAAAATAATAAATATCAAACTATTTTACCATGTGAAAGTTTGAGTATCTCAACTTCATTCGCACAAGTTAAACAGGTGTGGGTTCTAGTTTCTTTTTGAAATCCAAGAGATATACGTGTAGTGTATCATGATACCACATGTTGATTCACAAAATAGGTTCTTATCAGGACTCTTGATCACATGGATCACTTGTCAAGAGGGACATGTGATATTACCTTCTACATATAGGTAGAAAGCCTCATGAAACTCTTCCCCATGAAATAAAGTTTCACAGTTCTCTGTTTCATTGAGAAATGAGAGCTCTTACAATATTTAAAAAAACCCTTCACAGACTTTTTTTGTCATTATTTATAGATGGGTATCATAGTTCATCTTACTTCCTAGATACTATTTTAAATCAATATTCAATAATCCTTAAAATCTATAAAAATTTTCCATTAATGGCATACCCGAGTCGTTCGGGGTATCTCAATCATACACAATAAAATTATGTAATTTTACTTATGTGAGTCCATAGTATTCCTTGTGGTGATCACATACCTGTGATGAGTATTACATGCTCCTTATTTATCCAAGATTGAAATTATATATTGTGATCAGTTGTTTGAGCAGACTTTAACAACATTGTTTTTAGTTTCGATGATGATAATTATTCTATTAATCTTATGCATGCAATACGTAGTTGTATTCATGATGACTCATGTCCTCTTAAACTCACTATATTGGCCATAGATCAGTCATGGAATCCTTGGGTTAATGATTTAAGATACTTCATCAAACACCCGTGTACTCAATCTCCTCAAATAGGCTAGAGGTAGAATACGATTGAAGAGATCGATCCGAAGACCCCATTCCACTTGATCAAATGGTGCATGTTCTATCTGTTTTAAGTAACATTGGAACAATACCTGACACATGCTTGTCCACCATCAGTTTGGTAATGTGGATTCATTATGGTTTATTAATCAACATGTGAATACCAATCCTTGAGTTATCTACTAGGGATCAACACTAGTCACACACACACAAACAACATACTGGGCTTCCGCCCGCCGATCCATCTGGACCACCTATGCACTTAAAATGACTTATACACAACCCCTTCAGGCTTCTATCCACCTCATTCCCCATTTAGGATAGCCCTGTATGGGCTCCCATGGGAATGGTTGACCCCTATAGGTCCCCAGAAGAGCTTTGGTTGAGCCTGGATAAGGTTGGTCCTTTGGTTGGTCTCTTTTTTTAGACCCTTCAAAACAATACTAAGAAAAATTTAAGTATGATCAAATGTAATATCAATGTATTCCTCAATTTAAAATTCATAGACTACTAAAATAAAAATCATGAAAAAATACCTATTTCTATTGATGAAATAGTCTACTAATCTTTTTTCATGAAAATCAATATTTTCATGGTCTTCGCTTATTATATCCATTTTAAAAACTTCTTAGAACATGTCTGTAAGAAATTTAAGCACAACACAATAAATAATAATAATTCCCAAGGATAACTATACAATCATGAAATCCAATTACATTAAATGAATTCAATATAATTCTCTAAGCATCAACACTTCTCATCACTATCTTACGAAACACATATTGACATTTCATTGAAGTCAACTGAAACACTTGTCCCAAAAATCCCCCTATATATATATTTTTGTCAATACCTCTTTAGAACACATTTTAAGAGTTAATATGCATGTTCGAAATTTTGTACCCCTTATTGGAAATCAAATACAAAGGAAAAGTGGGGTTTTATTAAAAAAAATTATCATCCCTTGAAATATTATGTTTTGGAAACATCTGAGAAAGGGATGATATCACATGGTTCTCTTAGAAAATATCCATTAGTTAATCAAATCTAAGTCTACTTGGGATAAACTAGTGCAAAAAACTAGATATGTATTTCCAAGGTTTTCAATGACGTCCATAAACAACCATTCATGAAAAATAATTCTTAGAGACTCTCAATTATCATTTACTGGGTTAGGAGTAATTATATTTATCAAATAAATTTCTAAATCCTACACATACTTCAATAAACCTATTATAAAGATAAATCTTACCCTTTGTCTATTTTTTTCATCAACCATGTACTCCCCCTAAAATGATATGATAATACAATTAAGAATAATTGAAGAAAGTGTGATTGGAAAACCTTGAACATTAATTTTATATTTTCCCTCGGTTTTCATATTCATTCCTAAGGTTTCTTACCCTTGAGGGATGAAAAATATTATTCAATTTTATGGAAGTCGGTAGAATTCATGAAGTGAAATATCATATTCTTTCCGGAATTGATAAACTAAAAATTCTCATTTAATTCCATACATTGTTAGTTTAATAACCCATAAATGATAAAAAATAAGAAGGGAACTCTGGTCTTCTCAAAGAAGAAATTGATTGAGAGATTCCTCACAATCTGGGACATACTTTTTTACATATTTTAGTATGGGACGATTTCTTTATACTCATATTTTTTATTTGAGTCTCATCTATTTGACATTCTTCTTTCTTTCATTGACCTTATTATTTATCTAAAATACCTTTTCCCACATGAGTGCTATAAATTTTCAAGGTTCAAATTGTAGATAAATTCTCATCATCTTCCACCTCATTTTCTAAGACAACTTGATTTCATTTATATTTATAATGTTTCTTAGATTCCTCTAAATTTTTTATCCAGTTTAAAGTGATGTGGACAAAAAATTAGGTAGCATTTCTTGATATTCTCAATCTTCTCAAAATCCTTAAATAAATTGTAATTTGTTTTCATTTTGAACCTTTCCCCTTTCATAGCATAATAAAATTTTACTTCCAACCTTGTCATGAATAATTTATCTTTGTAAGCTTCTAAACTATATCTACCACAAGATTCTTCCATAATATGATTTTATTTGTGTGTAGATAGTTGTGGTGAAAATATGTTCACATGTTGTTCTCCATGAGATTGTTTACTCTGATGTTCATTAAAACTCCCAATTTATTCTTTCCTCATTCCTGGTAATGAAATGTTGAACCAATAAGATTAGGCATTGTGAACATTTTTACCACTACACTAACGAAATCCTTCAAATATTATTCTCTTAGATTGGTTTTTGATAAATCTATATCTTTGTTATTATTGTGTTTTATTTAGGGGTTGTGGCCTTCTTGAATTTTTTTCTCTTACTTAAATGTATAAGATTTCCTCTCATTCTTCGTGGCCCTCATATTCTTAGATTTATCTTTAATACCAAAACTATTTTATGTAACACATCCATCAAGATGATTTAGCTTACTTTTACCATTCTTCTATCCAACATGAGATTTTTTTACCTTGATATCAATAGATTTATTGAAATATTCTCTATCCATATTCAACTAATATTGAAATGTAACACATATGTATTATTTCTCAAATAAATATTAATCACTTGCAGAAAACATATCATCAAGAACACATATAATCTTATCTTGTTCAGAATTTTTTAATTTTTGCATCTTGATCTCACTAAAAAATACTTCTTTATTCATCAAATAATTATATTATACATCAGCATGAATTTTTTCTTCCTTTTTATTTTCATTAGTTGATTTTTTGTTTTATTTCTCAGGATTTTTGATTTATTTCTTGGTATATTTGAAGAGTTCCATGAAAAATACTAATTGATCATTTATCTTCCACTCAGTTTTTGTTTATTACTCTTCATCATCACTATTAGATGAATCTGTTCTTCTCTTTTCATGGGTAAATAAACCAAACTAATTATCTAAATAACAAATTAATGATGAATATTTCTTCCACTTTCTAATAATATTTATCTTCATGATACTATAATGTTTCTTATCTTCTTATCATATTTGTTTTTATGGGATCTTTCATCATCTAATTATGATTTCAATTCTGATTATTCAACCTTATTATTTGAAAACCTCGTTGAAAAGATACTCGTGATATCACAATTGAAGAATTTAGCTAGTTTTTTATTCTATCCCTTCTATGTACCCTTTAGAAACCATTTTGATATAAGGGAAACAATGTGACTGAATTCATCATCATCCTCATCACTATATTAATACTCATATTCTTAAACCTCTTATTATATAACTTTTCCCTTTCTCATGGATTAAAAGTCGATTTCATTTTTTTGATTCGTCTTGAAAGCTCGAATTTTACCTAGATCATAATCGATGAGTATATTGTGTTGTTTATCAAGAGATAATTAATCTCTCTATTCTAGTGATGAATATTTTTAATAAAAATGATCTATAAAATTCCTCATCATTTTTTGACAATGATAGATTAATCCTTCTTATCATCAAATCCTGGAATGTTTTTGACTATATCCTTCACTCTACTAAAAATGTAATCAATACATTCTTCATAATTCATTTTTATTTCCACAAATATACTCCTCTAAATATTTATTTAGGATTACTTCACTTTGAAATTTACTTCATATATGCTTATGAGTTTATCCTAGTTCCCCTAAGCTGTCTGAAGATCCATGACCTCTTTTTAGACATTTTAGGTTAGAGACATAAAAATGGAATTTTTACCCTTTCTATATAACCCCATATTTATCTTATCATCTTTTGTCATGGAATAATCATCAGTAATGGGTGGAAAAAACACCATTTCAATATCTCTTACTTATAGGAAAAGTGATAGGAGATAAGTTAGAATCGTATTTATAGAGACACAACTTTTTCTTACATAACTTTTAAATAATTTTAAAGATAAAAAACATAATAGTTCTAAAAAACCAGGATCCAAAGGTTTAGTGTCGTAGAAAAAATAGGACCATATATAACTTTTACATAAAAAATAAACAATAAATTTAATCCATTGTTCTCTAGCTTCTTATTTGCCCTAGTTTTCTCCTTAGTATAAGTACTCTCATGAGGATATGAATCTAAAGAAGGGGTGAGATAAAATCCTAATAAGAGGATGAATAAGATACATGAAAATGGTAGTGGATAATAATCATCATCATAACATAAGAAAAGGATCATCATAATAATCACGAGAGAAATAATTAGATAAATTCATGGAATGTGGAAATGCATGAAAATGAAATATCATGTCTCAGTGGTTAACCACCACATATAGTTTTGAACTAATCTAGCATCATGTTCATGAATATTTCACTTTATCTCCTGGGATACATAAAATTAACCAATGAATTATAGAACTATATAATTATGGCCACACCCATCACATAATAAATTTTTCAAGTGCTATATAATTCTTGGTGCACCTATCACATCATAACATTTACATTATCATGAATGCCACATAGAATGTATATCAATACTGGACATAAAATAACCCATGGAATGAAATAGATTTAATTCAAAAAATAATTAATTCATGAATAAACTTTAATTTTCCCAAATTAAACAGGTAATAACATACTTGGTGTAAGTATCATCAATCATGAGCAAAGAAGAAACAATCTCATGATAAATGAAAGATGTATTTTTAGAAATAAGAGTTTTTTTAAAATAAATATTTGAATTTTTCATAAAATCGGATTGGAAACATGTATATACCAGAAAATAAAAGGTAATGAAGAAGAAATGGTATTTAAATAAAATTAAAGTAACACGCATACTGAAAATTGAATGAAAGGGGGAAAACCCAAATAAAAAGGGTTGGGTTTGAGAATCCCCTTACCTTATATCAAAATTATTTCTTCACTTTAATATCATGGATAATCAAATTTACTTCATTAGTTATAAAATAAATAACCATTAATAAATAAATTTTATTTGTTATAATTTTAATAATATCATTTATGGTCATTTATATGAGTAATAATGTTTAATTTCATCATTTGGGAGTGTTCATTTTCTTGGTTCTCATGATTGATTTGTTTGTATATCTGTATGGAAGTTCATGTAAAATTGGAGAAGTTATCCAGATTTGAAATTATATGCTTTAATGAAATTATATAATATTAAATTATATTATATGTCATTTGGTTATATAGTATGTCGATTAATCATTAGAAAAATAGTTATTAAAAGTGATTTAATTTATTTGGGGGATTTTACGACCATCACGAACTCATATAATTTTATTCAATATCATGATTACATATTGATTCCAGAACATTATATAACCTATAATTTTTATAATAAAATCATATTTAACCATAATTATTTTTTTATTATTAGTTTTCAAGGTGGTCGTGAAAAATGAAAACACATCGTCCATGATGGCGGTAAATCGACACGCCAAGAATGATATTTCCACTTTTAGAATAAAAGGAAAATGGAAGAGATTACATGATGAATTATTCCTATAACATAAAAAAATTATAGTATATAAAATATAATGGAGTTATCATTCCACTTAGATAAGTAGATATTAGGAGAGGATAAGAAAAGAAATGAAATTGAAAAGAAATTAAAACAAACAGAAAGATGATTTTTCCTCTTGATTTTATTCTCCTTGAGAACCTCCTTAGGGAAAAGGGTTTAGTATTTTGATGAGACTAAGGTATAATGGATTTATAAGAGGGTATTGGGAGGAGTATTAGGAATAATTTGGGCATGGATAAAATTTGGATTGTGTGAGGAGAAGAGGTGGTGAGGGGTGGTATTTATAGGGGAGGAGAGAGGTGTTTTCTCATTATTTTAACCATTAGTTTATTATTTTAGCTCCTGACTATGAATAGTTTAAGGATTATCACAAAATATATTAAAATATGAATTATAATTTTAAATTTTAGGCTTACATAATCCATTCATAATTTGTGATTCAATAATTCATGTATTTAGCTTTTATCGTAAATGATCGTATTTTACAATTCACCAAAATTTCAAGTATTTTAGAAAAATACCAAAAATTCACCCTAACCATTATTTAATATTTATAAATAAAAAATGAACTCCATTTTATAAAAATAATTTTCTATATTTGAGAAATATAATTTTTATTTAAAATTATCATTTACATAGAAAATATTTATTTTTAAAAGATAACTGATTTTATAACACTTTGAAAAATTAATTAAGGCCTCAAAAAAATTATCTTATAATCAAAAGAAAAGACATGTTATTTTATGAATATATTTTTTAAAAAATATATTTTCTTTTAATTATTACATTTTAATTAAACATTTATGTTATATAAAAATAATCACATTTAGTTAATAATTTTTAAAATATTTATTTACATATACCGTGAAATAATTATATAATATTATCATTTATAATGTGTTAAAATTTTATTTATAATTTCATAGAGGAAGTTACTATTATGTTTACTGAATTACTATTCCTAATGGTAATGTTACTATACCAAGGGTTTGGTTACTATTCTATTTGGATAGGTTACATAATTTCTATAAATACCTCTTATTTCATTAAATCCTCATTTATAATAATTTTTATTGTGTTCTCAAAGTGATTTTATATGGTTTATACTATTTGAAATAATTTTAAGAATGAAATTTTCATTAATAAAACTTTTGGGTCATTACATTCTTACCCCAATTGAAAATTTTCCATTGAAATTATGTTTTACATACTATGGTGAAACAAATGAGGGTAATTATCCTTAATAAATTCTTCTAGTTTCTATGTTGACTCTTTATACTTATGGTTATACTATAGCACTTTGACCAGGTGAATAGTCTTGTTGTATAGAAAATTATCTTTACAATCCAAGATTTACACCAGATTCTCCTCGAACGAGAGTCCATTTTCTAATTATACCACATATGGATTCACTACATGTGGGGGATCTACTATATACTTCCCCAATAGGGATACATGGAATACATCATGAACTACAGAAATTGTATGTGGAAGTTCCAGTCGGTAGGCCACAGCTCCGACTTGATCAAGAATCTCGAAAGGGCTGATGTCCATGAACTCAAATTTCATTTCTTCCCAAATCACATGAACCTTTTCCATGGAGATATGTGGAGGAATACCATGTCTCTAGCCTAAAAATCTTGGTCCCATCAATGATTATCTACATATTTATTTTTTCGACATAGGGTTTCCTTGACGTTCTAATAAATGATTTTCACATTTCCACCATTTTTTCAACCATTTTAGGTTATAGTAGCTTATGTCCACCAAATTCATCCCAGCATTCCAGTTTTCAGCATATTTTCCCATAAAGGGCATCATATAGAGCCATTTGGATGATAGAGTGGAAACTGTTGTTGTAAGAGAACACAACCAGAGGTAGTTATTGGCCCCATATTACTTTGAAGTCTAAAGAACATGCCCTCAACATATATTCTAGTGTCCAAATATTCTACTTGGATTCGATATCAGTTTGAGGAAGATAAGTCATGATGAAGTTCAACTCAATTTTTTGAGCATTTTGGATAGTTTTACAAAACATAGAGGCTATTCTTGGATATTTATCAGATAAAATCGATAGTGGAACTTTATGTAGCCCTAAAAATTCTATGATGTATATATTTTCAATTTTATCTAGTAAAAGGTCCAATCAAATTGTGATAATGTGAGCTTTCTTTGTGAGACAATCCACAACAACCCATATAGCATTGTTTCCTCTATATGTATTTGGAAGTCTGGTGACAAAGTCCATAGTGATGTTTTACAATTTCCATGTTGGTATGGGTATTGATAACATCACCCGCTTATAATTTTTTCTTTCATCCTTCACTTTCTTACATACCGTACACTTTTATGTATATTCAGTTATCAACTTCTTCATATTGTCCCACCAATTGTTATATTAAAGATGTCGATACATCCTTGTGCTCCCTAGGTGAATAAATAATATTGAGCTATGTGTATTGTTAATAATCCCCTTCTTTGAATCTAGATTAGATAGTACACATATTCGTGACCCAAATCTTATAATTCTTTCCTACTAGTTTATAAACCCTAAGGATTTCCACTTTCTCATAGTTTCCAACTTCTTCTGAATTTCCACATCTTTTGTTTGACCGTTCATTATTTTATCCATGAGGGATGGTTGAGAAATCATTTGAGTAAGGATTTATGATATTCCTTCCCTCATGATTACTATGTCCATACTTTTAAAATCTAAGATGATTTGATTCTCCTAAATTATCATCAATTAGAATGTTTCAGGATCCTTTCTGCTTAGAGCATCCACTAATTTGTTTGACTTTACAGGATGGTAGTGGACTGAGCATTTGTAACCATTAATGAGATCTAACCATATTCATTGGAACATATTAAGATCATTCTATGTGAATATATATTTGAGGATCTTATGACCAATGTATATTTCACACTTCTCCCTATAGTGATAATGCCGCCTTATTTTCATCATGAAAATCACAACTTCTAACTCCAGATCATGCGTGGGATAGTTTTTCTTATGAATTTTTAACTATCTTGAGGTTTAGGATAAAAACTTATTATTTTTGGATTACTAAATATCCTAATACTTTCTTTAAAGAATATCTATATACCACAAAGGGTTTCCCATTTGTCAAAAGTGTGAGTATTGGCATGGTGATAAGCCTCTTTTTAACTCTTTGAAGCATTCTTCACATTCATTGGTCCAAAAACAATTTCTCCCTTCTGAGTCATCTTATTTAGTGGGTTTTAAAATCATGGGAAGTTCTTCACAAATTTCTGGTAATACCCATCAAGTAGATGGAAACTATAGATCTCTATTACATATTTTGTCTTGGGGCACTCTTTTATTGCCTTTGTCTTATAAGGGTCCATAGATATTCCTTTGTTTGTGATAAAATTCCCAAATAATGATACTTCCTCCATCCATAACTCACATTTAATATAATTTTGATAAATTTTCTCTCTTTTATAGGTTTGTAGAACAATATTTAAATTCTCTTCATGTTCCTAGTTACTCTTAGAGTATATCAAAATATCATTGATAATGACTACCAAAATTTTGTCGAGGTAATCTCTAGAGACTCTATGAATTGAGTACATTAATATTTCTGGAGAATTTTTGAGTCTGAAGGAATCATTATGAACTCATAGTGTCTATAACTTGTTCGAAAGGTAGTCATGGGAATATCTTCCTTCCTCACCTTTAATTGGTGACATCCTGACCAAAGGTCCACCTTAGAGAAAAAATTGGCCCCACAGAGTTGATCGAACAAGTTATCTATCTTTGTAAGGGGATAATTTTTCATTATCATGATTTTGTTGAGTTGATGATAATAAATGAAGAGGCGCATTGATCAATATGTCTTCTTAATGAAGAGGACCAACACACCCAATGGTGAAGCACACAGGCATATAAAACCCTTGTCCAGATTCTCTTACAACTACTTCATCAATTCATAAAACTCAATGGTGGCAATTATATAATGTTTCTTTGATATAGTTAGAGATCCAGGAGTAAGTTCAATTAATAAGTCAACCTCTCTGTCAGGGGGAAGTCCATGAAATTCTTTAGGGAACACATTAGTGTACTCCGTCACAATGGGCATATATTCGAGAAAGATTCTATCCCTTTTCTCAATCATTTGATCTAGATATATTGCTCATAACAAAATAATATTCACACTTGAGAGGATTTATACAAAGAAGATTCACCCACCACCTCACACTTGTATTGAATTGGAGGATGATTCAGGATGTGAAGAGTGATATCCCTTTCCAGATGTTATCTTTTTATAAAGATAGACAATCCATGAAACAAATTTATTCAAACTCCACCAAAGTAAGTAAGAAAAGATTTTATAGGAGTTTCAATCCATAAACATTAACCATGAAGGATTTATATACTTTTTATGTAATAATTTTCCAATTTTCTATTCTCATAGATAAATAAACCTCTATATTTTGAGGGGGTGTTTGAGTAGTTATACTAAACTTGTAAGATATGAAGGAATGCATCGAACTAGAATCAAATATTATATTACCTATTCATGAAATAATAACCATCATACCTATTACCACATCATTTTTGGGAACCACATTATTAGTAGTGATTCCATAGGCCTTCCATTTATCCATTAGCTTTGGTGATTGATGATGATGATTATCCTCGAGGAATTTAGGTTTAGTATAATAGCTTGGATAGTTCTCTTCCTCCCTACAATTGAATCATTGAACCATTGGTGGTGTACTCCTTTTCTCCATCACATCAGCCATATTTTTTACATCTCTTTGACATTAATGAGCTTGGTGGGCTTATCTCCCACAATTATAGAAATTACCCGTATGTTTTAGGTAGTTCTCATGATGGTTATTACCTCAATTTGAGATGTGATTGGTTGATTTTTCTTTTCACCATTATCATTAGATCCCATAGCATGAGACTCCATCTTTATTTTCTTATATCCCTACCCATGGGACCATTATCCAAACTGCATATCCAATTTTTGAGCACATTCAACAAGTTCTTTAAAACTCCCAAAGTCTTAGATTTCAATAACCTTTTGATGGTGTGGTTTTATAGCACTAAATAATCTATCTATTTTTATGTCATTGTTGATAGAAAACCTGAAGTATTACTTGAAATACATATGAAATTTTCTTTGATGGTTGTGAACGATTCTCCTTCATTTTTCTTCATCTCTATGAATTATCTCTCCATATTTTTACAAATCTTCTGAGGGAAATAGTTATAACGAAACATAATCTTCATGTCTTACCACTCCACCTCTTGAATTTATTCCTTCCACTCAGTGTTTTTAATCAATAAACACTATTGATCAGCTTATCCATTTAGATAATAAATGTCCAGGGCCACCTTATCCATCTCAAAATAGAGAAGAATAGAAAATATCATCTCCATCAATTTGACCCACTATTTTTCCACTAGTGGATCGAATGATCCACTAAATGTCGGTGGTCATTACTGCATAAAAGTCCTGATAGCCAGTTTCTCCCTCTTAGGTGAAGGAGGATGTGCCACATCATTTAGGTTATTTTTTATAACCCAAGACAGTTGGGTAAGCATCACTATGAAATTTTCAACTCCACCTCTTAAAGCATTGGTGATGTCATTTGAGAAATAACTAAATTGTCCCTCACATAGGTTATTGGCTTCATTTCTTCTAGTTCCCACCATTTTCTAAACTAGAAATCTTTTGAACAAAAAATAAGACAACACGTCCTGAATAAATTATTTATTTCATTGTGAAATTAACTCTAAATCCATATATTATGGGATACCTAATAATGATTCTTGGGTGCTTAGTTATACTTAGTCTCATACTAAGGGTTTTTACTAAGGATCCCTAATCCTAATTCCCAAATTAACTAAACAATGTTGTGATACAAACTATAATAACCATAATTTTTCATACATAACTATTACATTATTTTAAATAAAAACATCATAATAGTGCTAAAAAATAATGATCCAAAGGTCTAGTGTCTTCGAAAAATTAGGACCATATATAATTTTTTCATAATAAAACATAAACATTTTTTAATTTATTCTTCTCTAGTTTCTTATTAGACAGTATTTTCTCTTTAGTACAAGTATTATCCTGAGGATATACATCAAAATAAGTGGTGAGATAAAGGCCCAGTAAGATCATGGATAAGAGACATGAAACATGGGTGGGGATCATAATAATCATCATAACATATGAAAAGTATCATTATTAAAATCATTAGGGAAAGTATTAGATAAAGTCATGGAATGTGTCAATGCATAAAAATTAAATATCATGTCTTTTTGGTTAACCACTGCACATAGTTGTGACCAAATCTAGCATAATATTCATGAATATTTCACATTATATAATGTGATACAACACGTTACCTATTGAATTAGAGCACTATATAATTCTGTCTTCACCCATAACATCATAACATATTCATGCACCATATAATTCTAGGTGCACATATCACATCATAACATTTAAATTCTCATGGATGCCACATATAACACATATCAATCATGGATATAAAATAACCCACAGAATGAAATTTGTATCATTTCACAAATCATACATTCATGAATAAAATTTTGGGTTCACAAATTATTGATGTAATAACATAATTGAAATAATAATCATCAATATTTAGTGAAGAAGAAACAATCTCATGAGAAGCGAAAGATGTATTTTTGGAAACAAGAGTTATTTTGAAAAAATCATTTTATTTTTTATAAAACCATATCGGAAACATGTATATCCTAGAAAATAAAATGTATGTAAAAATAAATTATATTTATGTAAATTGAATTGAACATCCATACTAAAAATTGAGTGAAAGAGGGAAAACCCAAAGAAAAATGGATGGGTTCGATAATCCCCTTACCTTATTTCTGAATCCTTTATTAACATTAATATCCTAAATAATCAAATTAAATAATTTAATTATAAAATCTATAAACTATCATAAAATAATTTCATTCATTATAGTTTTATTTAGTTCATTTAATGGATTTTATATGAGTTAAAATGTTTAATTTCATCATTCAAGAGTGGTCATTTTCTTGGTTTCATGATTGGTTTGCTGGTATATGAGTATGAAAGTTAATGTAAAATTAGAATAGTTATCCAAAATTGAAATTATATGTTATTAATGGACTTAAATAATATTAAATGGTTATATATATAATTTTTTATATGTTATGTAGATGAATCATTAGATAATAGTTAATGAAAATGATTTAATTTTTTGGTGGATTTTACGACCATCATGAACTCATATCCTTTTATTTTTTATCTTGTTTATATATTTCTTATAGAACATTAAATAAATTATAATATGTAAAATATAATATTATTTAACCATAAATATGGTTTTATGACCATTTTCTAAGGTGGTAGTGACAAATGAAAATGCATTTTCCATGGTGGCAGTAAATCGACACACCACATACGATATTTTCATTTTTAGAATAAAATGTAAAGGGAAGAGATTAGAAGATGAATTATTCCATTAATATAATAAAATTAAATTATAAAAAATATAATATATTTATAATTCCAATTGTATAAGTGGAGGAGAGGATAGTATAATAATTGAAATGAAATTGAAAACAAATTAATAGAAAAATAAAGAGGATTTTACATATTGATTTTCTCCACCTTGAGAACCACCTTAGAAAAAAGGATTTGGTCTTTTTATGAGGACAAGGGATATTGGAAATGGGGTAGGGGGTTGGGAAGAATATTTGGTAGTATTTGGACAATGATCAAATCTTGTAAGGTATGAGGATAAGAGGAGGTGAGGGGTGATAATTATAGGGGAGGAGAGGGGTGTTTTCTTATTATTTTATTCATTATTTTTTTATTTTGTCTCAAGACTATGAATAGTTTGAGAATTATCAAAATATATATTAAAATAATGAATTATTGTTTGATATTTTATGCTTACATAATCCATACATCATTTATGACTCAATAATTCATGCATTTAGCTTTTACCATAAATTATTGTATTTTACTTTTCACCAAAATTTCAAGTATTTTAAAAAAATACTAAAACATTTCCCTAAAATTTTTACCAAGTTTATATTTAAAAAATAAACTCTATTTTATGAAAATATATTTCTAAGTAGGATAAAATTATTTTTTAATTAAAATTTTCATTTACTTGGAAAATTTTAATTTTAAAATTATAAGTAATTTTATGACACTTTGAAAAATTAATAAGGGTTTCATAAAATTATGATATAATCATAATACAAAAAAAGTTTATTTTATGAAATTAATTTTTTACGTAATTATAAAATTTTAAAAAATTATTTATGTTTTATAAAAACACCAACACATAATTAATAATTTTAAAAATATTTATTTACTTATTCCATGATATAATTATATCATATTATCATTTATAAAGTTACTAAATTTTATTTATACTTTCATAGATTTTCTTACAATTCTATTGTCCAAATTACTATTTCTAATGGTGATTTTACTATTCCAAGTGTCAGATTACTATTCTATCAGAATGGGTTCCTTAATTTCTAGAAATACTTCTTATTTCATCCATTCTTAATTTATAACGTTTTTATTGTTTTCTCAAATTGATTTTATATATATTATACGATATAAAATAATCATAAGAAGGGAATTTCCATTAATAAAAAATTTGGGTCCTTTCACTATTATTCTAAATGTGATAAATATTCCTATAATTTTTTAAAAAAAACATTACTATTTTTGCATGTAAATGAACAGGAAAAGTGGTGTTTTTCTGGAAAATAAATATTATTTCCTAAAAAACTATTAGATTGTTATGATATCACATGGTTCTATTAGAAAAGAGCGTTTATTTTTTAATCTATAAGTATACTTGGGCTAACCCTGTGTGGAAAACAATAGAGATGTGACTATGGTTTTCAATGCTATCTATAAACAACCATGAATGTGAAATCAAGCTCAGAAACATCCAATTCTCATTTCATGGGTTTTTGTTAATAGGAATTACTAAATAAATTGTTTAATCATACACATACTTCAATAAAACCATCAGAAAGTTCAAGTGAAAAAGAAAAATCTCCCACGTCTTTCTTATTTTTTCATCAACCAAGACCCCCCCTTAATTGATACGATAATACAGTTAAGAATAAGGTATGAATGTTTGATTGGAATAACTTTACCTTTATTTTTGAATTTATCTGATGTATTTCATATTCATTCTCAAGGTTTATCCCCCACGAGGGATGCAAACTTTTATTCCATTTCATGGAAGATAGTAGACTCCATGAAGTATAATGTAATCCTTATGTCCCGAAGCGAAATCCTCAAAAATCTATTTTAATTCCATTTAATGATAGTTTTAAAACATATAAAATAATAGGGAATACAGAGGGACCTCTTGGTTCCTTAGAAACAACTTTAATATTGAAATATTCATATCAATCCAGAACATTCTTTTCTACTAAATGTCACCATTAGAAAATTTATTTTGGATCTTTCTTTTTATTTGTGCTCATCTATTTGACTATATTATTTTTTCCCATGAACTTATTCTTTGTGTGAAATACCTTTTCCTTCTCAGTCCTCTAATTCTTCATGTTTTCAATTGTTTACAACTTCTTATCAACTTCTATATGATTTTTTATACCACTTGATTTCCTTTATATTTAGAAAGTCTCTCAGCTTTATCCAATTGTTTATCAAGTTTTAAATTTTGTGACAAAACAACTAGGCACTCTTTCTTGACATTATTTGTCTTCTCAAAATATTTACATTAATTGTCATTGGTTTTATTTTGAAACCTCTCATATTTAATAGTATAGAAAACTTTTCATTCCAACCTTTTCATACATTCATTAACCTAGTGACCTTGAAAACAATATACACAACAAAATTATTTTAGAATATGATTTTTTATGCTGATAGTTGTGGTGTAGATCTGTTCATAGGTTGTTTTATAAAATATTTGTTCCTTTTATTCTCATTGAAACACCCCTTTATTCTTTCCTAATTCCTAGTAATGACATGTTGAATGAGAAATATTCGGATTTGTGACCATACATACCACAATACCAACAAAATCGTGGAACCTTTATTCTCCCAGATTGGTTCTTGATAAATCAATAGATTTTAGATGTTTTTCCATTGATATCAATATATTTATTGAAATATTATTTGGAAATATTTAACTCATGTTGAACTATGAAACATATGGATTGTATCTAAAAAAATCTACTTCTCTAATAGAAAAATAATCATTAAGATCAAATATAATCTTATCTTGTTCAATAATTTCTTATTTGTGAATCTTTATCTCAGTGAAAAAAGATATTTATTTCTTGATTATATCCTTTTTTTTCTTCATCAATATGAATTTTTCTTCATTATTCCATTCTATATTTAATTTATTGCCTTATTTATCAAGGTTATCCATTTCTTTCTTAAGATATTTGATCAGTTTAATATCTAATTTTAATTTTTCTTTTAGCATCCAATCAATTTCTATTTTTCCTCTTCATCATCATAATACTTGATGAATTAGTTTTTCCCTTTTCATGGGAAAATAAAACAACTTCAAAATTTATAAAAAAAACAATGATAAATAATTCTTTTGATTTCATAGAATAATTATCTTATTGCTGGTATTATGTTTCTTCTTCTTATTATCTCATTTGTTTTTATAGGATATTTCATCATCTGATTCATATTCTGATTCTCATTCTTAAACATTCTTCTTTGGAAATTTCCAAGAAATTTGTTTTGTTCTTCTGTAATTGAAGAATTTATGTGTTTTATTATTACTTCCCTCCCATATCTCTTTCTCGATATCTTTTGATATATTTGAAAATACTATTGAATTTATCATCATCCCCATCACAATCAAAATATTAAGATTCTTCAGCCTCTTCTTCTATGACTTTTCCCTTTATCATGGATTCAAATGGAATTTCAATTTTTTATTTATTATTTAAATATGTAACTTTAATAATATTATAATCTATTATAATGTTGTGTAGTTCATCAAGAGATAAGTCATATATTTATTCTAGGGATGAAACTCATGAATCAAAATTATTTGGAAATATTTTCCTCAATTTTTTTAAATTGACAGAGTCATCTATATTATCACCAAATACTTGAATGTTTCTTCTATTTAATTCACTATGGTTAAATATTACTCAATATTTTATTAATCATTTATTTTAATGTCCTCAATCTTACTCTTACAAAATTATAGCTTGGATTCCTTGACTTTGACACATCCTTCATAGCTACTTCTGAGTTTATCTAAAATCTTCTTAGTAGTCTGGAGACCCACGACCTTTGTATAGACCTTTTTGTTAGAGACATCAAAATGAAATTTTGAGCCTTTATAAATAACTTCATATTTATCTTATCACCTTATGTCATAGAAGAATCATCATCAACAGAAGGAAAGCCCATTATTTCAACTTCTCTCACTTCCAGGCCAAGTAATAGAAAATATGATAGAATATTATTAATCCAAATGTGGTTTTTCTTCCCATAAAATGTTGGAATAACTTATATTTTGAACCATGAAAATTCCCAGGAAAAGTGGGTATTTTTATAAAAAACTATTGAGAGAGAGATGATATCACATGGTTCTCTTAATAAAGATCCCCTAGTTAATAAACTCTAAGTCTACATGGGATAACCTAGTGTAGAAAAAATATATATATGAATAATGTTTTCAATGGTGTGTAAAAATAACCATGAATGTGAAAAAAATGCTTAGAAAATTCATATTCTCATTTAAGGGGTTGTGTGTAATTAGATTTGTTAAAACTAATCATGATACCGCCCATACTTCAGCAAACCCATAAAAAAGTCCAAGTAAAAAAGATAAATCTCCAACTCTATCTTATTTTTTCATCAACCAAGAACCCCCCCCTAAAGTGATAAGATAATTAAAAGTGTGATTGTAAAGCCTTTACCCTTGATTTTTAATTTATCCCAAGGTTTTAATATTCATTCTCATAGTTGACCCACACTGAGGGATGAACAATTTTCTTCTATTTCATGGAAGTTAGTAGACTCCATGAATTACAATATTATCATGCTATCCAGAAGTGACAACCTCAAACATCTCCTTCATCTCCCTAATGTTTTATTTTAAAAACACATAAAATAATAGGTAATAATGTGGTAACTCTTGGTTTAAAAAAAACAATCTGATTGAGAGATTCCTCTCATTATAGAATATTATCTTATACCAATATCAGTATGATAAAATTTATTTGGACTCTAATTTTTTGATTTTAGCCTCATCTGTTTGACCAAATTCATTCTTCCCTTGAACTTATTCTTTATGTAAAATATCGTTTTCCATCTAAGTTTTCTAAATCATCAATTTTTCAATTTTGGATAACTTCTCATCAACTTCCAACTCATTTTATAAGACAACTTGTTTTCCTTTATATCTTTCAAGTAACTCAAATTCCTCCAATTGTTTATCCAATTTCAAAAAATGTGGATAAATAACTATATATTATTTATATAAATTATCTATATTATCAAAATAATTACATGAATTTCCATTACTTTTATTTTTGAACCCCGACCCCTTTAAAACATATAAATATTATCCTTCCAACCTTGTCATGCATAACTCAGCCTTGTGCACTTCCAAACTGTATCTACCACAAACCTATTCCCAAATATGAAATTTTTTTGTGTATATAACTGTGGTTTAGATCTAATAGATGGTTTTATAATATATGATCTTATCCTCAGATATTCATTTGAAATCCCCCCAGATTCATTCCTCATTAATGGTAATGGAATTTTAAACCAGTAAATGTAGGCTTTGTGACCATTCTTACAACAACACCAACAAAATCCTTGAAACTTTATTATCCAATATTTGTTCTATATGAATCTAAATATGTGTTTTTGTTCCCTTTTATTTGGGTGTTGTGTCCTTATTGATTTTTTTCTCTTCCCCATAAGTTGAATATTTCCACTCATTATTCTTTCCCCTCATATCTTTAGCTTTAGAAATCACACCTAGACTATTAGAAGTATCATATCCATCAAAATGATTATGTATACGTTTTTTATTTTTTCTATGCATCTTCAAAAGTTTCTACCTTGATATAAATATATTTATTGAAATGTTCTCTTGATATATTAAACTCATATTGAAATATAAAAAATATATCTTGTGTCTCAAACATCTCTTCTTCTCTATAATAAAACTTCTCTTCAAGATAACATATCATCTTATATTTTTCAGAAATTTATAATTTTTATATCATCATATCACTGACTAAAGATACTTATTTCTTGATCAGATATTTATCTTCTGTATAAAAAAAAGGTTTCTTACTTATTCATTTTAGTAGTTATTTTATAATTTTTTTATCAAGATTCTTCATTTATTTATTGAGATATTTGATCTATTCAATGAAGAATTATAATTTTTCTTTCAATATACACTCAAGTTATATTCTTTACTATCCATCATCACATCTACTTGATGAATCAATTATTCTATTTACATTGGAAAATAAACCAAATTCATCATATAATGAAAAACATAATCAATAACACTTATCAAAATTTCTCATAAGACTTATTTTTTTTAGTTTTATTAATTTTATAATCCTATTGTGTTTATAACATCTTTAATCATCTAATTCTGATTCAGATTTTGTTTCTTTAAACATATTCTTTATAAAATTAGTGCAAAAAATGACTAGTTCTACCATATTTTAAGAATTTTGGTGGTTTATTTTTATTGAACATCCATTTTCCCTTCTTGAACCCTTTTTATATAAGTGAAACAATGCAATTAAATTCATCATCATCATTATCATTTCCCAAATATTCAGATTCTTTAGCCTCTTCTTTTATGAATTTTCCCATTTTTCTTGAATTCAAAGGCCATTTCAATTTTTATTTATTTTTGAATACTATAACTTTTCTCATCACATATGTTATGGGAATACTTTCTAGTTCATCAACTGATAATCCATCTCTTTCTTTCAGGGATGAAACTTTTTAATCAAAATGATCTAGAAAATTCATCATAATTTTTTGAAAATTATAGAGTCATACAATATCTCATGAAATCATTGAATTTATATTAATATATCATTAAATATATTTAAATAGTCATCAATAATTTATTCATCATTTATTTCAATGTCCTCAATCTTACTCCTTAAAACATATAGTCTAGATTCCTTGAATTTTAAATTTCTTTCATGGTTGCTTCTCAGTTTATCCCAAATCTCCTTAGTAGTCTGGAGACCCATGACCTTTGTAGAGAACTATATTTTAGAGACACAAAGTTGGAATTTTGATCCTTTACTTATAACTCCACATTTCTATTATCAACTTTTTTCAGGGAAGCATCATTATTAATGGGTTGAAAATCCACTGTTGCAGCATCTCTCACTTTTAGTTTGAGTGATAGGATATAGGATATCATCATCTTCTAATAATATATGATAATTATTCCCATTAAATGTTCGAACACCTCATATATTGGAAGAATTAATATACATCATTCTTCAAAATTATTCTATAAAATTTTGAGGGAACCAAGTGCTTTGATACAACTTATAGTGCCCCATGTCATATTGACCTCAGATATGGGAGGAGTGAATCAATGGGTTATTTATATATTAGGAATTATATTTCTTTTCAATTCAAAATCATGAACATGTTATGTTTCTTGATCCACTCAATATTATATCTCAATCTAACCATATTTGAAGTTGTAATAATATATTTAGAGAGAGTAGCACAATGTATTTACAAGGTTTATAAAAATCATAGTCCTTTATGCAACTAATTATTCCCCCCGGTTATATATTCTTCAATATGAAACAAGTGAATAATATTGATTTGGTTAAAACTAATAGAATCAATTTTTTTGGCTCCAACTTCATCTAAATCAAATAGAGAGACTCCTTCTACTCTTTGATCCAACCATAAGACTTCAAATAGTCCCAAAACCAACCGGAAGGCTTAAACTTTCTTCAAAGTCTTGATCTGCTGAAGGATGATTATTTTATCTTCCTCCATGATCTTTTTTGATCATACATTCTTGTGTACCTATTAAAGTACATTCAACAACCCCTGGATGGGTCTGTTGGTCTTTCTCAGTAATTATAATCCCTTATAACTGATCATTTTCCTAAGTGAAACAAATACTCAAGATTGAATTCTCCCTTCTAACTGAAGTCCTGAACTCACATAGTTGAGTGAAAGAGGTTTACATAATATTATGTATTATTTTATGAAATAATATTCTTTTCAAAATCTCAAACTTATTCTTCTTGAATTATGAACTCAATTCATTCAAACTTCATACATGGATAACATGGAATTTGAAAACATTATTTTAATTATTTTCTCACATGAATGTTCATTTATATGTGCATTCAAGTGCAAGCATTGTATTATCTGTTTCTTCAGACACACTTAGTATGAATAAAAAATTCCCACAATTTAGTTTAGATTCAATGTATGTGTTTCATGCATGTGCACAAGAATAGTACACATTTAAAAAACTATTTCACAAGTGTTCCTCAAACAAAATTCCTCATCGTGTAAGTGCTTCTCATTTAGAATTGATTGTGTGTGGAATTATTATACTTCTTATAAAATAGGGATGGGTGTAATATTTTTATGTGCACATGATATTATTTGTGATAAAGGTTGTATACAACCAATTTGGGAAAGTTGTAAATATCCCACTATTGTAATGTGTATAAGTTTTATTATCTCAACTTCCTTCATATATGTATAAATCGGTGCGGGATCTCAGTGATTTGTGAAAACCAGGAGATATATGTGCTGAGTATCACACTACATTGTTTGGATTCATAGAAAGAGTTCTTTGTGGGACTCTTGAGTGCATGGATGACATATCAAGAGGTCTACAAGACATTCCCTTATCCACAAAAGGTATAAATCCTCATGAAACTCTTCCTCAAGAAAGAATGTTTCATGGTGCTATTTTTCACGGAGAAATGAGATCTCTCCAAAAATTTGCAATAACCCTTCTTGGACTCAGTTTCTCTTTATTTATATATGGGTATCACAGTTCCTCTTACTTATTAGATCATATTTTTAATCCTCATCCAATACTCCATCAAATATCTGATAAATCTAACATCAATGGTATTACCAGGTCATTTAAGGTATCATAGACGTATACAAAAAATCATGATTTTTATATTATTTAAGTCCATAATATCCCTTGTAGTGGTCAAGTGAACATGATGAGGATCACATGATCCTTATTTATCATATCTCAAACTCATCTATGTGACCGATTGTTTGAGAAGACTCTTTTAAATGTGTTTTCAGTTTAGTTGAGGCTAGTTTTTTTATTTATTACATGCATGTAATATATAATTTCATGCAAAAAGATTAAATGAATCTTTGAATCCATATCTTTGTTTTAGATCAATCGTGGTATCCATGGGTTGATCATTGAAGGTGTTTCATTGAAATATGTCATACTAAATATTCTCAAGGAAGCTAGATGTGGAAGATGATTGAAGTGATCGATCAGATATCACAGATCTACCTGATCAAACGATGCATATTCTGTCCAATTTTTAAAAGACAGATGAATAGTACATGGCACGTGCTTTTCTTACATTGGTTTGAGAATATTTATTCACTCTGTATTATTACTCAATGAATGAATGCAACTCCCTGATCATGATACTATGGATTAGCACCAGCCACACACACAAACAATGCACTAGGTTTCAGCTGGCCTGGCCATTTGGCCTACCTATGTTCTTATCGAGGCTTATACATAGAATTGATTTGACTTTGACCACATATTTCCTCTTTTGAGACAGCCTTGGATAGAATCCCATGGGCGTGGTTGACCCCTACGGGTCTCCACAATAGCCTTAACCAGTCTTGGCTAAGTCTAGTCCTTAGGTTGGATTTTTTTGTACACCAATTATAAAAATACATAGAAAAATATAAGTATCATTAAATAGAAAATCTTTTTCAAATTTTAAATTCCAATATTACTCAAATAAAATTTTTTAAAGAATACCCCTTTTTTCATGGCATATTATTCTAAACTCTTTTTTATGTAAATAAATATGTTCATGGTCTAAGCATGACATACAATGTCATTATGTGAATAAATAATAATTCACTAGAAATCATAACTTTCCATCATCAACATACCAAACACATAGTGTCGTATCATTAATAAAAAATTAAACACTAGGGCCAAAAAAATGGTGTGATTATTGGGCCCAATGTTGAAGTTGTTGTTAATGATATGTCAGTATCTATTTATTAATCTGATGATGAGAAGTGGTGATGCCTCGAGAATTGTTATGGATTCATATAATTTAATTGGATGTCATGCTTGAAAAATGTCCCTTTTTTATTATTACTATTGATTGTTCCATTCTTAAATTTATTAAAAACATTTTCTATGTAGTTTTCCCGTTGGATATAAAAAGGGTAGACCACGAAAATATTTATTTTCATGAAAAAGAGTTTATAAAGAGTTTCAATTCGAATGAAAGAGGTATTTTTCATTAATTTTATTTGAGTAGGATTGAAATTTAAAATTGAGGAAGTATTTTGTAATATATTTAATTATAGTTATATTTTTCTGAGTTTTCTGATCGATCTCTTCAATCATATCCCACCTCCAGCCTCCTTAAGAAGATCCAGTACACCAGATGTCAATGTAGTGAATTAAATAATCTACCAGAGTATACCATGATTGATATGAGACCATGATTGTGAGTCAAAGAGGCCATGAATCATCATTCATGCAACTATGTCCTTCTTGCGTGTGACAAATTGAAGAGTTATCATCAAATGAACTATAAATATAGTTTCAGGAGGCAACTTGAAAAACTGATCATAATTGATGAGTTTTATCATGGATAAATGAGGTTCATGTGATCCTCATATCATTCATGTGATCACCCTAGAGGAGATTATGGACTCATTTAATCTAAACACCATGATTTTCTCCGTACATTTGAGGTACCTTGAATGGATTAGATATGCTATTAATGAAATATTTATCCAAGGTCTAAAAGAGTCTTGGACATGAATTAAAAATAGGATCTAGGCTTTTTGAGTCACTATTCTACCCATTTATAAATAAAGAGAAGCCAAATTCGAGAAGGGTTGCTGAAAATATTGTGATAGCTCTCACTTCTCCTTGAAACAAAGCACTATTGAAAATTATTTTTCTATGAAGAGTTACGTGAGGCTTTATGCCTATGAGAAGAAGAAAATATCCTATGACCCTATGGACATGTTATCCAGACACTCAAGAGTTCCATAAAGAACATGTTCCATGAATCTATACGAGGATACATAATAATCTATTTTTATATCTCTTAGCTTTCATTAAGCACTTTGAAATCCCACCTATTGATACTTGTGAGATGGATGTTGAGATAAGAAAACATGTATATAGTAAAATAGTAGTTTCTTTACTATTTTTGTAAAGTGGTGTGAGAAAACCATGATCACAAATAATAATTTTTTTTCATTTAAATATTACACTCATTTGGTTTGTGCAAGAAGAATAATAATCTAAATCCATTTGGGTCTGTATGAGAAGAACTTTCATGATGAAGAAATGTGTTGAAAGAGCACTTGTGTGAAGGTTCTTTGAAAGTGTACAATGTATGTTTGCATTCATGACACACATACATTGAATCTAAACAAAATAAGTAGTGGATAGTGTGTGTGCATACTATGTGTGTGTAGTGAAACAAAGAAGATAATTCATGAACTTTAATTCATATTTAAATGAACATACATGTAAGAATATATGTGAGACAATATTTTTGGATTCTATGCAATCCATGCATGCCGTCTAAATTAATTGAGTTTATAATTCATTAAAAATAATTTTTAGATTGTGAAAATATTATTCTTGTGTTGAATAGTACATAATATCGTGTGCACCATTTTCACACAACTAAGTGAGGCCAGGAATTCAGTTAGAAGGGATCAATTATGTCTGATAATTTGTTTCACTAAACAAAATTATTAGTTATAGGTTATCTTAATTATTGAGAAATTCTAGCATACTCGTCCAGTTATTGTTGAAGGTAATTGAATCTGTACATTATGAATTTTGATTCTAAAATCTTATAAAGTGAGATCATAGAATCATCCATTAGTGGATGAATCCATTTAATATGGGTGGAGGTTTTGAGTTTTTGATCGGAGTAGGTGAATTCTTATGGTAAACCCAGGTGTAGAAAGAGTCAATCCGTTGGAGCCGAAGAAAGAATTCATTGGATTGAAAAAAAGTTGATTCTCTCTATTTGATTCAGTGAAATTGTATTCAATTTTTTATAGTGATAAACATGTTATTGGGGTGAATAACGAGTTGTACAAATAAGTAGGATTTCTACCTAACCTTATAATGAATGTGTGATGATCTCTCTATCCATTATTATAACTTCACATAAGGTGATATTGGGAGAAAATATTTAGTGGATTTAGAACCTCAACAATTTCAAAAGGTTCAATTTAAATAAAAATAAATTAAATAAATATAATGAACCCACTGATTCACCCCTACCTTCTTAGTGGTCAACCCGTCTTGGGGAACTACAAGTGTAAGACTCCATATAATTTAAGGTATAAAAATGTTATTCCATTTAATGAAATTCAGTTGAATTTATGAAGTAGAATATATCATTGTTGTCTAACAGTGACAAACTCAATCATCTCTTTCAATTCCCTGCTTGTTAGCTTAAAAAACAGAAAATTATATGGAAGAATTAAGATTTTTTGTTCCTTAATGTGAAAAACATTGGGATGGTTTTCTCAACCATGATTCTCCACATTCTCTTGTCTTCATGCTTCCACATATGATTTATTCCTTGGTAACATGGATCTTATCACTACTACCACTTCATTGTGTGAGATACTTCTTCTATCATTAGATATCAAATCCTATGCATCTCTTGATGTAAGATTCAATCTTTTCACAGATTCTTCTTGTGTTTGAAATGTGGTTAAAAATTATCCTCAGGGTTTCTAGATTTATTAAATCTCTCACAAAAATATTATTTAATATAATAGTTTTCCTTTGTTAACAACCTATCATGAAATTCATCTTCTTCATGTGGAATCTTCATTTTTTTACTTTATCACCAGAATTTGATTACTGTTATTTTAACTTTCTATATTTCTCTAAATCAGCTAGAATAATCAGTAGAATTTATTTGGTAATTTTGACCACTTATTTAGAGTTTCCACATGGAATTACATGAGTGATTTTATTTATATATTTCTTCTGAGATGTATCACTCCAATTTATCTCCTTTGAAACTTCTTATGATTAATTTTATTCGCAATATTTTTTATATTTCAACTAAAGGATGACTCGTAACCTTACTTTTTCCATGTATTTCTATTGTGTGATGTAGTTATTCCCTTTTCTTCCACTTTTATCACCCTAAAAGTAGGACTTATGTTATGTTTACAAAATAACATATTATAAAAAAATTCAAAAGGCTTGTTACTAAACTTATTGAAACACGAACAATAGTTTGCGATCCTTCTATTTTTCTTTTGAGGTTCATTCTCTTTAGATTTCAAAGATTGTGAACCTTGCTGCTTTTGGGTTGAACCATCACTCATTGGAACAATTCTTTGGCTACAAATATTTATGATTATTATTACAATAACCCTTTATGTGGTTCATTTAACAACATTTTCACCATTCATACTTTCCTAGAGTTTGGTTTTAAACCTGTACCATCACTTGAAACATCATTAGTACGTAATTTTTTTTATAGTTTATGGGATACCTTATTCTTTTAGTATGAATACATTTGATTAGATAATGATATCATATTCTTCTTAGAGTTATGATCTTCAAACAACACTTGTGTAGAAACATCACTTGTTCCATCTATTTGGTAAGTTCTATATTAGGGTATTATTGACTCTTCAGTCTCACATCTAGCTCTAGACACTTCTATGTTAAAGAGTTCTTCTCATCCTCAACTGATATCAGCTTAGTTTCCCAAACCTCCTTCATCTTCTTCATTTGATACTTTTCTATTGTTTGTTTATTTTTGTAAATAATTGTATATTTTATTTAACCTGTTAGGTGTATCCTCTTGTTGATCAATTTTGAAAATCATATAAAACTTGTGTAATTTATAAAATGAATGGAAATATTCCAAAAATAAAATCTCAAAGAATTATTTATCACAAATACATACTTGAAGTTCTTCAATATCTCCATAATATCTTTCATTTTTATGATAAAATTTTTATTTATTTGATTTTACATGTTTTGAGAGATTGTTAGATATGAAAACCTTTTTAACTAATGCCTATTCCATGGAAATAAATTCTTCATCCAACACTAATTTTTCATTCTGAATAGAATTGAAACCTCTAAAATACTATTTAAAACATATTTGGAGAGTTTCTTCCTTGGGTAGCTAAATTCAAAAAGTTGATCACTAAGTGATACATCATCATAATAACTTGAACAAGCTTCTTCAGAAAAATATTAATCAAAAGAATAATTACAAACTTTTTTCCTTCAGTTGTTAGTGTCTTTGGATTCGCTATAATATTCTTATTCAAATCCCTTTCTCATCTTCCCTTCATATTATTTTGAGTATTGTAAGAAATCTCCATATAAGGTATCTTAATAAGCTCCTGAAATATTCACATCATAAATAATTAGGTGGATCTTTATAGGTAACTTCCCTATGATACAACTTATAGAGACTGAGGCCGGATTGGGTTCCACTAAGAGAGGGGGAGAATTATCAGTACATTTGTTTTATGAATTCTTTTACTTATTAATTCAACCTATTGAACTTGTTAAGGTAATTTATCTACTTAGTAAAACCTCTCAACCTCACCTCTAGTGTTGTAGTAAAATAACAGAGGGAAACACATAATATTTACAAGGTTTGGAAATTAAGTCCAACTCCTTTCCCAATTGGTTAGACACTCCATCATGGATTCTATTCACTATATCCCCAGGTGAATAATGTTTCTTTTAACTCCAAATGATATAATTTTGATTTGGCTTCGATCGAGAGACTTTTTTTGATTTTTTCTTCCACTAAAATAATTTTTTCTCCAAATACAATTGAGAAATTCTTTATACTACAAGATTTAACAAAAATACTTAAACTTCTCTCAACACCAATTAGAATGCTTTAACTTTTTTTGAAGGATTTTATCCAATGTAGGTTGACCTGTGATCTTCCTCTAAAATCATGTAGGATCTGAATTGCTTGTAACACCCTGAGAATTTATGAGATAGATTATTTTTAATTACTTCTATGTCTTATGATGTACACTACACCAATATTATCTTGCTCTATATAAAACACTATATTTTCTTGTAGTATACACAATACAATTCTTGGCTTGTGTTACACACAATTTCATGTTTTTTTGATAGAATTTATTTTACGCAACATTGTGTATAGAATTTGTTCAATGTATAACAGAAATATGTTTGGATTATGCTATAAAAAACACCAAAATAAGCTTTAAATACATGAAAAATTGACTTTCCTTGCGTTACATTCAAGAGATACCATCCTCGATAGCTTGCATTGTATGCAATACTGAGTTTCACTAAACAAAAAATGTTATTAAAATATTATTATTTATTGGGATATAAACTATCCATTATGAATAGTATTGACCAAATTTTTAATTTTTTATATAATTATCATTCATCTTACACATTTTCTATAACATGATATGATAACAAAATCAAAATTTTGGGATAAAAGAAGTATTTTTAAAAAAATTGAGTTTTACCGCCTTTTGATTAAGCACTAATTTTAAATCATTTTTGACACTTTAATAATTTTAATGTTTCATAATAAACATTTTATTTGGAATAGGGACATAAAATTTACTTTTTTTTAATTTTTGGTATTTTTCTAATGAAATTGAAAATTTAATAAATAGTGAAAAATAATGCATCTAAATTCGAAACTACCATTTTACTAATTTATTTATATAGTTAGAATATCTATTTTATTGGTTTTAAAGTTTAATTGGATTATATTTTTACCATTTAATAAAATTTTGGTCATTGGAATTAATTTAAATTTTAAATTGGACATAAGCACACATGTCAATCTTTTGATAGTTATTACTTTTTAAAAACACACTTTTTGGTTTTGACAATGGGAATGAATTTTAAATTAATTTCTGAAACATCTGTATTTTGAATTTGGAAAAATTGATTATATATTTGGAATCATAAGGTTAAAATTTTTAAAATTGGTACCTTTTAATTTTTTACAATATGAATAGTAACTTTAGTAAATATTTTATTCACTATGGTTAAAGTGTAAATCTGATAAATAAGGGTAGAAAACTAATATTGTAATAATAGTAAACAACCCTAAAACATTTTATAATCCTATTTTATGATATATTTCCGACCATGGTAATCCTTTGGTCAATTGTGGAACCCCAAAAATTCAGTTGGATGCAAAAATAACATTTTAGAATATTTAATTTAAAGTAAAGATAATTATAAACTAAACATATATTTTTTACTAAATCGATTATAATACAAGGTTATCTAACTGATATATATGTATATAAATATTCATAAGAAATCTAAAAATATTTCCTAAATCTTTGTATTTTATTTATAATTTTTACACATTAGATTAATAAATTTATTTATGACACTATTATGATGTAGTGATTACCTCATTAATAAAAGATACAAATAAATGAATTTATAAATATTAAAATAAATTTAATTTGAACATTTTGAGGACAAACAAGATTTTTTTGGGTGAAATTGACATATTATGGATGAGTTAATTCTTTTTTTTTCTAAAGAATCATACTGTTATGAATTTTAAAAAAAGTCAAGTATGAATTGTGTCCAAAATTGACATAATTCATTACTTAAGACATAAATTAGTTTATTAAATGATATTAAATTCCTCAAAATTTAAGATTCATTAAAATGGTTAGTATAAGAAAAAATATTTCACAAATAAATTTTTTGGATCGTTTGACAATATATGGTAATTAAATTAACCCACAATGTTTAAATAACATGATATGAAGGTATGATTAAAAAGGGTAAAATAAAGGATAAAAAATGAGAATATAACGACCCATACTTTACATACATTGTTAATAATTCAAAATTGAAGCACACTTATTACAACATATGACAAAACCACAAAGGACCGTATAGGTATAGTGTCTTTAGAAACTGGGAAACATAAACAACTGGTTCATAAATCTCCTACAGTGTCTCCCATTTATTTCATCATATCTAGGGTCCCTTTTAGCATATTCTACTTAATATCCATCTTCCTGGCCTGGGGAAAAGAAAAAATAAAAGGGTGAGCTCAAATGCTCAGCAAGGGCAAATAAAGGAAATAAAAATCATATCATATCTTTTTGAAAATAAAAACCTGCAAAAGAGATCATAATATCTTAACATGGAATAAATAATAGAAGTGAAAATGAGATCCCCATAATCATAACATAAAACTTGGAACTTTGTGGCATGCACACATAATCATGGAAAATCATTTCTTGTTAGTCATGACTCATTGCCAAGACTATCTTAGTGGACAAAGTCCCTTTCTGAACCGAGTTCACTCCTCGTTTCAGTCCTGTATCACTGAACTGAAATAACCTTCCGTTCCAGCCATGTCTATATCATGAGATATAAAATCTTTACCCAATGCATTGGAGGGAGATATCGGTCCCACCCATCTTATAATGAATCCTTTCTTATGTGTGCCACATAATCACAAATCATACATCATCGCATAACCCATGTAATAAAAATGGGATTCTTAAACAACATGACATCATAAAACAATTCATATAAGCTAAAGGAATTCATAAAAATATTTCCATCACAACATAATCAAATCCATGTAATAATAGGGATAAAAACAGAACCCTTTTATTATCTTAGATGGAAAATAATTTTGATAAAATACTTGAACTCCATTCTTGAGGAAAATATCTTTTCAACTTCAAAAACACTTTTACATTATTAACATGTCATACAATTATAAACTAAAAGAAGTTGATTAAAAATAAACTTGAAAACATGTAAAGGAAGATTCTTGGAAATAATGTTTTAAAAATCCATTCATGCCGTATAAGTTTAAAAAAAACATTCTTCGTACTTTTGTCGGAAAAGTCAAAAAGTACCTCGTACGAAATAAACGACAAAAGATTCCTTTCATATTCTTTACTAAAAACTCACCGAAGGGTAAAATTGGATTTAAACTATTGTAAGTGGATGGAAACAATATTACATATTGAGGGAACATGGATGTGGATGTTAAAATACACCCCAGTAAATACTTACGAATAAACAATCTCGGATAAAAATGAGATTGTGGTATTTTCCCTTACCTTAGGTCCGATTTGCTTTGTACGTGTCCGAGGCTCCTGTATAATGGTTTAAATAATGTTATTGACTTATTACAGAATCATAAATATTGATATGATATCATATATGGTCATATTCTTAGCTTCTTGTCAGTAATATTTCATTGTTACTTGTTACTCGGGTCATTATTGCCTTTTGTTCTTATGCGTGTTTTGCCGAATACATTCTTATTCTTCATTTAGGTTTATAGATACCTTATATCCATAATGGTATTAGTGTAACATATATCATATTTATTCATTCAATTCATTTATATAATTACTATGTAATGATGATCATGTAGAACGAGTCACATCACATCGTGGAGACGGTATTCCGTACGTACGCACGAGTGATGATATCGTTCCTATGATCGTGGAATTGTATTGGAGTATATATATATTATTTCAGTATCAATATTACTTTATAATAATCATAAATAGTTACTCATTACACCATTATACCCATCCTTGTAAAGTGATGGTGGAAAATAGATTACACCACGGCGTGGAGACGGTATTCCGTACGTACGCACGCGCGGTGATTTCATTTTTCCGTAGGATGGATAGAAGGTTAATTAGGGTTGTTTCATATTTATAATAACATATCAGTATGTAAGTAATACTGATGTTATTACTTTATCATTAAACAACTAAAGAAGATGAAGTTGATGAAGAAAGAAATTGAAAAGATCGGTAATGGATATTACCTCTTCTTTGGAACGCCTCTTTGAATCCTCCACTTAGGGAACTACGATTGGTCTTTGAAGAATTCCAGGACCTCTAGGATTATTCTAGGGAAGTGGAGAGGAGACAATGGCAGGGTTTGGCCGAGCTTGAGTGCTCAATTTGGTGTGAGGAGGAGGGGGAGGAGGTTCCCTTTTATAAGGGAGGAGAGGGGCACCTTAGAAATATCTCAGAATATTATTTTATATTAAAGTCAAAATCGGTTTATAATGGTTCCAAAGGGTCTTATTTCGAAGCTAAAGTGGGGATGGGTCGAAATCCTATCAACCAATAGGATTTAGACAAGTTTAGGGTATTATTTTAACCTTATCAATTAGATTTAACTCTAAGTTAATTAATTTAACCTTTACCGTGTCTTTTTGTTGTCTTTCACTATATGGTTAATACACTTACTATAACATGCCAAACGAACCCCAAATTGTTTATTATTAATATATATATCCTTATCTAAGTTATTTGGCAGAACCTTAGATTTTTAGGAATAAAATAACAATTAATAATATAATATTTTATTTAAAAACTATTTTGTGTCAATTTTTACACTATTTGATATATGATTTTTTTGAAAGTCATAACAGAATTATATGTTCGAACCAAGTTTATTAAATCAACACTAATATATCATAGTAACCTAGAAAATTAGTGGAATTCATAAAAAGTCTCAAATTACTTTTATTTCGGTGTTTATAACATCAATTATGTCAATATTTCATTAATAAGATAATTATTGCATCATCATTGTGTCATAAATAAATTAAATTATTTAATGTCTAAAAATTACAAATAAAATACCATTATGTAGGAAATCTTTTTATCTTTATAATGAATATTTATAGTCGAATTTATCTTATTTATAACCCCATATTAAAAATGATTTACTTATTAAACTTTGATTTTAACTATTTTAACCCTTCTTTAAATAAATTAATAATAAATGTCCTAATCTAATCCAATTGGGCCTAAATGGTCATATTTTATTCCTAAGTTTGTTTTTGGTCGAATTACAATGTCCAATAGAATTAGGACATGTGTTAGGGTAATATTAATATCATATTTACCCTTAGTTACCCTATTTACTATTACCCGCGGTAAAAAAAGTAAAAAGTTACTATTCACCAAAAAATTATTTTTATCTCATTGAACCACATTTTACTTACTGTTATCAACCGTGTCTGTTGGATTTTCGAAATTCCATTCACAGAAGCGGTAAAATTATGTTTTATGCAAAATTCAGTTTTTAACCTACCACTTAGTGGTTTTACTATTCATCAAAAATTGAAAGTTTTCAAAAAAATACCAAAATTTCACCCTAGGCTAATTTCGGTATTCCGAATCCAAAAATGAAGTCCATTTTCAAAAGTAAAATTTATAAAATTTCAAAAAGTGGTTATTACTATTCATAACGACTAGTTTTAATAATATTTTAATAGCATATCGTTGTTTAGTGAAACTCAGTATTGCGTACAACGCAAGCTATCGAGGAAAGTCGTGATTGCGTGTAAAGTAAGCCAAGAAAGTGTGTAGTGAATGATTCCTTTGATGATATAAAAACAAAATATTACTCATAAAAATCTCGGGTTTTATATTCTACCCCCCTTAAAAAGAATTTCGCCCTCGAAATTCGTCACTTTGTAACAAACAGATGAGGATACTTCTCCCTCATCATATCCTCAAGCTCCCACATAACTTCTTCAAGTTGGTGGTTACTCCATAAAACTTTCACCAATCGAGTGGTCTTGTTTCGTAGGACTTTTTCGCTACGATCCAGAATCTCTATCGGCTGTTCTTCATAAGAAAGATCTTGCTTGAGCGGTACAACTTCTGAGCTGAGTTCTTGTGAAGGATCTGGTATGTACTTTCTCAGGAGAGATACATGGAACACATCGTGAACTTGAGAGAGATTCCGTGGAAGCGCCAATCGGTAAGCTACCTTCCCAACACGATCCAGTATTTCGAAATGACCGATATATCTAGGGCTCAACTTCCCCTTCTTTCCAAATCTCATAACCCTCTTCCAGGGAGATATTCGTAAGAACACTTTATCACCCACTTCAAACTCTAGGTCTTTTCTTCGGTTGTCGGCATAGCTTTTCTATCGACTTTGAGCTGCTCTTATGTGTTGTTGAATTGATCTGACCTTTTCTGCCATTTCATCAACGAGATCAGGTCCTAATAGCTTTCTTTCCCCAACTTCATCCCAGCAAGTTGGAGTCCTGCATTTCTTTCAGTAGAGAGCTTCATAAGGATCCATCTAAATACTGGAGTGAAATCTATTATTATAAGAAAATTCCACCAAAGGTAGGTGTTGATCCCAACCTCCTTTGAAATCCATAGAGCATGCTCTCAACATATCTTCTAGGGTTTGAATTGTTCTCTTAGACTGACCGTCTGTCTGGGGATGATAAGCAGTGATGAAACTCAACTCTGTATCCAGAGTATGCTGAAGACTTCGCCAGAACTTCGAGGTAAATCTCAGATCCCGATCAGATATAATAGAAAGTGGTACTCCATGCAATCTTACCACTTCCTTTACATATATCCTGGCAAGCTGATCTAGAGAGAAATCCTCTCTAATTGCAATGAAGTGTGCAGACTATGTAAGACGATCAACTATGACCCAGATAGCATTATTGCCTTTGGATGTTTTAGGAAGTCCTGTGACAAAGTCCATAGTGATGTTTTCCCATTTCCATTTGGGTATGGGTAATGGTTGTAACATCCCCTTAGACTTCTGTCTCTCAGCATTAACTTGTTGACAAACCAAGCATCGAGAGACATATTCAGCAACATCTCTTTTCATGCCATCCCACCAGAAGTACTCTTTCAGGTCCCTATACATCTTCGTGCTTCCAAGATGAATAGAGAATGATGAACTATGAGCCTCATCCAGCAGCTCCTTTAATTTGGGGATAGGAGGAACACAAACCCGATTCCTGAACTTTATTATCCCATCACAATCAAGGTTGAATTCAGGAACATTTCTCACCTTCTTTTGTAACTCGACATCTTCTTTCTGTGCCTCTTTAATCTTCACATGTATAGATGGTTGAACATTCATTTGAGAAAGATAAGATTTTTCCCCTTCCATTATAATTCCAAGATCCATCCTTTGTAAATCCATAAATATTGGATCTTTTGTGATCCTCATCATGGATAAACTAGCATGGTCTTGTCGACTGAATGCATCTGCCACCTTGTTTGCTTTCCCAGGGTGGTAATGGATTGAGCAGTCGTAATCCTTAATCAGCTCCAACCATCTTCTTTGACGCATATTCAACTCCTTTTGTGTGAAAATATAGTTTAAACTTTTATGATCAGTATAAATATCACACCTTTCACCATAAAGGTAATGCCTCCAAATCTTTAATGCAAATATTACCGCATCCAACTCCAAATCATGTGTTGGGTAATTTTTCTCATGGATTTTCAACTGTCGTGAGGAATAAGCTATCACCATATCATTTTGCATAAGAACACACCCCAATCCCTTCTTGGATGCATCACTGTAGATCACAAACCTTTCTCCACTACAAGGCAGTGTGAGAACAGGTGCACTGGATAACCTTCTTTTCAACTCCTTGAAATTCTCTTCACATTCCTCTGTCCAAACAAACTTAACTCCTTTCCGAGTCAACTTGGTGAGTGGATTAGATAATCGTGAAAAATCTTTCACAAAACTTCGATAATATCCAGCCAAACCAAGAAAACTTCGGATCTCAATTACTGTTGTTGGTCTCGACCATCTTTCAATAACCTCTGTTTTTGCTGGATCCACAGATATCCCCTCTTTTGAGATTATGTGACCCAAAAATGCAACTTTTTGAAGACAAAATTCACACTTGGTAAATTTGGCATAAAGCTTCTCCTTTCTCAGGGTCTTCAATATAATTGTCAAGTGATCTTAATTCTCTTCCTTGCTCTTTGAATAAACAAGAATATCGTCTATAGAGACTACCACAAATTGATCAAGATAGTCTCTAAAGACTCTATTCATTAGATCCATGAATATAGCAGGGGCATTAGTAAGACCAAATGGCATCACTATAAATTCATAGTGTCCATACCTTGTACGGAAAGCCGTCTTTGGTATATCCTCCCTTTTAACCCTTAATTGATGATACCCTGAACGAAGATCCATCTTGGAAAAGTATTGAGCTCCGCGTAGTTGGTCAAACAAGTCATCAATGCGTGGGAGAGGATATTTTTTCTTGATAGTGATCTTGTTAAGTTCTCGATAATCAATGCAGAGTCTCATTGATCCATCTTTCTTCTTAACAAATAGAACAGGTGCTCCCCAAGGTGACGCACTAGGGCGTATGAATCCCTTATCAAGATTCTCTTGGAGTTGCTTCTTCAATTCCTGCACCTCAATTGGGGCCATTCTATAAGGTGTCTTTGAAATAGGCAAAGCACCCGGTACGAGTTCTATTGAAAACTCAACTTCACGATTTGGTGGAAGACCCGGTAATTCCTCTGGAAAGACATCATCAAAATCCCGTACAATGGGAATATTCTTAATCGTGAGTTTCTCACCAACCATTTGAGATAAATAACCTTCATTTAGTGGAATCAATACCCATAAGATGGAAGAAATTTCCACTGGAAGGTTATATTCATCCTTGCATCGATAGACGATCGTAGATTGATCTGGAATATGAAATGTGACTTCCCTTATTTGGAAATTGATATTAGATCCATGTAGAGAATGCCAATCCATGCCAAGAATCACATCAAATTCCACTAAAGGAAGGATCACAAGATTTTCAGGAAGCAGTTTCCCACAAACATCGATCGGAGAAGAATTATAAACTTTTGATGCGACTGTTGTGCCATTAGGTGTTGTCACAGCTAACTCAACATCTAATTGTTGAGGTAATACGGTGATACCCTTAGAAAATTCTTTAGAAATAAAAGAGTGGGTGGATCTAGAATCAAATAAAACATTTTCTACTTTAGAGTGGATGGTAAGTGTACCTTTCACCACTTCGTTATCGTACTCCACATCGCTGATAGAAATTGCATGTGACTTTCCTTTGTCTTTAGCCTTAAGATTTTGTTGACGTCGACCATCATCATCAACCCTTGGATTTGGGCATTGATTGGCATAATGCCCCATCTCCTTTCACTTGAAACATTGATGTGTAGTAGGTTCATTCTGTGTATCCCTTCCTTTGTTTGCGTCATTAGACATCTTCTTCCCATTATCACGGCATTCAAATGCCCGATGACCTTCCTTTCCACATTTAAAACATTTACTTGTCCCTTTAAGACAACTCCCTCCATGTTTCTTTCCACACTTTGAGCATAAGGAAAATCTCATCTTCTTTTCCATGTGCTCTTTATATTTTTCTTTGAATTCCATTTTCCTCTTCTTATCAAACCCATGTGACTGATGGGTTACTCCAATCTCCATCTCGACTTTGAGAGCACATCGAACGATTTCCTCATAGCTATTGAAGTCCCTTATGGCTAACACCCTTCGAAGACTTGGTTTTAATCCACTAAAGAATCGATCGATCTTACTCTCAGGTTGGATAATAATACCAGAAGCGTACCTTGCAAGTCTTGTAAAATTTGCTTCATAGGTACCAACAGATTCATCATCCCTTTGCTTCAGTTCAAGAAACTCTTTCTCCATCTTTGTTCGGAGAATACGAGGTAAGTACTTATTGAAAAATAAGTTCTTGAACTCGTCCCATTCCATAGACTCAATTTCGTCCCTTTGCCTCGTATTCTTAATAAGATTCCACCATTGATCAGCATCTCCTTCCAAACGATACACTGCTAGGATAACTTTATCATGCTCAGAACATTGAAGAACTGAAAATATCTTTTCAGTAGTACTAATTCATTGTTCAGCAACTAATGGATCAGTAGACCCGCTGAAAGAAGGTGGACGCTGCCTCATGAAGGATTCAACAGAATGTTGCTCCTTCCTTTGCTCGTTTGGAAATCCTGCATGATTCATAGCTTGAGAAAGTTGTGTGAGCATGGCTACAAGATTTTTCATTCCAGCTCCCATATCGTTTGGTTGCTCAGGGGGACAATCATTGCATTGCCCATCGCATTCCGCATTAACACGGTTCCTTCGGGTTCCATCCATTGACTAAAACCAAGAAGAATAGTGTGAGCAACACTAATTATAATAGGAAAACCACATAATTCAAGAATAAAATTTTCATGCTTAAGGTCTTATCCTAGGTTATTCAAGGCCATTTCTAAAACACTAAGATTGTGTTCTATGCTTAGACTTATCCTTAGGGTTCTTACTAAGGCTTTCACATCCTAGTTTCCAAAGGTTGACTATACCTTTCCTATGATACCAACTATAACGACCCATACTTTACATACATTGTTAATACTTCAAAATTGAATCACACTTATTACAACATATGACAAAACCACAAAGGACCGTATAGGTATAGTGTCTTTAGAAACTAGGAAACATAAACAACTGGTTCATAAATCTTCTACAGTGTCTCCCATTTATTTCATCATATCTAGGGTCCCTTTTAGCATATTCTACTTAATATCCATCTTCCTGACCTGGGGAAAAGAAAACATAAAAGGGTGAGCTCAAATTCTCAGCAAGGGAAAATAAAGGAAATAAAAATCATATCATATCTTTTTGAAAATCAAAACCTGCAAAAGAGATCATAATATCTTAACATGGAATAAATCATAGAAGTGAAAATGAGATCCCCATAATCATAACATAAAACTTGAAACTTTGTGGCATGCACACATAATCATGGAAAATCATTTCTTGTTAGTCATGACTCATTTCCAAGACTATCTTAGTGGACAAAGTCCCTTTCTGAACCGAGTTCACTCCTCGTTTCAGTCCTGTATCACTGTACCGAAATAACCTTCCATTCCAGCCATGTCTATCTCATGAGATATAAAATCTTTACCCAATGCATTGGAGGGAGATATAGGTCCCACCCATCTTATAATGAATCCTTTCTTATGTGTGCCACATAATCACAAATCATACATCATCACATAACCCATGTAATAAAAATGGGATTCTTAAACAACATGACATCATAAAACAATTCATATAAGCTAAAGGAATTCATAAAAATATTTCCATCACAACATAATCAAATCCATGTAATAAGAGGGATAAAAACAGAACCCTTTTATTATCTTAGATGGAAAATAATTTTGATAAAATACTTGAACTCCATTCTTGAGGAAAATATCTTTTCAACCTCAAAAACACTTTTCCTTTATTTACATGTCATACAATTATAAACTAAAAGAAGTTGATTAAAAATAAACTTGAAAACTTGTAAAGTAAGCTTCTTGGAAATAATGTTTTAAAAATCCATTCATGCCGTATAAGTTAAAAAAAACATTCTTTGTACTTTTGTCGGAAAAGTCAAAAAGTACCTCGTACGAAAAAAACGACAAAAGATTCCTTTCATATTCTTTACTAAAAACTCACCGAAGGGTAAAATTGGATTTAAACTATTGTAAGTGGATGGAAAAAATATTACATATTGAGGTAACATGGATGTGGATGATAAAATACACCCCAGTAAATACTTAAATAAACAATCTCGGATAAAAATGAGATTGAGGTATTTTCCCTTACCTTAGGTCCGATTTTCTTTGTACGTGTCCGAGGCTCCTGTATAATGGTTTAAATAATGTTATTGACTTATTACAGAATCATACATATTGATATGATATCATATATGGTCATATTATTAGCTTCTTGTCAGTAATATTTCATTGTTACTTGTTACTCGGGTCTTTATTGCCTTTTGTTCTTATGCGTGTTTTGCTGAATACATTCTTATTCTTCTTTTAAGGTTATAGATACCTTATATCCAGAATGGTATTAGTGTAACATATATCATATTTATTCATTCAATTCATTTATATAATTACTATGTAATGATGATCATGTAGAACGAGTCACATCACATCGTGGAGACGGTATTCCGTACGTACGCACGAGTGATGATATCGTTCCTATGATCGTGGAATTGTATTGGAGTATATATATACTATTTCAGTATCAATATTACTTTATAATAATCATAAATAGTTACTCATTACACCATTATACCCATCCTTGTAATGTGATGGTGGAAAATAGATTACACCACGGCGTGGAGACTGTATTCCGTACGTACGCACGCGCGGTGATTTCATTTTTCCGTAGGATGGATAGAAGGTGAATTAGGGTTGTTTCATATTTATAATAACATATCAGTATGTAAGTAATACTGATGTTATTACTTTATCCTGAAACAACTAAAGAAGAAGAAGTTGAAGAAGAAAGAAATTGAAAAGATCGGTAATGGATATTACCTCTTCTTTGGAACGCCTCTTTGAATCCTCCACTTAGGGAACTAAGATTGGTCTTTGAAGAAGACCAGGACCTCTAGGATTATTCTAGGGAAGTTTAGAAAAGAAAATGGCAGGGTTTGGCCGAGATTGAGTGCTCAATTTGGTGTGAGGAGGAGGGGGAGGATGTGCCCTTTTATAAGGGAGGAGAGGGGCACCTTAGGAATATCTCAAAATATTATTTTATATTAAAGTCAAAATCGGTTTATAATGGTTCCAAAGGGTCTTATTTCGAAGCTAAAGTGGGGATGGGTCGAAATCCTATCAACCAATAGGATTTAGAAAAGTTTATGGTATTATTTTAACCTTATCAATTAGATTTAACTCTAGGTTAATTAATTTAACTTTTACCGTGTCTTTTTGTTTTCTTTCACTATATGGTTAATACACTTACTATAACATTCCAAACGAACCCCAAATTGTTTATTATTAATATATATATCCTTATCTAAGTTATTTGGCCGAACCTTAGATTTTTAGGAATAAAATAACAATTAATAATATAATATTTCATTTAAAAACTATTTTGTTTCAATTTTGACACTATTTGATATATGATTTTTGTCAAAGTCATAAGAGAATTATATGTTCAAACCAAGTTGATTAAATCAACACTAATATATCATAGTAACCTATAAAATTATTGTAATTCATATAAAGTCTCAAATTACATTTATTTCGGTTTTTATAACATCAATTATGTAAATATTTCATTAATAAGATAATTATTACATCATCATTGTATCATAAATAAATTAAATTATTTAATGTCTAAAAATTACAAATAAAATACCATTATGTAGGAAATATTTTTATCTTTCTAATGAATATTTATAGTCGAATTTATCTTATGTATAACCCCATATTCAAAATAATTTACTTATTAAACTTTGATTTTAACTATTTTAACCCTTCTTTAAATAAATTAATAATAAATGTCTTAATCTAATCCAAGTGGGCCTAAATGGTCATATTTTATTCCTAAGTTTGTTTTTGGTCGAATTACACTTGTCCAATAGAATTAGGACATGTGTTAGGGTAATATTAATATCATATTTACCCTTAGTTGCCCTATTTACTATTAACCGCGGTAAAAAAAGTAAAAAGTTACTATTCACCAAAAAATTATTTTTATCTCATTGAACCAAATTTTACTTACTGATATCAACCGTGTTTGTCGGATTTTCGAAATTCCATTCACAAAAGTGTTAAAATTAAGTTTTATGCAAAATTCAGTTTTTAACCTACCACTTAGTGGTTTCACTATTCATCAAAAATTGAAAGTTTTCAGAAAAATACCAAAATTTCACCCTAGGCTAACTTCGGTATTCCGAATCCAAAAATGAAGTCCATTTTGAAAAATAAAATTTATAAAATTTCAAAAAGTGGTTATTACTATTCATAACGGCTAGTTTTAATAATATTTTAATAGCATATCGTTGTTTAGTGAAACTCAGTATTGCGTACGACGCAAGCTATCGAGGAAGGTCGTGATTGCATGTAAAGTAAGCCAAGAAAGTGTGTAGTGAAAGATTCCTTTGATGATATAAAAACAAAATATTACTCATAAAAATCTCGGGTGTTACAGACAAGGATACATAATTATTCAAAAAAGATCTAAAAATTATTTAATGATGTTTATTCTAACCGAATTTATCTTATATTAGAATTAAATATGTTTTGGACCATTTTAAATCAAAATTGAATTTATAATAAATTAATATTTTAGGACTTTCCTAAAGTGCCCCTCCCCTCTCTTATAAAAGGAACCTCCTCCCTCTCCTCTTAACTCCATTTTGAGCCTTCAATATCAAACAAAACCTACCAATTTCTCTTATAAAATTCCATAGTTACAATTTAGATGTTCTGGTATTATTAAAATACCTACTCTAGTGCCCTATGTAGAAATTTAAAGGATCCACGTCGAGGAAGAGGTAATCTCTTCTACCGATTCTTTCAAATTTATTTATACTTAAACCTAATCTTATTTAGTTTCTTAATTATAAATTAATAACATCAATATCAATAATATACTTATATATGATTATAAATATGGAACATCCCAATTTCACCTTCTATCCATCCTGCGAAAAACAAAATCATCGCGCGTGTGTGCGTAGGACTTACCATCTCCAAGGTGTGGTGTAATCTGTTTTTCACCACCACCTTACATGGATGGGTATAATGGTTGAAATAATAAATATAAATGTTTATTATATAATGATACTAATTCTAATATATTACACATTATCCAATTCAATACCATTCAACAATTATGGGAATGATATCGCCGCTTGTGCGTATATACGGCTTACCGTCTCCATGACGCAATGAGATTCCCTCCCCACGTTAACCATTCAAGAATTATTATAAAGTATATATAATAAATACTAATTAAATATATGAAATAATACTACTACTATATTTACGTATATATATATAAGTCATTAACTTAGTTCCATTCAATTTAATAAGGTAATGAAAACATCGTTCAAGCATACGTACGGTCTACCGTCTCCATGAACTGTGTATTCCATTTATTTTATCTATCTATTATATATATATATATATTTATATTTATATACTCAATATATATAATATATAAATCATGTTTTACATTTTATAAGTAATTAAATCATGATATAAGTAAAATATCAAGAATAACAATTCAAAACACGTAATAGAAATAAAACGATTCTTACCCAAAACATTGCTTTAACAAGGAATTGACAAATGAACAGGTAATATAAAGTCATAAGTGAATAATATTTGATATCATAAATATTATTACGGTTCTGTTACATATAAATAAGATGTTTAAACCCACTATACAGGAGTTTTGGAAACATATTGAAAAAATCAGACCTATAGTAAGGGATAATTTTGCAATCTCATTTTTATCTGAGATTATTTTTACATAAGTATTTAATTGGGGTATATTTATCATCCAAGTTAATGTTTCGAAAAATTATTTCATAAAATTTTTTATATTAATATATGTATGTTTAGAGTCATTCTTACCCATTTTTTTACTTTTACTACATGGCATGGAATCTTTGTTTTGTTTTCCATATGAAGTACATTATGACTTTTCCAACAAAAGTATATTGATAATGTTTTATTTAACTTATACATAATGAAAAGTTTTTTACAATTTCATAATGAATTATATAAATCATGATTCCCTTACGAAATTTCAATATTATTTTAAATTAAATTCTATTCATTCAAATTTCCATGACATTTTGAGAAAAATAAACGTTTTTGAAGAAGAAATGATATTTAACTTAGGAATTAAGTTCAAGTGTTTAATAAAAATTATTTTCCATCAAAGATGACATAAGGTATGTCTCTATCCCTATTATAAATTTTATTTGATTTTGTTTATGAGGGAATTATTTTTATGATATCCATTTATCTTATATGGATTATGTTATGATGAAATGATGTTTAAAAATCTCAACTTATTTCATGGTTATTCTATGATGAAAGATTTATGTTTTGTGGAACATGTAAGAATGATTTTATTATGAGATGGTTGGGGCCTATATCTCCCTCCAATGCATTGTTTAATGATTTATATCTCATGAGATAGGAATTACTAGAATGGAAAGTAAATCCGATTCAGTAAAGCAGGGCTAGAACAGCAAGTAAATCTAGTTCAGTAATACATGGATGGAACAACAAGTAATCCCGATTCAGTAATGGATTACGTCCACGATGATGGTCTTGGTAGAAATTTCTTGGATACTATAGATTTCATATTATGAGATTATTATTTTTCAATAATTACATGGTTTATTCCAATGTAATTTTATCATGGTTAATTTCCCTTTATGATCCATTCCTTATGTAATGCCATGATTTATTTCATGACTCATGATTTTGATGTTTAAACTTTATGTTCATTTTTTTATGTTCAAATTTTTATGGTTTTTTTATTTACTCCATTTTTAAACTTACTGAGCATTTGAGCTCACACTTTTTATGTTTTCCTTTCCCCAGAATATAAAGAACGGTTTTAGGTTGGAAAAATAAAATGGAAGATCTTTATGGGAGATGTTGAATATATTTAACCAATTTAAAAGATTATGTTCCAAGTTTCTAAATATTCTAAACAAATATGATCTTTGGGCGTTTTTTTTGTGTCCTGCGTTAATTATTCTGAAAAAGAAATGTAATGTCCATGTACTTCAAGCTTGGGTCTCTACAGTTGTTATTAGAGAGAAGGTTTAGTTAACCTTCAGTAACTAGGATGCGAAAACTTTAGTGAAATCACTAGAGATAATTCTAATGTATGTCTAGAGATTCCACTAAGGGTAAGTCTAACTATATATTACAATCATAGAATTATGGTAATGATCATGAATAACATAGAATTAAAACTAAGATGTAATATATTTAAAGTACTCCCCATTTGTTATGTTTTCCTCATATGATATTTGCCCCTCACGCTATTCTTTTTGGATTTTAGAAAATGGATGGAAACAAGAGGATTCATGTTAAAGGAGAATATGATGGACAATGGAATGATATTATTCATGAGAAACCAAATAAAATTGGATTTGGATGGAAAAATATCGTTATTATTCCTAATCATCAATCTCATAATATGATAAATAATCTAAACATTGGTATGTTTACTAACCTAGCTAATAAGAGAAAGATAGAGTTTCAAGATGATCATAGAAGAATGAATGTTCAATTTTACTCATGTAAATCATGTGGTAAGAGGAATCAAGGAGAATGTTTCAAAGGAACTGTAATATTCTTTGGGTGTGGAAAATAAAGTCACAAATCTAGTAATTGAAAAGGAAAAGGTTTCATTAAAACCATGGGAAAGGATAATGGTATTACAAATACAAAAACGGTGGTTAACTGTTTTAAATTTGGAAGGTACATGCATTATTCAAATCGACCAGCTATGGGAAAATCTCACAAAAAGAATCAGCATGGTCTTATGGGTAGTATTTATGTTGTTGATGATGAAGAGACTTAAAATGATATATCAAATGAAAGAAGTATTAAGGAAAAAATGATGAAGCTCGATCAATGGTTTAATAAGGTACTGGAATGATTGCATGTTTATCAAGACTAATTTTTTATAAGTAATATAATGGTATTATGGAATAAAGAAACATCTAAGGATTATTACACTATTATTTTTCCTTAAGTATTTGAAAGTATATGTTGAATGGTACTGGTAACCATGATAGGTTATTCAGATATTTTTGGAAATCAAATGATATGCGCATAATGAAGGGATAAAGAGATAAAGAGATGTTTGATAATACTAATGAGCTCATGACTGATATAAGGACAAAAAGATATCATGGTTTGAGTATATATTTTTTTTGGGATTTTGGTATGTTGAAAGAGTTAACTTTTGATAGAATTCATGCTTTCACTAAGGTTATATAGTACTTCATGTTTCAAGAGAATACATGATTAAGGTATTCACATGTTTGAAATGTGAAAACCAAGAACTACCTTATGAGATATAGGAGACAAATGTTATGTAGATTTAGTTCACCACCTTCTAAAGTTTTAAATTTTTAGTTTTTGGAAGTGTTTTAATGTTATCCATTTAGAGATATTATAAGTTATTTTCTATTTTATGTTTGTTTGATAAATGTATTATCTCACTATAGGTGGACTTATGCTTATTTTATAACATGTTCTAACCTTTTTGTTGAGACAGATGAAATGACTTATCATTCTATCGTATGATCTACTAACACTTCATGAATGGAAAATTCAACTTCATTTATTTAAGAGATGAAGTGGAAATTTTTCAAGGTATGAACAACAGTGAGATTGTACCAAAATCAAGTAAGTATTTATTCTCATGAAAAATTCTTTAACTTTAGGAAATGGATCTGAAAAACATAAAATGTTATCTGAGTACATTCTTAATTTATGAATCAAATAATCTCTTAAATAATCACAAATTTATGGATTTCATGTAGTTAAATTTTTCTAATCCTAAATCTCTATCAGTATCCATTCGAACTTGATGGTTAGATTTCTATTCCATATCCATGTTTTCACTTCCTGTATAAGTTCCCGTCTATGGAAACCCAATAAATAGTTACTTGGGGTAACCGTTATCTTTAAAAATTTCCTTTTTCAAATGATGTTTTTGTTATCCTTTTTACTATGTGTTTTTTTATGATTGAAACTTTAAAGTATTAAACCATTTATAACCCTGACAAATTTCGACGGCGAAATTCATTTTAAGGGGGCTAGAATGTAACACCTCGAGAATTTATGAGATATATTATTTTTAATTTCTTCTATGTCTTGTTTTGTACACTACAAGAAGATTATCTTCTTCTATATAAAACAATGTATTATCTTTCAATATACACTACACTATTCTTGGCTTGTGTTATACTGAATTTCAAGTTTGTTTAGTATAATTTATGTTGCGCAACATTGAGTATAGATTTTGTTAAATGTATAAAATAAATATGTTTGGATTATGTTATACGCAACACCAAAGGAATCTTGCAATACACTAAACATTGTCTTGGCTTCTGTTACATGCAAGATAGACCTTCCTCGATAGCTTGCGTTGTATGCAATACCGAGTTTCACTAAACAATGATATATTATTAAAATATTATTATTTAATTGGATATAAACTAGCCATTATGGATAGTATTAACCATATTACGAATTTTTTATAACATTATAATTTATATTATACATTTTCTATTACATTATATGATAACAAAATCAATGGTTTTCAGATAAAAGTAGTATTTTTAAAAAATTCCAATTTTACCGCCTTTTAATTGCGAACCAATTTTAAATCTAGTTTTGACACTTTTATAAGTTAAATTTGATATAATGAACTAATTATTTAGAAGAGGGACATATAAAATTAATTTTTTTTATTTTTTGGTATTTTTCTAATAAAATTAAAATTTTAATGAATAGTGAAAAATATTGCATTTTAATTGGAAACTGCCTTTTTATCTAATTTATTTATATAGTTAGATTATCTTTTTAATTGGTTTTAAAGTGTAATTGGATTATATTTTTATCATTTAATCAAATTTTGTTCATTATAAGTAATTTCACTTTTAAATTCGACATAAACACATGTTAATCTTTTGATAGTTGTTACTTCTTAAAAACCCGCTTTTTGGTTTTGACAACGAAAATTAATTTTAAATTAATTACTGAAACATCTGTGTTTTGATTTTGGAAAATGGATTACATATTTGGAATCATAAGTTTCACATTTTTTAAATAGGTTTATTTTATTTTTGGGCATTATGAATAGTAACTTTAATAAATATTTTATTTACCATGGTTAAAGGGTAAATCTGGTAAATAAGGGTAAAAAAATAATATTATAATAATATTAAACTACCCTAACACATGTATTAATCATATTGGATGAGATATTTTTTAGCAGGGGTATCCTTGGATATATTTTGGGACCCCATGGATTCACTTGGTTGTGAAAATGACATTTTATAATAATTAATTTAAAGAAAAGATGGTTATAATATAAACATATATCTTTTAATTAATAAATTTTAATATAGAGTTACATAAATGATATCTATGTCTATAAATAGTCATTAGAAATAAAAAAAATTCCTATATCATGGTATTTTATTTATAATTTTTATACATTAGATATATATATTTATTTGTGACACAATTATGAGGTAGTGATTACCATATCAATGAAAGATTCAAATAAATGAATTTATAAATATTAAAATAAATTTAATTTGAACATTTTTATTCCATAAACGAATTTTATTGATGAAATTGACATATTTGTGATGATTTAATGCATTTTTATTGAAGGAATCAAGGTTTTATGAATTTTTAAAAATTCAAGTATGAATATCAAAAATTGACAAAATTCATATCTTAAAACATAAAATAGTTTATTAAATGATATTAAATTTAAAAAAATATAAGACTCATACAAATGGTTATTATAAGTCCAAATATGTCATAAATAACTTTATTTGGGTTGTTTTACATTATATGGTAACTATATTAACCCAAAATGTGTAAATAACATGATATCACGGTAAGATTAAAAAGGGTAAAATAAGGATTAAATCAAAATGATAAGGATTAAAAAATATTCAAAACATTTCTAGAAATAATTATATTATAGGTATTCGAACTGAAATAATCTTATATTAAAATTAAATATGTTTCTTACCGTTTTAAACAGAAATTGAATTTATAATAAAGTAATATTTTAATACTTTCCAAAAGTGCCCCACTCCTCTCATATAAAAGGGAACCACCTCCCTCTACTCTTAACTCCATTTGAGACTTCAATCTTGGAAAAAACCATCCAATTTCTATTTTAATCTTACATTTTTATATTATATAGGTGCTGGTCTTCTCAAATGTCCAACCCTAGTTCCCTGAACGGTTTTTAAAGGATGCACGTCGAGGAAGAGGTAATCTCTTCTACCGATTCCTTCAAATTTATTTCTTCTTCTACTTACTCTTATTTAGTTGTTTCATTATAAAGTAATAACATCAGTATCATTAATATAATTATATGTTATTATAAATATGAAACAGCCCTATTTCACCTTCTATCCATCCTATGAAAAATGGAATCACCGCATGTGCGTACGTACGACTTACCGTCTCCACACCATGGTGTAATATGTTTTTCACCACTACCTTAATTAGATTGGTATAACGGTGGAAATAATAACTATATATGATTATTAGAACATTATAATAATTATATTATATTATACACCATCCAATTCAAAACCATTCAAAAATTATGGGAATGATATCGTCGCTCCTGCGTACGTATGACTTACCGTCTACATGACTCGATGAGATTCTTTCTCCACATTAACCATTCAAGAATGATTAGAAAGTATATGTAATAAATAATCATGAAATATATGAAATAATAATACTAATGGATTTATGTATATATATATATATCATTGAATTACTTCTATTCAATTTAATAAGGAAACGAAAATATCGTTCATGCATACATACAACCTACTGTCTCCATGAACGGTGTATTCCATTTATTTTATCAATATATTATATGTATATTTATATATTGAATATATATAATATATAAATCATGTTTTAAGTTCTTAATGTAATTAAATCACTATATAAGTAATAATATCAAGAATAACAATTCAAAACATGTACGATAAATAAAACAATTATTACCCAAAACGTTACTTCAACATGGAATTGACAAATGAACGGGTAATATAAAGTCATAAGTGAATAATATATGATATAATAAATATTATTATGGTTCTCTTACATGTTAAAAATATGTTTCAACCCAATATACATGAGGTTTGGGCCCATATAGAAGAAATCAGACGTAAGGTGAGGGATAATTTTTCAATCTCATTTTTATTTGAGATTGTTTTTACGCAAATATTTAATAGGGGTATATTTATCATCCATTTTCATGTTTTTTAAAAATAATTTAATAAATTTTTTAGTATTAATATATGTATTTTTAGATTCATTTTTTTTTTCATTTATGACTTTTACCACATGTCTTTGAAGAAATACTTCTTTTGTTTACCATATAAGGAAATTTTGGACTTTTTTGACAAAAGTATGAGGAGAATGTTTTTTAACTTATACAACATTAAAATATTTTTAAGATTCAATAACCCATTGTTTACATTAATATTAAGTTAAAATATTTCAAGTTTATTCTCAATTAAATTATTTTATTTTAAAATTTCACGATATTTTGATAAAATAAAACATTTTTGAAGAAGAAAGGATATTTTCCTCAGGATGTAAGTTCAAGTGTTTCATCAAAATTATTTTCCATCTAAGTTGACATATGGTATGTCTCTACCCCTATTATTACTTTAATTTTATTGTGTTTATGATGGAATTATTTTTAGGATTTCCATTTATCTTATATAAATTATTTTATGACAAAATGATGTTTAAGAATACCATCTTTTTCATGGGCTATTCTATGATGAATGATTTATGTTTTGTGGAACATGTAAGAATTATTTCGTTATGAGATGGGTGGGATCTATATATCCCTCGAATTCATTGGTTAATGATTTATATCTTATGATATAGACATGACTGGAACAGAAAGTAAGTCCGGTTTAGTATTGCAGGGCTGGAATGATAAGTAAATCCGTTTCAGTAATACATGGCTGGAACGACAAGTAAACCCAGTTCAGTATTGGAATATGTCCACTATGATGGTCTTTACATCAATTCCATTGCTACTATGGAAATAATATTATGTTCTTATTAGTTTTCCACAATTACATGTGTTATGCCAATGCTATTCTATCATGGTAAATGTTCCTTTATGATCCATGCCTTATATACTACCATGAATTATTTCATGACTCATGATTTTGACATTTAAACTTTATGTTCATGTTTTTTGTTATAATTATTTTGGGTTGTTTTATGTCTTATATGTTTACCCTTATTGAATATTTGATATAACCCTTTTTATGTTTTCTTTTCCCTGAGATATAATGAAATGTTTTAGGTAGGAAAACAAAAGTGGAAGATCTTTAAGGGAGATTTTGACGATCATTCACCAAGTTAGAGGATTTTGTTCCAAGTTTCCAAAGACACAAAACTAATATGGTCATTGGGCATCTGTTTGTTTCATGTATTAATTATTATGCAAAAGAAATTTAATTTCCATGTTCATCACGGTTGGGTCTTTGCATTTCTCATGTACTCTTCAAGTATCTTCAACAATATCTTAAAAGTCTATTTCACTTTCCCAATTAATTTTGATCACTTTTAATGACTATTTTCCCAATTAAAATAAAATGATCAGTCTTGAATTCATCCTTTTTATTGAAGCCCCATAATCACTTAGATGTGTGCAAGTTGTGTACAAAAATTAATCACTTTTTTTACAATAATAACTTCCACAATCATAAAAATATCTTTGAATTCTCAATTCAAACTCATGTCTTGAATGGGTCGCATGGAATTTGAATTTTTTGGTTTAGGTATCTCATGTAATTATTACATGTTCATGTTCATGCATGAATGAATGAATTCATGCATGTGATTTTTTTTTCGCACAAACTCAAAAACATACTTTCCACTTTTATTTCTTCATACACACATTTTATGCAGAAACACTATTTTTTTCTTTAGATTTGGTAAAATGTATGCGTGTCATGTACGTTCACATGCACTATTATTTGTACGAACTCTAATGTTTGTAGGACCTTTTCCCCATGCACGCAAATCCTTCATGGAAAACAGTGTAACACCCACTATATTCATCATGCAAGAACTTATTTGTGCAAGGTATATAATAACTATTCTTATTTGTGATCTCACCACAAAGTGTAGGTGAAACTGTCTTTATTTTCCTCAAAACAATCATGAAATATAGGATAATAAGTTTTAGGTTATCATACTTCACTAATGCCTTCGTGGAAATATGTTATTCACAAATCTTGTTCGAGAGTATTAGTCACTTTTTGAAGGCCATAAAATTTGTCCTTCTCTTTCACATAAAACTATCATGAGATGGGATCCTATCTTCATGAACCAGAATAATAACAATTCTCTATTTATTCTTAAATATATTCCTTATCAAAATATCGGTAACACATATCAGTTGAGGTGATTCTATTTATATAGGTGATGGGCACTGTCTTATCTCCTAAATTCATGACATTCCATTAACTCCATTAAAGCTATGATTTTTATGATGTGTCATGGATCATCTTAAAACACCTCAGTGGTTCAGGTATCTTAAGTATATGTCAAATTTCACTGTTTATAATCATCGCAAGTTAGTGATATCCTCTATTGTGGGGATCTCATATCTTAAATTTGATGTGGATTTTATGATCCTAATCTATCCATGTAACACCCCAAGATTCCATGGTACGTTTTCCTTTGAATAATGCAATGGCGTGCATTGCACACAACTTTGAGATTCTAACACACCACAACCAATCAAACTAGCCGTTATGAATAGTAATACCTACTTTTTGAAATTTTAAAAATTATATCTCCCAAAATGGACATCATTTTTAGATTCGGAATATCGAAATTAGCCTAGGGTGAAATTTTTGTACTTTTCGGATAACTTTCATATTTTGATGAATAGTGAAAATTACTAAATTTTAATTAAAAACAACTTTTTTTAATCGAAATAATTAGTATTGATAAATTATGAATTTTAGTGGTTTTAAAGTATATTTAGAATATATTTTTACCATTTAATTCAATTTTTGTCATTGGAAATAATTTCACAATTAAACCAGACATAAACAACTGCCAATCTTTTGATAGTTATTATCTCTTAAAAACCCGCTTTTTGTTTTGACAGCGGGAATTAATTTTAAAATAATTTCTGCCACTTCTGTGTTTGGAATTTGGAAAAATGGATTCCATATTTGGAATCAGGATGTTCAAATTGTGTAAATAGGTAGCTTTTATTTTTAGACATTTTGAATAATTACTTCGTTAAATATTTTATTTATCATGGTTAAATGGTAAATCCGGTAAATAAGGGTTAAAAAATAATATTATAATATTAAAAAATTACCCTAAAACATGTACGAACCTTATTGGTTGATACATGTATTACCATGGGATTATTTGTGTCGATTTTGGGACCCCATGGTGCCACTTGTAAGTGATAGGGACACTTTATTTTAATTAAGTTAAAATGAATACAAAAATGACACAAGCATATATCTTTTAGAAAAAGAATATTTACATAGGGTTATATGTAACTCCCCGACCCCAGCTACCCAGAGTCGGTGCATTATTACATAACATTGGAATGATCACAAGAAAGATAAAATCTCGAAAGACCGATTGGTTTAGTAGCCTTGGAAACACTAGATATATTCATAAGTTTTACATTACATCATTAAACGAAAAACTACTACAACAACATATTGTCTCCATAATCTACACTCATATCCCCACAAAATATCCCTGCAGGTCATTCATAACTTACTTCTTCACTTCCTGGGAAAAATAAAACATAGAAAAGGGGTGAGCTCAAATTCCCAGTAAGGATAACAATATAACGGAGACTTTCATAACTAAGAATAAACTTTTAAGGCAATGTATAACTAAAACAAAAGCCTTTCAAACATGAACATTCAACATGGTATGGAAAAAATAAAATGAAATAATGCCATTTACTTATTCACATGGATATTCTACTAATCGAATAATCACATGCAAAAATCAATAACCACATTCATAATGTTGGAATGCATAATGCCAGACTATCATAACCACATAGTCAAGGCCTCGTGCCAAGACTACAAATAAGATTTTGTCAAGGCCTTGTGCCAACACACTAGTTTGTCTCATGAGACCTACCGATGCATCGAGGAGCTATAGCAGGCTCCACCCGTCACTTACTAAGTCCAATGCATTCCCATATGAAAAGGTTTAAACATAACATAGACATTCGTATTAAAACTAGGATACAAAATGTCAATACTTTCACCATAAACTATGAATGGTATAAAATAGCACATCCACAGTCAAACATATCACAAATCCTTCAACACAATATAGAAGTTTTGTATCATAATAAATCAACTTCAAATAATCTTAAAATCCATCAAAGGATGTTGACATAGATGAAATCAAAATTCTTTTAAAAGAAATATCTCCTTTTATTTTGAAATCATTTAAGATCCATATAAAATAAAACAATTTCTTTGAAAATATTCTTGTAAGCTTGTAAGGGAAGCTTTGAAGATTTTATAACGGCGGAAAATATCTGCACCCGCCGTATAAGTTAAAAAAAACATTCTTACCTTAATTCTGTCGAAAAGGTTAAAAAGGACCTTGTTTTGAAAACGACCGAAAGATTCCTTATAAACCACTTATAAAAGTCAAAAAGGGTATAAATGACTTTAACTCATATTCTAGTAAATAGTAAAAATGTTTTGAAATACATTTTAAAGAAACATGGATGTGGATGATAAAGAGATCCCAGTAGATTATTACGTATAAACAACCTTGGATAATGAAGAGGTTGTAAAGTAAACCCTTACCTTGTACTTTTCCTTGGTTGGGGTAGGTTGACCTCCTGTATAATGGTGAAATAATTGTTACTAAATTATACAAGAATCATATACATTAATATGATATCATATATTATCTTTTAATATCGATTTATAATAATATCTTAGTATTATCGTTGTTTCGGGTGTTAACTTACTTGTTTTCTTTTATATGTTTTGTTACGTAAGACATTTTTGTAAAGGATAGGTTGTATATTATTCATATCCAGAATTATATCAAGTCCTTAAACATCATTTTTAAATCATCAAATGATAATTATACTTGAATGGATACGATGGAGAATGAATCTCATCGCGTTCGTGGAGACGGTAGTCCGTACGTACGCACGAGCGACAATATCATTTTTTTCGATATTAAAAAAATATATAAATGGTTGTTATATCATATATAAAGAATCATTATCATGTTTTATTTATTATTTACGTAATTTACATATCATTATTATACCCATCCAAATAATAATATATTGAATAACAATTACACCACGACGTGGAGACGGTAAGTCGTACGTACGCACGTATGGTGACATGTTATTCAAAGGGCGGATAGAATACTGAATATGGTTGTACCATATTTGTAATAACATCACATTATATGTGAGATACTGGAGTTATTATTTTAGAATGGTAAGAACAAAGGAAGAAGAAGTGGAAGAAGAAATGAACTTAGAAAAGGGTGGTGAAATCATTACATCTTCTTCGGGTTCTTCCTTTTGATTTGATCAAAAGGGCTCCTTAGGTTGGCTTTATGATCAAACTAAGGCCTTTAGGTTGTAGTGAGGGATGTTGGGAGAGTATTTGGGCAGAGTTTGGCCGAACCAAAAGGCTTTGAAGGTGTGAAGAAATGAGAAGGAGGAGTGCCCTTTTATAAGAGGGGTGAGGGGCACCTTTGGAAAAGCTAGAAATATTAATTTATAATAAATTCATATTCGGTTTCTAATGGCTCCAAAGTTGATTATTAAAAGGTTAAGGTGGGGATAGGTCAAAAACCACTCAACCAATAGAATTTAGACAGTTTTGGGTACTTATATTAACCTTATCTTTAAGTATTAACTCTAAGTTAATTAGTTTCACTTTTACAATGTCTCTTTGTATTTTTATATAATATGGTTAATAAACTTACTATATACATCCAAGAGATCCCCAAGTGGTCCATTAATGATAAACCTATCATGATATAAGTCTCTTGGCCGAACCTTAGATTTTTAGGAATTTAATATCAATTAATAATATAATATTGTTTTTAAGAACTCTTTTATGTCAATTTTGACACTATTCAATAGTTGATTTTTGTGAAACTCATAACAGATTGATTACTTCGAACAAAGTCAATTAAATAAATCCTAATATATCATATTATCCTAGAAAATTAGTTTAATTCATTAAAAGTTTCATATTATATTTATTTGGGTATTTATAATATCAATTATTTTAATTTTTCACTATTATAGTAATTACTGCATCATCATTGTGTCATAAATAAAATAAATTATTTAATGTCTAAAAATTATAAATAAAATATCCTTATGTAGGAAATCTTTTTATATTTCTAATGAATATTTATAATATAAATTCCAACATATATAACCTTATGTAACAATTGTTTTTCTAAAAGATATATGCTTGTGTCATTTTTGTATTCATTTTAACTTAATTAAAATAAAGTGTCATTATCACTTACAAGTGGATCCATGGGGTCCCAAAATTGACACAAAGATGCCCATGGTCGACCATGTATCAACCAATAGAATTAAGACACGTTTTAGGGTAATTTAGTAATATTAAAATATTATTTTTTTACCAGATTTACCCTTAACCATGGTAAATAAAATATTTACCGCAGTAATTATTCAAAATGTCTAAAAATAAAAGTTACCTATTTACAAAATTTGAACATCCTGATTCCAACTATGGAATCCATTTTCCTAAATTCAAAACACAGAAGTGGCAGAAATTAATTTAAAATTAATTCCCGCTGTCAAAACAAAAAGCGTGTTTTTAAGAGATAATAACTATCAAAAGATTGACACTTGTTTATGTTTGGTTTAATTGTAAAATTATGTCCAATGACCAACATTATATTAAATGGTAAAAATATATTCTAAATATACTTTAAAACCACTCAAATTCATAATTTATCAATATTAATTATTTTGATTAAAAAAGTTGTTTTTAATTAAAATTTAGTAATTTTCACTATTCATCAAAATATAAAAGTTATCCGAAAAGTACCAAAATTTCACCCTAGGCTAATTTCGATATTCCGAATCCAAAAATGAAGTCCATTTTTAAATATAATATATATATAATTTCAAAAATTAGGTATTACTATTCATAACGGCTAGTTAGATTGGTTGTGGTGTGTGTTAAAACTCAAGGTTGCGTACAACACACGCTACTGTATTATTCAAAGAAAGCGTACCGTGGAAGCTTGGGATGCTTTATTTTAAATTTTTTATGTCCCCATTTAGTCAAAAAGTTTAAAATATTGTATTTAAAAAGGTTTCACTATTAAAAGCTGATAAAAGTGCAATACTGAAAATGAATCTGTTCTTGCATTATGACTAAGAAACTCATAATATGGATTCTAAAATTATAAGGATTATATAAAGTTTAAAATGTAGTTAATGCTATTCATGACCTCTTTTAATGGATTTTTTTTGTAAGTCAAGGTGTGATTGAACTCGGTGTTGTGTGTAGTGCAAGTTATTGAATTATTTTGAAGAAATAACACACTATGAAATCTTGGGGTGTTACATTATATATGTTTTATTTTAGACTATAAATATTCATTAGAAATCTAAAAGGATTTCCTACATAATGGTATTTTATTTATAATTTTTAGACATTAAATAATTTATTTTATTTGTGACACAATAGTTATGTATTAGTTACCATAATAGTGAAACATTCAAATGATTGATATAGTAGATACCCAAATAAATATAATTTGAATCCTTTTTATGAAGTACGCTAATTTTATAGGTTAATATGAGATGTTATGAATGCATTAAATAACTGTTTTCGAAGTAATCATTCTGTTAGGACATTTACAAAAATCAATTATTGAATAGTGTCAAAATTGTCATAAAAGAGTTTTTAAAACAAATATTATATTATTAATTGATTTTAAATTCATAAAAATCTAAGGTTCGGCCAAGAGACTTATATCATGATATGTGTATCATTAATGAACTACTTGGGGGTCTCTTGGATGTATTTATTATGTTTATTAACCATATTATATAAAAATACAAAGAGACATTGTAAAAGTTAAACTAATTAACTAAGAATTAATACTTAATGATAAGGTTAATATAGTAACCCAAACCTGTATAAATTCTATTGGTTGAGTGGTTTTCGACCCATCACCACCTTAACCTTTAAAGAATAAACTTTGGACCCATTATAAACTGAATATGAATTTATTATAAAATAATATTTCTAGATTTTCCAAAGGTGCCCCTCACCCCTCTTATAAAAGGGAACTCCCCCTTATCATTAATTCACACCTTCAAAGCCTTTTGGGTCGACCAAAACCTGCCCACATACTCTCTAAACGTCCCTCACTACAACCTAGACGCATTAGTTTGATCATAAATCCAACCTATGGATCCCTTTTGATCAAATCAAAAGGAAGAACCCGAAGAAGAGGTAATGTTTTTACCACCCTTTTTCAAATTCTTTTCTTCTTCAAATTCTTCTTTATTTGTTATTACCATTATAAAATAATGAATCTAGTATCTACTATATACTATAATATTCTTATAAATATGGTACAACCATATTAAGTATTCTATCAATCCTTTTAATGATGTGTCACCATACATGTGTACGTACGACTTACCGTCTCCACGTCGTAGTGTAATTGTCATTCAATAAATTATTATTTTGATTTGTATAATAATGATGTTTAATTAATGTAAATAATAAATTTAAAATGATAATTATTCTTTCTATATGATATAACATCCAATTATATATTATTTTAACATCAAAACAATGATATTGTCGCTCGTGCGTACGTACGGACTACCGTCTCCACGAAAGCGATGAGATTCATTATCCATCGTATCAATTCAAGTATAATTATCATTTAGTGATTTAAAAATAATTTTTAATGACATGATATAATTCTGGATATGAATAATATACAATCTATCCATAACAAACACGGCTTACGTAACAAATAATATAATGGAAAATGAGTAAGTTAACACCCGAAATGACGATAATACTAAGATATTATTAACAAATCAATGTTAAAAGATCATATATGATATCATATTAATGTAAATGGTTCTTGTATAATTCATTAACAATTATTTATCCATTATAAAGGAGGTTAACCTACCGTCGACCAAGGAAAAAGTACAAAGTAAGGGTTTATTTCGCAATCTCTTCATTATCCGGGGTTGTTTATACGTAATAATCTACTGGGATCTCTTTATCATCCACATCAATGTTTCTTAAAATTGTATTTCAAAAAATTCTTACTATTTTACAGAATATGGGTTAAAGTCATTTATAACCTTGTTTGACTTTTTATAAGATGTTTATAAAGGAATATTTCTGTCGTTTTCCAAACAAGGTCCTTTTAACTTTTTTGACAGAATTATGTTAAGAATGTCTTTTTTAAACATATACGGTGGGTGCGTCTATTTTACGCCGTTATAAAATCTTCAAATCTTCCCTTACAATCTAATAAGTATATTTTCAAAAGAAAGGTTTTCTTTTATAATTATGTGATTTTTAAATGATTTCAAAAAAGATATATTTCTCTCAAATATATGAAAATCCAGGGAAAATGTATACGTATTTAACGCAAGCTTAAAAATGTTTTCAGAAAACCTGACTCTCAAGTGTGGTAGACAGGAAGGGATTGGGCGTGGACCCATCATGGTCTGTAATTAGTCGATCAGTCTCAAAATTAGTTATTTTGTTTTCAGAATCTTGCATAATGTTTTCAGAAAGACATTGGTGTATATTTGATCAATTTTAAATGTACGTATATTCTAAAAAAATTGCATCGGTAGGTCTAATGAGACAAACTAGTGTCTTGGCACAAGGCCTTGGAAAAATATTATATGTAGTCTTGGCACGAGGCCTTGGCTATGTGGTTATGATAGTCTGGAATTATGTATTCCATCATTATAAAAGTGGTTATTGATATTGCATGTGATTATTCGATTAGTAGAATATCCACGTGAATAAGTAAATGGCATTATTTCATATTATTTTTTCCATACTATGTTTAAGTTCAAGTTTAAAAGGCTTTTGTTTTAGTTATACATTGCCTTGAATATTTATTCTTATTTATGAATGTTTCCGCTATATTGTTATCCTTACTGGGAATTTGAGCTTACCCCACTTCTATGTTTTATTTTTTCCAGGATGTGAAGAAGTAATTTATGAATGACCAGCAGGGATAGTATGAGGGGATTAGAGTGTGGATTATGGATACTATATTTTTGTAGTTTTAATTTTATGATGTAATGTAAAACATTATGAATATATTTAGTGTTTCCAAGGCTACTAAACTAATCGGTCTTTCGAGATTTGATCTTTCTTGTGATCATGCCAATGTTATGTAATAATGCACCAACTCTGGGTAACTGGGGTCGGGGCGTTACAGTTGGTATCAGAGGAGGTTTAGTATAAACCCTGGAAGCTAGATTTAGATAAACTCTGATTAGAGAACGTAGACCTAAGATGAACATTGAGGATTAATATAGAATAAATTCCTAAAATTTTGGTATTGTAGAGATTTTGGGAGTTTTCCCAGAAATACATCCCTGTCTGGATAAGAGTAGGTAGAGGCGGCTCTATCACAGATGTACCTAGGAATAAAACCCGAAAACACTACTTTGAGCTAGACTCGAATGGGAACTGGTGCACGACAATGGGCCTTGATGTACTCTTGGTTACGACACTCTCGGGGGATATGCTTAGTATAATTTACATTTTATTTACAAACCGATTTGAAGTATTATATATAAGATGAGAGTAAATGACCTTGGTTAATCCTAATGTGTTTAAAATTGAGAATATGGTGACATGTTAATCTCTAAATGATTTTATGATTACTGTTACTCACAGAATTCTTTCTTGTTTTAGTCAATGGCTGGATTCCGAGGAAGTCATAGTGAATTTGAGAATGATGTACAAGGTGGGAACGGTGGTGGAAATGAGCCAAAAAATGGAATGTGGATAGGCGTAAAAGATATCGTCTTTATTCCAAATCAATTTTCCAAAAATATTATCAACAATATATATATTAATCTATTCTCGGACTCAACAATGAAGAGAAATGTGATGAATGATAAGAGCTCCAGTAGTGGAGACCATGGAGAAAGAAATCCTCAATTTCCATCATGCAGGAAATCTGGAAGGAGACACCCAAGAAAGTGTCTCAATGGGACAAATAAATGATTTACGTGCGGGAAAGAAGGACATAATGTAAAGAATTGATGAATAAAAATGAAGAGTAATATGGAAGAAGATGAAAATGGTCCCAAGAATCCATTTACAGTCATTTGCCGTAAATGTAGGGGACCTGGCCATTACCCGAGTGAATGCCCTATTCTATAGGATATTTTCTTGGTCAAAGAAGAAGCTATGTAGAAATAAATGGTTGGAGAAATGTTTAAAAAGTATTAGGGATCCTTGTTGATGCGTTTACTTTGGAATAATTTTCTCTTGTATTTTTAACCCTGCAGTTTTCTAGGTGAGAATGATATTTGATGAAGAATTATCTTTTCTCTTGTGGATATAGTTATAAATAAACATTTGGTTCTATATGATCGTTGGGTTTGAGGAAATTATAAGTTATTATAATTTGGTATGAAAATGAAAGGTATGAGATAAGATTTGTGGTTAAATTATGTTATGGTTATTTTGATGAATTTATCTCCTTTTGGTAATGTTATAAAATATTGTTTTTGAAAAAGTGCAACACGCAGACCGTGTGACAACCCATCGAATCGGAAAAAGTTGTGGGAATTGAACCCACAACCAAAGTGCGATTGGGATTTATCACCTACCACTGGACTACTTGAAGTCACTGGTTAGTGTGACTATTATTTTTCGTTAAATGATTTTATTTATCAATAATAATTTGATTTGGGATCTTGTGTCTTATCAAATGAATACCCTTAGTATAGGAAAATGATTTAGTGATTAAGTGATAAATGTTATTTTGGAAGTTGTTCGCTTTGTTGTGAACATTATATGGCCAAGGAAAATATAATATTATGGGATTTAATTTGAGGAGTAATGGTGGATTTTTATCTATGTTTTTATTGTGGATTAATAGTGATTTGGGTTATTTATGGAAATGATTAGGTTAATTACTTTTAAGTATGTGAATTTAAGAGTAATTAATGTCATTTGGAGATACAATTTAACGTGGATGACTACATTATTTTATGTTTTGGGTTTCAATATTAGTTTGGATTATATTGAATTATTTTAAGGACAATTGATTATTGAATGGTATTTATTTAACTTTGGGGTATTGATGGTTTAATTTTAGAAATTATGATTAGTGTTTTTTTCTCTAATGGAATATCCATTTGGGGGATCATCAGAAATTATACTAACCATTTTGGTTTTTAATAATCCTTAAAGACAAGGTAAATATATAGTTTATCCTACGTGGATCGTGTATTTCTATAGATGTTTATTCTAGCTCTTCCATTGTGACCAAGTCTTCTTGAATACTCATTTTTCAAAAAAAATGAGTTAGTGGTAAAAAGTTATAAAAGAATGAAACTCTACATAAAAAGTAAGTATATCTCTTTATTTTATTATTCAATATCATAAATTAATTCTTTTTCCTTATGTAATGTAACTTAAAACAAAAAAATGTTTTCCGTTTATTTTTCCTACTTGGAGACTAAGGACCGTTTGTCCCAACACAAGTTTGTGATTTTATTATTGTTAACTTTCTCCTGATCATGTTTTCTATCCCTCTCCATCAGAACTGAACACTTAGTTTATCATCCATATCCATGTTTTCCAACATGGAATCCTAGTATGGGTTATCTTGGGTGACCTTTATACCTATCTTTCCTTCTTTTAAAGTGATAGTTTTATTAATTCTTTTTCTGATGTGAGACTTTCCATTATATTATCAAGCCCAATTTTAAAAATTGCGAGGACACAATTTATTGATGGAGGGGAGAATGTAACACCACAAGATTCCATGGTACGTTTCCCTTTGAATAATGCAATGGCGTGTAGTGTATGCAACATTGAGATTCTAACACACCACAACCAATCAAAATGGCCGTTATGAATAATAATACATAATTTTTGAAATTTTGTAAATTCTATCTCTCAAAATGGACTTTATTTTTGGATTCGTAATATCGAAAATATCCTATGGTGAAATTTTGGTACTTTTCGGATAACTTTCATATTTTGATGATTAGTGGAAATTACTAAATTTTAATTAAAAAAACATTTTTTAATCAAAATAATTAAAATTGATAAATTATGAATTTTAGTGGTTTTAAATTATATTGAGAATATATTTTTACCATTTAATTCAATTTTTTTCATTGGACATAATTTCACAATTAAACTAGACATAAACAAATGCTAATCTTTTGATAGTTATTATCTCTTAAAAACACGCTTTTTGTTTTGACAGCGGGAATTAATTTTAAATTAATTTCTGCCACTTCTGTGTTTGTAATTTGATAAAATGGATTCCATATTTTGAATCAGGATGTTCAAATTGTGTAAATAGGTAACTATTATTTTTAGACATTTTGAATAATTACTTCGGTAAATATTTTATTTACCATGGTTAAAGGATAAATCTGGTAAATAAGTGTTATAAAAAAATATAATAATAATAAAAAATTACCCTACATCATGTCCTAACCTTATTGGTTGATACATGTCTGACCGTTGGCATATTTGGGTCGATTTTGGGACCCCATGGTGCCACTTGTAAGTGATAGGGACACTTTATTTTAATTAAGATAAAATGAATAAAAAAATGACACAAGCATATATCTTTTAGAAAAAAAAATTTTACATAGATTTATATATGTTGTATTTTAGACTATAAATATTAATTAGAAATAGAAAAATAGTTCCTAGATAATGGTATTTTATTTATAATTTTTAGACATTAAATAAGTTAATTTATTTTTGACACAATAGTGATGCAGTAATTACCATAATAGTGAAACATTAAAATGATTGATATTGTATATACCCAAATAAATATAATTTGAGACTTTTTATGAATTAAACTAATTTTCAAGGTTAATATGACATGTTAGGAATTAATTAATTTTCTTTTTTCGAAGTAATAATTCTGTTATGAGTTTTACAAAATTCAATTATTGAATAGTTTCAAAATTGACATAAACGAGTTTTTAAAACAAATATTATATTATTAATTGATATTAATTTCCAAAAAATATAAGGTTCGTCCAAGAGACTTATATCATGATCGGTGTGTCATTAATGGACCACATGGGGGTCACTTTGATGTATATAGTATGTTTATTGACCATATAATATAAAAATACAAAGAGACATTGTCAAAGTGAATCTAATTAAATAAGAGTTAATACTTACTGATAAGGTTAATATAGTAACCCAAACCTATTTAAATTATTTTTTTTAGTGATATTAGACCCATCCACACCTTAAACTCTAAATAATCCACTTTGGAGCCATTAGAAACTGAATATGAATTTATTATAAAATAATATTTCTATCTTTTCCAAAGGTTCCCCTCACCCCTCTTATAAAAGGGCACTCCCCCTTTCAATGACATGTCACCATACGTGCGTACGTACGGCTTACCGTCTCCACGTCGTGGTGTAATTGTCATTCAATAAATTATTATTTTGATGGGTATAATAATGATGTTTAATTCATGTAAATAATAAATATAACATGATAATTATTCTGTCTATATTACATACCATCCAATTATATATTATTTTAACAGCTAAAGAATGATATTGTCGCTCGTGCGTACGTACGGACTACCGTCTCCACGAAAGCGATGAGATTCATTCTCCATCATATCAATTCAAGTATAATTATCATTTGATGATTTAAAAATAATGTTTAATGACATGATATAATTTTTTATATGTATAAGATATCACCTATCCATAACAAACACGGCTTACGTAACAGTGAATGTAATGGAAAACGAGTAAGTTAACACCCGAGATGACGATAATACTAAGATATTATTAACAAATCAATGTTAAAAGATCATATATGATATCATATTATTGTAAATTATTCTTGTATAATTCAATAACAATTATTTCACCATTATACAGGAGGTTAACCTACCGTTGCCCAAGGAAAATGTAGAGACCCGAAGCTTGACGTACATAGACATTACATTACTTTTGCAGAATACTTAGTACATAACAAAAAACACACACACAAGGATCGTAATAGTTTAGTGTCTTTGGAAACTCGGAACGTAATCTTCCTATCGTTGTGAAAGATCTCCAATATCTCCCATAAAGATCTTCCTTTTTTTTACCTAAAACCATTCTTTATATCCTGGAGAAAATAAATCTTAAAAGGGTGAGCTCAAATGCTCAGTAAGGGTAAACAAAAGAAATATCAATCACATCATATTCATAAGAACATAACATTTTGGAAATCATAACCTGCAAAAGAAAGCATAATTTCAGAACATGGGATAAATCATGGTAGTGAAATGTAATCACAATAATCAAAACATAAAACATGAAACTTTGTGGCATTCACACATAATCATAGAGAATCATTTCTTATTAGTCAAGACTCATTTCCAAGACTATCTTAGTCGACAAAGTCCCTTTCTGAATCGAGTAACCCTCGTTTCAGTCCGGTTTCACTGAACCGGTATAACCTACCATTCCAGCCATGTCTATCTCATGAGATATAAAATCTTTACCCAATGCATTGGAGGGAGATATAGGTCCCACACATCTTATAATTAATCCTTTCTTATGTGTGCCACATAATCATAAACCATACATCATAGCGTAACCTATGTAATAAAAATGGAATTCTTAAACAACATGACATCATAAAACAATTCATATAAGATAAAGGAATTCATAAAAATATTTCCATCACAACATAATCAAATCCATGTAATAATAGGGATAGAAACGGAACCCTTTATTATCTTAGATGGAAAATAATTTTGATAAAACACTTGAAATCCATTCTTGAGGAAAATATCCTTTCTACTTCAAAAACATTTTCCTTTCTTAACATGTCTTACAATTTAAAACTAAAATAAGTTGATTAAAAATAAACCTGAAAACTTGTAAAGGAATATTCTTGGAAATAATGTTTTAAAAATCCATTCATGCCGTATAAGATAAAAAAAACATTCTTCTCGTACTTTTGTCGGAAAAGTCAAAAAAGTACCTCGTACGAAAAACGACAAAAGATTCATTTCATATCTTTTACTAAAAACTCACCGAAGGGTAAAATTGGATTTAAACAATTGTAGGTGGATGGAAATAATATTACATATTGAGGAAATATGGATGTGGATGATAAAATACACCCCAGTAAATACTAAAGTATAAACAATCTCGGATAAAAATGAGATTGTAATATTTCCCTTACCTTAGGTACGACTTGCTTTGTAAGTGTCCGAACCTCCTGTATAATTATTTAAATAATGTCATTGACTTATTACAGAATCATATCCATTGTTATGATATCATATATGGTTCACTTATGACTTTATATTACCCATTCCTTTGTAAATTCCATGTTAAAGAAGCGTTTTGGGTAAAATCGTCTCATTTGTCGTTCGTGTTTTTAACTTGTAATTATTCATATGATTACTTATATCATGATTACTTAATTCCAGAATATAAAACATGATTTATATATATATATATTCATAATAAACATATATAATAAATCAGTAAATGGAAAGAAATACACCGTTCATGGAGACGGTAGTCCGTATGTACGCATGAACGCTGTTTTCGTTTCCTTATTAAATTGAATGGAATTAAATAGATGACATACATATAAATATAAATAATTCCAGTATAATTATTAGGTCATATATTTCATTAGTACTTATTATATATGCTTTATAATCATTCATGAATGGTTAATTATTGAGAATGAATCTCATCGCGTCGTGGAGACGGTAGTCCGTACGTACGCACGAGCGATGATATCGTTCCCATGGTCGTGGAATTGTGTTGAAGTGTATGTATAATATTTCAGTATCAATATCACTTTATAATAATCATATATAGTTACTCATTACACCTTTATACCCATCCAATTAAGGTGGTGGCGGAAAATAGATTACACCACAGCGTGGAGATGGTATTCCGTACGTACGCACGCGCGGTGATTTCCTTTTTCCGTAGGATGGATAGAAGGTTAATTAGAGTTGTTTCATATTTATAATAACATATCAGTATATAAGAAATACTTATGTTATTACTTTATCATGAAACAACTAAAGAAGAAGAAGTTGAAGAAGAAAGATATTGAAAAGGATCGGTAATGGGTATTACCTCTTCTTTGAAGTGCTTCTTTGAGACCTCCTTTTAGGGCACTAAAATTGGTCTTTTAAGAAGACCAGGACCTCTAGGATGATACTAGGGAAGTGGAGAAGGTATTTTTGCAGGGGTTGGCCGAGCTTGAGTGCTCAAATTGGTGTGAGGAGGAGGGGGAGGAGGTGCCCTTTTATAAGGGAGGAGAGGGGCACCTTAGGAATATCTCAAAATATTATTTTATATTAAAGTCAAAATCAGTTTATAATGGTTCCAAAGGGTCTTCTTTCGAAGATAAAGTGGGTATGGGTCGAAAACCTATCATCCAATAGGATTTAGACAAGTTTAGGGTATTATTTTAACCTTATCAATTAGATTTAACTCTAAGTTAAATAATTTAACTTTTACCGTGTCTTTTTGTTTTCTTTCACTATATGGTTAATACACTTACTATAACATGTCAAACGAACCCCAAATTGTTTATTATTAATATATATATCCTTATATATGTCATTTAGCCGAACCTTAGATTTTTAGGAATAAAATAACAATTAGTAATATAATATTTGATTTAAAAACTATTTTGTGTCAATTTTGACACTATTTGATATATGATTTTTGTGAAAGTTATAACAGAATTATATGTTCGAACCAAGTTTATTAAATCAACACTAATATATCATAGTAACCTAGAAAATTAGTGGAATTCATAAAAAGTCTCAAATTACATTTATTTTTGTGTTTATAACATCAATTATGTCAATATTTCATTAATAAGATAATTATTGCATCATCTTTGTGTCATAAATACATTAACTTATTTGATGTATAAAAATTATAAATAAAATACCATTATGTAGGAAATCCTTTTAGATTTCTAATGAATATTTACTATCGAATTTATCTTATTTATAACCCTATATTAAAAATGATTTAGTAAATAAACATTGATTTTAACTCTTTTAACTCTTCTTGGAATTAAATAATAATAAATGTCCTAATCTAATCCAAGTGGGCCTAAATGATAATATTTTACACTTAAGGTTGTTTCTGGTCGAGATACACCTGTCCAATAGGATTATGACATGTTTTAGGGTAATATTAATATCATTGTTACCCTTAATTACCCTATTTACTTTTAACCGTGGTAAATAAAAGTAAAATGTTACTATTCACCAAAAATTATTTTCATCTCATTGAACCACATTTTACTTACTGACATAAACCGTGTCTCTAGGATTTTTGAAATTCCATTCACAGAAGTGGTAAAATTAAGTTTTATGAAAAATTCAGTTTTTTAACTACCACTTAGTAGTTTCACTATTCATCAAAAATTGATGTTTTTCAGAACAATGCCAAAATTTCATCCTAAGCTATATTTCATATTCCGAATTCAAAAATGAAGTCTATTTTACCAAATTCATAACATAGAAGTTGCATTAATTAATTTTATAATTAAATCCCGCTGTTAAAACAAATAGCGTGTTTTTAAGAAACAATATCTATCAAATGATTGACACTTGTTTATGTCTGGTTTAAATGTGAAATTACATCGAATGACCAACATTGTATTAAATTTTAAAAATATATTCTAAATATACTTTAAATCCACTCAAATTAATAATTTATCACTATTAATTATTTTGATTAAAAAAGTTGTTTTTAATTATAATTTAGTAATTTTCACTATTCATCAGAATATGAAAGTTATCCGAAAAGTACCAAAATTTCACCTTAGGCTAAATTCGATACTCCGAATCCAAAAATGAAGTCCATTTTGAGAGATAAAATTTCTAAAATTTTAAAAGGTGGTTATTACTATTCATAACGGCTAGTTATAATAATATTTTAATAGCATATCGTTGTTTAGTGAAACTCGGTATTGCGTACTACACACGCTATCGAGGAAGGTCGCGATTGCGTGTAATGTAAGGAAAGTCAAGGATGTGTGTTGTGAAAGCTCCTTTTGGTGTAGCGTACAACACAAGACATTAATAAAATTAAAAAGAATATTTTTCATAAAATCTCGGGCTGTTACAGAAAAAGTACAAATTAAGGGTTTATTTCACAATCTCTTCATTATCTGAGGTTGTTTATACGTAATAATCTACTGGGATCTCTTTATCATCCACATCCATGTTTCTTAAAAATTTATTTCAAAACATTCTTACTATTTTAAATAATATGGCTTAAAGTCATTTATACCCTTGTTTGAATATTTTTAAGATGTTTATAAAGGAATCTTTCCGTCGTTTTCCAAACAATGTCCTTTTTAACTTTTTTGATAGAATTAAGGTAAGAATGTATTTTTTAAACTTATACGGTGGGTGTGGCTATTTTACTCCATAATAAAATATTCAAATATTCCCTTACAATCTAATACGGATATTTTCAAAAGAAAGGGTTTCTTTTATAATTATGTGATTTTTAAATGATTTCAAAAAAGAGATATTTCTCTCAAATATATGAAAATCTAGTGCAAATGTATACGTATTTAACGCAAGCTTAAAAATGTTTTCAGAAAACCTGACTCTTGAGTGTGGTAGATAAGAAGGGATTGGGCATGGACCCATTATGTCCGGTAATTAGTCGAGGAGTCTCAAAATTAGTTATTTTGTTTTCAAAAGATTGCCTAATGTTTTCAGAAAAACATTGGAGTATATTTGATCAATTTTAAATGTAAGTATATTCTAAAAAATTTGCATCGGTATGTCTCATAAGACAAACTAGTGTCTTGGCAGAAGGACTTGGCAAAATCTTATTTGTAGTATTGGCACGAGGCCTTGGCTATGTGGTTATGATAGTCTGTCATTATGTATTCCATCATTATGAAAGTGGTTATTGATATTGCATGTGATTATTCGATTAGTAGAATATCTATGTGAATAAGTAAAGGGAATTATTTCATTTTATTTTTTCCATACTATGTTGTTGTTCATGTTTAAAAGGCTTTTGTTCTAGTTATACATTGCCTTGAATGTTTATTCTTATTTATGAAAGTTTCTGCTATATTGTTATCCTTACTGGGCATTTGAGCTCACCCCTTTTCTATGTTTTATTTTTCCTAGGATGTGAAGAATTAATTTATGAATGACCTGTAGTGATAGTATTGGGGGATAAGAGTGTGGATTATGGAGACTATATTGTTTTAGTTTTCATTTTATGATGTAATGTAAAACATTATGAATATATCTAGTGTTTCCAAGGCTACTAAACTAATCGGTCTTTCGATATTTTATCTTTCCTGTGATCATGACAATGTTATTTAATAATGCACCGACTCTTGGTAACTGGGGTCGGGGCATTACAATCCAAGATCAAAATCCCTCATTATCATATGGCCTCCTATAACTATCATTTCCAGTTTAGATGACTATCGTGCCATGAATTAAATTATATATCATCTTCTTCTTATCTTGAATATAGCGTAACCATTATAGTCTCAACTTGATCATAAGTGCATTCGATATATGCTCATACATACTGAGGACTGTCATGGAATATGGAGGTTGAAAAAGACAACCTATTCAGATTAGACATCTCAAAATCCTTCAATAATTTGGTGCATGTTATATTCATACCTTAACTGAATGTGGAAAATTACCTGCTACCTCTATATCCCACACTGAGTCCTTGTATGGGCATCTCTTCAGTTAATCAATCGATTGGTGAGTGCTATATCTTTGAGCTGACACCAGGGTGAGAACCTAGATACACTACACCTCATTAACACATGGGCTATGCCTCATTACACAGTCCATAGTCACTCTTTTGTGAGTTCTCCATGTTCCCATCTACTAAAAAAATACTAAATGGGCCCATTATGGGCTTATACACAGCCAAAATGCCTTATCACTGGCTTGGGATAGCTCCCACTAGGCATGCTTGACCTTGGTCCCACATGATCATATGGTTGAGCCTTATACTTGGTTCTCTATTAGGAAGGACACTATTTTAATAAAAGGCTATAATAAAATACTAGAGTATTTTAATGGAAGAAATAAAGATAAATCCATCCTAAAAAATTCCAACCATCTCAATATCTCTTATCTAATTTCCTCATTCACCATGAAAAATATATATTTATATTTTTTCATGGCCATAATTTAAATCTTCTTAAATTATTCTTCACTTTATGCAATATGAAATTCATATTTCATGGACTTATTTAAACATCCAAACATTGTTGTAAGTAATGTGTCCTCTGTAACACATTTCTGGGACATTTAAGATCAGCAAAAAAATCATCATATTTTATTTTAGGATAATTTTCTAATCATGAAATACAATTCTATAAGATGTATCCAAAAATATTTCTCCAGGAATCACCACTTAACCCAAACTCACCAAACACATGTTTACACATCATTGAAAACAATTGTTACATTGGGCCCAAATTCAACCTCTTGAACTTCGTAAGGTTCTCAATCCACTTAGTAGAGTCTCTCAACCTAAACTCATGTGAAATAGTAAAATAAGAGAGGTAAGCACATAATATTTAATAGGTCTAGAAATGGAAGGACAAATTCTTTCCATATTGCTTATCTACTCCAAAATGGATTTTCTTTTCTATATTTACAAGTCGATAAAATTGATTTTAGCTTTAACTAAAAATCTTACAATCCAGCTCCAATGGCTAAAATACCTTTTCTTTTCAATCTAACCAAAAGAATTCTTGATCTGGCTCAAGTCAAGAGACTCCTACTCATGGATCCAACCAAAATACTTAAACTACCATTGGAACCAATGAAAATACTTCACCTATGTTGAAGGATTTAATCTGCTAAAAGTTTGTCTTTGATCTTAGTCGACAAATTTTTAGAATATGAGTTTATCATTTACTCTTATATGATTTTTAATAGTATCTAAACAGTTTGTAGGTATTCTCGAATTAATTATGATTACCTGTAATGACCAATTTCCTCAGTTCAAAAAAATTCTTGATCTTGAATTCCTCATTGTAAATGAAGTCCCAACATCACTTAGATGTGTGTCAGTGTGAACAAAAATTCTTCAGTTGTTATTTTATGAGAGAATATTTTTAAATATATCAAACCACTCCTTATTGAATTCCAAATTCAAACTCACTTCATGCATGGGTTGCATGGAATATGAATGTCATGGTTTAGGCATCTCAATCAATTCTTACTTGTGCATGATCTTGCATGAATGCATGCATGTGTTGTTTTTTCATTCAACCTCAAACACAAACTGTCCAATTTTATTTCTTCACATAGACCTTGTATTCAGAAACAATGTTTATATTTATTTATTATATGTTCAATGTAAGTGTGACATGTATGTCCACAAGCATTATTCATTCTGTGAACGCGAATGTTTATTGGATGTTTTACACGTGCGCACCACTCCTTCACAAGAAATAGTGTATAACCCATTATATTTTTTTTACAAAAGACCCACTTTACAAAATATATATAAGAAATATTATTATATGTTATATGTAGCACCTTTTAGATGAAACTGTCTTTATTTTCATCAAAACATTCACACAAACAAATATAATATGTGTAAGAGAATCACACTTCACAAATGGATTCATGGAACCATGTTATTCCTGAAATTCATTTTAGAGTGATATAAACTTATTAAAGGCCCATGGATTCCTCCTTCTCTTTTATGTAAAACTATAATGATAAGGGATTCTATTTTCATGAAATAGATGGATTGCAGTGACCTGATTCTTCTAAAACTAAAGATCTCTCAAAATATTGGTAACACATATCGATTGAGGATATTATCCTTTTATAGGTAATAAGAACCACATTTTCCATTCAATTTATGATGCGTTATGGACTCCCCCAAATCTCCACTTTTTTTCAATTCCATGAATTCTCTTCAAACTCTGAAGTCATTCGGGGTATCTTATGTATGATACAAATTTTATGGTGTATAATATTCATGAGTTCATGATATCCTCATTTGCGGTGATCTCCGATCATGCATGTGATGAAGATCTCATTCTCCTCATTTATCCAAGCTCAAACTCCCTCATGCCCATATGGTCTCCAACAACCATTATTTTCTGTTCAGCCTATGATCATACCTAAAATTCAATTATACGTCATCTTATATTTTTCCCAATCATATAATAACCATGTCAAAATGAGTTTGAGCATAGGTGTGCTCAGAATTTGCTTAGGACTACTGAATATTCATGAATAATCTAGAGGTTAAAGATGATCATTGATTTTGATCGAGCGAATCAGATTCACTCAATCATGTGACACATGTGATATGGGTAACGTAAATGACGGATGAAGAGTACCTTCTACCTCTACATCACACATCAAATATTCACCTAAGCTTCTCTTTTCATTATCAATTAATTGGCGAGTACTACATCTTCGAGCCAACATTAGGGTTAACACTCGGATACATGTCACCTCACACCCACATGGGTTGTTCCTCACTGTGCAGTCCATGGGCACTCTTGTAGGTATTCTCTATGTGAAAATCCAAGCTTATGGGCCTACACAGGCCAATCATTGGATTATACATGGACCAATATCATTTTTTATATCCCTGGATGGATTTAACTGGGAATGGTTGACCTTGGTCAAACATGAGGCTATTGTTAGCATTATACTTGGATGGATAGTAGGTTGGACACTTTTTTTAATAAAGGGAAAAAATAAAATACTCGAGAATCCCTAAGTAACAAATAAATTAAACACCATCCTAAAAAATTATGACCAACTAAAACTCTATTATCTTCTTCTCTCATTCATCATGAATAATATATATCTATATTTTTGCATGGCCATCAATTTAAATCATCCCATATTAATCATCACTTTATGAAACATGAAATTCGTATTGCATGACCTTATTTAAAATTCCCAACATTTTTGTAAAAAATGTGTCTTCTTTAGAACAGGTCTTGAACATTTTAGATTAATACAATGAATAATCATATTTCATTCAAGTAGAATTTTTCAAAGCATGAAATCCAATGCCATTAGATGAATCCATAACAATTCTCCATCCATCTAAACATTTTTTCATGAAACTTTGAATTGATAGTGATTTATAAAAAGATTTTGTAGTTTAAGGAAGACACTAGTCCATCTTTAAAAGAGCATTGATATGTTTAGAGTGTGTATTTATAATAAAAATTACTAAAAGAGTCAGTGGTTTTGAAAATAGTTTCTAGAATGTATCTTAATTTAAAGAGTTATAGAGTTTAAAGACCAGGGGGATTTTGAATAATATGAGATAAAGGATTCATTGTAACTTCACTACACACAATTCAAGTTCATTTTTATTTGATATTAATTAGGGGTTGATGTAAGTCTCTGGATGAAATTAATCAAAATCCCCATTACTTTCCAAGATTTCATATCAAAGAACATTGAGCCAATCCTTAACATAACAATAATATAGATAAGGTCCAGATCTCATGCATGGTATAATAACTTAAAAATAAAATTTAAATCTCTAATAAGTGTGGAATAAAAGTATTCTTATGTTTTCCAATCAGAAATACTCAAGTCACGCACTCAAAACCTCACACTGTTCGGTTAAAAGTAAAGAGCAGTTCCTTTAGTTAAATAATACAAAGATAAATTAAAGTAATATAATTCTGAATACAATATTTTCAATCCCAAAATATATCAAACCAGTTGTATTACATGTGACAGAACTCCATTTACAAGATGTGTTGCTCCATCACAACAAACACCCACTAATTAGCCTAACATTGAGAGGAGGAATGTCAGGTGGATCTCCTTTATCATCCATTACCCCCTATTATGATAGGGGCCTCCAAAACATATTGGATGATGAGGATAATCCTATAGAACTCTAAAACATAAGATCTTGTCTCTATTTTTGATCTTGAAAATGAGGTTCCCATGGTACCTTTTCAAAGCCAAAATGGGACATGGTTTCGAGCACCCTATTTTTGAGATACCATTTGTGTCTTGGTTTTAGACTAGTCGAAATCCATATAAAAAATTTTCTAAAATAGAATATTTGTTTTATGTCCTCTTTAATATCTCCATTTCAAATTTGGTGGGAATTATACATATGTATTGGGAGATATTTTCAAAAGACCGAACCAAACTTTTTAATTTGGGATGATTCTATCCCATGGATAGAATGGTTCATATTGGCCATAAGATGGAAAAAAATTTCTTCGGTTCCTTGATATGGGTTGTATCTGATGTAGTTTTGGAGCGGACCACTAATTTTCATCCAATTTGAGGTCATGTAACTATCGTAATTATCCAAACAGTGGACAGATGTTCAGGGGATGCCAAGCAGTTTTTCTCATTTCCTTTTGGATCATCTTCGGGGCCTCCAAATCAGCTAATCCTACAATTAATTCATCAAAACAAGTAACAATTTCTTTTTTAATGGTGATGATACAAAGTAAATTAATCAAACATGACATTCAATTTGTTATTATTTCTATATTTTTAAAAACAAAACATGTTTAGCATAGTGGTGTTAGGGTGAAAATTAATTAGTGAATCGTGGTGTGATCAAACCCCCAAACCTAAACATTTTCACTCCTAGAAAAAGTCTTATATCCTAAACAAGTCTCATTCATCAATCAAAGGTGATAAAAATTACCTGATTATTCTGAAATTAAATTCATATCAAGATTCATTTGAAATGCATTTTCCCAAAAACAATGGAATTTTCCACACAATCGACTCAAAAATGAAAAATGATTTGGATATATTTTTTCATGATAAAATTAACATTCCGACACAAATGAGAGGGATAAACCACAAGGGAAAGTGACAATACTATTCAACAAGTGAGAAAATAAAAAATAATGATGAAAATTCCTAACTAACCCAGGAATGTATCCATCCCCCCACACCTATATCATGTAGTGTCTTCACTATAAAAAATAATGTGGGTAGGAAGGATAAAACATGGTGGGTGTTATTCATAGGTCGCTTCATGAACATGTAGTTCCTCTATCGGGGACTCCAAAATGGCTTCATGAAAGTTCATCAGCTACTGCCCATTGACAGTGATGGTTTTCTTAGTTTCTTCATTTTGAACGTGAACATGACCCAATAGGGAGAGATTAGTAATAGTGTATTGTCCAAACTAGTGGGAACAAAGCTTACCGAGTTGTAATTTTAGCCTTGCATTGTAGAGTAGGACCTTATGCGAAATTCAGAAATAACAATGAATGATAAGGCAGTCATGGGAATCCTTCTTTTTCTCCTTATAAATCCAAGAGTTCTCATATGCATCTCTTCTCATTTACTTTAGCTCATGAATCCCCAACATCCTTTGATCACATGTTCCAGAAAGATTATAATTTCATTGTTTGTTCTCTCGGTAGGTTCGGTTCTCAATATCAATTGGGAGGTGAAAACTCTGTAAAAAACAAGCCTATAAGGTGACATTCCAATTGGGGTTTTAAAAGAAGAACGATAAGCCCATAAGGAATCATCAAGTATAGTACTTCAATCTTTTCTATTAGGTTAAACATTTTTTTTGAATAATTTGTTTTAACTCCCTATTTGACACCTCAAATTGACCATTGGTTTGTGGGTGATGGCAGTAGACACTCGTTGACCAACCCCATAACAAAACAGAAGTGATTTTATTGTTTGGTTGCATAAATGAGAACCCAGGTCACTGATGATGAACCTAGGTAATCCAAACCTACAAAAGATTTGGGTTTTAGAAAAATCTACAACTTCTTTAGAATCATTAGTCCTTATAGCTCGTGCATATATCCATTTTGTCACATAATCGACCACCATAAGAATGTACAAGTTTCCAATGGAAGTGGGAAATGGCACCATAAAGTCAATACCCCAAACATCAAAAATTTCATGAAAGAGAAATGGTTGTTGTGGAATTTTATTTATTTTAGAAACATTACCCATTCTTTGACAACGATGACAAGATTAAAATAATCATGGGAATCATGAAAAATTGTTGGCCAAAAGAGACCCAAATCAAGGACTTTGTGAGCAGTCCATTGAGGACCGAAGTGGACCCGACAAGAAAGAGTTCAAAAGAATATAAGGACATATTGAAACTCGCTATTGGTAACACAATTCCTAAGTACTTGATCACTAGATGTGCACCCAATGTAGGGGGAATCCCAAATGTACCAATGAGACTCATATTTTATATTTATAGCTTTGTTTTTTTTGAAATCAGTAGGAATGAAAGATGCTACCAAATAATTTACAATTTTGGCATACAAAGGAATAACATCTTGTACTTGGTATAATTACTCATAGAGAAACAAATCATTTACAGGAATACAGGGGGATGAGTCAATGTCCACGGATGGGGGAATACTATTGATATGGTTAGCCACCACATTCTCTTCTCCCTTTTTATCTCTAATTTATAGAATGAATTCTTGAAGGAGGAGCATCCAGCGAATGAGATGTGGTTTGGCTTTCGGTTTCTTAAGGAGATACCGAAGGGCTTCATGGTATGAGGACACAATGTATTTGGACCCCAAAAGGTATAACCTAACATTTTACAAGGAAAACACAATGGAATGGAATTATTTTTTAGTTGTGGGGTAGTTTTCTTGGGCAGGGTCTAAAGTAGGTGAGGCATATGCAATGAAATGTGAAGCTCGATCAAACCTTTATGATAAGACTACCCAACTTCATAGTTAAAGGCATCAAACATGACCTCAAATGGTAAATCCAACTGAGGTGGTTGGATTATTGGGGGTGATGTGATACTCCATTTTAAATTTTTAAAGGATTATTCACATTATTTATAAAAAATTTCCTTTTATTTTTTGAGTAATGAGGATAGGGAGAGTGAAATTTTACTAAAATCATGAATGAAATAATTGTAAAATCAAGCATGACCTAGGAACTACTTTACATCGCATACATTTTTTGGGAATAGTAAAGAATAAATGACATCGAATTTTGATTTATCTACTTGGATAACATCCCCAGAAATGAAATACCCCAGAACTATACCTTGTCTCACCATGAAATGGAATTTCTCTTAATTTAATACAAGATTCTTCTCAATAAAGCAATGTAGGACTAAACCAAGACTGGTCAAACAATCATCAAAAGAGGAGCCCTAAACAGTGAAATCATCCATGAAAACAACCATGAAATTATCTTGGTTATCTGAAAAAATAATAATCATACATTTCTGGAAAGTACACGGAGCATTGAATAGACCAACTGACATCCTTCTATAGGAAATGTGCCAATGGGGCAGGTGAAGGATGTCTTTTATTGATCCTTAGGGGAAATACGGATCTGAGTGTATCTAGAATACAAATTAAAAAAAATTAATGGGACTTCCCCACTATCCTTTCTAGAATTTAGTCAATGAATGGAAATGGGAAATGGTCCTTCCTAGTGTGTTGGTTTAGTCGATGATAGTTTGTGTAGACAGGCCAACAATTATGTACATGAGTTAAAACCAATTCATTATTTCCATTTTTGATTACTGTAAGACCGGTTTTTTAGGAAAAACATGACCAAGATTGACCCATTGGCTATCAGAGATGTGGTAAATAATTCCAATATCCAATAATTTTGTTACTTCCTTTTTAACTAAATCTAAGAGGTTGGGGTTCAGTGGACGTTGTTCCTGCCTCACTAGTTTAGCCCCATAATTTAACAAAATTTGATGTGTACAAATTTATGGGATAATACCAAGAATTTATGAAAGTTTCCATCCCAATTCATGTTTATACTCCCTCAAAATTTCAAGTAATCTCAATTCACGCTCAGGAGGGAGTGAACTAGAAATGATGATGGACAACTTATTTCCATTTTCATGTTATAAATATTTTAAATACTGAGGTAGTTGTTTTAGTTCTAATTCAGGTAGATTCTAGATTGGAGGGAGTGTGTGTAAAGGTGAGAGGTAACTAATCTCATCTAATTTCTCAATGGTATCATCCTCAGATGAGGAATGATCTTTTAAAAGCTTAGCAGTATCATTATTGGTAATTGGTTCCTCAGTGTTCATGAAATTTTCAATTAATAAACATGCATGACATTTTTCTACACCACTACAACAATTAATTCTTGATTAATTAGCAAGAATTTTAATCAATGATGAAAACTCAAAAATGAGGCTGGGGGAAGGAAAAAAAGTGTTTTCAGGGGAAGGGAGTATATCAATTGAATTTACTGAGAATGAGAAATTCTCTTCTGAGGGGGCTTCATGGAATCAAGGATGTTGGAATGGACTATGTAAAAATCAAATTCCATAGATAATGTACCATTATAGAAATTAATTATGGTTTTGGAGGTTTTCAAAAGGGAACTCCCCAATATAATCGGGGCATGTCCATTCATCCCATAATCTTCTATTTTTATCACATAAAATTGTGCTGGAAAAATTCATTTTTCACCCTCATAAGAACATCCTATAACACACTACAAGGGTGTGATATACCCCAAGTTTCTTGCCGAGAAACTATTCCAATGGGGTTCAGTTTACCAACCTATAAATAAGAGTAAATGGAGTAAGGAATTACATTAATAGAGGCAGCCAATGCAAGCATGACATTTGAAAAATAATACTCATCTATGGTTCACAGAATTGATAATGTTCCTAGATCATTGCCCTAGGTAAGAAGTGATGGATCTATTAATGTTGAGAAGTTCCTCCCCAAGATCACCATATCAATACCTCAAAGTCTCCTTCGATATGTACATATATCTTTTAGAAACATGGTGTATCATGGAATTTGTTTTATGGATTCAATCAAATGAATGTTAAACGGCACTTTTTTGAAAGGTTCTAATATTTCCTTTACAAGTTCAAGTTTATTTTGTTACTTGGTTGGGTATACCTTTGGGGAAATTGAAGAGGAATGGTTCGGATAAGTTACTCATCAACAGACACACTCTTTCCTTTAAAAGGGATCCTCTCAGGACAATGATTTTCTTTTCTTGGACCATTTTTAGTAGTTGGGATGGTGGTTTCTGTAGGAGGGGATGACTATACAGGATGGGTTATCTTTATTTTAATTTTTTTCCCACTCTTAAGGGTTATGGAACTAAAATTTCCCTTATCCCTAAGGTTAGATACTAGTTGTGAGGGTAGTTTACCCGACCCATGACTTTTAATTTTCCCCACAGAGTTAGCTATCTAGATTAATTGGGTTTTTTCGATCTTTTATGGATTTATAGGTTGTTTTTTGGAATTGGAGATTTTTGGATGCCATTTGTTTCATCATATCTTACAGGATAGGATTGGGTTTTGGATGGGGTGGTTGGAATGGCCTTTGTGTTGGTTGGGTATTTCTGGGTGGTAGTGGTGGATGACTACTTTACCCTGGTTGGTTCCATTGTTGTTGAGGTTGGTTTGAACCCCCCCTTTCCCATAATCTTTTGTTTCATTCCACCAAAAGTTATATGTATTGTATGGATCTTGCCTAAAGGGTTGGTTACAGGGGCGACCTACGATGATTACCTCACAACTCTTAAAAGTTTGTCTCAATTGGGGGCATTGTTCAAAGTAGTGGGTGTCTGAAGATCGTATACCACAATATATGGGAGGAGGAGATTGTGATTTCCCTTGGGAAAGAGTGATTTTTCGAATAAGGGTAATTATCACTTCAAACACTGTTTCCACCTTCTTCTCGAATTCTGTACACCACCTCCTGGACACCTTGACTGGGTACACTAGTCCTTGAACCAAATTGTTGAGTGTTCTATGCCATGTTCTCAATTAGGGTCCTGGTAGCTATTGGGGTTTTATCCACTAGTAAAACACATGCAGTAGAATCAATCATTTTATGATCAATTGGAATTAAACCTTCACAAAAATAATGTATAAAATGTTGATCAATTATTTGGTGTTGTGGAAAACTTAATCATGATCTTTTAAATATTTCCAAATATTCATGAATTTTTTCGCCTTGATAATTTATTATACCACATATTTCTTTAAATATTATTGTGGTTCAAGATTCTAGGAATTATTTTTCAAGAAAAAGGCATTTCATGTCTACCCTACCACTTATTGGGGAATTAAGATAATATAACCAATCCTTTTCTATATCTTCTAGAGAAAATGGTAATGATCTAAGATTTACTTGTTCATCTTCCACATTAGCAGGTTTTATGGATGAAAACAGAGTATGAAATTCTTTTAAATGCTTATGTAGATCTTCTACATAAAATCAATAAAATATTGGAATTAAGTGAATTAGATCACATTTTATTTGAAAATTAGGTGCCTCGCCTTGTATTTGAATATAGGTGGGTTGAATATCAACATAAGGGGAGGTTAGTTCTATTTATTTCCTATTATTTTCAGCCATTTCATACCAGTTTATTTCAGTTTTGATGTCATCATTAGAATAATTGTAACACCCCAAGCTTCCACGGTACGTTTCCCTTCGAATAATGCAATAGCATGTGTTGTACGCAACCTCGAGCTCTAACACACACCACAACTAATTAAACTAGCCGTTGTGAATAGTAATACCTAATTTTTGAAATTTTATAAATTTTATTTTTCAAAATGGACTTCATTTTTGGATTCGGAATATCGAAATTATCCTATGTTGAATTTTTGGTATTTTTCTGAGGATTTCTAATTTTTTTATGAATAGTGAAAAAATACTTAAAAACAACTTTTTTAATCAAAATAATATATAGTGATAAATTATACTATTTAGTGGTTTTAGAGTATAATTAGTATATATTTTTACCATTTTATCCAATGGTGGTCATTAGAATTAATTTCACTTTAAAATTGGACATAAACAATTGTCAATCTTTTGATATATATTGTTTCTTAAAAACACGGTATTTGTTGTGATAGCGGGAATTAATTATAAAATTAATTAATGCAACTTATATGTTTGGAATTTTGTAAAATAGACATCATTTTTGAATTCAGAATATCAATTACAGCTTAGGGTGAAATTTTGGCATTGTTATGAAAAACTTCAATTTTTGATGAATAGTGAAACCACTAAGTGGTAGTTAAATAACTGATTTTTCGTTTAAATGAAATATTACCACTTCTGTGTTTTGAATTTCAAAAATCCGACATACATGGTTTTCATTAGGATGCAAAATGTGGTCCAATGGGATTAAAATAATTTTTTGTTGAATAGTAACTTTTAAGTTTAATTAATCGCGATTAAAGGTAATTAGTGAAATTTAAGGTAAAAATGATATTATAAAAATATGAAAATACCCTTACACTTGTCCTACCCCTATTGGATGAGTAATTACTGACCACAAAAATCCATGGGTCAACTTGGGGACCCCATGGAGCCACATTAGTTGGAAAATGACATAAATACCTTTTATTTAATGTTAAAGTAAAAAAATGACACAAACATGAAATGTTTTACTAAAACAATTTTTACATGGGGTTATACAAGTCATATGTTGGACTATAAATAGTAATTGGAAATCTAAAAATATTTCCTACATCATAGTATTTGTTTTATAATTTTTAGACATTAAATAAATTAAATTATTTATGACATCATTATGATGCAGCGATAACCTCATTATTTAACGATTTTAATAAAATGAAAAGATAATGTAAAATCCAAGTCTTAAACATGTACAAAGACTATTGGATGGGTATATTTCGAACCCTTATCACCTTAGCCACGAATTATATAAGTGTGGGACCTTTAGAACCCGAAAAGCATTGTATAATAATGTAACATTTCAATCTTTCCAAAAGAGCCCCTACTCTCCTCTTATAAAAGTCCCCCACCTCTACCACCTTATTCACACATTCAAGCCTTTTGGTTCGGCAAACCTCTGCCCAAATACTCTCCCAACTTCTCTCCCTTCATCCTAGAATGTTTACATTAGTCAGAAAGCCATCCTATGAAGTCCTTTTGATCAAATCAAAAGGAAGAACCCGAAGAAGAGGTAACGTTTTCATAACCCTCTTTCAAATTTCTTCCTTATTCCACTCCCTCTTTGTTAATTATTTCAATTCTAAAATTATAACTCCAGTATCTTCTATATACTTTGATGTTATTATAAATATGGAACAACCATATTCAGTATTCTTCCCATCATTTGAATGACATGTCACCATACGTGCGTACGTACGGCTTACCGTCTCCACGTCGGGGTGTAATTGTTATTTAATATATTATTATTTAGATGGGTATAATAATGATATGTAATTCATGTAAATAATAAATATAACATGATAATGATTCTGTATATATGATATACTATCCAATTATATATTATTTTAATATCAAAATAATGATATTGTCGCTCGTGCGTACGTACGGACTACCGTCTCCACGAACGCGATAAGATTCATTCTTCATCGTATCCATTCAAGTATAATTATCATTTGATGATTTAAAAATAATGTTTAAGGACATGATATCATTATGGATATGAATTAGATACAACCTATCCATGAAAAACATGACTTACGTAAGAAAACATATAAAATAAAACGAGTGAGTTAACACCCAAGACAACGATAAATCTAAGATATTGTTAACAAAGCAATGTTAAAAGATCATATATGATATCATATGAATGTATATGATTCTAGTATAATTTAATAACAATTATTTAACCATTATACAAGAGGTTAACCTACCCCAACCAAGGAAAAGTACAAGGTAAGGGTTTACTTCACAACCTCTTCATTATCCAAGGTTGTTTATACATAATTATGTACTGGGACCTCGTTATCATCCACATCCATGTTTCTTAACAATGCCTTTCAAAACATTTTTACTATTAAATGGAAAATAGCTTAAAGTCATTTATACCCTTATACGTTTTTGAAAGTAATCTTACCGTCGTTTTCCAAACAATTTTCTTTTTGGCCTTTTTGACAAATTTAAGGTAAGAATGATTTTTTAACTTATACGGCGGGTGAGGCTATTTTCTGCCATTATAACATCGTCGAAGCTTCCCTTACACGCTTATAAGGATATTTTCAAAATAAAGGCTTTCTTTTATAATTATGAGATTTTTAAATGATTTCAAAAAAGAGATATTTCTTTCAAATATATGAAAATCCAGTGAAAATGTATACGTATTTAACGCAAGCTTAAAAATGTTTACAGAAAACCCAACTCTCAATTGTGGTAAACAGGAAGGGATTGGGCGTGGAACCATATTGGCCTGTTATTAGTCGAGCAGTCTCAGAATTAGTAATTTTGTTTTCAGAAGCTTGCATAATGTTTTCGGAAAAACACTGGAGTATATTTTATCAATTTTAAATGTTAGTATCTTCTAAAAAAATTTCATCGGTAGGTCTCATGAGACAACTAGACGTGGAATTGGCCGAGGCCCTTTCCCAATTTGATTTATGGTTTTGGCCGAGGCCTTATTCATTTTAGACGTCTTGGCCAAGGCCTTGACAAAATGTTTCAGAATGTTTGGCATTATACAATCCCTCATTATGAAAGTGGTTATTGATATTTCATGTGATTATTCATCTAGTAGAATACCCATGTGAGTAGGTAATGGAATTATTTTATTTTACTTATTCCATATTATTCTGAAGTTCAAGTTCAATAAGGCTTTTGTTTTAGTTATACATTTCCTTAAATGCTTATGTTTTCTTATGAAAGTTTCCGCTATATTGTTATCCTTATGGAGCATTTGAGCTCACCCCTTTAAATGTTTTATTTGTCCCAGGATGTGAAGTAGTGTATTATAACTGACTTGTAAGAATAGTGAGTGAGGATATGAGTGTGGACTAAGGAGAACATGTTATTGTAGTTTTCATTTTTATGATGTAATGTAATGTTTATGAATGTATCTAGTGTTTCCATGGCTACTAAACTAATCGGTATTTCGAGACTTGATCTTTTGTGATCATGCCAATGTTATGTAAAAATGCACCGACTCTAGGTAACTGGGGTCGGGGCGTTACAGTTGGTATCAGAGGAAGTTTAGTACAAACCTTGGAAGATAGATTTAGACAAACTCTGATTATAGAACGTAGACCTAAGATGAACTTTGAGGATTAGTATAGAAGAACTTCCTAAAATATTGGTATTGTAGAGATTTTGTGAGTTTTCCGAGAAATACATCTCTGTCTGGATACGAGCAGGTAGAGGCGGCTCTGGCATAGATGTACCTAGGGGTAAGACCCGAAAACACCACTTTGAGCTAGACTCGAACGGGAACTGGTGCACGACAACGGGCCTTGCTGCACTCTTGGTTACGACACTCCCAGGGGATATGCTTAGGATAATTCCCATTTTCTTTACAAACCACTATGAAGGGTTACGAGTATATACTTCGTCAAAGAAAACATTTTTATAACTATGGATTATATCCATAATTAGTTCAATTTATGTTAAGTGTTTTACAAGTATGGAATTATGTATTTTGACTCATAAACTAATCTAGTTTATGCCATTATTTAGAAATGGCACCTAGTGGAAGGAATGGAAACCGTATCAATTCATGCACTCCGTGTAGGGATTGCCCTCCTGGTCAAGATAATTATGGTGGAGGTAGTGATACAACTGGTGCTGATTAGCTTCTCACCGTACTGGGACAACTCACGCAGGTTATGAATAATAACCTTAATCGTATGGAGCACCCTGATCCGCAACGTGGAGGATCAATCCTCGACCGTTTCATGAGGAAACAACCACCAACCTTCAATGGGACTACAAATCCTATAGTAGCTGAGCAATGGATAAATTCCTTAGAGAAAATATTCCATGCCCTGGGGAGTAGTGAAAGGGAGAAAGTTGTCATGGCAGTTTACCGCCTCACTGGAGATGCCGATCAATGGTGGTCACTAATTCAAAACACAAAGGAAGATGATGAATTAACAAACATGGAATGGCAGGAGTTCAAAGAGCTGTTCTTAGAAAAATAATTTCCTCGAGACCATCGAGCGGATATGGAAAGACAATTTCTGAGTCTGAGGCAGAAGGAGGTTGAGAATGTCGCAAAGTATGAGGCTAACTTTACAAGGTTAGCGAGGTATGCTGCAGATTACATACATAACCCAAGAAGTAAGACTGATCGTTTCTTTGATGGGTTAAAACCATTTCTCCATCGAGCTTTAGTATCACAAACCTTCTCTTCATACGAAGGTATTTTCTCGTGCGCTATCAAGAAGGAAAAGGAATTCTCTAAGACTTATGACTTTAAATCAAAGCAAGATAAGAAGACATCCGCTGAAAACTCTGGGAAAGGAAATAAGGAAACAGGGAAGAAGGGTAGAAATGAATTTCCACCCTGTGATAATTGTGGTAGGAAGCACCCTGGTGCCTGTATAAAAGGAAAAGGAGTATGTTACAAGTGTGGTGAAAAAGGCCACCAAGCTCATGAATGCAAGGGAAAGAAAGCGGTTGTCAACGTGGAATGCTATAATTGTAGAGAGAAGGGACATTATGAAAATGATTTTCCTAAGCGTCATGGGAACTTACCTCAGAAGAGGCCAAGGGATCAGTGCCAGGATTATGCTATCACTACTGCTGAGGTGGAAGCTCCGAAAGACGTGGTGGCATTTAATTTAATGGTTTACTCAAGTTTAGCAAATGCATTATTTGATTCTGGATCATCGCATTGTTTCATATCTTCCCAGTTTTCTAAGAAAATTAGATATTTCCAATTTTATTTAACAAGGGAGTTGTCTGTCAAAACCCCTAAGGGAAGTATTGTTGTAACCAAGTTTTGTCGATTAGTTCCCATTAGAGCACCTAAATGTTCTTTACCTGCTGATCTCATCATCATACCCATGATTGAATTTGATATAATCCTCGGTATGGATTGGATTTCGGACCATGATGCAAAAAATTATTGTAAGAGGAAAGAGGTTACGATTCTTGATGATGATGATAAGGAACACATTACCTTTAGAGAAGAATCGTCGCCACATAATTATTATCTAGATCCACCCCCAGTAGCTCAACTAAATTCAATTATTGGGGAGGAATAGAAGGAAATTACTGAGGGTGAGGAAAGGAATATTCAAATAGAGGATGTACCTACTGTGAGAGTATATGTTGATGTGTTTTCGGAATATTTACCTGGACATCCTCCAGAATGAGAAGTTGAGTTTTCCATTGATTTAATTCCTGGATCAAGGCCCATATCGAAGACCCCTTATAGAATTTCCACTGTGGAATTAGTTAAACTAAAGAAACAACTAGAGGAATTGAGTAATAAGGGATTTATTCTCCCTAGTGTTTCTCCTTGGGGAGCCCCTGTTATTTTTGTTAAGAAGAAAGATGGATCTATGAGGTTGTGCATCGACTATAGGGAAAGAACAAGTATCCCCTATCTCGCATTGATGATTTGTTTGACCAACTGCATGGAGCTCAATACTTTTCAAAGATTGACCTTCGGTCTGGATACTATTAGTTGTGTGTGAAGAAGGAAGACGTTCCAAAGACAGCATTTCAAACAAGGTACGGGCATTACGAGTTTATAGTAATGCCTTTTGGATTGACTAATGCACCCTCTATTTTCATGGATCTAATGAATAGAGTTTTCAAGGAATATCTTGATGACTTTGTAGTGGTATTTATTGATGATATCTTGGTATCATCCAAAAGGTACGAAGATAATGAAAATCACTTACGCATTATCCTGAAGACTCTTAGAGGACATGAATTATATGGGAAATTTAGCAAGTGTGAATTTTGGCTTCAGGAGATTTCTTTTCTTGGCCATATTATCTCTAAGGATGGAATTTCTGTTGATCCTTCTAAAACCAAGGCAATCCAAGAATGGTCAGCACCGACAAGTATAACTGAGGTACGCAATTTTATTGGTTTAGCAGGTTATTATCGACATTTCGTCCAGAATTTTGCCAGATTGGCTAACCCATTGACAAAGCTCACACGTAAAGGGATTAAATTTGTCTGGACAAAAGAGTGTGAAGAATGTTTTGAAGAACTAAAGAGAAGATTAGTCAACGCCCCTATATTGACTCTACCATCAGGGAATGATGGGTTTGTTATCTATAGCGATGCATCGAAGAAAGGACATGGTTGTGTCCTTATGCAGAATGATAAGGTTATTGCCTCTACATCACGACAGCTAAAAATTCATGAGCAAAACTATCCTAATCATGATCTTGAGTTAGCAGCTGTGATATTTTCTTTAAAGATATGGATACATTACCTCTATGGTGATAAATGTGAGATTTATACTGATCACAAGAGTTTGAAGAATATTTTCTCACAAAAAGAACTCAACATGAGGCAAAGGATATGGCTTGAAATACTCAAGGATTATGATTGCACAATACATTACCACTCGGGGAAGGAAAACAAGGTGGAAGATGCTTTGAGCAGAAAAGATCATGGAGTTTTGAACGTGATGATAATTGAAAGGGATCCAATTTTCATGGATCTAGTGAAGATGGACAGGGGAATAACTAGGGAAGGTGAAACATCAAGGATTTTTCAAATGGTTGCCAAACCATCATTACTAGAAAGGATTAAGAGTTCTCAGACCGATGATGAAGAATTTCAGAAGAAGATTAAAGATGTGAATGATGGAAGATTGAGGGACTTTGTGTATAAGGATGGAATTTTGAAATTTGGTAAGTGACTTTGTGTTCCCGATATACCTGATCTAAAAAGGGAATTACTGGATGATGCTCATAGTTCCAATTTCTCTATACACCATGGGAGAACCAAAATGTATAGATATTTGAAGGAACATTTTTTGTGGGACAATATGAAGAGGGAGATTTCTGATTTTGTGTCGAGGTGTATGTTTTGTCAACAAGTGAAAGATGGAAGGCAACATCCAGGTGGAGTATTGCAACCTCTTCCCATACCTTAGTGGAAATGAGATAATTTTACGATGGACTTTGTCATGGGACTACCAAAGACTCCTAGAAGGAATGATGCAATATGGGTCATTGTTGATCGTCTTACTAAGTCAGCACATTTTCTGGCTATACGGGAGGATCTACCACTTGAACGTCTAGCAAGACTATATATTAATGAAGTTGTAAGACTTCATGGAGTACCCCTATCGATTGTTTCTGATCGTTATCTTCGTTTTACTTCAAGATTCTGGAAAAGTATTCAAAAGGCCTTGGATACTGAACTTCGTTTGAGCACTGCCTATCAACCTCAAACAGATGGACAATCAGAACGGACTATTCAACCCTTAGAAGACATGTTGAGATCATGCTCTCTTGACTTTCAGGGTATGTGGGATCAATATTTACCACTGGTAGAATTTTCCAATAATAATAGCTTCCATTCAAGCATTCAGATGGCACCTTATGAAGCGTTATACAGAAAGAGATGTCGTACACCAACCTGTTGGGATGACGTTGGTGAAAGAAAACTTGTGGGACCAGAACTGGTGGAAGAAACAATGGAAAAGGTGAAGGTAATCCAAAACCACATCAAAGCAGCTCAAAGTAGGCAGAAGAGCTATGCCGATAACAGAAGAAAGGTTTTGGAATTTCAGGTGGGAGATCATATTTTCCTAAAGGTATCTCCATGGAAGGGAGTTATACGTTTTGGTAACAAGTGTAAGTTGAGTCCCAAGTACATCGAACCTTTCGAAATTCTAGATCATATTGCGGTTGTCGCCTATCGTTTGGAGATGCCGCCAAATCTCTCCAAAGTTCATGATGTTTTCCACATATCGCTATTGAGAAAATACATGCCCGACCCAACACATGTACTTACCTATGAGAAATTATAACTGGAACCCGATCTATCTTATTGCGAAGAGCCCATCATAATTCTTGATGTGAGGGAGCAGGTGCTGAGAAACCGGACGACTCGCCTGGTAAAGGTTTTGTGGAGAAATCATAAAATGGAAGAGGCAATGTGGGAACCTGAGGAACTTATGATGAAGAACCACCCGAGTCTTTTTATGTAGTAATACCCTAGAAATTGCGAGGACATAATTAATTGAAGTAGGGGAGAATGTAACACCCCAAGCTTCCACGGTAGGTTTCCCTTCAAATAATGCAATAGCGTGTGTTGTACGCAACCTCGAGCTCTAACACACACCACAACTAATTAAACTAGCCGTTGTGAATAGTAATACCTACTTTTTTAAATTTTATAAATTTTATTTATCAAAATGGACTTCATTTTTGGATTCTGAATATCGAAATTAGCCTATGTTGAATTTTTGGTATTTTTCTGAGAACTTCTAATTTTTTTATGAATAGTGAAAAAATACTTAAAAACAACTTTTTTAATCAAAATAATTTATAGTGATAAATTATACTATTTAGTGGTTTTAGAGTATAATTAGTATATATTTTTACCATTTTATCCAATGGTGGTCATTAGAATTAATTTCACTTTGAAATTGGACATAAACAATTGTCAATCTTTTGATATATATTGTTTCTTAAAAACACGCTATTTGTTGTGACAGCGAGAATTAATTATAAAATTAATTAATGAAACTTATATGTTTGGAATTTTGTAAAATAGACATCATTTTTGAATTCGGAATATCAATTATAGCTTAGGGTGAAATTTTTTCAATGTTCCGAAAAACTTCAATTTTTGATGAATAGTGAAACCACTAAGTGGTAGTTAAATAACTGATTTTTCGTTTAAATGAAATATTACCACTTCTGTGTTTTGAATTTTAAAAATCCGACATACATGGTTGTCATTAGGATGTAAAATGTGGTTCAATGGGATTAAAATAATTTTTTGGTGAATAGTAACTTTTATGTTTAATTAATCGCGATTAAAGGTAATTAGTGAAATTTAAGGTAAAAATGATATTATAAAAATATGAAAATACCCTTACACTTGTCCTACCCCTATTGGATGAGTAATGGCCGACCAATACAATCCATGGGTCAACTTGGGGACCCCATGGAGCCACTTTAGTTGGAAAATGACATAAATACCTTTTATTTAATGTTAAAGTAAAAAAATGTCACAAACATGAAATGTTTTACTAAAAAAAAATTTACATGGGGTTATACAAGTCATATTTTTTACTATAAATAGTCATTGGAAATCTAAAAATATTTCCTACATCATAGTATTTTTTTTATAATTTTTAGACATTAAATAAATTAAATTATTTACGACATCATTATGATGCAGCGATGACCTCATTATTTAACGATTTTAGTAAAATGAAAAGATAATGTAAAATCCAAGGAATAAAATTGTCCAAAGACTATTGGATGGGTATATTTCGAACCCTTATCACCTTATCCACGAATTATATATTTTTGGGACCTTTAGAACCCAAAAATCATTGTATAATAATGTAACATTTCAATCTTTCCAAAAGAGCCCCTCCTCTCCTCTTGTAAAAGGCCCCCACCTCTACCACCTTATTCACACTTTCAAGCCTTTTCGTTCGGCCAACCTCTGCCCAAATACTCTCACAACTTCTCTCCCTTCATCCTAGAAGATTTACTTTAGTCAGAAAGCCATCCTAAGGAGTCCTTTTGATCAAATCAAAAGGAAGAACCCGAAGAAGAGGTAACGTTTTCATCACCCTCTTTCAAGTTTCTTCCTTCTTCCACTCCCTCTTTGTTTATTATTTCAATTATAAAATTATAAATCCAGTATATTCTATATACTATAATGTTATTATAAATATGGAACAACCATATTCAGTATTCTACCCATCATTTTAATGACATGTCACCATACGTGTGTACGTACGGATTACCATCTCCACGTCGTGGTGTAATTGTTATTCAATATATGATTATTTAGATGGGTATAATAATGATAAGTAATTCATGTAAATAATAAATATAACATGATAATGATTATGTATATATGATATACTATCCAATTATATATTATTTTAATATCAAAATAATGATATTGTCGCTCGTGCGTACGTACGGACTACCGTCTCCACAAACGTGATGAGATTCATTCTCCGTCGTATCCATTCAAGTATAATTATCATTTGATGATTTAAAAATAATGTTTAAGGACATGATATCATTCTGGATATGAATAAGATACAACCTATCCATGAAAATCACGACTTACGTAACAAAACATATAAAAGAAAATGAGTGAGTTAACACCCAAAACAACGATAAATCTAAGATATTATTAACAAAGCAATGTTAAAAGATCATATATGATATCATATGAATGTATATGATTCTTGTATAATTTAATAACAATTATTTCACCATTATACAGGAGGTTAACCTACCCCAACCAAGGAATAGTACAAGGTAAGGGTTTACTTCACAACCTCTTCATTATCCAAGGTTGTTTATACATAATTATCTACTAGGACCTCGTTATCATCCACATCCATGTTTCTTAAAAATGTCATTCAAAACATTTTTACTATTAAATGGAAAATGGGTTAAGGTCATTTATACCCTTATACGTTTTTGAAAGGAATCTTACCATCGTTTTCCAAACGATGTACTTTTTGACCTTTTTGACAAATTTAAGGTAAGAATGTTTTTTTAACTTATACGGCGGGTGCGGCTATTTTCTGCCATTATAACTTCGTCGAAGCTTCCCTTACATGCTTATAATGATATTTTCAAAATAAAGGCTTTCTTTTATAATTATGTGATTTTTAAATGATTTCAAAAAAGAGATATTTGTATCAAATATATGAAAATCCAGTGCAAATGTATACGCATTTAACGCAAGCTTAAAAATGTTTTCAGAAAACCCGACTCTCAATTGTGGTAGACAGGAAGGGACTGGGCATGGACCCATCATGGCCTGTTATTAGTCAAGAAGTCTCAGAATTAGTAATTTTGTTTTCAGAAGCTTGCATAATGTTTTCGGAAAAACACTGGAGTATATTTTATCAATTTTAAATGTAAGTATCTTCTTAAAAAAAAATTCATCGGTAGGTCTCATGAGACAACTAGACGTGGAATTGGCCGAGGCCCTTTCCCAATTTGATTTATGGTTTTGGCCGAGGCCTTAATCATTTTAGACGTCTTGGCCGAGGCCTTGAAAAAATGTTTCAGAATGTCTGGCATTATATATTCCCTCATTATGAAAGTGGTTATTGATATTTCATTTGATTTTTCGTCTAGTAGAATATCCATGTGAGTAGGTAATGGCTTTATTTTATTTTACTTTTTTCTATATTATGATGATGTTAAAGTTCAATAAGGATTTTGTTTTAGTTATACATTGCCTTAAATTCTGATGTTTTCTTATGAAAGTTTCCGCTATATTGTTATCCTTACGGAGCATTTGAGCTCACCCCTTTCAGTGTTTCATTTTTCCCAAGATATGAAGAAGTGTATTATGACTGACTTGCAAGAATAGTCAGTGAGGATATGAGTGTGGACTAAGGAGACCATGTTATTATAGTTTTCATTTTTATGATGTAATGTAAGGTTTACAAATGTATCTAGTGTTTCCAAGTCTACTAAACTAATCGGTCTTTCGAGACTTGATCTTTTGTGATCATGACAATGTTATGTAATAATGCACCGACTCTAGGTAACTGGGGTCGGGGCGTTACAAGAATAATTAGAAGGATCAAGAAGAGTGTCTATGTTTTGTGTGTCCTCCTTTTATTGGCGTCTCTTATGTGTCTCATTATCCCTGATGTAAGATCATCTCCAGTTTGGGTTCAAATGGTGGTAGGTCTCCAGAAGTAGGACAAGTTATGCACATAACATGCAAAAGAAATAAGTTAGAACACAAGAATATAGCTAAATTTATAAGATAAAACCAATAAATATTCACAAAATTTACAAATATATTACAAAAAATACACTAAAAACTGAAGTTCTCCCTAGCAACGGTGTCAAAATTTGACTGCGTTGTCGTGACACATCAAATTGATAGTGATTTAAAGAAGATTTTGTAGTATTTGGAAGACCCAAGGTCATCTCTTGAGGAGTTTTTATAGGTTTTGATTGTGTATTTATAATAATAATTACTAAGAGAGGTGGTGTTTTTGAAAATATTCATAAGAAATTAACTTAATATAATGACTTATAGAGTTGAAATAACGATTGGATTTTGAATAATATCAGATAAAGTGTTCATTTTTAGTTAACTATAAAACTTTCAATTTCATTTCTATTGGATAATAATTAGGGTTTTATGTATGCATTTTGTTGAATGTGATCTGAGAATTCTGATCCCGTGTTGGCTGCAACTCTTCCCTAGAAGAAGAGGCCAAAGCTATGCTCCAGGGTATCAGCCATTGCCAAAAGAAGTGTATTTAACTCTCCATGGCTGAAACTAACTCCAAGATACATCACAATACCTTGATCGGCCTTGGACCAACCCCCCAGTCTGTTACATACATCATCAGAATTTGCAGATGCATTCTCAATAGCAATGCCAAGGTACTACACTCATGGTGTGAGGTAAATCATGTTGCAGACCACCTTGTATCCCTTTATGTCATGGGATCGAACTCCCTTTTCCTTCACAATTTGAAATACTTGAAACCCAAAGGGGTCAACTTGATTCGATGGGATTCTCTCGGTCTGTACAGCTTTAGGCCCCCGTGAGCCTCAGCTTCTTACAGCCCTCATGCATTTTTCTTCTAATAAAAAATTACACGATGATGATGATATCGAAGCACCTTGAGCCAAACCTTAACATAAAAATTTTGTAGATATGATCTAGATTTCATGAATGTTATAATAACTTCCAAATAAAATTGAAATCTCAAATAAGTGGGGAAGAAAAGGATTCTTGTGTTGTCCAATCAGAATGACTCAAGTCACAGAGTCAAAACCTCACTCCGATCTGTTAAAAGTAAAGAGAATTTCATTCGGTTAAACCAAAAAAAGGTAATAAAAGTAAGATACTTATGAATGAAATGTTTTTAAACCCATAATACATCAAACTACTAGTAGTACATGTTATATAAATACTTTTACAAGATCTGTATCTCCCTCACAATAAACACCCACCGATTAGCCCAACAGCCAAAGGAGGAGGATAGTCGGGTGGATATAATTCTTCATCATTTATCCCCCTAGGAAAATAGGGCCCTATATAACTTCTAGGATGATGAGGATACTCTTATAGGACTCCAAAATGGTAGATCTTGTCTCTTGGTATGAACTTGAAAATGAGGTGCCAATGGTGCATTTTTATTACCAAAATGGGACATTGTTTTGAGCACTATATTTCTGGGATACCACTTGTGTCCCAATTTTGGACTAGTAGGAAGCCATATCACGACATTTATAAAAGATAAGAGTTTTTTTACGGCCTCATCATTATCTTCATGAAATTTTTGGCAGCCATTAGACATATGGAATGGGAGATATGGTCAAAATACCGAACCAAACATTTGAATTCGGTCAAATTCTGTCCCAAGGAAAGAATGGTTCGGATGGGCCTTCATATGTACAAATAGGTCTTCATTTACTTGATACGGTTTTTATCCCATAGGGTTTTGGAGTGGACAAAGAAATTCCAGCCCATTTGGAGTCACTAAATGCTCAAAATAATCATAATAGTGGACAGATATCCATGGGATGCCATGCAGTTTGGCCCATTTCCTTCTGGATCATCTCCAGAGCCTCCAAGTCACCTCATCCTATAATGAATTCATCCAAAAAAGTAACATTTCTCTTTTTAATAATGATAAAAAATAATCAAAAATGAAGTGAAATTTATTATTATTTCTATAATTTTCAATAAAAAACACGTTTAGCATAGTAATGTAAGGGTGAAAATGAAACAGTGAATCACGGTGCGATCATCATCCCCACTTAATCCAAAATCACAAAACACATATTGAAACATCATTGAAAACAAATGAAACACTAGGAACAACAATATCTCCTTTTTTTATTTAGTTTTCAATATACTTTTCACATATTCAAAAGTCAATATATTTGATAAAAATCTGTTCACCCCTTTGATAACTAAATGAAAAGGGTAAGGGGGTCCTCTCAACCCATCTTCCTTCTAAAAACAATTATTATCTCCCTTATATGTAAATATCAAGATAAATTCTAAGATAGGAATGATACCTCTTTGTTATACAAGTAAAGAGCCTTTAGTTAATCACCTCTAAGTATACATGGGCTAACCCGGTGTAGAAAACAATAGAGATATAACCAGGGATGTCAAAGAAATCCATAACATACCATGTATGTACAATCATGCTCATAATTTCTCAATTATCATTTAATGGGTTGTAAATTATCATATCTATCAAAAAAATGGTAAATCCTGCACATACTTCATCAAACACATCAAAAATATCAGGTTGAAAAGATAAATCTCTCCTCTTATCTTAGTTTCTCATCAAACAAAGACTATCCTTGATTGATAATATAATAAAATTAATATTAAGGGTTGAAAGTGTTATTGGAACACCTTGATATTCATTTTTAAAGCCGTTACATGGTTTTTAGATTCATTCTCAAGGTATCACCCTTAAGGGATGCACACTATTCGTACAGTTCATGAAAGTAAGTAGACTCCATGATGTACAATCTCTTCTTATTATCTAGTAGTGAAAACCTAAAACATATCCATAAATTTCCTTCATGTTAACTTAAAACAAATAAAATAATATGCAATAAAGAGTATTTTATTATTCCTTAATGTGACAATAAATATTAAGATGGGTTTCTCAACCAAGTTTCTCCACTTTCTATAGTATTCATGATTTGACATCTGATATTCAAATCTAATTTATCCATTGGTAGCATGGATCTTATCACTCCTACCACATTATTGCGTGAGATACTAATTCTTTATTTATCCATCAAATAATATGCATTTTCTGATGCAAGATTCATTCTTTTTTTAGCTTCTTCTTATACTAGAAATGTGGTCAAGTATTATATTATAGAGTGGATAGATTTATAAAATCTCTCACACATATATTATTTAATAAATTATTTTCCATTTTTTTAAAACATCTCATGAAATTAATCTTCTTCATATGAAATTTCCATTTCTACATTAGAAATATATATTTCTTATTGTTCTTCTAACTTTCTGGATTTCTCCAAATCATTTGGAAAAAACAAAATAATATCATTGGGAATGTTGAAATCTTGGTTGTAGTTTACATAAGGATTTTAATAAGATAATTTATTTACATATTTCTTTTTATATGTAGAACTTTTGTTTATATCTTACTAAAAATTATTGGGGATAATTTGACCTACAACATTTTTAGGATTTCTACCCAAGGATGACTTATCACTTTCTATTTTATGTGGATTTCCCATATAGTGTAGGTCATCACTATTATTAATCATTTTTATCCCTAAATATAGTCCTTATATTATGTAAATGAATTTATATTATTACAATGTTCCAATTCCTAATTCCCAAACACACAGAAACACCAACAATATACTCTAAGCCTTCTATTTTCTTTTAAGATACATCTTGTTTTAATTTTAAAGATTGTGAACCTTGCTACTTCTGAGTGGAACCAACACTCATTGGAAAACTTATTGGGGAACATATATTTATGATTATTCTCACATTTACCCTTGATGTGGTGGATTTAACAACATTTTTACCATCCATACATTCCCAATGTTTGGTTTTAAACCTATAAAATCACTTGAAACATCATTAGTATATAATACAGGTTCTAGGTTATGGGATTCCTTGTTCTTAAAGGATGATTCCATTTGATTATAGAATGATCTTAAGATCTTCTTGGTGTCATGATATTAATAGGACACTTGTTTAGTAACAAAAATTGTTCCAGTTATTTGGGAAGTTCCATCTCGAGATGATTCCTAAATCTTTAATCTCACTTCTAGCTCTAAACAATTCATGTTGGGTGATTTCTTCTCATTCGTAAGTGATATCATCTTTTTTTCCTAAACCTCCTTCATCTTCATCATTTTTTTATAATTCATTGTTCTCTAACCTTACAACTAATTATCAAACTCCTTTAACCTGTTATCTTTTCCCTCCCATTTAGAAATTATAATAGTCATAGAAACATTGTGAATATTTTCAAATGCGTTGAAAGATTCAATAAATAAAATATCATAAGATTATTTCTCACAAACACTTCCTTGAAATACTTAAAAATATTTAGAATATATTTCATTGAAAATAGAAAATTTGTCTTCCTTTTAATTCAAAATTATTGCGAGAGTATTGGATATTCCAATCTCTTTAACTAATGTTTCATCTATAGAATTGACTTCTTCTTTCAGCTATAATTTTTCATTCTAAATAGACTTGAGACCTCCAATAATTAAATTTATACTCTCATTGGGGAGCTTCTTTAGATTATATTTAAATTTAGAAATATGGTCACTAAGTGATACATCATCATCACAACTTGAACATGATTCTTTAAAAGAATCATAATTGAAATAATTATGAACACCATTGTAACATCACTTGGTAGTGTCACTAGATTAACTATAATATTCATCTCCAACTTCCTTACCTATCTTTAATTCCCATTCATATGAGTCTTAGTAGAAATATCCATAGGAGGTATCTCACTCAATTCCTTAAATATTCACTTCATAAGGAATCAAATGGATAATTATAGGTAACATATCATTTAATATCACTTATAGAACCCCATGCCAGATTGGGTGCCACCGAGAGGGGGTGGGGTGAATCAATGGTACAACCATTTTATGAGTTCTTTTAATTTTGAATTCGATCTATTGAAAATTTTAAGGTTATTGATCGATTTAGTAGAATCACTCAAACTCACCTCATGTGTAGTAGTAAAATAAGAGAGGGAAGCACACAATATTTAAAAGGTTTGGAAATAAAAGGGATACTCTATTTCATATTAGATAGACTACCATGAATATTTATTAAGACTTGTTAGGGACTAATTTAATGGAATACGATTTCATTCGTGGAAAATTATCCTTGGTAATTATGAATATTTATTTTTCTATTCTTAAATTTCTAAAATAAATGTTCTAATGAGTTATTATATTATATATAATAAGTAAAGACCATGAAAATATTAATTTACATGAAAAAGGGTTTAGAAAAGACTCCATGAAAAAGAAAAGTTTCATGTAGTTTATTTGAGTAAACTTGGAATTTAAAATTGAATATGTAACTGGTATTGCATTTGATGAAACATGGATTTGTATAAGTATTTTTATAAAGGGTATACAATAAATACTGTAACTTAAGGAGCATACTTACCTAGGGTAAACCAAAGAACTTTTAGGGATCTCAAGTAGTTAACCACACCCATGTGAAACCATCTAGGTCCAGCCTGAAGGCATAATGAGGTTGGAAAAATCCAATAGGGGCTGTGTATAAGCCCTGAGAATCATGTAGGTGGGTCAGATTGCTCGACAAGCTAAAGACCAGTGCATTGTGTGCATATAACCAGTGTTGATCTCTAATAGATAGATTGGGGAGAAACATTCACATGTTGAGTAATAAACCAATATGAATCCATATTCCCCAAATGATGTGAGATAAGTGCATATTGGGTATTATTTTTCTATCACTTCAAAATTAGATAGAACACGAAATATTTGATAAGTTGGATCTAAGACATCTAATCAATCTCTTTGATCATCTTCCACCTATGACCTCCTCGAGGAGATCTAGTATGTCAGATCTCAATTAATCTCATTCAATCATTTATATGAGTATTACAAGATTGATCTATGAAAAATATAGTTATTTAAGGATTTTACAAATCATTATGGAAGATACTATGTATTGCATGCATGAGATTAATCAAAGAACTACCATCATCTAAACTAAAAAACATAGTTGTAGGAGGCCTCTCAAACAACCAATCACAATGGTTGAGATCAAGAATGGATAAATGAGGATCATATGATCCTCATTACATTCAAAAAATTACCACAAGGGATATTAAAGACTCGCATAAGATAAACACCATGATTTTTGGAATATGTTTGAGATACACCAAATGACTTAGGTATTCCATTAACGAAATACTTATCAAATATTTGAAAAATTATTGTATGTGGCATAAAAATAGGATCTAGTATATTCAAGGAATTATGAAGCCTATCCATAAATAAAGAGGAATAGAGGTTGAGAAGAGTTTCTACAAATATTGAGGGATCTCTCATTCCTTCCCAAAACAGAGCACCATTCAACTTTTTTTTCACGGGGAAGAGTTATGTGAGGAATTCTACCTATGGAAAACGGAAAGACCGAGTATCCCATTTTGACATGAAATACACACACTCAAGAGTCTTAAGAAGAACATGTTCTTTGAATCCACATTATTTAGCTTGATACCCTACATGTATATCTCATAGTTTACACAAATCACCGAGAACTCGCACCTATTTGTACTTGTGAGAAGGAAGTTGAGATACTCAACCACGCGTGTAGTAAAATAGTGGGATCTTTAATAATTATGATAATATGAGTGAGAAAACCATGCATTCAAAGAATAAATTTCATGCATAAAAATCATACATCCATTCAGGTTGCGTAAGAAGTAGAAGAATACCACACCCATTTCAGTCTCTTTGAGAAGAACTTTCATGATGAGGCAATGTGTTTGAAGGAGGACTTGTGTGAAGGTATTTTGAAGGTGGAAAATGCATGTGAACATGCCTAAAAGACATATATTGAACTTAAAATAAAGAAATAGTTGATAGTATGTGCAAATTCTATATGTGTGAGAAGAAATAAAGAAGTGAATGCATAAACTTTCAGGCATATATAAATGTACATTCAAGTGATAAAATACCCGAAACAAGATTTTTTAATTCCTTGAAGTCCATGCATGCAGTGTGAATTAATTGTGTACATAATTCAAGAATAAGATGTTTAATACTGTGTAATGATTTTTCTTGGAATAAAAAAATAAAAAATATTTTGCGAACTACTTGCACACAACTAAGTGAAGACATGACTTCAGTCAAAAGTGAGAATTCAAGCATCATTTTTTTTTCTCCAACGAAACTAATTAGTTATAGGTATTAAAAATTATTTATAAATAACTATAGAACTATCTAGTGGCTTTTAAAATTACTTGAAAATGTACATAGGAAATTCATATCCAAAAATATTCTGGAGGATGATCAGAGAATCATCCTATAGCGGATCAATCATTTGAATAGAGGTGAATCCTTCCAGTTGGTTCTAGAAGTAGGTGAAGCCTTTTTGTTGTGTCCATGAGTATAATGTGTCTATCTATTGTATTTAGCGAAAGAATTATTTTGGTTGGATCCAAAAGAAAATAGAGTCACTCAGTTGGAGCCAATATAACGACCCATACATTACATACATTGTTATTACTTCAAATTTGAAGCACACTTATTACAACATATAAAAAAACCAAGAAAGGACCGTATAGGTATAGTGTCTTTAGAAACTGGGAAACATAAACAACTGGTTCATAAATCATCTACTTTGCATCCCATTTATTTCATCATATCTAGAGTCCCTTTTTTGGCATATTCTACTTAATAACCTTCTTCCTGACCTGGGGAAATAAAACATACAAAAGGGTGGGCTCAAATGCTCAGTAAGGGTAAACAAAACAAATATCAATCACATCATATACATAGGCACATAAATTTTGGAAATCATAACCTGCAAAAGAGATCATAATTTCATAACATGGGATAAATCATAGTAGTGAAATGTAATCCCAATAATCATAACTTAAAACCTGAAACTTTGTGGCATACACAAATAATCATAGAAAATCATTTCTTATTAGTCAAAACTCATTACCAAGACTATCTTAGTGGACAAAGTCCCTTTCTGAACTGAGTTCACTCCTCGTTATAGTCCTGTTTCACTGAACCGGTATAACCTACCATTCCACCCATGTCTATCTCATGAGATATAAAATATTTTCCCAATGCATTGAGGGAGATATAGGTCCCACCCATCTCATAATGATACCATTCTTATTTGTGCCACAAAATCATAAATCATACATCATAGAATACCCCATGTAATAAAAATGGGATTCCTAAACATCGTGACATCATAAAACAATTAATATAAGATAAAGGAATTCATAAAAATAATTCAATCACAGCATAATCAAATCAATGTAATAAAAGGGATAAAAACAGAACCCTTTAATTATCTTAGATGGAAAATAATTTTGATAAAACACTTGAACTCCATTCTTGAGGAAAATATCCTTTCTACTTCAAAAACATTTTTCCTTTTTTAACATGTCATACAATTTTAAACTAAAAGAAGTTGATTAAAATTAAACTTGAAAACATGTAAAGGGAGCTTCTTGGAAATAATTTTTAAAAAATCCATTCATGCCGTATAAGTTAAAATAACATTTTTCTCATAATTTTGTCGAAAAATTCAAAAGGTACCTCGTACGAAAAACGACAAAATATGCCTTTCACATATTTTACTATAAACTCACCAAAGGGTAAAAATGGATTTAAACAATTGAAGGTGGATGGAAATAATATTAAATATTGAGGAAACATGGATTTGGATGATAAAATACACCCCAGTAAATACTAAATTATAAACAATCTCGGATAAAAATGAGATTGTGATATTTCCCTTACATTACGTCTGATTTGCTTCGTAACTGTCCGAACCTCCTCTTCTTTGAAGTGATTCTTTGAGACCTCCTTTTAGGGTGGTAAAATAGGTCTTTGAAGAAGACCAGAACCTCTCGGATGTTTCTAGTGAAGTGGAAAGAAGAAATTGGCAGGGGTTGGCCGAGCTTGAAGGCTCAAAGTGGTGTGAGGAAGAGGGGGAGGAGGTGCCCTTTTATAAGGGAGGAGAGTGGCATCTTTAGAATAACTAAAAATATTATTTTATTATAAAGTCAATTGCGGTTTTATATAGCTCCAAATTGATATATTTAAAAGCTAATGTGGGGATGGGTCGAAATAATCTTATCCAATAGAATTTAGACAAGTTTAGGTTTCAATTTTAACCTTATCATTTAGATTTAACTTTAAGTTAGATAATTTAACTTTTACCGTGTCTTCTTGTTTTCTTACACTATAAGGTTAATAAACTTACTATAAGCAGCCAAAAGAACCCCATGTTGTTTATTATTAATATATATAACCTTATCTAAGTTATTGTACCGAACCATAGTTTATTTGGAATAAAATAACAATTACTAATATAATATTTGTTTTAAAAACTATTTAATGTCAATTTTGACACTATTTAGTAATTGATTTTTGTGAAGATCATAACAGAATAATTCGTTAGAAAACAATTAATTAATTCAATAATAACATGTCATGTTAAGCTATAAAATTAGTGGAATTCATAAAAAGTCTCAAATTACATTTATTTGGTTATTTATAACATCAATTATGTCAATATTTTATTAAAAAGATAATTACTGCATTATCATTGTGTCATAAATAAATTAAATTATTTAATATTTAAAAATTACAAATAAACTACCATTATGTAGGAAATATTTTTAGCTTTCTAATGAATATTTATAGTCGAATTTATATTATATATAACCCCATATTAAAAATGATTTACTTGTTAAACTTTGATTTAAACTATTTAACCCTTCTTTAAATAAATTAATAATAAATGTCCTAATCTAATCCAAGTGGGCCTAAATGGTCATATTTTATTCCTAAGGTTGTTTTTGGTCAAATTACACTTGTAAAGTAGAATTAGGACATGTGTTAGGGTAATAATAATATCATTTTCACCCTTAATTATCCTATTTACTTTTAACCGTGGTAAAAAAAGTAAAAAGTTACTATTCACCAAAAAATTATTTTCATCTCATTGAACCAAATTTTACTTACTGACATCAACCGTGTCTCTCGGATTTTCGAAATTCCACTAACAGAAGCGGTAAAATTATGTTTTATGAAAAATTCAGTTTTTTAACTACCACTTAGTGGTTTCACTATTCATCAAAAATTGAAAGTTTTTAGAAAAATACCAAAATTTCACCCTAGGATAATTTCGATATTCCCAATCGAAAAATGATGTCCATTTTGAAAAATAAAATTTATAAAATTTCAAAAAGTGGTTATTGTTATTCATAAAATCTAGTTTTAAAAATATTTTATTAGCATATCATTGTTTAGTAAAACACGATATTGCGTACGACGCAAGCTATCGAGGAAGGTTGCGATTTCGTGTAAAGCAATCCAAGAAAGTGTTGTGTGTAGAAAAAGATTCCTTTGATGATTTATATAACATAAAAGTCTCGGGTGTTAAATTCTACCCCCCTTAAAATGAATTTCTCCCTCAAAATTTGTCACTTTGTAACAAACAGATGAGAATACCTCTCCTTAATCATATCCTCAATCTCCCATGTAGATTCTTCTAATTTGAGGTTCATCCATAAAACATTCACCAGTAGAGTGGTCTTGTTTCGTAGGACTTTTTTTCTACGATCCAGAATCTCTATCAGTTGTTCTTCATAAGAAAGATCTTGATCCAACGGTACAACTTCTGAGCTGAGTACATGTGAAGGATCAGGTATGTACTTTCTCAGGAGAGATACATGGAACACATCGTGAACTTGAGAGAAATTCGGTGGAAGCGCCAATCGGTAAGCTACCTTCCCAACACGATCCAGTATTTCGAAAGGACCAATATATCTAGGGCTCAACTTTCCCTTCTTTCCAAATCTCATAACCCTCTTCCAGGGAGATATTTGTAAGAACACTTTATCACCCACTTCAAACTCTAGGTCTTTTCTTCGGTTGTCAGAATAACTTTTCTATCGACTCTGAGCTGCTCTTATGTGTTGTTGAAAAGATCTGACCTTTTCTGCCATTTCATCAACGAGATCGGGTCCTAATAGCTTTCTTTCCCCAACTTCATCCCAGCATGTTGGAGTCCAGCATTTCTTTCCATAGATAGCTTCATAAGGAGCCATCTGAATACTGGAGTGAAAGCTATTATTATAAAAAAATTCCACCAGAGGTAGGTGTTGATCCCAACCACCTTTGAAATCCATAGAGAAATCTCTCAACATATCTTCTAGAGTTTGAATTGTTCTCTCAGACTGACGGTCTGTCTGAGGATGATAAACAGTGCTGAAACTCAACTCTATGTCCAGAGTATGCTGAAGACTTCTCCAGAACTTCAAGGTAAATCTCGGATCCCGATCAGATATAATAGAAAGTGGTAATCCATGCAATCTTACCACTTCCTTTACATATATCCTGGCAAGATGATCCAGAGATAAATCCTCTCTAGTAGAAATGAAGTGTGAAGACTTTGTAAGACGATCAACTATGACCCAGATAGCATTATTGCCTTTGGATGTTTTAGAAATTCCTATGACAAAGTCCATAGTGATGTTTTCTCATTTCCATTCGGGTATGGGTAATGGTTGTAACATCCCCTTAGACTTCTGTCTCTCAGCTTCAACTTGCTGACAGACCAAGCATCGAGAGAAATATTCAGCAATATCTCTTTTCATGCCCTCCCACCAGAAGTACTCTTTCAGGTCCCTATACATCTTCGTGCTTCTAGGATGAATAGAGAATGAAGAACTATGAGCCTCATATAGCAGCTCCTTCTTTAATTCGGGGATGGGAGGAACACAAATCTGATTCCTGATCTTTATTATCCCATCACAATCAAGGTTGAATTGAGGAACATTTATCACCTTCTTTTGTAACTCTACATCTTCTTTTTGTGCCTCTTTAATCTTCACATGTATAGATGGTTGAACATTCATTAGATAAAGATACAATTTCCCCCCTTCCATTATAATTCCAAGATCCATCCTTTGTAAATCCATAAATATTGGATCTTTTGTGATCCTCATCATGGATAAACTTGCATGGTCTTGTCGACTTAATTCATCTGCCACCTTGTTTTCTTTCCCAGGGTGGTAATGAATTGATCAGTCGTAATCTTTAATCAGCTCCAACCATCTTCTTTGGCACATATTCATCTCCTTTTGTGTGAAAATATACTTTAAACATTTAGGATCAGTATAAATTTCAGACATCTCTCCATAAAGATAATGCCTCCAAATCTTTAATGCAAAGATTACCGCAGCTAACTCCAAATCATGTGTTGGGTAATTTTTCTCATGGATTTTCAACTGTCGTGAGGCATAAGTTATCACTATATCATTTTTCATAAGAACACACCCCAACCCCTTCTTGGATGCATCACTGTAGATCACAAACCTTTCTCCACTACAAGGCAGTGTGAGCATAGGTGCACTGGATAACCTTCTTTTCAACTCCTTGAAATTCTCTTCACATTCCTCTGTCCAAACAAACTTAACTCCTTTCCAAGTCAACCTGGTGAGTGGATTAGATAATCGTGAAAAATCTTTCAAAAATGTCGATAATATCCAGAAAAACCAAGAAAACTTCGGATCTCAGTTACTGTTGTTGGTCTTGACCATCTTTCGATAACCTCTGTTTTTTTGGATCCACAGATATCCCCTCTTTTGAGATTATGTGACCCAAAAATGCAACTTTCTGAAGCCAAAATTCACACTTGGTAAATTTGGCATTAATCTTATCCTTTCTCAGGGTCTTCAATATAATTCTCAAGTGATCTTCATGTTCTTTCTTTATCTTTTAATAGACTAGAATCTCGTCTATAAAGACTACCACAAATTGATCAAGGTAGTCTCTAAAGACTCTATTCATCAGATCCATGAATATAGCAGGGGCATTAGTAAGACCAAATGGCATCACTATAAATTCATAGTGTCCATACCTTGTACAAAAATCCGCCTTTGGTATATCCTCCCTTTTGACCCTTAATTGATGATACCCTGAACAAAGATCAATCTTGGAAAAGTATTGAGCTCCGCATAGTTGGTCAAATAAGTCATCAATGCGTGGGAGAGGATATTTGTTCTTGATAGTGATCTTGTTAAGTTCACGATAATAAATGCAGAGTCTCATTGATCCATCTTTCTTCTTAACAAATAGAACAGGTGCTCCCCAAGGTGACACACTAGGGAAAATGAATCCCTTATCAAGATTCTCTTGGAGTGGCTTCTTCAATTCCTGCAACTCAATTGGGGCCATTCTATAAGGTGTCATTGAAATAGGCAAAGCACCCGGTATGAGTTCTATTGAAAACTCAACTTCACGATTTGGTGGAAGAACCAGAAATTCCTTCGTAAAGACATCATTAATCTCCCGTATAATGGGAATATTCTTAATTTTCAGTTTCTCACCAACCATTTGAGATAAATAACCCTCATTTAGTGGAATCAAGACCCATAAGATGGAAGAAATTTCCACTGGAAGGTTATGTTCATCCATGCATCGATAGAAGATCATAGATTGATCTGGAATATGAAATGTGACTTCCCTTATTTGGAAATTGATATGAGCTCCATATAAAGAAAGCCGATCCATGCCAAGAATCACATCAAATTCCAATATAGGAAGGATCACAAGATTTACAGAAAGAACTTTCCAAAAAACTTCAATCAGGGAAGAATTATAAACTTTTGATGTGACTGTTGTGCCATTAGGTGTTGTCACAGCTAACTCAACATCTGATTGTTGAGGTAATACAGTGATACCCTTAGAAAATTCTTCAGAAATAAAAGATTTGGTGGTTCCATAATCAAATAAATCATTTGCTACTTTATAGTGGATGGTATGTGTACCTTTCACCACATCGTTATCGTACTCCACATCGCTGATAGAAATTGCATGTGACATTCCTTTGTCTTTAGCCTTAAGATTTTGTTGATGTCGATGATAATCAACAACCCTTGGATTAGGGAATTTATTGGCATAATGCCCCATCTCCTTGCACTTGAAACATTGAAGTGTAGTAGGTTCATTCTGTGTGTCCCTTCCTTTTTTTGTATCATTAGACATCTTCTTCCCATCATTATGGCATTCAAATGCCCGATGACCTTCCTTTCCACATTTGAAAAATTTACTTGTACCTTTAAGACAACTCCCTCCATGTTTCTTTCCACACTTTGAGCATATGGGAAAGCTCATCTTCTTTTCAGTGTGCTCTGTAGATTTTCCTTTGAATTCCATTTTCCTCTTTGTATCAAACCCATATGACCGATGGGTTACACCAATCTCCATCTCGACTTTGAGAGAACATCGAATGATTTCCTCGTAGCTATTGAAGTCCCTTTTGGCTAACGCCCTTCGAAGACTTGGTTTTAAGCCACTAAAGAATCGATCGATCTTACTCTCAGGTTGGATAATAATACCAGAAGTGTACCTTGCAAGTCTTGTAAAATTTGCTTCATAGGTACCAACAGATTCATCATCCTTTTGATTCAGTTCAAGAAACTCTTTCTCTATCATTGTTCAGAAAATACGAGAGAAGTACTTATTGAAAAATAAGTTCTTGAACTCGTCCCATTCCATGGACTCAATTTCATCCCTTTGCCTCGTATTCTTAATAAGATTCCACCATTGATCAGCATCACCTTCCAAATGATACACTGCTAAGATGACTTTATCATGATCAGAACATTGAAGAACTGAAAATATCTTTTCAGTAGTACTAATCCATTGTTCATCAACTAATGGATCAGTAGACCCACTGAATGAAGGAGGACGCTGTCTCATGAAGGATTCAACAGAATGTTGCTCCTTCCATTTCTCGTTTGGAAGTCCTGCACGATTCATAGCTTGAGAAAGTTGTGTGAGCATGGCTACAAGATTTTTCATTCCATATCCCATAACATTTGGTTGCTTAGGGGGACAATCATTGTATTTCCCGTCGCATTCCACATTAACACGGTTCCTTCGGGTTCTATCCATTGACTAAAACCAATAAGAATAGTGTGAGAAAGACTAATTATAATAGGAAAACCACATAATCAAGAATAAAATTTCACACTTAAGGTATTTTCCTAGGTTATTCATGGACATTTCTAAAACACTAAGATTGTGTTCTATCTTAAAATTATCCTTAGGGTTCTTACTAAGGCATTCACATCCTAGTTTCCCAAGGTTGACTATACCTTTCCTCTGATACCAACTATAACGACCCATACTTTACAGACATTATTATTACTTCAGAATTGAAGCACACTTATTACAACATATAACAAAACCAAGAAAGTACTGTATAGGTATAGTGTCTTTAGAAACTAGGAAACATAAGCAACCGGTTCATAAAGCATCTACTTTGCCTCCCATTTATTTCATCATATCTAGAGTCCCTTTTTAGCATATTCTACTCAATAAACTTCTTCCTGGCCTGGGGAAATAAAACATACAAAAGGGCAAGCTCAAATGCTCAGTAAGGGTAAACAAAAGAAATATCAATCACATCATATACATAAGCACATAACTTTTGGAAATATTAACCTGCAAAAGAGATCATAATTTCATAACATGGGATAAATCATAGTAGTGAAATGTAATCCCAATAATCATAACTTAAAACATGAAACTTTGTGGCATACACACATAATCATAGAGAATCATTTATTATTAATAAGGACTCATTTCCAAGACTATCTTAGTGGACAAAGTCCCTTTCTGATCCGAGTTCACTCCTCGTTTCAGTCCTGTTTCACTGAACCGGTATAACCTACCGTTCCAGCCATGTCTATCTCATGAGATATAAAATCTTTACCCAATGCATTGGAGGGAGATATAGGTCCCACCCATCTCATATTGATACCATACTTATGTGTGCCACAAAATCATAAACCATACATCATAGAATAACCCATGTAATAAAAATGGGATTCTTAAACATCGTGACATCATAAAACAATTCATATACGATAAAGGAATTCATAAAAATAATTCCATCACAACATAATCAAATCAATGTAATAATAGGGATAAAAATAGAACCCTTTTATTATCTTAGATGGGAAATAATTTTGATAAAACACTTGAACTCCATTCTTGAGGAAAATATCCTTTCTACTTCAAAAACATTTTTCATTTCTTAACATGTCATACAATTTTAAACTTAAAGAAGTTGATTAAAATTAAACTTGAAAACTTGTAAAGGAAGCTTCTTGGAAATAATGTTTTCAAAATCCATTCGTGCCATATAAGTAAAAAAAAACATTCTTCTCGTACTTTTTTCGGAAAAGTCAAAAAGTACCTCGTACGAAAAACGACAAAAGATTCCTTTCACATCTTTTACTATAAACTCACCAAAGTGTAAAAATGGATTGAAACAATTGAAGGTGGATGGAAATAATATTAAATATTGAGGAAACATGGATGTGGATGATAAAATACACCCCAGTAAATTCTAAAGTATAAACAATCTCAGATAAAAATTAGATTGTGATATATCCCTTACCTTAAGTCTGATTTGCTTCATAAGTGTCCGAACCTCCTCTTCTTTGAAGTGCTTCTTTTAGACCTCCTTTTAGGACACTAAAATAGGTCTTTCAAGAAGACCATAACCTATAGGATGTTTCTAGGGGAAGTGGAGAGAAGAAATTGGCAGGGGTTTTCCGAGCTTGAAGGTTCAATGTGGTGTGAGGAAGAGGGGGAGGAGGTGCCCTTTCATAAGGGAGGAGAGGGGAACCTTTGGAATAACTAAAAATATTATTTTATTATAAAGTCATGTTCGGTTTTAAATAGATCTAACTTGATATATTTCGAAGCTAAGGTGGGGATGGGTCGAAATCCTCTCATACAATAGAATTTAGACAAGTTTAGGTATCAATTTTAACCTTATCATTTAGATTTAACTTTATGTTAGATAATTTAAGTTTTACCGTGTCTTCTTGTTATCTTACACTATAAGGTTAATAAACTTTCTATAGGCAGCCAAAAGAACCCAAAGTTTTTTATTATTAATATATATAACCTTATCTAAGTCATTTTTTAGAACCTTAGATTTTTAGGAAAAAAATAACAATTAGTAATATAATATTTGTTTTAAAAACTATTTAATGTTAATTTTGACACTATTTAGTAATTGATTTTTGTGAGGATCATAATAGAATGATTAGTTCGAAAAAAGTTAATTAAATCAATAATAACATGTCATATTAACCTATAAAATTAGTTTAATTCATAAAAAGTCTCATATTACATTTATTAGGGTATTTATAACATCAATTATGTCAATATTTCATTAAAAAGATAATTACTGCATCATCATTGTGTCATAAATAAATTAAATTATTTAATGTCTAAAAATTACAAATAAAATACCATTCTGTAGGAAATATTATTATATTTCTAATGAATATTTATAGTCGAATTTATGTTATGTATAACCCCATATTAAAAATTATTTACTTACTAAACTTTGATTTTAACTATTGAACCCTTCTTTAAATAAATTAATAATAAATGTCCTAATCTAATCCAAGTGGGCCTAAATGGTAATATTTTATTCCTATGGTTGTTTTTGGTCGAATTAAACTCTTCCAATAGAATTAGGACATGTGTTAGGGTAGTAATAATATCATTTTTACCCTTAATTACCCTATTTACTTTTAACCGTGGTAAAAAAAAGTAAAAAGTTACTATTCACCAAACAATTATTTTCATCTCATTAGAACCACATTTTACTTATTGAAATCAACCGTGTCTCTCGGATATTCGAAATTCCACTCACAGAAGCGGTAAAATTAAGTTTTATGAAAAATTCAGTTTTTTAACTACCACTTAGTGGTTTCACTATTCATAAAAAATTGAATGTTTTCAGAAAAATACCAAAATTTTACCCGAGGATAATTTCGATATTCTGAATCCAAAAATGAAGTCCATTTTGAATAATAAAATTTATAAAATTTCAAAAAAGTGGTTATTACTATTCATAACGATTAGTTTTAATAATATTTTATTAGCATATCATTGTTTAGTGAAACTCGGTATTGCGTATGACGCAAGCTATCGAGGAAGGTTGCGATTTAGTGTAAAGCAAGACAAGCAAGTGTTGTGTGTAGAAAAAGATTCCTTTGATGATTTATGTAACATAAAAGTCTCGGGTGTTACAGCCAAAGTAATTGTATTCAATTGTTTTATAGTGAAGAATCTATTACTAGGGGAAATAATAAATTTTAATAAGGTGTGGGCTTTATTTCATACCTTGTAAATCTTGTGCTCTTATTTATCTATCTCTCTATCTCTCCTTTATTACAACTATTCAAAAGGTGATATTGATAGATAATATTTATTGGATTGAGAAAATTAAAAATTTCATATGGTTTAATTGAAAAAGTGAATTTATAAAATATAAAGGAATGGTTGATTCTCCCCCCCCCACTCACTGATCTATCCATCCTGGGGAACTATAAGAAGATCATACATAGTTTAGTTTAATTTACCAAACATTGAGAATCAGATTGAGGAAATTAGTCAAATTTTTTAATATATGTTTTAGAAGAACACTATTTCTTTATAGACATATTCGAATGATTGAAGAACAAATATTTAGCAATGTTTCATCAATATCAGGATATTAGACAAATGTAGATTGGATAGAGTTTCATCAGACACAGGTTCATGGATGGACATTTACCTAGAATAATCATTCAACGTTACTTTTATATTATGGCTCTAATTTTGTAAGAATTTTTTTAAACTGACTAGAGTCAGTATAATCATTCCTATCGATAGATAGATGGTGTTCAATGAGTGTTGACACATGTTTTATTCACTTATTCATAATAGTGAATTTACATATACCCATGAGAGTGCTTATAAAAAATATATAGGTTCTCAAATTGAGGCCAAACCTTAGAAATCATGTGTGCCTAGTTTACATTTCTATTTCTACATGCACTTGAGTATACTAAATTAATAAGGAAGAAACCATTACAAGTTTTAGTTTCCAAATTTATTGATGTTGAAATTTTAAGAAATACTATAATTGATTTAACCACCCTCATTCTCCATGATTAAAAAATCCTTAGGATCTTTACACAATACCCTTCAAATTTTAACCAAAGATAAATCCAATATACACCAAAAAACAATCAATAACTCGATTTGAATCACTAAAAACATTTATTCCTAATACACTGGGCCTTAAACCAAATAAAATTGAATAAATTCATTTTTTAGAAGTATTTCACCATCAAAAACCAAGTAAAAAGAAGAAATGAAGAGGTAACCAACCACCAACATTGATTTTTCAAGTGAGTGTTATTAAACCTCCCCATATATTGAAACCCAAAACTACAAAAATATTTTGGAAGAAATAAGTTATTTTATGAAACCTAGTTCCTTTTGTACATCCCATCCACCTACCCCCAACAGATGCTTGAAAAGATTGATTGGAGAAATATAATAATGAAATTTTGTGTTTTAATTGAATACATAAAATAAAATGACCCTTATTGAGATGCATATTCATCAACCACCTTCTTCATAGACTTAAAAAGGACTTCGCCCCTATAACCATTCTCCCGTTTCCATATTTGAACAATGATATACTAGAATATCCCCCTGTTGGATATTCCAATAATAATTGGTAAACTAATATTTTTTTTATGTTTTTTCACCAATCTATCATCCGTCAAAGAACACAGATCATCCAACACCTCTTTTGGAACCCTTTTTCTAAAAGAGAGTTAACCTTCTATCTTGAAGAATAATCATAAAAATGTTGAGATTTTAAATAACATGGGATTTTTCCCCAGTAACTCTATAAAAAGAATGAAATTATCCATGAAAAAAATATGTAATTACCAGACCCCTTCTACTCAATTTAAATCTATAAATGCACCCCTACAGTGTCACACCAGAGGTAATATGGAAAATGATGATTCTGGGGCACAGTGAAAGAATTTAGACATGTGAATAACAATGTATTTTGTTGGTTTATTAAGTTGACATCCTCAAAACTGGACAAATTTAACAACATAATATTTTAAGAGATGATATTTTAATATAAATTTTATAGTTTATTTATATAATAATAATTACAATTACTTACAATAATTTTTTTTATCAAATCAGTTGACCTTTCTTATAGTACAATCACTACAATGAAGTATCTAAGAGTAGAATCCTTCTAGTGGTATCCACAAGTTCTCTATGAATCATAGAAGATCACCAATAGAATTCTAGGTACCAACATGGTGGATCTGTACCACCTGCATCATTTATTGTTGATCACAATAATAATCCTTCCACTATTGAAACACTTTTTATTATTTTATTAATATCATGAGGAGGAGTAGGAGGATAATCACTATCTATTCTTGTGATCATTCTTTTGAATTTCTCTCTAGGGTTAAACAAACTTCTCTAGATAATCTGTTGTATGGAAAATTTATTATATACTCTAAATTTATATAACCATCTTTGTATACATAGGTCAAAAAATTAGCTATTACATAAATTACCTTAAAATATATCCTGATCTATTTAAACCCCACATAATAAAAATAAAAATAAAAAGAAAAATAATAAAAATAATAAAAATAATATTATTATTTCATTGATGTGTGGTAAACTAATAGATATTTAAATAAAATTTATTCTAGACCCTTTACTCTACCCATAAATTCTATTCATAATTTATCAAAATTTAAATAATAAATAAATATTTAAATAAATATATGTCATTAAATTATTCATTAAATATATATATATAATATTATTTTTAAAACTGGTGATTAAATATTGATTTACTATTAATGTAGACAAATAAATAATTCAATAAGTATACATTACCTTTATAATAAAAAGAGATAAATAAATATTATAAATTGAAAAAAATATTTATTACCTTTTTAATAAATATTTGTTTAATATTCAACTCACATGTATATTTTTTCAAATAACTAGTGACTGAATTAATGCAATCAGTAAATCTTGAATAATTATTAAACCACAATCCTAGAACAAAATTTATTCAAACTATTAAATTCAAATAGAATTTATCTCATATTCTAGATACACTTATTGTGTAAACCTCTAGGAATCTTTATCTGTGGAATTAGGAAAATGATCCTAAAGTCAATGATTATGTTATAACATCATGTCAAGTCACTCATAAAGAAATAAATTACATTCATAATGAAAAAACTCTCATATGAATGCTCACAGTGTAATATAATCTATTTATCTCAATATCTCATCTGGTACGTTGCGTAATTTATTTCATTAACCCATACACTTGAATTATTTTTCGTTGAATTCCTAAGACAAACATATCAACATATTTTCCATGGACATGGATTTATAAAATATTTCAATTTCAATGAAAGGGCCAAAGATATCTACTTCCATTAAATGGATGGGACAAATACTTTTTTTACTATTCATTAATGTTATATCACTCATGATGCTCCCAACATAACCCTGAAATGAGCATATGACATCACGGTTTTCATCAATACATCTAAGTAAGAAACTCATGATATTCATTAAGAATAATATGAAGTATAAGGACCAATACATACATCATTTGATAGGTTTATCCAATAACACATACAATGAAACTCCCTGATATTTTATGAGATATGTTCATTTAATTTCTTTTATATCTTGTGTTGTATGCTACACCAAGATTATCTTGCGCTATACAGAACACCATATTAGCTTGCAGTATACACAACATTATTCTTGGCATGGGTTGTACACAATTTCAAGTTCCATTGATAGAATTAATTTCACACCACACTGGGTGTTGATTTTTTTCAATGTATAAATGAACTAAGTTTGTATTATGTTATACACAACACCAAAATATTCTTTTAGTACATGAAACATTGACTAGTATTATGATACAAGGAAAAGTGACCTTCCTCGATATATTGTGTTGTATGAAATACCGAGTTTCACTAAACAACAATATATTATTAATATATTATATAACTAGATTTTATTGATAGTATTAGTCAAAGTTTTAATTTTATATAACATTAGAATTCATATTACAAATTTTCTAGAACATGATATGAGAACAAAATCAATTTTTCAGATAAAAGAAGTATTTTTCAAACAAGTAATTTTTACCACCTTTTGATGGTGCACCCATTTTAAATATATTTTATGACACTTATATAAGTTATGTTTAAAAAAAATACCTTCTTCTTTATAAGAGGGACATAAAAAATTACTTTTTTTTGGATTTTTGGTATAATTCTGATAAAATTTAAATTTTAATGAATAGTGAAGAATACAACATTTTAATTCAAAACTACCTTTTCATCTAATTTATTCATATAGTTATATTATATTTTTAATTATTTTAAAAGTGAATTTGGATATATTTTTATCATTTAATCCAATTTTGGTCATTGAAATAAATTTCAATTTTAAACTGGACATAAAAACATGTCAATATATTGATAGTTATTATTTCTTAAAAACCATATTTTTAGTTTTGACAAAGGGAATTAATTTTAAATTAATTACTAAAACATATATGTTATGAATTTGGAAAAATGGATTCCATATTTGGAATCAGAAGGTTCAAATGTTTTAAATATGTACCTTTTATTTTTAGATATTATGAATAGTAACATCAATAATTGTTTTATATACCCTGGTTAGAGGGTAAATATGGTAAATAATGGTAACATATAATAATATTTTTATAATATTAAACTACCCTAACACATGTACTAACCCTATTTGATGAGCTATTTCTAACCATGGGAATCTGTGGGTCAATTTTGGGACACCGTGGATTCACTTGGATGTGAAAATGACATTTTATAAGAATTAATTTAATGTAAAGATAATTATAACATAAACATATATCTTTTCCTAAATTGATATTAATATATGATTATATAACTAATATATTTGTCTATAAATAGTCACTATGAAGATAATAATATTTCCTACATCATGGTATTTTATTTATAATTTTTTGACATTAAATAAATATATTTAATTATGAAACAATTATGATGTAGTGATTACCTAATTATTGAAAGATTCAAATAAATGAATTTAGAAATATTAAAATAATTTTAATTTAAACATTTTTATGCCTTACACATTTTTTTGGATTAAATTGACATATTAGGGATGATTTAATGCCTTTGTTTTGAAGTAATCAGGTTCTTATGAAATTAAAAAAAAGTCAAGTATGAATAGTGTGAAAAATTGACATAATTCCTAACTTAAAACATAAAATTGTTTATTAAATGATATTAAATTCCTAAAAATATAATATTTGTCCCAATGGTTAATATAATTCAATAAATTTCATAAATAAAATTTTGTGGGTCATTTGACATGATATGGTAATTACATTAACACACAATGTATAAATAACATGATATCATGGTAAGATTAAAAATAGTAAAATAATGGTTAAACATAAAATATAGGGATAAAAAAACATTCAAAACTTGTCTGAAAATAATTATATGATGGGTATTCTAACCAATATAATCTTATCTTCAAATTAAATAAGTTTTGGACCTTTTTTAATCAAAATTGTATTTATAATAAATTAATAAATATATATGATTATTATAACATGGTACTAATTCTGAGATATTATACACCATCCACTTCAATACCATTCTACAATTATGGGAAATATATCGCTGCTTGTGCGTACATATGACTTACCATCTCTACGACATGCTGAGATTCATTCTCCACGTTAACCATTCAAGAATGATTATATAGTATATTTAATAAATAATAATTAAATATATGAAATAATAATGCTACTAGATTTACGTATATATATATGTGTGTGTGTCATTTACTTACTTTCATTTAATTCAATAAGGAAACGAAAACAACATTCATGTGTACGTATGACCTACCGCCCTTATAAATGGTGTATTCCATTTAATTTATATATCTATTATATATATATATACTGAAAATATATGATATATAAATCATTTTTACATTATATAAGTAAGTAAATAATTATATAATTAATAATATCATGAATAACAATTCAAAACACGTATGATAAATAAAACGATTATTACCCAAAACACTACTTTAACATGGAATTGAAAATTGAATAGGTAATATAAAGTTGTAAGTGAATAAAATATGATATCAAAAATATTATTATTGTTCTGTTACAAGTTAATAATACGTTTAAACCCGCTAAACAAGAGTATCAAACACATACAAAATAAATCAGACCTAAGGTAAGGGATAATTTTTCAATATCATTTTTATCCGAGATTGTTTATATGTAAGTATTTACTAGAGGTATATTTTTCATCCATGTTTTCCTAAAAATGTTTTCATAAAATGTTTACTATTTTCTATGAATGATTAAAGTATTTTTTCCCATTTTTGACTTTTACTACATGGTATGGAAGAAATATTTTATTTTTTACCATACAAGGTACTTTTTGGATTTTCCAGTAAAATTATGAGGTGAATGTTTTTTTATCATATACAGCATGAATGGATATTTATAGTTTAGTTACACCTTATATCCATAAATCTTCTTCTACAGTTTTTCAAATTTACTTTCAACTAAATTATTTTATTTTAAGATTGTGTGACACATTGGGAAAAGAAATCATTTTTGAAGAAGAAAGGATATTTTCCTCAAGAACTAAGTTCATGTGTTTTATCAAAATTATTTTCCATCTAAGATGACATATGGTTATGTCTCTATCCCTATTATTACATTTATTTGACCGTGTTTATGATGGAATTATCTTTATTATGTGTATTTATACTATATAGATTATGTTATGATGTAATGATGTTTAAGAATCCCATTTTATTTCATGGTTTATGCTATGATGAATTTTTTGTTGTTTTTGTGGAACATGTATAAATGATTTCATTATGATATGGGTGAGATATATATCTCCCTACAATGCATTGGGTAATGAATTATATCTAATGAGATATACATGACTAGAATTAAAATTAATTCCGGCCCAATAATACAGTGCTAGAACGACAAGTAAATCCGGTTCAGTAATACATGGAATGAATGAAAAGTAAACCTACTTCAGTAATGGAATATGTCCATTATGATGGTCTTAATAGAAATGCATTGGATACTATGGAAATCATAGTATGTGATTATTAGTTTTCCAAAATCACATGTTTCATGAAAATGCTATTCTATCATAGTTAATGTTCCTTCATGATCCTTGCCTTACGTACTGCCATGATTTATTTCATGACTCAGGATTTTGATGTTTAGACTTTATGTTCATATTTTTATGTTCATATTTTTATGGGTTGTTTTATGTTCTCCATGCTTACCCTTACAAAGAATTTAAGTTCACACTTTTTATGTTTTCTTTTCCCCAAGGTATAAACAAATGCTTTAGATAGGAAAACAAAAAAGGGGAAGATATTTAAGGGAGATTCTGAAGATCTTCCACCATGATTAGAAAATTATGTTCCGAGTTTCAAAAGACACTAAAATAATATGGTCTTTGGGCATATGTTTGTGTCATGTATTATGTATTCCGAAAAATAAATTTAATGTCCATGTACATAAAGATTTGATCTCTATAGTTGGTATCATAGCAAAGTTTTAGTCATCCTTTGGAAGCTAGGATCCATAATCTTTAGTCAGATACCTAAAGATATTTCAAGGATATGTATATGGATTTCTTATAGATAAGTAAATTATTGGGTACAAACCTAGGTTTTTGTGATAATCATGACTAACCAATGGTTAAAGTGAAGATATCATAGATTGAAATATTATAAGTAATTTACCTAATATATGTGTTTCTAATCTCTGATACATATTTCTCACACTCTTCTTTCTGATCTTAGTCAATAGCTATAACTAAATAGAACATAGTTAACCAGTGAATGTTTTAGATGTGGAAATTATGGGAATTATGAAGATCAATTTCCTAAGTGTAAATATCATGAATAGAATCATGATGATGGTACACGTATTGGTCATATTGAAAAGGATAATGAGATTGTAAAAAATATATGAAAGGTATGTGATGTTCTTCAAGTACTGTTTACATTGAACCTAAAAAGATTGAAGTTGAGAGATGAAAAGAAATGATTAATATTTTATGAAATATGATGATTATGGATAATGAGTAATGGTTTAACAATAATGTTGGATGATTGAGGTTTATATGTTTTGGAATTCAAAGATTATGTAATATGAATCATCAAATATATAAGTGTCTTTTAGTACAAGGATTGGAAAGGATATGATGAATAGTTATAAGGTGATAGAAATGTTATTTAAGGGTAATGTGATATACTTGGAGAACACAAGATTAAGTTAACGATAACCCTTAATATGTCCCTTATGTTAAGATAATGATGTTTGGATAAAGTTATGTTGGATTTGAAAAAGTAAATTGGATGATTCTAGTTTTATGAAATCTAATTATAGAGTTATTAACAAGAGGGTTATGCTATCATGGATGAAGTATACGACTTTTTGGGACTTAAAGAATATATCCAATAAGTTTTGGAATAAGAAAATATGCATGTTTTTAATAAGGCTATCTGATAATTCAGGTTGTCACTACGACTCAAGAGAATACATGATTAAGGTATTCACATGTTTCGAATGCGACAACCAAGACCTACCTTAGGAGATATGGGAGATACATGTTATGTTGATTTAGTTCACCTCTTTTCAAGTTTTATATTTTCGAAAGGATTGTAATGTTATCCATTTATGAATTGTATAAGTTATATTCTAGTGGAATTTTGTTAGATTAATGTATTATCTATTTATATATAGACATATGCCTATTTTATTTCTAGTGCTGAACTTTATGTTGAGACAGATGGAATAACCTATCATTCTATCTCATTATCTGATAACACTTCCAGAATGACAAATTTGACTTAATTTTTTTAAATAAGAGATGAAGTTGAAATTTTTCCAGGCAAAAACAGTGATAAAATTGTAACAAAATTGTAACATCCCAGATAAATAAAGAATAATACATTTTCATATTTATTAATATTTTAGAATTAAATATTAATTTTACTTTAAAGGGGTTGCTATGTTCTATAGCGTACCTGAAACGCAACAAAGAGTTTCTTTGAAACCGTACGTTGCACACTAGTAATATAATAATATTATTTTAAATGTTAGTTAACACGTAGCCGTTGTACTAGAGGGAATGGATAGAAATAACTAAAATATTATTATATATGTTTGTTAAATGTTTTTACATTTATCTAATAAAAGATAAAGGCTTAAAATACGAAAAGAATTCAATTTTAGGCTTATATAGTATAATTTTCACGAAAGGTCCACTTATCAACATTTGATGGCGAAGCATCATTAAATACAGTTTTGGTCACTCTTATACATTCTATTGGACCAAATAAAACTCTTCTTTAGATTTGGGACATCAAATACTACTTTGTGTGATTTTTTGGTATTTTTCCGATAAAGTTCATTTTTTTAATGAATAGTGTAAAATGATGTATTTTAATTCAAAACCTCTTTTTAATCTAATTTATTAAGATGATTATATTATCATTTGAATTGGTTTTAAAGTGAAATTAGAATATATTTTTACCATTTAATCCAATGGTGGTCATTGGAATCAATTTCACTTTGAAATTGGACTTAAACTGGTGTCAATCTTTTGATACTTATTGTTTCATAAAAACATGCTATTTGTTTTGACAGCGAGAATTAATTATTAAATTAATTAATGCAACTTATATGTTTTGAATATTTTAAAATGGACTTAATTTTTGAATTCGTAATATCAAATATATCTTAGGGTGATGTTTTGGTTTTTTTCTGAAAAACTTCAATTTTTGATGAATAGTGAAACCGCAAAGTGGTGGTTACAAAATTTGATTTTTTTGTTTAAATGGGACTTTACCAATTCTGTGTTTTGAATCTCAAAAATCCAATTTAAATGATTTTAATTATTAAGTAAAATGTGGTTCAATGGGATTAAAATAAATTTTGGTGAATAGTAACTTTTATGTTTCATTAATCACGATTAAAGGTAATTAGTGTAATTTAAGGTAAAAATGATATTATAATAAAATTCAAATATCTTGAAACTTGTCCTAACCCTATTGTATGAGTTATGGCCGACTAATACAATCCATGGGTCCATCTTTGGTACCCCATGGAGTCACATGGGTATGATAATGACATTTATGCCTTTTATTTAAAGTTAATGTAAAAATGACACAAACATGAGATATTTTACTAAACCAATTTTTACATGGGGTTATACAAGTCATATTTCTTACTATAAATATTCATTAGAAATATAAAAATATTTACTAAATCATGATAGTTTTTTTATAATTTTAAGACATTAAATAAATTAAATTATTTATGACACCATGATGATGCAGCGATTACCTCATTATTTAACGATTTAAATAAAATTGAATGATAATGTACAATATAAGGTCTACACACATCCAAAACCTATTGGATTGGTAGATTTATAACCCTTATAACCTTATCCTCGAAACACATCAATGTGGGACCATTAATAACAGAAACGCATTCTAAAATAAAATAACATTTCCTTACTTTCCAAGAGTGCCCCTCCTCTCCTCTTATAAAAGGCCCCCACCTCTGCCTCATTACCCACACTTCCAAAGCCTTTGGCTCGACCAAACCCTGCTTATTTTGTCTCTCCACATCCCTCTATTACTCATTGAAGCCTCACATTGGGCAGAAGTCTTCCCAAGGAAGCCTTTGTGCTCAAACCAAAGGGAGTTACCCGATTATAAGGTAATGTCTTCACTTGAGTCCTTTTGTTTTATTTTGCTTCTCCATCCCCCTAATCTCTTTTTATTCATTTCTTTTGTAAAAACTACAGTTTCATCCATATACTAGGATTTTTTTATGAGAATAATTCGAGCTACACTTACACACACCTACATCTAATGGTTAAAGAACATACTGTTTCCGTGGATGGCGAATTTCTACCTCACGAAACGATGATTGTTCGATATTCTTCTAACACCTTCAAAGGTGGCCATTAAGATGTCACTATATTTATATATGATATGTAATATGTTTATGTTTTCCTTAAGCTTCTGTATTTTTCTTTTTGGGCATACCTTTATGGTTTCCATTATGGGTAAATGTGATATCTTCATTTAAGGAAGTGCGGACTACCGCCCCCTCAAAGTGATTTGATTCGTTAATGACATATGTGGGATGTATAAAGGATGTATTTAAAGTTATTATATATGATGTTATACTGGAATTATAATATACCTCTATATCATTATTATTTCTTTCCATTAATGAATGACAAAGAAATGAAAGTAGCGTTCATGCGAACATATGGCTTACCGTCTCCATGAACAGTGCATTTCATTTCTTATCCCCAAATGTAATGTACTACTATAAGTACATATATATAATGGATATATATGATGTATGTTACATCTAAATTATTAATATAATTCTGGAATTAAAATATACATACCTCTCATTTAGTTTTAATTTCATTAATATGACATAGAAATGAAAGTAGCGTTCATGCGTACGTACAACTTACCGTCTCCATGAACGGTGCATTTCATTTATTACCTCTAAATGATTATGTGATATTATAAATACATGTATATGCTAGATATATATGATATATATGATATCCAAATCAGGAATGTCATTCTGGATATAATGAACCTTTGACCACACGAACAACATGTAATCGTAAGAAGTCCACTTTCAACTTAAGGACCAAATATCGACAAAACAAACATTATTAACCTAAATGATTACATAATGTTTATAACATGTAAATAAGTGATATAGAAGGAATAATGAACTCAAAAAACGTTCTTAAGCAAATAGAAATTAACTCAAGTTTATTATTGAGGACGTAAAAGAAGGATCAAGTCAAGTCGGACCCGAGGTAAGGGACTTCGTCTCAATCTACTTTCATTGAGGAATATTTAGTTTTATACACAAATTTCTTTTATACGGTGTATAAAACCCTTTGAATTTTACTTTTATACAAAAGGAATCTTTTTCTATGAAGCGTTTTAGAAAACGACAGAAAGGAATGTTTCTTTTAACGTACGTGGTGACAATGACCTTTTCCGCCGCCGCGAGTATTATTTAGTCTTTGGCTTCCTCAACAAGCCGTAATGTTTTTAAAATAAAATAAATACCATATACTCTTTTATGTATTTTGGTATTGAAAATGAAAAAGGATTCAATTATCTCAATATATTTAAATTATATATTGTGATTGAAATGTGGAAATGTTATCACTCCTTTATATTGGTTTTATGTTTTATGATTTTATTATGGTACATGGACATTTAATGGGTGGTTATGTGATAAACCATATGACGGGTGGTGCCGTGAATACTAGGACAGGTGGTTACGTTATAACCTCTAATGCATTGGGTATGGAAGTCGGCCGTATGGCTATTCCATTAAGTATGTATGGATGTTGGCCGAATGGCTATTCCATTAAGTGATATGTGTCGAAGTCGACTGTATGGTTATTCCACTTAAGTATGTTTATGTACCAAGTTACCTTTATATGCTATGTGTTCTTTATATGGGTTTTATGGTAATATTTTGGTTACAAAAGGGTAAGTAATGATCTTTTATTCATTCAAGAGTGTTTACTACTTCATAAAGGTTAAAAGTATTAGTTTGATAAAGTATACATGGTTTACTTTTTGTTTTGATAAACTAACAGTTTTTATTCTTTGTGTATCCCTTACTGAGCTTTTTATGGTCACCACAAGTTTCATTGAAATATTTTTCACAGGACGTAATGTGGAATAGGGACAAGGATGGGATCAAGGGAATGTCATGCTACATAAAACATTGAACTAGACATGTTTCTTTTTAAGAGTTTTTTTATTCTATGGAGACTTAGTAGAAGTGTCTACTTTGTAATATTTTGAGATGTAATAGTTATGTTTTAATTCTCTAAAACTCTAAACCTGAAGAGATCCTCAATGTGAATTATTCATTTAATTCAATATTAAGTATGTTTTAAGACCAGGGCCTTATAAAAATAAAGTATTTATTCTCGTGAAATATTCTTCAACTTTAGGGAAAGGATCCTGAAAAACAAAACTATTATCCGAGTACCCTCTCATATGATGAATTAGATAGTCCCTTAAATCATCATAGATTTATGTATTTTTGGTAGTTAACTTTTTCCAAACCTTATTCTCTATCACAATCCATCAGAACATGATGGTTATATTTCTCTTCCATATCCATGTTTTCACTTACCACCTATATTATCCTATGTGGAAACCCACTGATGAGTTACTTTGGATAACTTTTATGTTTCTAAATTTTCTTTTTGAAATGATATCTTCATATCCCTTTTTACGATGTGGGTTTCTAGGAAAGGAACATTCAAGTAGAAAACCATTTATAACCCCGAATAATTTCAAGGGATAAAATCATTTTAAGGGGGGGTAGAATGTAACACCATGAGATTTAATGAGATAGATTATATTAATGTCTTTGATGACTTGTGTTTTTTTCTACACCAAGATTAGATTTTACTATACACAACACCGTATTATCTTGAAGTATATATAATAGTATTATGGGCTTGTGTTGCACACAATTTAAAGTTCCTTTGATATAATTCCTTTCAAACAATACTAAGTATAGATTTTGTTCAATTTATAAATTAAATAAGTTTGTATTATGTTATACGCAACCCCAAAAGAAGATTTCATTAAACACAACACTGACATGGATTTTGTTACAAAGAAGAGCGACCATCTTCAATACACTTTTGGAAATATAAACTATACCAATGGTTTTGGGAAAACCATTTGTATAGTTCACTAATTTGGACATATATCAACGGTTTGGCCAAAACCATTGGTATAGGTCACTTATAAGGACCTATAATAAGGTTTTTCCCAAAACCATTGGTATAGGCCACTAATTTGGAGGTATACGAACGGTTTTGGTTGGTAAACCGTTGGTATAGTTCAATAATTTGGACATATACCAACGGTTTGGCCGAAACCATTGGTATAGGCCCATTATAGAGACCCTATACCAATGGTTTTTGCCAAACCATTAGTATATGTCCCCCCATACCAATGGTATCTCCAAAACCGTTGGTATAGGTCCCAAAATCAAAGAACATGTACCAAGAGTTCTCAAAACCGTTGGTATTGGTCTATATCAATGGTTTTGTGAACCGTTTGTATAGGTACTTGTATTTTTAATGGAATCGTCTTACAGAGGACATTAAATAAATCAAAATTTAAAATAATTATGATAATAAATATATATATTTATAAAATTATGTCCACCAAAGTAAGTTAGGTTAGTGGTTAGGTCATTAAATTTCAAACTAGAGGTGCTGGGATCAAAAACCAACTGAATGATTGTTTTTTGAATTCCATATACAAATAGTTTTACGGAACCGTCGGTACAGATTTTCATATTACTTATACCAACAGTTTTGAAAAAAGTTGGAATAGGTCTATACCAACGGTTTTGAGAAACCTTTTGGTATGGACCTATCCCCATGGATTACTTGGAAACAGTTCTCCAAACCATTGGTATAGGATATACCCACAGTTTGGAGGCCTCTACCAATGGTTCTATACTGTTGGTATAGGGAATTCTTTCAGTAGTGATAGCTTGCGTTGTACGAAATACCGAGTTTCACTAAACAATAATATATTTTAAGAATATTTTATAACAACACATTATCATTAGTATTAACCAAATTTTGAAATTTATATCACATTTGAATTCATCTGAAACATTTTATAGAACATGATTTGAGAACAAAATCAATTTTTCAGATAAAAGAATTATTTTTCAAAAAAATTACTTTTACCACCTTTTGATGGCGCACCCATTTTAAATTTATTTTTAAACTTATATAAATTAAAGTTGACAAAATAAACTTCTTTGTAAATGGGACATAAAAATTTACATTTTTTTATTTTTTGGTATTTTTCTGATAAAATTCAAATTTTAATGAATAGTGAAAAATACTGCATTTTAATTCGATCCTTCCTTTTAATCTAATTTATTTATATAGTTAAATTATATTTTTAATTGGTTTTAAAGTATAATTATATATTATTTTTATCATTTAATCCAATTTTGTTTATTCAGTGCAGTTTCAATTTTAAATTGGACATAAAAACATGTCGATATTTTGATAGTTATTACTTTCAAAAACACACTTTTTGGTTTTGACAACAGGAATTAATTTTAAATTAATTACTGAATATTTTGTGTTCTTACTTTTAAAAAAAGGATTATATATTTAAAATCATAAGGTTTAAATTGTGTAAATAGGTACCTTTTATTTTTGGACATTATGAATAGTATTTTCAGTAATTATTTTATTTACCATGGTTAATGGGTAAATATGGTAAATAAGGGTAAAAACAATAATATTATTATAAAAATATCAAGCTACCCTAAAACATGTACTAACACCATTGGATGAGATATTTCCAACCATGGTCATTCTTGGGTAGATTTTGGGTCCCCAAGGATTCACTTGGATGTTAAAACAACATTTTATAAGAATTAATTTAAAGTAAAGATAATTATAACATAAACATATATCTTTTATTAAATCAATTTTAATATAGGGTTATATAATTTATATCTATGTATATAAATATTAATTAGAAAGATAAAAGGATTTCCTACATCATGGTATTTTATTTATAATTTTTAGACATTAGATTAATATATTAATTTATGACACAATTATGATGTAGTGATTACCTAATTAATGAAAGATTCAAATTAATGAATTTATAAATATTAAAATAAATTTAATTTAAACATTTTGAAGCCATTCAAGAATTTTATGGATGATATAAAGATATTAGGGATGATTTAATGCCTTTGGTTTGAAAGGAATCGGGTTTTTATGAAATTTTAAAAAAAAATCAAGTATGAATAGTGTCCAAATTGACATGATTCCTAACTTAAAACATAAAATAGTTTATTAAATGATATTAAATTCCTAAAAACCTAATATTCTTATAAATGTTTAATATATGTAAAAAATGTCATAAATAATTTTTTTGGGTTGTTTGACATGATATGTTTATTACATTATCCCACAATGTGTAAGTAACATGATATCACAATAAGATTAAAATCGGTAAAATAAGGGTTAAACCAAAACGATATGGATAATAAAAATATTAAACACTTTTCTAAAAATTATTGGATGATTTTTATTCAAAAAAATATCATCTTATATTCAAATCAAATAAGATTTGGACCATTTATAATCAAAATAGAATTTATAATGAATTAATATTTTCAGAGTTTCTTAAAGTGCCCCTCTCCTCTCTTATAAATGGGCACAACCTCCCTCTCTTCACACCATTTTGAGCCTTCAAGATCAGCCGATCCCTGCCCATTTAGCTTTCTCCACTTCAGCAGATAAATTATATAGGTTTTGGACTTCTCAAAAGACCAACTCTAGTTCCATATGAAGAAATTTAGAGGCACATCGAGGAAGAGGTAATATCTTCTACTGGTTCTTTCAAATTTATTTCATCTTCAACTTCCTCTTATTTAGTTTTTTAATTATAAATTAATAACACGAGTATCAATAAAACACTTATATGTTATTATAAATATGAAACAACCCAATTTCACCTTCTATCCATTCTAGGAAAAAAAATCACCCTGCGTGCGTACATACGACTTATCGTCTCCACGACGTGGTGTAATATATTTTTCACCACCAAATTATTTAGATGTGTATAATGGTGGATATAATAACAATATATGATTATTATAACATGAAATAATTATGAGATATTATACACCATCCACTTCAATACCATTCAACAATTATGGGAATGATATTGTCGCTCCTGCGTACGTACGACTTACCATCTCCACGTCGCGATGAGATTCATTCTCCACGTTAACTATTAAATAATGATTATAAAGTATATATAATAAATAATTATGAAATATATGAAATAATAATTCTAATAGATTTATGTTTATATATATATATATTTCATTCACTTACTTCTATTCAATTCAATAAGGCAACGAAAACAACGTTCATGTGTACGTACGACCTACCATCTCCATGAATGGTGTATTCCATCTCATTTATCTATATATTATATATATATATATGAATATATATTTATATAATGAATATATATGACTTATAAATCATTTTTTACATTATGGAAGTAAGTAAATCATGATATAAGTAACAATATCAAGAATAACTACTCAAAACGCGTACGATAAATAAAATGATTATTAACATAAACGTTGCTTTAACACAGAATTAACAATTGTAAGGGTAATATAAAGTTGTAATTGAATCATATATGATATCATAAATATTATTATATTTCTATTACTAGTTAATAATAAATTTAAACCCACCATACAAGATTTTCCAACACATACAGATGAAATCAAACCTAAGTTAAGGGATAAATTTTCAATCTCAATTTTATCTGAGATTGTTTATACGTAAGTATTTACTGGGGGTATATTTATCATCAATGTTTTCTTAAAAATGTTTTCATAAAATGTTTACTATTTTTCTAGGTATTCTTAGAGTCATTTTTACCTATTTTGACTCTTACTATATGGTGTGGAAGGAATCTTTCTTTTGTTTACTATACGAGGAACTTTTGTACTTTTTCGGTATAAGTATGTGGAGAATGGTTTTTTAACTTGTAGGACATGAATGGATTTTTATGGTTTCATGACACCTTATTTCTAGAAAGATTCCTCTACACTATATATGTTTATTTTTAAATAATTTTTTTTATTTTAAGATTTGACGATATTATTAGAAAAGAAAACATTTTTTAAGAAGAAAGGAAATTTTCCTTAAGAACTAAGTTCATGTGTTTTCTGAAAATTATTTTCCATCTAAGATGACATAGCGTTATGTCTCTATCATTATTATTATATTTATTTGAATGTTTTTATGATTTAATTTTTTAATGATGTCCATTTATCTTATATGGTTTATGTTATGATGAAATGATGTTTAAGAATCCCATTTTATTTCATCGGTTATGCAATGATAAATGATTTATATTTTGGTGGTACGTGTAAGAATGATTTCATTATGAGATGGATATGACCTATATCTCCCTACAATGCAATGGGTAATGATTTGTATCTCATGCGATAGACATGAATGGAACCAAAAGTAAATCAGATTCAGTAATGATGGGCTAGAACGACAAGTAAATCCATTTCAGTTATACATGGATGGAACAACAAGTAAACCCGGTTCAGTAATGGACTATGTCAACTATGATGGTCTTTGAAACCATGCCTTGGCTATTGTGGAAATAATATTATGGGTTCATTAAATTTCCACAATAAAATGTTTTATGCCAATCATATTCCATCATGGAAAATTTTCCTTTATGATCCATTAGTTGCGTACTAGTAAGATTTATTTCAGGACTCCATATTTTGATGTTTATACTTTATGTTCATGTTTTTATTTTCAAATGTTTATGGTTTTTTTTATCTTCTCCATGTTTACCAGTACTGAGCATTTCAGCTCACCCTTTTTATGTTTTCTTTTCTTGAGGATATATAGAATAGTTTTAGGTAGGAAAACAGGGGAAGATATTTATGGGAGATATTGACGATCTTTCACCATGATTAGAAGATTATGTTCAGAGTTTCCAAAGACACTAAACTAATATTGTATTTGGGCATCTATTTTTGTCATGTATTAAGTATTCCTCAAAATAAATGTAATTTTCTTGTACATCAATCTTGGGTCTCTAAATACAACATTTCGAATTATTACATGCGAGTATTTTCTCATAAGCTCTTCTATTAAAGATTACCAAGTGAAAACTTCATGAAAAAATCTCAATGTTTTATGATCCATGAAAACCTGATATCATAAAACATCTATATACCATCAAATAGATGTTATCAAGATATTAAAAATATATTTAATAATACAGTCATAGCACTTCAATGTTCTCATCATATTAGGGAACTGATTTGACATTTCGATTAAATAAACACTCTAAGGACATTATTATATTAATGTTATATAGAAGAACAATTGTAATGTGATAAGATATTTATTAATATTAAAGTGTTTCAAAATATAGATAATCAAATGTATAATGTAAATGGTTCTAAGAAACCAACTTCAAAATAATCCCACTTTAACTAGATATAATCATTAACTTAACAAGTTAGAGTAACATGATAAACATTTTTATACTAAGACATGGATATAGTTTTCAATCATACCACATTTTTAAGGTTTTTATTCTGACTAAAACTTTATTCTATGAGATAATACCTCAATAGGTGACTTAAATTGGTATCAATTTCTTGTCCTTAGTCAAAATTTTATATCTTAACTAAACACTGTAACTTAGAATAAACTTTCATTAAATCTTCATCTTATGATGGATATAAATGTTGTAACACAATCAGTTTATATAGATATAATAAGCATTATTTGTAATATGTTTTTCTCTGACATATTACTTTAAATGTTCTGGGACATATTAGAAATATTCAATACTATACCCAATAATAGTTTTTCACTAGTTTCCTTGGATAAATCCTTATAAATAAATAAATATCAACCTTAAAATTAAAGAAACATGTTCTTTCACATTTAATTTACAATTGATCCATATAATATAACATTAACTTATCTTATAATTCTTTCCTCATTATTGATTTAGTTAAACAATCATGTTGTATAATCCTTACAAAAATTTATCCAAGTGTAGAATCCATATACCGGTAATATAAACATCTTCCATAAACCTTTTATAATCACCATTTAATCACTAGGTGGAAGAATGAATTATTCTCACCACATTGATCATTTTTTATTGATAAAAATAATAATTACTTCTGAGGTTTGAAATATTTATCCTTATTATCTTGGATACATGTAAGGGAGTAAGTGGATTGAATCTATATCTATTCTTGAGAGTGTTCATGAGAGATTTTTCTCTTATGGTATATAGATAATTCTCCCCATATAATTTTGTGAACAATAATATTCTAACCCTAGAAATTATATAACCAGGTTTAAATAGATTGGTTATATAATTTTTAATTGAAAATATCCCCTTAGATACTATCTTAGTCCTTATTAAACCCCACGTCTAATAATAATAATAATATTGTTGAACTAATTGGACTTGAATTGTATTTTTTTAATAAAGGGTCAATAAATATTGTAGTTTATAAGAAGAGGTGAAATGAAGAATCAGGGAGAATGAATATTCACCATATCCATTATGATGATTGTTGAAACAATATTAAGTTAAAAACATGTATCAATTAGGCTGAGGATGACACATTTTTTGAGACAATGAAGAAGAATAATAATCAAATAAGTCGATGCGAAATATTATTTATTTTTTATGATTATTATTTGAGAATAATGTTGTATTGGAATTTTATGTTTCGAAATTCTAATATAGCGGCATTACTCACATAGATATTTTCTAAAAAATTGGGAAAAAATTCCAACCACCTAGCTATCCAAAGGGACCACACTGCCACTTCATTGGTGTGAGAGGTCAACCTTCATCCATCCAAGGTAGCGGTTGAGAAGAATGATGGAATAATGTGCATGATATGTGAGTGGTTCCTAAATGGAGTTTCCTAGTGGAATTCATAGGTGTGGTATAACCTGATGATGGGGGTGGGTGTATAGTGTATCTAGGTGCCAAACTCAGTGCTAGATCTTGGGTGTTGTTGTGCTGAATCATTTACTAAGAAGTGCTCAACCATGAAATAGATTGATGCAGGACTCCCGAATGTAGAATACTGTTCATCTATTTAAATATATATTAATATAATTTTTCCTATATAATCAGATAAATTCGACCCATTAGATGGATACCGCAAATCGTGTATTTGAGGATCATCATATTCTATCCCAGGCTCAACCTGGGGTGGACACACATGAGTTTTTTCCTATTGATACTTCCATCATTGAGGTAAGAATAAATGGATGAGTTTTTGAGATGGTGAGTCTTCAAACATCCATTCATGAAATATCCATCATTCATGCAATAATTGGTTTAAATAATATGATTATTATGAGGATGAGGAAAAGTTAAATAGTTTTATTCATTTAGGCATGAGTTCAAGAATTCGAATGAATTATGCACATGATGGAAGTAAGGTTTATCCACATAATAAGGGGCACCATGTTTTTCATCATATTTAGAGGTATAAATCCTTGTTTGGAAATAGTAATTTTGAAATATGTAGATATTTGAAATATGATCAACATTAAATATTTTATGGATCTTAAATATAGCCTTAACTTGAGTTATTTTATTGATGCTAATGAGATTTAGAAGCAGTGAAATTTATCTATAAAAGGATTTTCATTAAGTTGAGAGAAGTTGTTTCCCATGCTTGAGTAGAGATCTTGTTTTCTAAAGGGAAAAAATCACCAAAAAACCGTTCTATATGAAGATATGATCTGTGGAATACCTCAGTCATGTAAAATAAATACCACTAAATCTTGATATGTTAGTCACTCACTCAATAGTTTTACAAGGAACTGATTACATGAAGTCCTTTTTTTGGTGAAAAATTTTAAATATTTCATAGAAATATAGTTACATAAAGATAGGAAGTCCCCATTGTTTTTTAAGCATTCTTTTTAGAATAAGGATACTATGTGAAATAATTGAGCTTGAATAGTGTAGTGCATTCATACTTATATTAATAAAAAATATTTAACCATTTGGGAAACCATAAAAAATACTAGAATAAAATAAAATATGATAATAATAATAATAATATGTTTTTATGTTTTAGGGTTTATGAATATGATAATACCATGAATTTCACTGGTGAAGTACAATTGAAATTCTTGAATAAATAAATTGACAAAGAAGATTCATTGAGTTGTGAATATTTATCTTGTATAAAATAATATTGGATAACTTGTGTAAATTACTTGTACACATTTAGTAATGTTGTATCTTCATGAATCAAAATAAATAATTACAACTTGAATATTTAAAAAGATTGAGGAAACTGTTATATACTATGATTAGAAGTTGTTTAATCAAGACCAACATATGTGAAAAGGTTCTTGAAGTTTACATGAGCATGTGTGATTTATAAAGATAATGTAATAGGATTATCAAAAAGAAATATTTATAGTGGATAAAGACATATTAAGAGGAATGATACAACTAAGGGGTATAACCTATTGTTAGAATATTGTGATTGTGGGGTATAAACAATCATTGAAGAATAAGATGAAGTTTGGGGTTATAATAAACAATTAACGGTGGATTTGAATTGGTGGGTATAACCAACTAATGAGTCTTGATTGAAAGAGTGGGTTATAACCATTTTTTAATTAGAGGGAATAACCAATTACTTTTGGTGATAACCTTCTGATATAGTGTAGAATCCATATTGGGGGAGATAACCAATAATGGAAGGATGGGGTGTTTGTATTGAACCTTGTAAATCCTTGTGTTATGTGCCTTGTATTCATAGTATTTCTCATGGTGAGGGTGAGAGACATAAGAATATAGGATCAATGATTTAACTGACCACAATGTTTTAATTGAAAAGAAAAAATTTAAAAAAATAAAAGGTATCAATTATTCACTCCCTCCCCTCACAGAGATCACACACTTATTTGGGCTCTACTAGCGGTGTTATAGAACGAGGTTTCCTTTTAATGATCCATCATAGTACTAATGATGGAGAACAATAATTTATAAAATAGAAATTTCGTACTTTAAATGATGAAAACTATCATGGATAGATTAATAGGATGATTTTGTATCTCTTGTGACTTTGGGTAGAAGTGAGAGATGCATAATCATTGTGATTTACACCCTATGATGAGAATGATCCAATGAATTGTTTAGATAAGATGATCTTGGAAATGGTTTCAAAGGATCAAAATTAATTCTTGATGGATTTATTATAAAATTTATACATTAAAGTGATGGTTCTTCAAACTAATAATGAGATCTAGGAAAAACATAGAAGCAGTTTTGAAGGAAATATGAAAGTCAAAGAAGTTAATTTGTAAATACTGAGAACTAAGTTGGAGGATATAAAAATGGCTGAAGATGAAACTATTAACGACTAATTTAGAAGTGTAAATGAGATTTTTTTGAAATATCAGTGATTTTGGTGAGAAGATGGATGATTTTACAATTTTGAGAAATCTAATGATAAATTTCCCAAATAGATTCGATCTAAGAATTTCAGATCTAGAAGATAAAGAAGTTCTATCATGGGATGAACTTAATAGTATTCTCATAACATTTGAAATGTAAAATGTACCAAAATTAAAGAAGAAAGAAATATATGATATGGAATTTGAATCCATGATAAATGGTATGCCTAGAATCAAAGAAGAATTAGAATAATGTTATCCAGAGGATGGAGAAGCTAAAGATGACTTAATTCAAATGATGGCATTATTTACAAGAATGTTTAAAAGGGGAAGATGGAAAGGGAATAAAAAATAAATAAAACGATATAATTTCCACAAAATTTTCATTTTTCTAGTAACTATCCAAAGAATAAGGCCGATAATATAGGTTTAGAAGAAGAAGATAAGAAGTTTTAGAAAAATAAGTGGATGAAGAATAGTATGAGGTTTACTCCCAAGAACCGGAATATGATAGAAGAGAAATGAATGAATATTGATAAAAAAGTAGTGACTTAGAAGATAATATATATTATAATATTTATGTGTGTCTTATTTGTAAATCTAAGAAATATTAAGACACATTTGAAGGTGATTATAGAGATGAAAAAGAATGTATGTTAAAATAAAATCTAGAATATACTCTTATTAACAATATTAAAATTAATAATAATACAATAATATTAAATAACAGAATTAGTAATATCATATTTTAGAATAAATAATGTTTCAAGAAATTTGAGGCTCATCTTAGTGAAGTAAAATAAAGTAAGGTAACGATAGCTGATATAGAAGGCAAGATTAAAACTATTGAAGAAGAATTTGCTAGTGAGAAAGAGCTTGAAAAGGAATAATCAAAACATGTTACTCAAAATAAAAAAAATTGATTGATGTTAGATTTATTTAGGAAGATGGTGAATAATATAGGTGAAAATATTGTTGATAAATTGGAAGAATTATCAAATACACAATCAATAGTCCTTTTATCTCTTAATTAGTCAAAAATTATAAAATAATACTTCACTAGATATGTTGAACATAGAGGTTAATCATCACATGTTGATGTGAAGAAGGGGTTGCCAAGATAGGCGGTTTCTACTCCTAATCAGTCTCAATGCATATATGTTATCTCTAACAGTGTAGATTTGAGATGGTTGACTGAACAAGTTTGAACCAATAAAATAAACAAAAAAACATCTTCCACAAAGAAAGAATGGATTATTTCATCCATAAGGTTTCCTCCCAAGAAAAGAAACCTATAATCTATGAAAAGGCAACCGATAAAATCTTTTTAGTATAAATACTTTCAATTTAGAAGATAAAGGTTCATAGGAAACTACTTGTTTTTTGGATTGTTTGATCATAAATATAATTTATGCGTGTATAAAATGTCACTTCTAGGAAAAAGGAAAGAATCGAGGGGGGGGGTGTATGTCAAATAGATGATATTAGAATAACAGAAAGATATGTTTGTGATCAAGACATCATATAAAATATGAAGACATAAAAAAATATAAGGTTTTTAATGATGTTTGTGGTATATTTATTCAATAAATTCAAAAATATGTGAAATTAGAAATTATTACTATGTGAGATTCCTCACAATTTATATAAAAAGAGAATTGAGATAGTGAATAAAGTTATAGTCACCATTGAATTGTGTGAGAAGATCAAACAATTAGAGAAGAATCTGAGTCTTTCCATGTAAAAATGAGAGGACGTGGTAATAGTGGATGAAGTTAAATTTGATGAGAATTCATTTAAAAATGATCACTTGAAAATTTCAAGGACTGAACAACTAGGAATGACATAAAATATTTCATGAAAATCATACCACCCCATGAAGAGAGAATAAAGAAGATGTGGAATGAATGAAGAATTGAATTTATTCCTAAAGATTAAAATACACCCACATTAGAAGTGTCAACTAATGATGAAAAATAAATCATATATTCTTATTGAACTATGAATGAAGAAATTTATCATGGTGAATCTAAGAATAAGAATATTTCACATTGGGAGGAAGATCTTAGTATGAATGTTATTTATGATAAATAAAATGGTCCCTTATTGTTCGCTAACTCATTTTATAAAATCTATCACCTATGGAATTGAAGGAGAAGAGATGTTAATCAAGGATAACACTAGTATCCATGATGATTAAGGAAGTTTATCCCTTTAGGGGAGTAACATTAAAACTCTGGTATGATCATGAATCATGAAAATCTTCCTTGATTTTGACAAACAACTTCTAAAGGGGGAGTGATGGACCATGAGAAAGATGATATACTAGGGGAATAATATTTTACACTTTTGATATGTTTTTATGTTTTTTATGATGTTTGTAGTATACCTCTTAGAAAATTTCCTTAGATAACCCCTGAAATGAAGAGGTTGAATGATATTGAGGATGGTATATTATTATAAAATTTAATTTATGGATTTCATTGGCTATTTGGTGGTATAACTCTTGTTTTATACACTATTTTATCCCAAGTAATCATATAGATGACTAAGTAATTGATTTTTTATTTGATAAATATTATGGTTCCATTATTTAAGATGAGATAAGTATAAAATATATGAAGAAACAATGATAAGTTAATATGAGAACCCCTAAATACACTTTTGTATTTATTATCAATAAGGGGGAGAAGAAAAAGGATGAGAATTCACATATTGACATGGTAAAAGAGTATATAAAGAAAATCTATGAGGGTCGATTGTTGATCCTAATGGACTTGAATTAGTATTTTTTCAATAAAGGCTTAATATGTATAGGAGTTTATAAGAATAAATGAAGTGATGAAATATAGAGAATGAATATTCTTCGACTAAATTATGATGATTATAGAACCATTTAAATTTAAAATACATTTTTAAATTTAATTGGAGATGAAACATTGTCTACAAAAATAAATAATAAGAAAAATCAAAGAAGGCCATACAAAATATTATTTATTTTTCTGGATGATTAGTTTAAAGGAATTCTTCATTGACATTTTATGTTTTGTAAGTCTAATATAGTGTTCACTTATATATTTTCTAAGTGATTGGAAAAAATATTCCAACTACCTAGCCAGCCCAAGGGACCCCACAACCACTGATTTGGGGGGAAGGGTAAACCTACATCTTGCTAAGGTAGTTTTTAGTAGAGTGAATCCAAAATATGAATGTGATGTGCATGACATGTTCATTTATTAACAAGGTGGACATCACTGGGGTGATGTGGATCATTGATGGGTGTCGGTGCATATTGTATCTATGTAATGACCCTAGTTCCAAAATGATGGTGTTGAGACACCGAATCATTTATAAATAATTGATCGACCATAGAATAGTTTGATGTGGGACTCTCAAACATGGAATGGTGTTCCTTAGTTTAAAAATATAAAAATAATATGTGTTCCATACAATTAGATGATTATGATCTATTTGATGGATCTTTCAAATCACATATTCAATGATTGATCATCTTTTACCTCAAGATCACTTATTCTCAACCAAATTTATGGGTTTTTAGGATGCAACTTCGGTCATCAATCTAAGCTTTAATGGTACAGTCATTGAGACCATGAGGCTGAAAACCTCCATACACACAATATATTACTTACACACATGAATTAGTTTAAATAAAATTTTTCTACTATGGATCATATGATGTTATATCATGTTTTCATTCAAAAATGGGTTCAATAATGTGATAAAATCATGCACATGAGGGAATAAAGGAATTGTTTCGTAAGAAGATATTCCAGGGTTTTTAGATTCTTATGAGAAGGAAACTAGAGTATGAAAATATTAATTAAAAGATATTTAGATATTTGAAATATTCTTGATTACATCTTCAGATATTTAAAATATTCTCATCCTAACATATTTTTTGGATCTTAATTATATCCTTTATTGGACTTATTTCTTGAAGTCTCAGGTGATGCATAGGTAATGATCATCATCTATAAAAGAAGTATCACTAAGCCATGAGAGGATGCTTCCCATGTTTGATAATTCATATCATTTTATAGAGATAAATAAATCCACTAAAAATACTAGTTTCATGATGTGAAGATTTGTGGGATACCCTAGTACTATGAAGGAAATACCATGGTCTCTTGATATGTGACTCTTGTCCTAAATAGTTTCATAAAGATTTGATTCTCAAAAGTCCTTCTGAGTTTGCATGAAATATTTGAGGCACTACATGTACAAATAGTCATATGAATATAGTAAGTTCATATGTTTTATAAATCATTATATTTTAGGAAAGGATACTACATGAAGGTAGTGATATTTAATAGTATAGTGAAAGCATGATTCCATAAATATATAAGTGTTTAAAATTTTTAGAAAACTTAAATAGATTTAAATAAATGATAAAAAATAATAACATTAAAAAATTTCTATGTTCTTGGGATTAGTAATATGAGAATCCCATGAAATGATTTCATGAAGTAAAATTTAGATAATTGAATTAAGAGTTTTATAAGGAAGATTCATTTAGTTGTAAAAGTTTTGTCTTGCATAAAATAATATTAAAGAACTTGTGTGAATATATTATAATCACTTAGTGAGGTAGGGTCTTCATCAAGAAAAGGAAATAATTATTTCTTGAGAATTTGAGAAGACTGAGGAAAATTATTATATACAGTGATTAGAATTTTTTTATTAAGACCATCATATGTGCAAACGATCCTGAAGTGTACTCAAGAAAGTGTGATCCAACAAGCTCATAGAGTGGAACCATCAAAAGGATCTTTCTACAGTGGATCAACCCATCTAAAGTTAAAGGCTATGGTTTGAGTGTATATGAAGTTACTATAATATTGTTATTGGGTAGTACAACCATTAAATTAAGACGAAGGTTCACTTTGGTAGTATAACCAACTAATTTAGGTTGATTGGAACTGAGCGGATAAAAAATATTTAATTATGGGATAATTACTAATTATTATTTATAATCACCTTTTGATATAGTGGAGAATCCGTGTTACGTGTACTAACCAAACTAAAAAGGGGATGTTCTTTGCATCAAACCTTGTAAATCATTTTTTTCTATACCATTGATTTAGATAATTATTTTGGGTAATGATAAGATACACAAGAAGAGTGGACCAATGATTTAATGAAAAAAAAGGATGAATTGAAAAGATTTTTTAAAACCAAATGGATAAATAATTCACCCCTCCCCTCATAGTAATCTCATATTGATTCCAGTGTGATTTTTCCATTTGTTTTTGCATGTTCAGTTCTCACTTAGCCTCAAAGTGATGATCATGTGTGTTTTGATGGTGTTTTGGGCGGGTCTGGTCTTGGACAAGGTTCTTTGTTCAATCTATCAATGGATCCTTATATTGGTTCCACATAGCCTAAAGTGATTTGTAATGGTGGGTTCTCACTTAACCAGAATGTGTTTTTCAGAAATCAAAAATGAATTTTCATTCAGATCTCATACTGATCCAAGATCTACAATTATTATTATGTCCTTGATGTGTAAAAACACTCATAGAAAATTTTAATATCATATCGTAAATAAATAAATATTTATTTATTTAAATGATATAAATATACCAAACCCTTAACTCAGCCCATTTGAAATTTATAAGACCTCGAATAATGACTATTTATTTAAATAAATAAATATCACTACATTACCCATTCTATAAAGACCCCAACCCTATTTTCCCGTATTTAGTGGCTTAATTTATTATAGTGGTACTATGAGAAAGTGTTAAAATCCAAAAGGACCCAAGAGTTTAGTTTTTTTGGTAAACCAAATACATACATATGTTTTTTAGTACAACATGAATAGAAAAACAACATAGAGACTTCATTGGTAACATCCAAAATTCCTAGATTGTACTTGCAAGTCATATATAATATACATCTTTGAATCCTCAGAAAAAATAAAACATAATAAATGGGTGATATTAGATGCTCTATAAGATAAAACAGTAAAAAGTAATATATAATTAATATAAATAATAACGTAAGGTGAATAACTAAAAAACATGCCGATAAAACATAATCTTGAGAAAATATGGATGTAATGAAAGATGAATAAATAAGGACATATAAATAATCATAATAAACATAACCATGGATATTATACTATTCAAATAATCATATGATTTATTAATTAACAATATTTTAATGAGGGAATGGATAATGTGGGACATCTAAAACATTCTATTGAGGACTCATCCAAGAATTCTAGATACAAATTACTATGGCCTTGACCAAATCGATTTCTGTTTTGTATCATGAGACCTACCAATGCATCTAGGGGCTATAGAGGGCCAAAATAATTACTTAACAATTAAAATTCATTCCTTATATTAAAGGGGTTAAACATAAACGACATTTACATTTGAAATGTAAATAACTTTCCTCAAAATATACACATAATCAATAACCATTCAGAGTTGTATGGTGGATGGTATGAAGATAGAACATCAATAGTCAAACTTATAATAAATAATTAAATAAAATATGGAAGATGATAATAATAAAAGATAAATCTTAATAAATCATAATATTCATAACAGGTGTTGAAATATATGAAAATACTCTAATAAAAACATCGATTAATTCTTGAGAGAAATAAACATTTATTTAATTCACAAAGAAGAGTTATTATGAAAAAATAATTTGTTTTTGTCATAATTGTTTGTATAAAAATAGAAATGAAAAATAAAGTTTCTCATGATAAAATTAGTTATTTTAGAAAAATAATGGTGTCATATAATCGCTTATGGAAGGTACATGGAAATGGGTATGAAATTGAGAAGTTTCCTTTAATCGGGCTGGTGTATGCAAATGAATTGAGAAGGGAACCTTGTAAAATATGTATTTCCCCATAAAATAAATATAAAATGATCTAGAAACATAATTTGGAACATAATAAAATAATCTAGAAGATGAATATAAATATAATGAGGAATTACATTGGTGTAAAGAGGGAGAAAGAATAACCTGAATGAAAATGGAGGTTCAGTAAGAAACATTACCTTATGTATGAAAGTGTTCTTAAGTTACAATTAATGTCCTAGATAAGATGTTAGATTCATTAATAAATTATTATAGTACCTATTCAACATTTATTTGATTTATTATAATTTTATTAAGTTCATTAGTGGCCTTTTATGTGTTATGTGCTTCAATTTTGTTGTTTGGGAGTGTTCTTTTCCTTGGTTTTCATGATCAGTTTACTTTTACATGTACATGGATGATCACATAAAATAAAAATAATTATCCATAATTTAAATTATATGTTATTAATGAAAATATAGAATATTTAATGGGTTATATATTATTGTTTTCCATATATTATGATGATTCATTAGATATGAATTTAATGATTATTTATATATATAGGTTCAATAACATTATATATGGTTTAATACATATATCATAATCTTTTTTAACCATAAAAATGGTTTTATGGTCATCATTAAAGGAGTAATTGAAAAAAACACATCATACATGAAGGAGATAAATTGTCACCACTTAGACAAGGTTTTCGTCTTTGAAAATAAAAGAAAAGTAGAACAAAATTGATGGTGGATTTTAAATTGAAAGAATAACATTACAGTATATAAAATAAACTATAGTTATCATGTTACTTTTTATAGTGTATTTTAGGGAAGGATACTAAAATAAAATAAATTGAAAATAAAATAAAATAAAATAAAATAAAGAGGATTTTTACCTCTTGAATTATCCTCCTTGAGAACCTCCTTAAGGGGATTGATATTTGTCTTTTACTGATACCAAAATCTCCTAGACACGGTTTAGGCACATGTGACGATTATTGGTAAGAAATTGGATAGGGATCAAATCTTGGAAGTTGTGAGGAGAGGAGGTGGTGAGGGGAGGTATTTATAGTGGAGGAGAGGGGGGTTTTCTCATTATTCTAATAATTGGTTTATAATTTTTCTCAAGACTAGAAATAGTGAGAATTATTGTAACTAAATATATTAATTACTGCAATTGAGTTCAAAATAATGGTCAATTACATCATTTAGGACTCCATCATGAATAAAAAATTCATTTATTTACTTATATTGTAAATTACCATATTTCCCTATTCAAAAAAATATGACTATTTTAGAAAAAACTCAAAACATAACCCAAAACATTTTCAAACATGTAGATTTTAAAAATGGACTCAATTTTTTGAAAATAATATTCTATATATGATAGTTTTAATTTTTAAATAAAATCATCATTTATTGAAAAATTACTAATTTTAAAATTATAACTTATTTTATAACACCTTTAAAAGTGAATTAGGGTCTCATAAAATTATATTATAATTAAAATAAAAACAATTATTAATATATGAATATATTTTATGCAAAAAAAATTCTTTTAAATCATTATATTAATTATAAAATTGTAATTAAAAATTTTTGACTTAAAAAAATAAAAACATTTTATTTATTATTTTTATAACATTTAGTTACTTGTATAAAGTTATAAATATATCATATTTTCATTTATAAGATACCAAAATTTCATTTATAATTTAATAGGTAAAATTATTATTTTATTGGTCATATTACAATTCATTATGGTTAGATTACTATTCCAAAGGTCAAGTTACTATTCAATTGGTATAGGTTCTTTAACTTCTTTAAATACATATTATTTTCTTCTTTTTTAATGATTTTATTGTTTTCTATAAGTGATTTTATGTGATTTATACTATATGAAATTAAAAATAAGGGAAATTTCATTGATAGAATTTAGTTTCAATACATTCTTCCCTCCTACAAAAATTTCATCCTTGAAATTTCAAGAATGTCACCTCCTAAAAGGATTTGGGTAGTTATTCAACATAACTTCATTTGGTTCCCATGTCACCTCTTCAATTTTTTTGATTTTTAAAAAGTACCTTTACCAATTGATTTGTCTGATTCCCCAACACATATTCTCAAGTGTCAAATATCTGGATAGGCTCTTCAGAGAAAGATAAATCAGGTTGCAATTCTATATCTTCTAAAGTGAGATCTTGAATTGGGTCCAGCATGTACTTCCTTAATAAAAAGTTGTGTAACACATCATGTAGATTTTAAAAGAGAGGATGCATTTACAAATGATAATACATAGATATTATTCTATACATAATTTCAAAAGGTTTGATGTACCTGGGGCTCATTTTCCATTTCTTACGAAACCATATGACAACATTCCATGCAGATAGTTTTGGGATAACATGATCTCCCACTTGAAACTCCAAAAATTTCCTCCGGTTATCGATATAGTTCTTTTTTTAGTTTTCATTGAATTTATATTTTTTTAATAGTCTTTACCATTTCTGTTGTTTCCTCTACAAGCTCTGGGCCTACAAGATGGCATACTAAATCTCTTTCGACACAATGCTTTATAATTCACCATTTGAATAAATGAATGGAAACTATTGTTATTGAAAATTATACCAAAGGAAAACACTAGTCCCATATAACTTCAAAGTTGAGTGACCATGATGTAAAAATTTAGTCTAAATTTTGGATTGTTGTTTCTGATTTCCCATCAGTTTGAAGGTGATAAAAAGTACTCATATGAAGATCAGTGTCCAAATATTTATGAATAATTTTCCAAACATTTGATGTAAATTATGGATCACGATAAGAAATAATTGAAATATATTCTCCATGAATTCTCACAAATTCGTTAATAAAGAGTTGTGCAAGGCGCTCCAATAGGATATCATTCCTTATAGTGAGGAAATGTTCATATTTGGTAAGTCGATCATGAATTACCCATTTGCATCCTTATTTCTTTGAGTTTTTGGAAATACAATAACAAAATCCATATTAATTTCATCCCATTTCCATTTAGGAATATGAAGAGGTTATATGACTCCTATAGGATGTTGTATTTTAGCCGTCACCAATTGATAGAATAAACATCTTAATACAAACTCAAAAATTTCTCACTTCATAATATCTCACCATAAATATTCCATCAAATATTTATACATATTTGTACTAATAGGGTGTATAGATAAATTTTATCTATGGGAATAATCCAATAACTTTCTTTTTAGCTCGGGTATAGAGGGAACACAAATTTTCTTCCCAAATTTCATAATTTCATCCTCATACACGAAGTTTATCAACTTCTGATCATTAACATGTTTAATTTTCCATCGAAGATTCACATATTCAAACTATGATGTTTTAATCCTTACCAGTAATGATGGTTGGGAAAAAAAATTGAAAAATTAGTATTGTTCCACCTTCCTTGATAATTCACTTATCTATATTCACTAGATCCATGAACACATGACACCTTTCAATCCTTATTTTGTTTGGAAACCCATGATCCTTCCAAATCAATGCATCAACTAACTTATTTGAGTTACATGTGTGATAGTTTATTGAACAATCATAATCCTTTATTAGCTCAAGCCATATCCTTTGTATTACATTGAGTTATTTCTATGAGAAGAAATATTTCAAGATCTTGTGATATGTATATATCTCACATCTTTCACCATAGATATTGTGTCTCTATATATTTAGAACAAAGATTATGACTCAAGCTCAAGATCATGAGTTGGATAATTCTGTTCAAGAGTTTTTAAGAACCTTGATTGATGGGTAATAACTCTATCATTCTGCAAAAGGATAAAACCAATTCCATTATTTGATGCATCACTATCAACCACAAATCCATCATTTCTCGATGGTAGAGTCAGGATTGGGGAATTAACTAATATCATATTCAATTCTTCAAACCATTCCTCACATTATTTTTTCCATATGAACTTAACTCCTTTATGAGTAATCTTGGATAACGGGTTAACTAATTGAGAAAAATTATAAATGAAACACTAATAATAACCTCTTATACTGATGAAACTATATACCTTGGTAATGTTCATTGGTGTAAACATTTCAGAACTTCCTTTTTCTTCACAAGATCAACTGATATTCCATATTTAGAGACAATATATCCAAGAAAATAAATTTATTGAAGAAAAAATTAAAACATTCTAAACTTCCTATATAAATATATTCTTCTAAGAGTCTTCAAAACAATCCAGAAGTGGTTCTAATGGTCTTTGTAGATTTTGGATTATACTAATATATCATCAATAAATACCACAACAAATCTATCATGATATTACATGAAACCTATATTCCTTAGATCCATGAAAATAGAGGGTCAATTACTCAATCAAAATATAATTAATTTAAACTACTAATGTCCATATCTGGTTCTAAATGATGTATTCAGAATATATTACTTCATTACACATAATTGATGATATTCAGAATGAAGTGCAATCTTCAAAAAATATTGAGATCCATGAAGTTAATCAAATAAAAATTCAATGTAAGGAATATGATATTCTTCTTCATTGTAATAACATTTATTAATTTATAGTCAACACAAAACCTGATGGATCCATATTTCTTTTTAACAAAGACAATAGGGGCTCCCCATGGAGAAATAATAAAGAGAACAATTCCCTTATTAATCAACCCACTAGTTGTTTCTTTATCTCCATTAATTCCACAATGTCCATTCTATAAATATTCTTTTATATTGTCCTTTCATTAGGGATTAAATCCATATAAAACTCAATTTCCCACTCCAAAGTATGTCTAGGTAAATCCTATGGAAATAAATTAATGTATTCTTGTAAAATAGGTGATTCTTCAATTTTAAGATCCATATATTATGTTTTCTCTTCCTCCACAATAATTTCATTTAGTAGGGATTCTAGGGGTGGATTTGTATAAGGATCAGATGACGAAGTTTATACTCTAATGATAAGGGATTCTACATCTTTCTCACAAATTGTAACTTATTTCTACTATCAATATATTTTCACATCATATTTTGAAAGAATGTACACACTAAGGATTATATGAAAATAAACCATAATTATTATGATAAGGATTACAACTAAATCATGTTTATGTGTCATAAATGGGAATCACTAACACATATTTGTTACAATGATAATTCTCATAGGATTTTTGACGAAAAAATCATATATTAAATTAGAAGGGAAATGTTTATTTTTCTTGGAAATCTGGGAAGATATAAAAGAATGTGATGATCTAAAATAAAATAAATCAATGTATAAGTTTGAGGAAATGATTAATGTACACACCACCACATCATTAATAATTTCAAATTCTGCATTGTGATTGCATAAGTTTATCCTTTCTCCCTTGTCCTTTTTTGGGGAATGTTTCGTTGGTTCTTAGGACAATCATTTTCATAGTGTCCCATATCCAAAAAAATGTATAATTAGACATTGGTAGCTCCTTTCTTTCCCTTTCAATCACTATATTGGAGTACTTTTTCTCCACACTTGTAACATATTCCTTTTCATTTTAAATAGTCACAAGGGTCTCTTCATCCACAATTATTTCATGTTGAAAATTACCTTTTTTTATTCATGCCTTTATCCATTCTTTCCTCCCACACCCCCTTATTCTCTTGTTTTTGCATAAATTCATAAGACTTAGAGAATTATTTCTCTATCTTGATAGCACATGGGAGTATATCTTTGTATGATGATAAAATTTAGGAGATCAGTAACCTTCAGAGGAATAGTATTAATCAATCAAAGAATCAATCAATATCGCTCCTTGGATTGTTTATATAGTAAACAAAATTCCTTGATAACCTTGAAAAGTTGGTTTCATACTTTTTAACATTTTCATCCTCTTTTTGTTTCACAATAAAGAATTTATTCCCTATATTCACTTATTATTCCCTAGAGAAATATTTTTTCTAGGAAAATTTCCTTAAAATATTTCAATTATATATTTTTAATTTGTTCCCCATGCTTTGGGTTTTCAATCAATTACAAACATTGATCAACATCCCCTTAGAGAAGATAAAATTTCACGATAAACTTCACCCTTTTATTACATTCCAAAGAGAGAAATATCTTTTCTAAGAACATATTCACTTCTTGGATATAAAATGAGTTTTTAGTCCCTTTGAATAATGGAGGATATTATCACATAAAGTGTAATAACATTGTTTCTCCACATTATGGATCAGGATTCTCTATATGGGTAAGGTTATTATTCATAACTTGAGTTAGTTGTACCTTTTAGTTACAAGTAACATAGCACCAGTCACATCTCTAGTACCAACATCATTATCTCATATATGAGGGGAGTATCTATATGGGATATTCGTGTCGATATAGTTTCCATTACATCCACTAGGAACCATTTATAAATAATGAAAAACACTAAAATAGTTTATGAATCACAATTCATAATTTCAAACAAAATAAACAAATAACCTAAATTGTAAATTAATGTATAGCTAATATCATATTCATAAACATGGTTTATTTGGGGACATCATATCTTTTAAATCCTTCATAATGGTTTCTAAAGAAAATGTTAATTATCTTCAGAATATCCGAGGGGAGTTTCAAAATAGGCGCATAGTAAAACACATTGTCCAATACCATGTTACCCTAAGTTAGGCATGGGACACCTTGTCTGAGTTGTTACCCCTAGGTACATCATTTTTAGAATCACATTAACTTGTATTATCTAGAAAGGGATGTATTTATAGGAATAAACATATAATAGATAGCATAAAAAAATGCTAGAATGTTATTATATGTTTATCCTGAAAGTCTATATTAGGGATTTGTTCCCTAATATATGTTTTCAAAATATAGTTTCCAATTTGTCTATTAAACTTCCTATAATACCAACTTTATATACCGAAACCCCAGTATCCTGGAGTCAGTGCCTTAATATATTACATTGGCACTATGAACAAGTGTTTTCATAAAAGGAATAAAGAGTTTATTATTTTTGGAAAAAAATAGATACAAACACAAGTTTTTCATTATAACTTGAAATGAAAAACCATATAGAAACTTCTTTGGAAACATCTAAAACTACAAGATTATCTCCACAATTCATTCATAATACACATCTTCACATCCTGAGGAAAAGTAAAACACAAGAAAAGGGTGATCTTAGATTATATGTAATGTTAAACAATACAAAAAATATATATCATAAACATAAATTACAAGGAAAGTCAAATAACTAAAACACATGCCAACAAAAATATAATCTTGAGCATAATATTGTAGTAATAAAAGATGAAAAATTTTGTGTCATATAAATATTCACATGAAAGATAAACATGGATGTTATACTAGTCAAATAGTCCCTTGATTTATCAATTAATAAATCATAATGACGGAATTCATAATGTTGGATACCTAAAACATACCATTTGGGCCTCATCCAAGAAATATGAAAATAAATAGTTAAGGCCTTGGCCAAATCCATTTATGTTTTGTATCATGTGACCTACCGATGCATAGAGGGGATATAGTAGGACCAACCCATCAATTAATAAGTCCAATAAATTCCTAATATGAATGGCATTTAACATAAAAAACATATACATATTAAATGTAAATATCATTAACCAATATGTAAACATGATCACTTAATAGTTTGAGTAGAATGGTGAATGGTATCATGATTGCACATCCACAGTCAAACTAATCATAAACCATTAAATAAAATATTCCGGATTATAATAATAAGATAACAATCAAAATAAATCATAATATTCAATATAGATGTTGATATTAATGAAAATAACATATTAAAATAATCAATTAATTCGTGAAAAAAATATCCTTTTATTACTTTACACAGAAGAATTCATTTAGAAAAATCATTTGTATTTGTCATACTTGATTGTTTAAAACCAGAAATTAATAGATATTATTTTTCATGAAACAATTAGTGATTTTAGATAAATAATTGCTTCTTATATTAGATTTTGTATGAAAGAAGGAAATGAGTAAGAAATCACAAAGTTCTATTTAATTGGGATTGTGCCAGCCTGAATGGCCTGAAGGCCTTCATTTCTATTGATTTTTTATAACCCCTAGTTCAAGGGATGAGGGGAATCCTTACAAGGCCCGTAGGCTCAAGGATTACATGGACCATTGGATTAGGATATTACATGACCCAAAGGTATTAAGGAATTCAACCAGACTATCTACAAGGAACTACCACTCCCCATGATCTGCATCATGACACTAACTCTCCAGCTTCTCATGGACGTCCGGAAAGGCTTCCCGTGCAAGCACAGGCTGGTCCTGATGGCATAGCCATACCCTCTCATTCTGAAAAATCTATTTGGCCCTACTCTAGTGAGTGCACCTGCTCTGAATCCTCTTCTAGGAATTCTCCTTTTTTTGTAGTGTGTTTGGGGAAACTACATGTGGCCCGATGGCCATAAGGTGGCCCAAAGGCCTTAAAGGTGGCTCGAAAGCCCTACTGACCCGAAGGCCTGGGTGGCCTGAAATCCTTAAGGACTCCAAACCCAAACCAGTGGCCCAAGGTGAATAGTTTTATCTGCTACAGTACCCAATAGTACCTACTACAGTACCTACTCTAGTACATACTACAGTACCCGCACAGTGTATAGTTCTGCTATAATACATGTACAGTGTACAACATGCTATAGTACCCGCATAGTGTGCAATACTACTACAGTTCCATCTAGAGTTCCTACTACAGTACTGCTACAATATCCAAAATGTGCCTATACCTGGTTCTGAACCTGGGTCTTATTGATGTACTTAAGAATACCTCACCTACTGGGCTGAGGCTCATATGCTAATTGGGCTTGCGTATTAGAAAAAATTTAGATGGGAACCTTTCAAAACATGTATTTTGCCATAAAATACAGATGAATTGATCTAGATACCTGATTTTAAAATATATAAATATAACTTATAATAATTATATAAAAGTATTCAATAACTAAATTGGTTTAAAATGAGAGAAAGCATAGCCAGAATGAAAATGGAGGTTCTGGAAGAAAACCTTACCTTATGTCTGAAAGTTTTATGCACTTGCGCTTAATGTCCTGGATAACAAAATTTGAATCATTAATAAATTAAATAAGAACTTATTAAACATGTATTTTATTTATTATAATTTTAATAAGTCCATTTATGGGATTTTTTATGAGTTCTGAGTTTCAATTTCATCTTTGATGAGTGTTCTTTTCCTTAGTTTTCATGATCTGTTTACTTTTACACGTATATGAAAGACCATGTAAAATAGAAATAATTCTACAGAATTGAAATTATTTGTTATTAATGAACATACATAATATTTATTTTTCTTATTTTTTATTCTATTTCCAAATATTATGATGATTCATTTTATTAGACTTTAATGATAATCGTTTAGATCATTTTGGTGGTTTTTGGACGACATGAACTAGATTTGTTTTATATAATAATATTATATATATATATGTTACATAAAATTAAATAAGGATTAATAAATATATTATAATCTAGTTTAAAATTAATTTTTTTATTACCATCCTTGTAGGAATAATTGAAAAACGAAAGCACATTGTCCACGAAGGCGGTAAATCAGCACATCTCGGATGATGTTTTCACCATTAAAATAAAAGTAAAAGGATAATAGAAATGATGGTTTATTTTACATTGACATAATAAAATTCTAAAATATAAAATAGACTAGATTTCTCATGTTACTTTTTAGAGTAGAGGTGAGATAAGGATAAAAAAAGAAAAGTAATTGAAAAAAAATAAAACAAAAGAACGTGTATTTTTACCTCTTGAATTCTACTCATTGATAACATCTTTAAGGGGATTTTTTTTGATATTTTTTTGAAAAACAGATCTAGAAAATATGTGAGGGGCTTGGGAATAGTACTGGGTAGAAATTGGATAAGTCACAATGCTTTGATGGTGTGAGGAGAAGAGGTGGTGATGGGTGGTATTTATAGTGGCAGAGAGAGGTGTTTTCACAATATTTTATTCATTAGTTTTTTATTTTTCCCAAGAAAAGAAATAGTAAGGATTATTGGGACTAAAAAATTAATTAGATAATGTTATATAGAACCAATGGTCACTTACATCATCCATGACCCATGTTGTAACACCCCAAGAATTTATATGTAGATTTATTATAGAATGCATGGATCACTAAGTCTATAAAAACACCACTTTGTTATAACCTATCCAAGTAAACATATGTTTGTCACTTCTGTGATGTGAATTTCAAAAATATAACATACATGGTTGCAATGAGTAATTTATTTGTATTCTGATAAGGAAAACATAAATTTTGGTGAATAGTAACCTACCCTTATGAATAGTAACAAATCCTTATGAATAGTGATATACCCTAATGAATATTAACTTTACCTATGATAGTATATAAATAATATTCAAGTTGGAGTACGATATACCTATGTTTAGGAAGAATAAAATACATGTTTTAAAACTATTTATTTAAATAAATTATGATTTTAATTAAATATTAAATAAATCATATTTAGAAAATTAATTTTGAAAAATGACTTTGTTTTTTGATTCTACACATCACAAAATGGTTGGGGTAATTTTTTGGGATTTTTTTGAAATACTTGATTTTTTTTATGAATAGTGAAATACCATAATTTACAAAATAAGCTAAATACACAAATTATAGGGTCATGTATGATGTTCTACTAATTTAATACCAATTTATTCAGATTCACATGATATAATTACTATTCTTGGTCATGGAAGACTCTCTATTCCTTGTCTTATGGAGAAATAATAAATTAATGAATATAAAATTGAGAAATACCCTCTCCCCTCCACTATAAAAACCACCCATCACTTCCTATTCTATTCACTCCTCTCAAGACCTGTGCCTTCTCTAAATTCTCTCCAAATATCCTCCCAACCTCATATCCCACTTATATTAAGCCTTGGTCTCATAGAAAGACCAAAAACTCTCCCTTAAAGAAGCTCTCAATGAAGTTTGGTTCAAGAGGTAAAGTCTACTTTTAAATTCTTTGTATTTCTTTTGTAGTTCATTGGTTTTATTTTTCTATTATTACCTCTACTTATACAAATGTTGTGATTAATCTAGTACCTTACATACACTATAATGTTTTCATGATAGTGGAATAAGATGTCATCATCTTTTCCTTTTACCTTCTTTTATACTAGTAGCAAGAACACCATCCGAGATGTGTCAATTTACCACATTCAAGGACGATGGGATTTCGATTTCTATTATCAATCTCAATTCTGGTCATGGAAGAATTATTTTTATGGGTGAAAAAGATTATTATATATGTAATATAACCTATATATGGTTATTTAATCCCATTTTACGAATGGTATTACGTTATAAAGAAAAACGAGTTCGTTGTAATCAAAACCCACAAATTAACTGAAACAGTTATCATTAAAGTTCTATATAATAATTCATCCTCATGCCATGTAACCAAATTATATAAATGACCACTTCCACCTATATATGATAAGAAATAATATTCAAATTTAATTCTGGTGATTTACATTCATTCCACATGAACTCTATTACTTAAGAATAGGTGAACCGATTATAAAAATTAAGAAAAGGAACACTGCGGAACGACGAAATTCAATATAATAACTTATCAAGAAGGGAATAAATGAACTAAAAAGAAGTATGATAAATTAATTAAATCTCTAATAGGTTCTGCAATAAGTTATTAAGAAGTCTAATTTCATATTCCATGACATTAAGTTCAAGAGAGGAACACATTCAGACTTAAGGTAAGGGGTTTCTTTTTCGTACTTCCATTTTTGTGAGGTTTCCCGTATTCACTACAAGTACTTATGAATGGCTTATGTATAATAAACATTTATGTAAAATATAATAAATATATTTATATTTATGGTATTCAATGTATCATTTTAATATTATTAATTTTGGGTTATACAAATCGATTGATTACAAAGTGGTAAGGGTATTTCCACCCAAACCTCCAGTTTCATTCGTGTTACTTATATTGTCTAATTACTTAAATGAAATTTTTTTTTTGTTATTTACTCCTCATAAATTCTTTTTTATTGTTATATATATGTTCACCAACCATAATAATTCCTTATTTTATGGATAGTTACATTTTTTAAAGGAAGTTACAATTTTTTTTCGAAAATACAATCATGATTCAAGGGATATTTTCATATTCTTACAAGTTTTGAAGTGTTCTCCAAAATATGTTTTAAGAAAAAATTATTTTTATAAAAAGATAATTTTATCATGAAAAATTATCTTTTATCTTTTCTTTATTTAATATAAAAAATGATCCTTTCAAATTTAAAATTCTCTTTAATACTTTCCTTAAAATGCTCTAAAATGTTTTATTTATAAAGAATCTTAAAAACTCTTTTTACATGATTTCACTTCAGTGGGATATAATTTATGCATAATATATAATTTAAATTTCCTATTATGTTATTTTTTGTTATATTCATGTTTAAAATATGATTTCATGGAAAATATAAATGATTTAACAAAAGGAATCTTCTCTTAAAAGTAAAAAGGACTTTTCTCATCTCTAATTAACTTTTTTGAGATATATGCCTTGTTCACCACTTATATATTTATTATTGTGTATGTAATTCCCTTTGGTATATCATATCAAGATTATCCTTTTTATCATTATATTCTAAGGGATTATGATTTGAATGTTTCAAGGTGGTATTTGTACACTTTGGAATGTTTAAGGATTATTTCCACAAGAATTTTTCAATGGTCTCATTTATAAATATATTCAACTTTGTGTACATACATTGTTGAATGTTTTACTTAATTGATGTTTATCTACTAAAATATAATTTAAAATATGTTTTTAAATCGTTTATAGTTATTATAGCTATGGATGTTCTATTTTGATATCATTCTCCATATTATTCCGAATGGTTAGTGTTTATGTTCAATGACTGGGGAATGTTATATACATTTCATATATTATTTTCAATATGAATGTATAAGTTGATTATGTTAACCCCTTTCATATGAGGAATTAATTTCACATAGTATTCATCAGGTGGTTCTCTCTATAACTGCTTGGTGCATCGGTACGTCTCCTGAGACAAACTACAGTCTTGGCACAAGGCCTTGACAAAATGATTATTTATGGTCTTGGCACGAGGCCTTGATGGTATGGTTATGTTGTCCCGCATTATGAATTACTTAATTATAAAAATATAATTTATGGTTCATGTGGTTATTCGACTAGTATAATGACCATTTTTTTAAAGGTTGCGGCTGGAGCCTCATTTCTTATTAAAGCAAGGAAAACACCTCTTTTACTGGGTAGAGGGAGACCCATTACCTAACTCGAAGGCCCAGTGGGAATTTAGCCCATTAAATTGTCCATAGGCCCATTTTTTAGCCTAAGACCCATTCTATGAATAATACTACTATAGTACCCACACTGATATAGCACCACATAGTACCCGACACTGCTACAGTACCTTACTGCCGCTATAGTGTCCGTCGTTGCTAAAGTGCATCCATTACTATAGTACCTTATAATACCTACACCCAATGGGTTTTGAACCCACATTTTCATGTAGAATTTGGGGGGTTTTAACACTAAGCCAAACCCCAACTACAACAAGTATAATACACATGATTATATTTATATATGGCATTACTTACTCATCTCTCATTCTTGCCGTAATGTGTTCATGTTTTTGTTAAAGGCACATGTTTTTATGTATACATGCCTAATGTTTATGTTATGATATCTTCTGATGTATTTATTTCTCTTACTGAGAATTTGATCTCACCCTTTTCATTTGTTTTTCCTTCCCCAGGTTAAGAGGAAGAGATCATTTATTGAGTTTTCAAGAATGCAGTTTATTTTCTTATGTTATGTTTCATTTTTTCATTTCAAAATGTAAAATGGGTTCCATGTATGTATCTAGTTTCTTTAATACTCTTAAGCATATTGGTCCTTAGGGATTATTATTCCCTGTTTACATACCAATGTAATAAAATAAGGCACTGGATCAGGGAAACTGGGGTTAGGTCCTTACAGTTGGTATCAATGGAAGGTTAGTAGAAACCTTGGGAACTATATTTAAAAAACACAGGTTAGGGAATTAAGGCCTAAGATGGTCTTTGAGGATAAAAAACAACAATATAATATAAATTTGGTAATTAATATATTATTTATATCTTTCTAGAAATTACATCTTTTTCTGGATACAAACAAGTAGAGGTGTCTCTTGCACAGATGTACATAGGAGTGAAAACTCTGACAAGGATTTTCGGGCTTTACCCGGGGTATCATGGTACATAACAACGAGCCTTGCTACACTCTTGATTTGAAACTCCTGGGGGATATTCCTAGGATAATTCACATTTTATTTAACCACCATTGTGAGGCATTTATGTCCCCAATGTAACCAAAGTATATGGTTCTAGGATTTACGATGCATAAATTTATGCTACGTGCTATACCATGTTTAGAGTTATTGAGAGTTCATAATTTTATGAGCTAATATATAATTTGGAATTGATTAGATATGGAACATAGAAGATGGAATGAGAAGTTCACCAATGCCTGGGATGCTAAGAGTAATAAGGATTATATATTTAATGGTCTTAAGTTATCTTTTCAAAGGTATATTTTCTCCCATGTATCCTCATCATATTATCAAATAATATCCTATGTTAACAAGGTATGTAAAGTCTTCTCTAAGTCCTATGGATTTGAAGGGATGAAAAAGAATAACATGATGCCAGAGAGATATAGGGATAAATTGAATAAGGGAAAGAAGTGTTTTCCCACATGTGATAACTGTGGAATAAATCACCCTAGTAAATTCTTGAAGGGAATGGGTGTTTGATACATGTGTGGACAAAAAGGACACCAAGTTCATGATTGAAAGGGTAAGAAAATGTTTTCCAATGTACAGTGCTTCAACTGAAAAAAGATGACTCACTATGAGAATCAATTTCCCAATAATCAAAGGAATATACACTAAATGATGATTTTTTATAATGAGAAAGTTATGATGCTACCATAGAAAAAGTAGAGTGATTAATATTCATAGTCAAGAATCATGCCATTTGTATATTTTTTCAGTAATGTACTAGTTGTATGAATTATGAGATATATAGGGATTGTACTACAATACTCTTTCATTATGTATTTGAAATATTATGATGAATTGTACAACGGGAAGGTGATTCAGTGGAAAGTAAAACTTTTTAGAAAAAAAATGATTGAGGGTAGGACAACCCTTAATATATATATGATGTTGAGATAATGATGAGGAAATTATTGATTCAAATAAGTATTGACTACCTTGGAAATGATTATTGACATGTTGAGAAGTGGTTTATGCTATCATCAATGAAGTTTAAAACACTTTTTGATTCAAGGAATATATCCAATAACATGTATCTTAATAAAAGAATATGGGAGAATTAATGTTTCCAATATGGTTTTTACGATAATTCACGTTATTACGGTATATCAAGTGGATAAATGATGATGTTATTCACATGCTTGGAATGTGAATTTTAGAGATACATCTTGTTGATTAAGGGTTAATGATAAGTTCATCTTGGAAATTTAGAGGGCTTCATTATAATGTGTTGAATCATTATATGTTGGATTTTTTAACCATTTATGGAATGGTTTAAGTTGATCATTGTGTGATATTTTAGAGGTTAATGTATTGCTTCACCAAATGGTTTAACCCATGCTATGTGATGAGGTATAGATAGTTAAACTACAATAAAAGGATGAGTTTATAATTAGAAATGTATATTTATACTCTTATAGAGTGGAATAATTCCTCTCTTCACGGAAAATAGTCATAAATAAAATGTTTTCTTATTATCATTATCATTGATAATATCTATGATTTTTTTTAGTTTATAGTTTTCAAGTAATAAAAATACATTTGAACATGTCCTCTATCATGTTCCATCAGAACTTCATAGTTATATTTTTCTTCCATGTCCAGTTTTATTTCTCCCAACTATTTCCATCTCATTTGAAACAATAATTTTTGGGATGACCACCTCATCTTCATTAACCATTTCTAGGAGGATATTTTATTAGATCTATTTCTGATGTGGGTTTTCATAAGTGAATTTTCAAGTTTCAACCATAAACTTTCGATGTTCAATTTCAAATTTCAAGGATGAAATTTCTGTAGGGAGGGGATAATGTAACACCCCAAGAATTTACAAATATATTTATTATAGAATGCATGGAACAATGAGTCTCTAAAAACACCACATTTTTATAACCTATCCAAGTAAAAATAATATTCACACTTATGTGATGTCAATTTCATAAATTTGACACACACAACTGTGATGGGTAAGTTATTTGTAGTATGATAGGAAAAATTTAATTTTTGTTGAATAGTAACCTACCCTTATGAATAGTAACATACCCTTATGAATAGTGATATACCCTAATTAATAATAACTTTACCTATGATTGTATATAAATAATATTCAAGTTGGAGTATGATATACCTATGATTTGAAATAAGTAAATACATGTTTTAAAACTGTTTTTTTGAAAATAAATTATGATTTAAATTAAATATTAAATTAATCATAATTAAAAAATTATTTTTGAAAAAAGAAATTCATTTTTAGACTCTACACATCGAAAAATGGTTGGGGTGATTTTTTGGGATTTCTTTAAATACTTGAATTTTTGATGAATATTGAAATATCATAATTTACAAAATAAGATAAATACACTAATTATAGATTCATGTATGATGTTATGCTGATATAAACCCAATTGATTTAGATTCATGTGATAAGATCACTATTCTTGGTCATGGAAGACTCACTATTCATTGTCTTGTGGTGAAATAATAAATTAATGAATATAAAATTGAGATATACCCTCTCCCCTCCATTATAAAAACTCTCCATAACTCCCTCTTCTCTTCACTCCTCTCACACCCTGTACCTTCTCCAAATTATGATCAAATATCCTACCAACCACCTATCCCACGTCCAGAAATCCCTGGTCACATAAAAAGACCAAAAACCCACTTCTTTAAAGAGGCTCTCAAGGAAGATTGGTTCAAGAGTTAAATTCCTCTTTTCAATTATTTGTCTTTCCTTTCAAGTTCATTTATTTTCTATTTCTATTATTACCTCTACTTAAACAAATATTGTGATGAATAATATACCATACATGTACTGGAATGTTTTCCTGATAGTGGAATAATTTATCATCATCTCTTACTTTTACCTTCTTTTATACTAGTAGCAAGAACACCATCTGAGATGTGTCAATTTACCACATTCAAGGACGATGGGCTTCCAAATTATTTTATCATTCTAAATTATGGTCATGAAACCATTCTTGTTAAGGTTGAACCATATTATTATATATTTAATAAACTCTATTTAATTTTCTGTAATCCCTTTGTACAAATGGTATTAAGTGAGAAATAAAAATGAGTTCATTGTAATCAAAACCCTCAAATTAACTGAAACAGTTATCATTAAAGTTCTATATAATAATGAATCCTTATGCCATGTAAAGAAATTATATAAATGACTAATAATACCTATAGATGATCATAAATAATATTCAAATTCAATTATGGATTTTTACATCCATTTCACCTAAACTCCATTACTTAAGAACAAGTGAACCGATTTTGAAACTAACGAAAACGAACACAGCGGAACAACGAAATTCAAAATAATAACTTTTCATGAAGGGAATAAATGAACTAAAAAGAGTTAAGATAAAATAAATACATGTATAATTGATTCTTAAATAATTTATTAATATGTATAATTTTATATTCGGTTACCTCATGTTCAAGAGTGGAACACATTCAGACATAATGTAAGGGGTTTCTTTATCTCAAATCCATTTCTATGAGGATTCCCATATTCACTACTAATACTTGTTAATGGTGTATGTATAATTCCCATTGGCATAACATATCATTAATATATTTATTTTAAAGGTATTCAATTTATCATTTTAATATTATTAATTTTTGGGCATACGAATCGATTGATTACAAAGTGGTAAGGGTTTTTCCACATGAACCTCCATTTTCATTCAGGTTACTTTTATTATCTAATTACCTAAATGAAAATCTTGTGTATTATTATTTACTACTCATAAATTCTGTGTGATTTTTACATATATGTTCACCAACCTGAATATTTCCATATTTAATGCATAGTTAAATTTCTTAAAAGGAACTTTCAAATTTGTTCCCGAAATAAAAACCTGATTTAAGTGATATTTTCAAATTCTTACCCGTATTCAAGTGTAATCAAAAATATGTTTTAATCCACAATTAGTTTTATAAAAAACACACATTTTTTCATGAAAAAATTACATTGTATAATTTCTGGATTTAAGAGAACAAAAGTTCCTTTCAACTTTAAAATTCTCTTTAATACTTTCCTTAAAATGCTTTAAAAAGTTTTATTTATAATGAATCATAAAAAATATTTTTACATGATTTCACTTTAGTGGGACATAATTTATGCCTAAAATATAATTTAAATGTCCTAGTATTTTATTTTATAGGATATTCATGTTTAAAATATAATTTCATAAAAAATAGAAATGATTTTACAAAAGGAATCTTCTTTTAAAAGTAAAAAGGATTTTTCTCATCTCTCATTAACTTTTTTGAGATATATGACTTGTTCACCACTTATTTATTTCTTGTGGTGTTTGTACTGACCATTGGTATATCATCTAAAGAGTCTAATTTTTATCATGAAATTCTAAGGGATTTTGATTTTAATGTTTCAAGGTGGTATGGTACACTTTGGAATGTTTTAAAATTATTTTCTAAAGAATTTGTCGATGATCTCATTTATAAATATATTCGTCTATATCAACATCCTTTGTTTAATGTTGTACCTAACTGAGGTTTATCTACTTAGATATCATCTAAAATATGTTTTTGAAGGGTTTCTGGTTATTCTTACTATTGATGTTCTATTTTGGTATCATTCGCCATATTATTTCGAATGGTTAGTGTTTCGGTTCAAAGATTAGAGAATGTTATTTACATTTCATATGTTAGTTTCAATATGAATGTTAAAGATGATTATGATCACCCCTTTCATATGAGGAATGATTTGGACATTTTAAGTGTTAGGTAGGGCCTACTATAGCACCTTGGTTCATCAGTAAGTCTCATCAGACAAACTATGGTCTTGGCATAAGGCCTTGACAAAAAGATTATTTATGGTCTTGGCACGAGGCCTTGACAGTATGGTTATGTTATCCCACATTATGAATTACATCATTATGAAAATAGAATTTATGGTTCATTTGGTTATTGGACTAGTAGAATACCCATGATTATGTTTATTTATAGAATTACTTACTTAGCTCTTATTCCTACTGTAATGTGTTCACGTTTTTGTTTAAGGCACATGTTTTTATTTATTCAACACGCATAATGTTTTTGTTATGATATCGTCCACTGTATTTCTTACCATTAATGAGAATTTGAGCTCACCCAATTCATTTTTTCCTCCCTAGGATAATAAGAAGAGATCAATTATTTAGTTTTCAAAGATTAAGTTTATTAGATTTTGTTATGTATCATTTTTTGCATTTCAAAATGTAAAATGGGTTCGATGTATGTACCTAGTTTCTTCAAGACTACTAAACTTATTAGTCCTTTGGGATGCTTATTACTTTTCTATATATGAATGTAATACAATAAGTCACTGGATTTGGGAATCTGGGGTTGGGTCCTTACACAAGAATGACTCAAAAATTTATTTGTTTACTCAAACTGTAAATTATCATATTTCACTATTCACAAATAATTTAACTATTTTAGAAAAAAGTAAATATTTCACCCAAACCCTTTTTTAATGTGTGGAATTAAAAAATGGATTTAATTATTTTAAAATAATTATATATATATGATAAATTTAAATTTTAAATAAAATCTTAATTTATTTAAAAAATACCAATTTTACAATTATAATTGATTTTATAACACATTGAAAAATTAATTAAGGTCTCCCAAATTTATCTTACAATAATAAGACAATAAATTTATTAATTTATGAATCTATTTTATGAAAATAAATCTATTTTAAATAATTATATTAATTATAAATTTATAATTAATTTTTTATTACTTACTAAACTAAGGACACTTTATTTATTATTTTTAAAACATTTACTTACTTATATCAAGATATAAATATATAATATATTCATTAATAAGATACAAAAATTCTATTTATACTTTCATAGGTTATGTTCCTTTTATTTTGGTCATATTTATATTCCCAATTTCATATTAACATTCCAAAGGTCAAGTTACTATTCCATTAGTGTAGGTTTTTTAACTACTATAAATACCCTTAATTTCATTCACTTTTCATTTATAAATTTTGTATTGTATTCTCTAAGTGATTTTATGTGATTTATAATATATTACATAACCACCAGAAGGTAAATTTAATTGATATAATTCTGGGTCATTACACATTCAATATATATAAAAATATTCTATTTACTAGACTCAAGAATAAATATATAATTAATATTCAACCCATATTTTTTTTTTCAAATTACTCATAAATGAATATTAACGATCAACATAACTCGAATAATAATCATTCCTTGAAACCTTAGACTAATATTTATTATAATAATTAATCAATATATAATTTAATTATGGTTCTGATACACTTAGCATGTGACCCTCTAATCCTATTTCTTTATGGCATTATGCTAACTCACTTAAAGTATATGATCAACATCTTGAAACACCAAAAGGTATGCATAGAGAAATACATTACTAAAGTAACAACATAAACAACTTATGAATGTTCACTATGTAATATAATCCATTTATCTTGATATCTCATCAAACTGATTACATATAATTTGTCATTAAACTCTATTCTTGATATATTTTCTTCAAATTTTATGAAATGAACTTTCCAATACAACCACGATGGCCATGGAATTTAATCAAGTAGTTATATTTATTTGAATGGTATAGAGATATATACTTATGTTAACTTATAAAGTAAAAAAATATTTTCTTGGCATATTCAATAATGTCATATCACTTGTGATACACCCAACATACCCTACTTCTCAATGAGCATATGACATCATAGATTGCAAAATAGATCTATGTGCATGACTTCTGATATTCATTAATTATAATATTATGTTTAAGGACAAATACACACATCCACCTATGGGAATATACAATAAAATATATAACATTTTTAATTTCTATTGGTGGGTTTATTATTATAACATCCACTCCTTGAGATTACCAAGGGTAAACTTCATTATAAAAAGACACAATGTCTGTATTCCCCCTACCCATATGATCATGTTTCATTTATGTCCATTCAGGTGATGTCACCATTCCATAAAAAATGAATTTAAGAATATAATCATTGAAATTCAAGGTTCTCATCATATTCTAGAAATGTTATGTCCTTCTAATGTGGCAGTGAAGTACCATTAATGTCTTTAATGATGTTATCAGTAGTTTTAATTTTTTTTCAACCTTGATTGAATATCATTGTAATTGTTTGATATGTTTTTGATATGGTTGTAAAGGGTTAAAGGTATCTCATATATATTTTTGACATAATTCAGAAAATATGGAAAAATTATGAAAATTCACAAAGTACTAAGCATAAATCTTTGATTGCTGATCGCAATGATTTAATAGTTGAGCATATGAATTTATCCTTGATTTAATACTTTGGTACTGATTTTAATACATTAATCCCATGAGCCTAAGAATTTGTAATATATCATAATGCTTCGTGTCTCTGAGTGTAAACCTTTAAAGAAGTGAACATATGTATTTGAGATAGTATAAGTAATTCATTGTATAAATTTTGTGGGAGTAAGGATTTTAATTCCCTGCATAAATCTTCATAACTTACAAAAATTCTAAGCTTCTTATTGGTGAAAAATCAAGTTTCCAAAAATAAAAATTTCTGATAAAATAAAATCCATTGGGGAAAGATTTTATCATCAGGGGAAGAACATCACATCTAAAATTTTATTCAAGATTATTCAATTAATATTTAAAAAATAGTGATTATAGTTTTTATAGATTTTAATTTTAGAGCCAAAATATCTAAACAATTATTTGGTGATTGATGTTGAATATATTTGATAAGACACACCAAATATTAAATATAAAATGTTGTTATAGTGATATTGTGTTACTCTTAAGATACTAAATCACCTATTAATCGAGAACTAATAAAAGCTAAGTTGTTGAGAAAATATTTGAAATAAAACCAAGTAATTTTGTTCACCACATGATTTATTCGAAAGAAAATGGAATATTGAGACCAATCTAGTTGAGTTAAGAAGTGAAAAATGAATAATATGAGTTTTTTAGCTAGTGTTGTTGTATCTCATGAAGAAGAAAAATTCAACGCTCTGTATATCTGTATGTAATAGAATTTTTATCATATGAGTTCTATCAATGTGAAAATAAACGTCACATTGTTTACTTTATTAGTAAGTGAATAGAAAGTAACAGGAAACAAAAAAGGTGAATTCTGTAATGGTGATTTTTTTTCTGGAAACCTTAAAGGATTCTTAGTTTTCCTTTTATGTATAAATATTTTTATGAGATCCATTTAATTCTTTTAAAGGGAATTATTTTAGAGAAGTATTTTGATGAGAATTTTTTAAGATGGAGGAATATGAAAAGATGTTTTTATACAATAATATCTTAGAGTGAGAACAAAATTTATGATAACAAGAAGATATCCTAGTTCACATTGTTCAAATAATATCATCAACATATACTTCAACTAAATATTCCGATGAATGAGGGGTTGAGAACAAGATTTTATAATTTGATATAGATCAGGTGTTAGAACAAGTGAGTTTGTTTTCCTGAATATTCTAATGGCTCATGGAGATTATCATCATATGTTTCCAAAGAAACCCAAAGCTTCATGTGGTTTATCTCATTTTTTATGACCCATTTTAACCAACAGGATTCCATGTTCAAACAATGAGATGCTATGATTTAGTACTAGTGTGATTTTCTAAATCTATAGGTGAAGGGTGATTCCTACCAAACCATTTTAAGTTGGTGATTGACTAATAGTGGATAATATCTATCTAGAAAAATTATTCTATAATATTGATTAAGATCAATCAATGTTGTCGAACCATGTAAAAATCATTGTGTTCCTTGATCTATTTATTTTATACATTATTGTGAAAGTATGAGAAGATAATATTTTCATGAAAGTGGTTTTCTATAACTTACAAAAGAGGTTTATTTAAAGAAGATGAAATATTAAAAGGAAAAGTATGCAATGATTCACCCCAACCATATAAGTGTTTTCATATGATCTAGTGAATCTTATAAGTGGAATCACATCACAAGGCTTCCCTGTCAGAACTCACCCAGTGAACTAAATGATAATCAACATCAAATATGTTAATAGTATAAGAGTGATAATGTTTGATGGAAATAATTTCCATAGATGAAAAAATATGATGATTCACTTTTTGTTTTCACATAGGGTTTATGTTTTTGATGAAACCACTGTATGTTTTCCACCCAGTTAAAGAGGTGATTATATGACCACCACAGACAAGATAAATCTTGAAGTCAATGGAAAAAAAGGAATATTATTCTTATGCCACTTTGTAAGAAATTATTCACCAAGGTTATGGGTTTATCAATAGCCATGGACATATGGGATAATCTTTCAAAAAATTATGAAGGGAATATCAACGTTAAAAAAAGATATATATAAATATATATAAATATATATATATATATATATATGCATAAATAAGCTCACATATATAAATATTGTTAATGAATAATCAATTTATGACTATTTCTAAATAATTAATGAAATATTTTGTGACATAATTGGTTTTAGTGATAATCTTGATGATGATTTCATTTTTAATAAACTCATGATGAATTTCCTAGTTTAGTTTGATCCTAATTTTTTTATCTCAATGATATGGAAGATCTCTCTCTTGATATGTTTATTAACATCCTTATTACCGATGAAATGTGAAAGACGCGTTCTTTTAAAAGGAAATATATATATGATATGGATGTTGAATCCATGATAATGAAAATGTGGAATGAAGGAGTTCATGGATCTTGTGCTAAACAGAATATTGATAATGAGATAGATTAATATGTAAAGATAAGCATTCCTTTTATCTATTGAAAATTTAAAAATAGTAACGTAATGTATAAGGGTAAACTGACCTTGAAATGATTAAAATATAGTGGAATTGGATTTTTTTTTCTAAATTTGACAAGTAAAAAGAATATAGGATATTAAAGTGACGAAAATGATGAAAATACCAAATGGATGAATTATAGTAAGAATACAAAAATGAAAAATAAATCTGGTGAGTTTAAGAAGAAATTTTCTTGAATGAGATGGAAAAACATAATAAGAAAAGAAGAAGATGGATAAAATTCATCTCATAGTCAATATTAGGATGAAAGGTATGAAAATCTTAGGAACTTTCTAGATCTTATGGATAAGAAAAAACCCTCCTTAAGAAATGAAGAGGATTGTGGTTAAGAATCACGTGTGGAACATATGCTCAAATATAATCTCGAAGCTTTCCTTCAGAAGAACACAAAGCTCAAAGGGTAGTTAATGCTCTAAAAAATGAACCTTGGATAAAGACAACCATATAAAAAACATATCAAAGACATTAATGGTTAAACCATAACCTAAAACTTCTCTAAAGGTTCAATTTGTTTTACCTAACAATATAGTATTTGATTTAAAATATGGAAAATATTGGGCTAGAAAAGATTAGGAAAATTTTATTCATATATATATGGAATGCTAGATAATAAATAATAAATTAATTCAATTGAAGTAAAATAAATTTTATAAGATACATTAGAATCAAAGAAAAAATTATGGAATACATTTTTTAGGTATCTCTTACTGTTAAAACAGAAGATTCAGATTTAGTGTCCATTGATGATGTTGTGTGATTTATGGTCGCAAGGCATGAAAATGTTGAAACAACATGTATCTAATAATAAGGATGTATGAAGTGTGTGTGTGGGGGGGTATGAGATTAAAATAAGTGAGTTACCATAAAATAAAGCAAAGAATAAAGTCTCCTCAAGTCGGTAAAATCAGAACAAGTTTGAATGTACGAAAGAAATGTATGGTATATTGGAGTTGGTATCCTAGAACAAACTACTGTTTTAATTTATATTGATTTTATATTTAGGAATTTTAATATTAATAAATACAATACAATATATTTATTTTCATTCTATATGAAATTAATATTATATTGTCTTAGAATATCGATCACATTTAATGATCATAATAGTCCCCTGATATGATGAGAACATTGAAATGCTATGCCGATATTCTTAAACCTGATTCTTATGATAGATAAAATTATATTATTGGATAAATAATATATTGGACATCATGTTTGAGTACTCTTAAGTGGCTGAGACTTCATCTCATGAAGTTTTCACTTGGTAATCTACAAGATGAGAGATTATGAGAACATACCAACCTATAGGAAATCCATATGTTTATGTGTCACTGGATATTTCTTTCTATAGAAATGCATAATGAACCTTTAATTTTAATATTATTATTTATACATTTTGTGGTTCTAGAAATTTGATGTATTTCCATAAACAGTAGTAACATATCATTGTGGTGAAGTTGGGTATGTTGGATGCATCATAAATGATTGGTTATTAGTGAATAATTTGATAATGGATTTTTTCATTCTATATTTATAGATGTTTTTAACATGGATATTTGATTGAAATGGAACCCTGATATTAAATTCTATCCATGGTGTAATAGTGAGATTACTATAGATATTCAAATAAAGTCGCATCAACCATATAGGTTGATGACACTCGTGTACAACACTCTTGATGAGATACTAATACAAAGGGATTATAATACACAATTAGTGTATGTATGTGGTTTTTGTCGGTGTGACATATATTTTTCATCTATGGGTTCCTTTACTAATTTCTAGACAGTAATATTGAATTTTAGGCAAGCCCATCTAATTCCACAGAGGAATAATCTTGGAGGGTCACACACAAAGTGTTTCCATTTACCTTAGTTAAATATTATTTATATTTAACGGCTGGAATAAATACCATTCTATGAATTAATAAGTGATATCAATTCAGTATTAATTGATAAAAAATATTAAATAAATATTTACAAAGTAGTTGTTTGATTACATGGAAAAATATAATATTTATTTAGCTCGTGTTGTTCACAAGTTAATAAATAATTATTTATTAATTAATAAATAATTCATTTAATTATGTGAATATTTCAAAATATTGTATTAACCAAAATACGAATATAATATATTATTTATTTATTTATTTGTTGAATATATAATATTTACCTCTTTTTATTTTCAAAGTAAAAAATAATTATTTATTAATGAATAATTTAGTTAATTATATGAATATTAAAATAATTATTTTTCATTTTTTAGACCATGAATATAAAATTTCTTTATGATAATTAAATATTTAATTAGGAATTTAATTTTTTTTAAGAGGTTGAGAAGGACTAGTTATTTTTCTGGTGAAATTATTTATTTAGAAGATCATAAAATAATATTTATCATTGTACAGTTTAGTGCATGTCATGAAATAAAATACTAATAATATTATTTTACATGGAACATTGTTCATTAAGAGAATTATATATTATTAAATTTCATTATGAAATTAAATAAATATATTAAACCCAAATCATTGGTCTCTAAATAGAGTACTATAATAGTTGTGAGTGTTTGGTCATTGTGAAAAACATTCTATTTCGTAGATAATTCTCTCTCAATGAAGAAAGACTCTAGGTTTTACTCTCAATCTTGTGAGATTATCTCTTCCTCCTTCCCTTCCTCCCGCGTTAAAGAGATCAAGATACATTCCTTCATGAATGAAGGGATCATATTAATGATCAAGGGACTGATGTAAAATGATCAAAATCACCATGTAAGTAGTTGGAGTACCTTGGATGATGCTTTTGAGATCAAAGGATCACATATAAAGCATGAATAGGGGGACTCTACATTGAGTCCTCAATGGTACAAAAAAAGTAAAACTGAATTATTTTAATATGATCAGTACTTTCATCAAAAAATGAACTCAAGACCAAGGTATTTCTTCTTGTTATTAAATTAATTATAAATTTAATGTGAAAATAAATTCTTTCTTGTTTTTGATGTTATTCTTCAATATTATATAGACATTATTTTATTGTTAATGGTGTTCATTATTTACATTGTAGAAGATTTATTGAATTTGAAAAAAACCAAGATGTTGATAGGTCCAATATGTGCTTCCACTATGTCCAAAACCAACAAGCAGTTTTGGAGAGGCCATGATTAAACTTGTAATTATTAGTTGTATGCTGAAAATTTATACATTTAAAGTAAGTTTTAATTTATAATTTATGTATTATTATATTCACATGGATGACATACCTTCTTCTCCTCTTTATTATTCAATCATAAAAACCATATCAATTAAAAATATATGAAGAACACCGAAGTACCATCTAGATTTTTTATGTGGTTGATATAGTTATACAACCTGAAAATCGATAACATATTGTGTTACCCCACTTGATGAAATGGTCATGTATTCAATATATTCAAAGTAATTACTTAAATCACATATAGAATAATTAATTTACATATATTGTAGTTAATAATGACATGGTGAAATTAAAACACAGACAATGTAATTAATTATCATGTGATGTATTTAATTCACTTTCCATGTAATTAATTCACATATGGTGTAATTAATTCATACATAATGTAATAAATTCACATGTTATAGAATTAATTCACAAGAAAGGTAATTAATACACATTAGGTGTGATCAATTCACACATGGTGTAATTAATTTACAAAAATATAATTAATTTACCTACCACATAATCAATTCACACACTGTGTAATTAAATATATAAAACATAATTAATTCATACCTATTTATGTGGAATAAATGGAAATCCATTTTTACACCACCTAAATTAATTTATGTATCAAAAAAATAATTAATTACGATATAAACCTCATCCTTATGGGTTTTTTGTGTCATGTATAGCCTCACACATAAAATAAAATAGGTTTTATATGATATTAAATTCTTAATAAATTTACCCATAAAATATGGATCTTCAAATATTTTGTGGTCATTACATACTGTATACTCAACATGAATTAAATTGGTAGACTAAGTGTAATTTTAACATGTCTCACATATCATTTACTGACAATACACACTATGAAATTATGTAACATGTGATGTATGCGATATGTCATTTAATTACAATGTATACAATAATGTTTATTCCATGTTGTTTAGATGGGCATACTCTATGTTGCCTCCAAGTACAAGATATGCACATAAATTAAATTTTAAATAAAATTAATTTATTTAATTTATTTAAAATCATAATAGACAAATATATGTATGAAAAATCATATGGATATTAAGATAAAATGAATTAATTGATTAATTTTATAATCAAACATATCAATTTATGCATGTTTTATCTTCATAAAAGAATAAATTCAAGTTAATGCAATCCATTTATTTGAAATGTGTATTCATTTCACATGTTTATGTTTGAATAACTTTTTAGAGTGTGTAGTTTATTTTAAATTAATTTTAATTATTATTATTATTAATTTAAAATTATGGAAAAATAATTCATCCCTCTATCGCTATTATGTACGGGCATGCACGCCCATAATTTTTTTGAAAACCCCATTGTATGGGTCCCTTCACCTATGTGTAAAGTAAATGAATTATATGGATTGAGCTACCAGGTGTACGTAGATTTTTAAATATAGAGTCAAGGTGAATCAAAACCAAAGATATACATAGTATAGAGGTGGAATGATGAAACTCGAGCCGAGAATGGATCAAGAAGTTTTTCCCTAGGGTTAAGATAAGTTTTTTACCTAAAATTAAACAAATTAATAATTAATGATCATGATGATTCCATAATTTGCTTATTTTATTTTTTATGATGTATGATTTATTTTATGGATGTAGGACCGCCATCACATAATTAAATGAATTAATATACTAATATGGAATTAACATAAAAGGATTATGCATACATATTTTATTACTACATGGATAATAAATAAATTAAAATCAAATTAATATTAAAGAGACATGTAAAAGGTAAAATAAGAAAAATTATATATAATAAACCAGATACCTCATGTTGAAATCAAGTTATTAAGTTTTCTAATATTTTATTAAAGATGAAACCATAGTTAATGTTTCATTTTAGCCCTTTTTTTGTGGTAATTATAATTATTGGAAAATATAAACAAATATGGTGGGTTGAGTTAACAAAAATTATATTAGATTTAATACACTTTGTATTTTTAATAAAAATTTAGAATAATGTGTTCAAAAAATTAAAGTTAGGATTTCATGATTGCAGATTTCACTCAATAGAATAAGGTGTTGCATGGATGCAATTGTAATTACCACCTATTTATAAACCTTGTTAAAATTTTCATGGACTTCTTATGGATTATAGGAAGGGAAATGTGGATCTTTTTCACTAGAATGTCTATGTTATGGGAAAATCTATGTTTAATGGTGAGGGTTATTGGGACTTGATAAAATAGTCGTAGATGTAAAAAATAATTAAATTATTTTGAATCCCTTATTTTGAAATTAATTAAAGTACTAATCAATTATTTTAATTATTATATAAAAATGGAAAGAAAAACCAAAAAAACTGTGACCATTCCTTAACTCAGGGCATGTCCACATAGTTAAAAATTTCCTAGAGTGGAACATATGATTTACACAACTTTAATATAAATTTTTTTTTATTTATAGGAGTCCCTATAACAAATACACTACCTTAGTTAGTGTTTTATGGTGAGAAGGATGTCTATATGAGATTTAAGGAGGGTTCTTATTAAGTTTGTTTCATCGTAGTATCAGTTATTTCTAGATAAAAGATAAATAAACACAAGTACATGAATTATTACATTAAAAAGTTTCATCCCCTTGATACTAAGATATAAAATGAGAGAATCTTGTTAAATGAGATTGTCACTTCACTCCATCAATGTAAACATGAACAAGGAAAACTGGCTTTCAATCATTTCTTCAAAATTCCGGAGTATATGGATAATTTTGAAATATTAAGAGTCGATTGAGATAATAAATTATACATTAATCTAATATCATGATCTTTACTACCATGGTTATCCTTATTCATTAAAATCCCAAACAAGTATGGATATATTTATCAGGAATATTTTAACTTTACAATTCTAGACAGATAAGATTTTTATGGAACATATTTCCTCATTCCATATTAACTAAAGGAGATGGTTGAAAATACCATAACCATTTTAGATTTAATGGTGTCATTATAATTTCCTTTAAGGAGACAAAATATTAAAGGGGAAAGTAATGAACATGAGGCAATTTATTTCTCATGTGGTAAGAAATGGTTATTGTAAGAGTAACATCTAAAACATTAATAATTAAATATAATATTTCCATTATAATTCTTGGGAGTTGAATAAATTATGTTTTACACACATGTATATCATCGTTCAAGAATCAATAATGTTTTTAAATTTTATAATAAGTAGGATGAATTCTACTAGATGTTTAGAAAGGTTGATTTATATGTCATTAGTGAGAAGACACAAATTCTAATTTATAGAATGGATTTATTTATGTTTGTAATTAGTTTTACGAAAACATTTATCTCAATATCTATTGAGATATAATAGTATATTAATTTATATTTTATTGGATTAATTGGAGAAATAAAATCCATTGGATTTAATAAAAGTCACTATGTGCCCCTAAAGCAGGTGGCGACATGGGTTTCGGGGAGCTCATTAATATTTAATGATGCTTGTTTGGCTAAGTAGGGTTAACAACTTCTAACCCAAGCATACTCCCTATACGTGAAGACCATTCAAGAAAAATATATCCCTTACTCTAATTTCTAGAATTCCTCTCTTGGCCCCCGTCCCAACTTCCAATAGAGAATCATTTTGGGATCAGGATAAATTCTTGAAAAAGGAGTGGGATGGATGATTGGGAATGGATCAACAATCAACATTTGGAATGAACCTTGGATGATTGAAAAGGTTTTTATGTTGGATTCTTCCCGAATTGATCTGAGATCTAAGGATTCCACTTTCTGTTGCTTGTTCAATGACACTGGTACTGGTTGGTGTCTGGATAAAATTTACTCTTGGTTTAATAAACAAGATAGAAGGATTATTATCAGCATTCCCTATGTTATGGATGCAGGAAAAGATTTTATATTCTTGAGAAAGGATATCTTAGACACTTATTTCATGAAGTCACTATAAATACATACTCTTTTTTCCCACATTGAAGAAAGAGAGGGGATATAGAAATTTCTATGACAGTTGGATGTCCCCCCAATGATCAGCTAATTTTGGTTGCAAATTTCCCCTAGAATGTTTCCTACCCTAAACTTACTCTCCCATTTCTATGTTACAGAAAAACCAGGTTTTCACCTTTTGTATAGATGTTTTGGAATCCACCATGAATTATATTGTTCAATTACCAATGGCTATGTAGGTTTGGATTATATGGGGATCTTGTACGATGGCTTTACTGGATGTAATTCCGGATCTCTCATCACTTCTAATGATGTTTTATTCCACATTAACTACTAATAAGGTCTCATAATTGTGTGTTGTGGGTTGGATTATTTGGGATAGACATAATGATTTTATCTTCAATCATATAGTGAAAACCAAAAGTTTATAGAGTGAACACGCACTTTCATGGATCAACAGATGGAATTGGGACCTTGAACAGAATGCTTTCTCTACCAGTCAAATGGATGAATCTAAATGGAACCCCCCTTAAGTGGGGACCCTAAATAACAATGTAAATGATTCTCTACCCAGTTATGGTATTTTTTTATTTAAAACGATGGTCCATGACCATTGTGGTAAGATCATCGTTGTGAGACAGGAGTCGAACCATGCCTTCTGGGAACCCGCTGTTGCTGAAGCCCGGGATATCCTTACTAGTCTGACACTGGAAATTGATCATGGATAGTCTAATATACATATTGAATCTAATTACATCAACATCATGGACACTATAAACACATATGACTTTTCCTCTTATCATATGGATTCATCATAAAAAAATCAAGTTTCTCAGTTGCAACATTTTGTCTAGTTCCATCTCTTTCATCAAAAGGGTGGGGAATACAATAGTTCATCATCTAGATACTTGTTTTTTTCCTAGAGAAAATCACATCTGGATTTATTTATTCTTTTGTTGGACACTTTATCTTGTAACTCCTTTTCCTTGTGATTAATATATCTTACTTTATTTTTTTTTAAAATGAATTTTTTAAGGTACCCCATACATAATTGATGTCTTAATAACTCTTGAATAAAAAATATCCATTACAATAAATGATTAATATATATATAAGATATAATTACCTCATGGTGAAAATATAATTCTTTTGCTATAAAAACTAATAGTATTTTACTTATTTATAAAATTTTATTTAGTCTCTATTGTACTATGATACTAGATATTTTAACAAAATAATTATCATGTTTTTGATGAAAAAACCTTTAGAAATAAAGGCATGACACATAGATTTTGATGTCGTTTTAGCAAGGCCTTATGAAATACTCTAATTTTAGTCTATAGGTAAGTTCATATGATTTATAATATTACTTTATTAAATTTTTAGAGTTCTTAGAGAAGTAAATGACTACATTTGTTAAATACATTCAATACTCAAAGTATATTTTTTTGGAGAAAATCATGTCTAAGTAATCATTGATCATTTATATATAGAGTCAACCTATTCCCAAACTCACAATTCCTTATATGAATAAATATTGTAATGGTTAAAAAAAGAAGATAAATTATTATTCTTATATATTAAAAATATTCCATAATGACTTCAAAAACATGTTTTTAATATAATAGTGAAAAAACCAACCATATGCCTACTATATTTACTAATGGATATAATAATTGTGATACGATATTAATAAATTAGGTCCCAAACTCAAGTGTCTATTGAAAACCATTTGTTAAAAAGCTATTTTTACCTAAAAATAAAAATCAAACACTTAGTTTATTTTAGTAAATATTACTATATACACTAAGGATATTAACTTATTGTCAATACTGACTATGTTTCATTAAAAAAACAAAACTTTTTAAATACAGTTTTAGAAAACATATCTTATATGGGTTAGGCTGTAGATTCACATGATTTGGATTGAGAAGGAATCCACTATATTTTAGTTGTAGTAGTAGTTATAGTGGCTCATATTTCATATTAATTCATAAAAAATGGTGGTTTAGGTTCACCATGCTGGGTGATACATATATTATTCCTTAAAAATAATGATTTATATACAAATTAACTAAATGGAAACATGATAAGATTGAAAAGTATATATGAATTCAGTAAGTTTATTCCATGTATAAATATTTAGGGAATTCAAAATTTATTTTTTTAAGTCTTGATACCATGGGTGATTATTTAAGATAAATTGGGAATCGATGGGACATTAAAGTAAAAAATAAAGCATGATTGACTATTTAATGATTTTTTCTATGAAAAACCATATAAATTGATCATCATGACTAAAATACTTTTGAATTATAGTTATCAAATACAACATATATGATCATCATATTAGGTTATTTAGTTTCAAGGAATCCTTATTTAGAGGAAACCTTATGAAATATGTAAATTTGTTGTGACTAAAAGGATACCCCATGGAATATGTATATATAGAAAAACATGAACGGTTTACTAAAATTTATAAATTCCAATAAGATATGAATATTCCATATTCTTATTTATGGATAAATCACACGTAGTGATTATAAAATAATTTATTTATAAATAAAGGAGTACCAAGGGTCTCTAAAAAATTAGTGGGAGAACTATTATTTTTAAGATAGATACGGTAACAAAAAATTGAAAATGGTATGTCTTACTAGTTTGTTAATACTAATGAATAATTTTCTCTGATAATGACTTAAAGTAGAAACCATGTTTTGGATTTTTTTTTAAAAATAGATCCATGATTTTTGTAAATTTAGTAATAATTTATATATTAAAAATGTATTAAAAAATTCAAGTTAGAAAAAATACAAGACTGAAATGTTAGTGGTATATAATCAATCCAATGGAAATTGTGTGGGTATAGGAAATGGTTATTGAGATAAAATAATTTCAAAATATTAAGTTCTAGAAGTTTATCTCATATTCCAGGATATGTACTGAAATTTGATATTACATATGTATAATTTATAGTAGGTGAATATCTTACACATCCAATATAATTACATTTACTTATAGTTATAACTATGTGAAAGAACTTGAAAAGGTCAAAATGTATGATTTCCTAGTGTTTAGATAATTAAGAATAATGGTGAACAATGGAATTGAATACTTGTCTTCATATAGTTATATTTAATCTAGTAGCATATAAATTATAAGTTAATATGTATGAAAAACTTATTATATAAATTGGTTTCCATATCTAAAATATATGAGTACGTCGGGACTTCTAATTTAGCTTAAGAAGTGGTGACACAACGTTTAGTTCCCCTTTTGGCTTATACCAAAGTAAATAATTTTTTTATTATTATGATAAGAATTGACTGGGGACATAATCAATATATTATGTTTCTGAAAATGGGATAAGAGGTGAATAATTTATAATATAGAATATTTAGGTATTTTCATAAGGATGTGAAGTCATAGTAAATAGATTAGCCACAAAGGAATATGAAAAACCAACAATAGCCATCGATTGATGTGATAGGAACAAAAACCATTTTTATACTTAGAAGAAGCATGTTTTATATGAGATAAATAAATTATGATTAGCAGTTGGATCTACTAAAAGTGGGATTCTATTGAGGTTTGTGCCCTAGAACCAACTAATTTGTACTTTATATTACTTATATATTCATGGATTTGAATATTAATAAATAAATTTTAGTATATTTTTTAATTTTCTATATGAAATTAATGTGATAATATCCTAGAATATTTTTCAAATTAAAAATTTTATAAATGTTCCCCATTATAATGAGAACTTTTAAAAGTTATACTGATATTTTTAAAAATTATTCTAAGGTCATATAACATTATATAATGGGAAACATTGTATATTATCTTGAATTAAAGAGTCGTAACACCCATAGTTTGTTTCATTTTCCGTTTTTTTGGTATTTTATAAGGTTAGAAAATGTTTGGGTTAAAACATGGGAAGATTCTGGAATGTTTTTTAACCCAATTTTAAGGTGAAAAACATCAAAAAAATTAGTAGAAACCATGATCAAGTCACCCAAAAAGCTAGAGTGATGTTTAGGGGTCTCTAGGTAGATGCACGTTTTGTAAATTTTTTTAGAAAACTATTAATCTTGGAATTCTTCCGAACAGAGGTAATTCAAATGTTTGTCACATTGTTCATTAATTCATTGACTGTTAATCCATGATAATCAAAGTTAATAAGTTTTTTATTTACTTTTTTTATATAATGTCTTTTTTTCTATTAAATATAACCCTATACTAATGCTACTAAAATAAAATCTATAGGATTAGATATGTTTTCGGTCTTCTCACTCCCAGAAAATGATCATATACCCACTGTTCAAAACCGTGGGTATAGACCCCAAAACTGTGGGTATAGGCTATACCCACGGTTTAGGGAACAGTTTCCATTGGTGGCATCTGTATAAGTCCATGACCTATACCCACGGTTTGGAAAAATCGTGGGTATAGCTTTTTCCACCGTGTCATAACATCATACACACGGTTTGGAAACCGTGGGTATAGGATATTTTATAAAATAGTGGCCCATGGGATTTGATCTCGCGACCACTTCTCCATTCATGAGCATCCTTTACACTACCCCATCACTACATATATGTATGTATATATATATATATATTTTATTTAATATATTTATTTAAACCGTGGGTATAGAGGAATAAACCGTGGGTATAGAACTCCCACAAATTTTTTTTTGTTCCCGCAGAAAAAATAAATTTCCTGCGCATAGGCGGGAAACCAATACCCACGGTTTTTCAAAACTATCGGTATATGTTTTTTGATCTGAAAACTATACCCACATTTTTTGGGAAAACCGTGGGCATAGGCTATCAAAAAATGCATATACCCATAGTTTTTAAAAAACTGTGGGGATTGGGTGACCTATCCCCACGGTTTTCCCCAAAACCGTGGGTATAGGTCCATTTTCAAGTAGTGTCTTTTGATTTATCAGCGGAATAGAAGAAAAGTCCTAGTTCTACAATATTCTCAATAGTTTTGTGGTGCTAAAAATACATAAGGTAGGTGGGTTTTCCCTTTTTCCAATATTATTATAATGTGAAGTATCTTAGGTTTATTTAAAAAAAAATCATTTTATTTCATATGATTTTATATTGATGATACTCTACTTGATATTATCAAACTGGTTGGTTCTTGAAATCCGGGTTGTGGGCATCACCCACATTATTTTTTAAAAATTTATTACATAAAATTTTCAAAGAAAGGTATTCATTGACTTGTGTTCTGGGAATAAATTGATTTCATGTTTTAAAGTTCATGTGGGATGGATCATAGTAATAATTAACACAATAAAATATGGAAACATGGGATATATTGTGGTTGGAAGTACCACCATCAAACTGGGTCCCTAAGAAATCCATTGATTAAAGGATGACCCACCAGTTCTGAGTATAGGGTGGTCTAAGTAATGTATTTAAATATTTCTATGATTATTAAAAGATTGGTGGGTTATTACAAATTGAAATTAATTAATTTCTTCCACTACTCAAAAATAAAACTCATCTTTGGTTATACTGCTTTGGGAAAATCTGTTATTCTACTTTGTTTAATATCATAAAAATTGCCTTATATTCTTCGATATTCATATTTTAGATTTTATAATTATGGGATACAACTTATTTCGAATCTTAGTTTCATGTGGGAAAAGTATCTTGGGGGTTTTCATTCTGGGTATGATTACTCACCCCATGAATATACACTTTTTTGTGTATAAAGATATTGTTTTCCATGATATAGGAAGGGGCGGATTGCTTATTTATCTAGTGGTTCTTCTTTATGTCACTATCATAATTGGGGGAGATTGAGATGTGTATCGGTTTTTGTCTTGGTTTGGAGTGTTTCCACCATGGTGATAGATTCATTTACTACATTGGAGCCATAATAATCTTATTTACACTATCCCACTATTACTCTGATTTTGGTTTGTGAAACATTGATTTTTATTGGTTTTTATTTTCATGTACCATTTATATAGACATCGTTAGTTTTATTTATTTAAACATTACCATGTGAATGTTGTGTGTGTTAATAAATAGTGTAAATAATTCCCCCTTGTAATTATATGTAAAAACCATTGTAAATTATTCCCATGGTTTTGTATCTATGGAATTTCACCAAAGGTTAGTAGAACCTTCGATCCAATCCAAGCTATTTAGTTGGTTAATAATGCTAAAAATGGTATCAGTTTATCTGATCAATCGTTTTTTATGTTATAAAGGATATATGGCATGTTTATAATTATAATTTATAAAATAAAAAATATTTAGATAACTTTTTATAGTGACATTCATGTTACCAGGGTAGTTTGGGAACAAAATATTTGTTAAGCACTTCTAGGTTTGTCGTTAACTATTCATAATTAGATTATTTGGTGAGTTAATTATATCATTAATTAGAAAAGATAATTACTACAAGGATTTAATTACAAACATGATAACTTGATCTCCATAGTATAATATTGTGATTCTCTTGTTGTTATAAAAAATATAACCCTAAATAAATGAAAAATAAAATGGATTAATTGTTTACTTTTGGAATGTTTTCAATAAAAATTTACACAAATAAGGAGATCAAGAAACCAATGTAAGAGAGCATATGAGAAACATGATACACCTAAACCATAGCTGAAAAAATATTTTGTTCCGAGTATTGTTCAAGACTTTCATTCTATTCAAAATGGACCATGAAATGAAGAAAATAAATAGGTAAACGACAAGTAGAATCTATAAATATGAATTCATCAAAGTTTCATTATGATTCTATACCATATCAATGAATATTTAATAATTAGAAAGATGTATAGTTTTTTAAATTTCATGTAAATCTATATTAAATGAAGGTAAATCTAGAAATATATATACTTCAGGACTTAGTGCTAAAATGGTGGGCCTTAGTTTATAAAGATAAGTTGGATTGAGATCTCACTTGGAAAGTATTTTTTATAACTATTGAATAAAAAAAATTATAGTCACTATCCAAATATTAAAGATAATCGACTAATTTCTGATGGAACAAGGAAGTTTGTCAGAGACTAAATATGCGGCAAAATTTACCCACCTTGTTCACTTTTACATGTATGTATCTAGTAGAAATAGGATAAAAGATAAAATATTTGAGGAATGTTACTGAGCTGAGGTTCAATCAAAATTACTAATTTTTTGTATTAATAAGTATATATAAATGGTTAATAAGGAACTGGTTTGATAGAGATACAATTTCCTTGTAGTAAATCCCAATGGAGGGGACACCTTTTTCAATACAAGTAATGTTGGGTACATCAGCATGGATAATTAACATGGGGTTGGGGGACTACTCACAGGGTAACAAGGAATTAGAGAATCAATTCACCAAATTAGAATCTTATGTACTATAATCAATGAACAAGGTTGCCTCTAGTGTGGTCACCTACACAGAGAAAGAAATAATGTAATTCACCATCGAGGTATTTACACCACTACAAAAAGAGAAGGAAACTCAAAAAGGGTGGTCATAATATTTTGAAATCATCATGTTCAACTGACCCAACATAGCCTCAAGTTTTTTATTATCATATATAACAATCCAATAAATATATTTCTCATCCATAGAACAAGAAGAACCTTGTTACCTCTAGTAACACTTGATTTGTTCAATAAATACCATATTAGGGAAGCAAGAACTATCATGTGTCAGTTGATCAATGACTACAAGGAGTTAAGTAGGATATCACGACTGAGGAACAAGATCTATCCACATTTCATGGTACAATATTTATAAACATGAATATTATGTAAATATTGTTTTATACTAGTGCATCACATTCTATTACTACTTATTTTTTGGTTAAACAATTGTGATTGAACGTGTAAAATGATGTCTCACACCATGAGTATCAAGATATCCCTCCAAAATAAAATTTTATAGGATTAATGTACCTAAAATGTAACATTACCAATGATGTGGCGCAGTTTATCTCATAGTATGATCATAGAGGTGGATATTTTTGTTTCTAATCTTTGTAATGGACTGGATGGTGGAATTTAAAGCTTATATTGACTTCTATACTGGGTAAGTGACCTTCATATCCCCAGATAGAACTCCTCATGTATTAAATGGGGGTTGGTATATAGTGGAAGATAGAGATGGATCCTTAACATTAGTGGAAAAAACCATCATAGTCAAGTTAAGAGTAATGAATGTTGGATCCATATGTGAAACTAGAAATAAGAGGATGCCTATAACAGGGGATAGATACTAGGAAGTTTCTTGGAATGATTTCTCTAGGTTACCACCTAATTGGATAATTTATTTTGTTATTGATTTAAATAATAGAAAAATCCATTTTTTCTCCCATCATATAGAATGGATCTAAAATAGTTTTGATAATTAATGGTCAAATGAGAAGAATTTCTGAGTAAAGGATTCATTAGTCCTAGTAAATCACTTTAGGTTTCACCAATTTTATTTATGAGGACGATAAATATATCCCTCTGATTATGTATTTATTATCATAAATTAAATCAAGTCATGATAAAAAATTGATACCCAAATATTTAAATTAATGATTTATTTTATCAATTGAAGGGAGATAAGTGGTTCTCTAAGATTGAACTCTGATTAGGGTATTGTCATCTAAGAGTTGTGAAAGGTGATGTTATAAAGACAAAATTATGAAGTCGATATATAAATTATGAATATGTCATCATTTCCTTTTCTATGATTAATTCACATAAAGTCATAACTTCCTTGATTAACCATATCTTCTACAAGTACCTTGATTCATTTTTAGGGTATTTTTTGATGATTTTTCGATTTAATCTCAAAGAAGTAATAACCACGAGGATGAACTAAAAATTGTACTAAACACATTGCATGATCATCGATTATATGATAATTTTATACATTTTATTTTTAGATAGAATAATTCCATTTTATTGGGAATTTTATATTTGAAGAGTACATATCATTTGAAATTGGGATGATTGATGTATCATTCACTTAGTAGAAACCAAACAATGACTTCTATATATAAAGTTATCTGGGATTGGAGGGAAATTATTGTTGCCTGGTTTAGTATTTATCAAGGATTTATTCTCCTATGAGTGTTCTGATTATAAATGGTTTTCCATTAACACGGAATTATGACCATAAAAATGATTTCTAGAGACCAATTCTCATATCACCTCAGTACTCATCCTGATCTTTACAAAACTAGGTTAGGGCTATGTGGTATATTGTGATGTTTCATGATCTGTTCTAGGTTTTGTTCTCATGTAAGAGATCATTCTCTGAAATATGGTTTGAGATAGTTGTAAACACATAAGAAAAGAAAAACAAAACATTAATTGAAATTAAAAGTAGGGTTTATGACTTAAAGACACGAAACCCCTATCACTTTTGATAATGGTTCATAGTATTCACCAATCATAAGAGTTTGAAATTTATCTTCTATTTGTGAGACTTATACTTGATGTAATGACAATATATGGTGTATCTTAATATATTTGACTTTGAATTGATGTACATACTTAGTAATGTAAATTTTATGAAAGATGATTTGATTTAGAAGTCAAATGATGAAGTTATTAGGGAGGATCATGAACAATATAAGCTAATGAGAATTATTTTTGAGAATCATCTTGATTGTGATAATAATAATAACAATGAAATTTTCTTCCTAGTTAATCCAGTTCTGGAAATGATGAATTTTTTCAAAGAGGCTTAAATTATATATCCTATTATCATCAACAGTAAGTTAATCCTAAATGGTTGGTGAATATTTATTGATAAAAAGAGGATGAAAACTCATTATCACACTTTTATAACTAAATTATAGTCCCTCTGTGTTTATAGAAATAGATCCTTTTGTAGTATCACCATTTTAAATGAATTATTAATCTCGGTATTCAAAAAAATTACAATGTGATGAAAGATCATTTATAGTGGTCTGGTATGAAATGAAATATTCAAGATAATGTTATGAAATGTAAAACTGTTCACCAACTAAAGGAATAACATAAAGGACCAAATGGTATGATTTAATCTATTCTATTATCTATATGGAAGTGGGAATATATTTCCACGTATTTATCATCGGGTTACCAGGGGATATTTGGAAGCATGATGCTATTTAGGTCATTATGGATCGACTCATGAATTCAACACACTTCCTTCCAATTAAGGAGGCCAACATGGTATAATATTTAGCGAAGACATATATTCAAGAAGTGGCCAAGTTTCATGGAGTCCCAATTTTGATCATATCCAATAATATCCTCTATTCAATTCTTGATTCTAGATATAATTTCAATAGGATATTAGAACTCAATTGAACATGGGCATAACATATCATCCTCAGATGGATGGGAATTCGGGATGAATATTTTAGACATATAAAGATAAGATTAGAGCTTGGGTCAGTATCTTTGGTGGATCATGGGAAGATTATATACCTTTGGTGGAATTATTCTATAAAAACAACTACAAAAAGATTATACATATGGAACTATTGGAGACATTATGTGGTATCCCTTATAGTTCTCCGCTATATTGAAAGAAAACTGGAGAAAATTCACTTATTGGACCCATTCTTGTCCATGGGACTACATAGAAAATATACATGATTAAGAAGTAGATAGACACAACCAAGATATGAAATAAATATTATGTATATTATCATCTTGAACATTTATATTTCAATGTGATTGACCATGTATTCTTAAAAGGATCACTGTGACTTAGTCATTAATGTATGGGAAAGTAAGTGATCTTGGTCTCATAATATTTTGGACCAATTGAAATGGTTTAATATATTGAAAATGTTGTATATTAGTTATCCTTACGACTAAAATTAAATTAAGTACATAATGTATTTTATGTATCTCAACTAATTAAGTGTCACACAGATCCTAATCATTTGATAAGTTGGGACCATTTTATGCTTGAATTAGATGTTGCGTTTATCTGTGTACTATTCTGAATTCTAGATAAATGGGAGAATACATTGTGAGGTAGAAATATTTCTTTGGAAAGAGTATTTTTGAAGCATGGATAAATTAAATAATAATATTGAGAGTGAGAGAAGTGGTATAGGAGTAGTGGCTGAACCAATTCCATCTTTCTAAAGATGAATATTTCAATGGTGGGGAGAATATAACACCCCCATTTTGAGGTATTTCCCTTTTTATGGATTATTTAAAGGAAGGAAATGTTTGAGTTAAAACTTGGAATGTTAATGCATGGTTTCAAAAGGTTTCTAATCCTTTTTAAGGTTTATAGATTGAGCACGATTATTAAAAACCATGCTCAAGTCTCCATGAAACTGTGCGAGGAATTTGGGGGTCTCTAAGTAGGTGTAATTTTGTTATACAGTATAAAAAAACCATACAAATAACCGTGAAACTTATAGTTCTTTGAGATAGAGTTTATTCACATGGTTATCTCACTGTTTTCTGAACTATACAACCTAAACATGTGATTGGAAATAAATTTTCTGTAAATGGGGGTATTAAACCGAAACGTACTCGAAAACCCTCATATCAATCCCTTATTCTCAGGATATTCAACCCTAGTGACCCTATAGGATATTTTTGTTGAACATTGACCACTTTCCTTTGATTTAATGAATTATTATTTTTTTTAAACATGGGAATCAATGGTATGAACTATATCCTTCCAATACATTCTAGATCTTCCCATTTTTTCTTGAACAGAACCCATGACTCAGGCTTTCGTACATAGATTATTGAGAAAAAACTAGTTTTAATGGGATATTATTATGTCTCAATATAAGAATGGAAGAATGATATTAGAGCTATAGATTACAGGGAGTTTTTTTTCCGTTGAACATAATAGTGTTAGTTAGGATTTCCCTCATTCACCTATTATTAAAATGTAAAGACTCTTTATTTTCATTGAAGAACTCTCCAATTTTTTAAAATTATTTTAATCTATTGAAACTCTTTTGAATGTTCAGTTACTAGTTAGTTAATGAAATTATGGTTGTGTTCCTCACCCATAACATATATAGAAAATTATTTAAATGGGGTTTTCAAATAAATATGGTTTTTGATTTATATTCTTTGAATATGTGGGTTTTGTGGGTTCATGTGAATATGTTATAGATCATGGTCATAAGTACCATCATCAAATAGGGAAAAATGTGAGAGATTAGGGTTGGAAGTACCACTATCAAACTTGTTCACCAAAAGACTTCTCTGTGAAAGGATGACTCACAACTTGTGAGCATAGGGAGGTCTAGGTCATTATTGTACATGTGAATATTAGTGTGAAAACATGGTAGTGTTATGAAAAATTGAAATTAATTAATTTGTTCTAAACAAAAATAAAACCCATCTAGGGTTATATTAAATTTGGAAATTCAGGTCATCTAATTTATTTAATATTATAGAAACCTCTTTATCAGATTTTATATTCTTTCTTGAATGTTTTATAATCCTTTGATCTAACTTATATATAGTCTTAGTAGAATATGAAAAACTTTCTTGGGGGTTTAATATAGGGTATTATTACTAAACCCCTTCATATGCACTTTGGTGCATATATATATATATATATGTTATTTTCTATGACACAGAAAGGTCAGGTTTCTTATTTCTCTAGAGGTGCTTCTTAATACCATTTACATAGTTGGTGGATATGGAGTTATATTGTGTTTCATATCATGGTATAGTGTTGTTCCACCTAAATGCTTGATTAAATTTCTACTTTTGAGTCTTATTTTTATTATTTATTGTATTTTTGTGCCACTCTGATGTTGGTTTTCTATACATTGATTATTACTGGTTTAGTTGCATGCATCATTTTTATAGACGTAATTGATTTTATTTATTTCATATTTACCATGTGAAGGTTATATATGTATATAAATTTATTAAATCGTTCCCCCTTGTGATTTTTTTTAACCCGTAAAATTTATTTCTAACCATTGACGTTCGGGGAATATCACATAATTTTAGTAGAACCTTTGATGCAAACTAATAAAATCGGTTGGGCAAGATGTTATATGAGTACTCTTAAGTAGATGAGTCTTCATATTTTGATTTCCACACTTGGTAATCTTCAATAAGAGATATTATGATAATATAACTACATGTTGGAAAACTAAATGTTTATGTTTCAGAAGTGATTATTGTTTGTGAGAATATGTAATGATGCATTGAATTTAATATTATTATTAATACATTTCATGACTCATGAACTTTGATGTACTTTTATACACCATGAAAACATATAATCATATAAAATTAAGGTATTTTGGGTGTATCCTAAATGATTTGTTAAAAATGAATAAGTTATGTATGTATTTTAATCTTACATCTTTATAGAAGTTGATATCTCACCCCTTTTATTGAAATGAGATCGTCAAATTAATTGTTTTTTCAATGGTGTGATGAAGGGGTTATCATAGATTGTGAAAGCAAATGTAGCAAGAATATATGTTGATGACATGGGTATGTAACCTTCTTGTTGAGATATTGAGACAAAGAGATTATATTACACAATAGTCATTTATTTGTTCTTATATTAACTGCAACATATCCTCTTCCCTTATGGGTACCACAACTAGTTACTAGATAGTAATATTGAATTTAGGTAAGCCTTCCTAATAAAAAAAAGAATAATTCTAGAGGGACACACACAATGTTTCCATTCATGTTATTTAAATATTAAAAGTTGAAATAAATATTATTCTCAAGATTAATTAGTGATATTAATTCAGTATTTATTTAATGAAAATACTAAATATTTAGGAACAAGGTAATTATTTGATTACATGAGTAAATATAATATTTATTTTTACATTATTATTATCAATGTAATAATTAAATAATTATTTATCAAATAAAAAAATATTTAATTATAAAAATATTAAAGTAAATATTTTATTCACCAGACTATGGATATAATATTTATTTATTTATTTATTGAATGTATACTATTTTTCTCATATTATTTGAAAAGTACCAATTAATTAATTATAAACAGACAATTTATTTAATTATGTAAATGTAAAAAAAATATTTATATTTTTAGATAATGGGAATATAATATTTATATATGATGTATAATTTTTTTTTGGAATTCAATAATGTAAAAGAGGATGAGTAGACCAGTTATTGGTCTGGTGATAAATATTTATTTACCAGATTGTAAAACAATATTTATCACTGCGCAGTTTAGTGAATACCATGAAATAAAATAATATTATTATTATTTTACAAGGAATATGTTTAATTATGAGTTTAAAATATTTTTATGGGCCATTATAAAATTAATTAAATATATTAAACCCTAACCCTGCATTAATAAATAGTCTAATTTGAGTATTATGTGAGGTTTTTGGTTGTGCACTACATTCTCTTCCCTAGATATTTCGCTTTCAATGAATAATTACTCTTGGGTTTTATCTCAAGCTCAAGATATTCCCACTTCCTTATTCCCTTCCTCTTAATTCATAGAGATCATGAAATTATCCTTCTAGAAAAAAGTGATCATGGATGAAATAAAAGGAGTGATGCCAGATGATCGGTACTACCGAAGTAGCACCTGGAGTACCATCAATTAAATTTTTCGATCAATGGATAAATTTAATATCATCACATACTTTGAATAAATAACTCAATATCAAGGTTTTTTATTTTGATATTAAATTAATCATAAATTTAACATGAGATAATTTTTCTATTGGTTTGAACATTATTTGTTTATATTCTCTTGAAAAATTTCTATAGGTATCTGTTTTCAATGTCATGTACAATGAAGGTGATCTCTTGAACCTAAAAAAAGTTGATTTGGTCATAAGTCTAATTGGTTCTTATGCTATATATTGAAATAAAATGGTAAATGTGAAAATTCAGAAAATTATACTAGAAAATTTATTACCAATCTACCTATAAATATATTATACCAAGAATTGGGAAAGGGGGTTCTAAATAAAAATCAATATAGGATGTCAGTATTTACAGAGGTGGCCATGAACGGAAGAAATAAATGAATACCTTGTATACTATACAGTGGAAACTCTTCGATTATGGATGGAGAAACTAAAATCCCAAAAGGCATTGATAAATATAAATTTGGAGAAATTAATAGTGTATATAACTACTCACATATGATCAAATGTACTAGAAAAACTGAGATTGAGTCTAAAGGACACAAGATTAAGGATGCCTAGTCTGTGGAAGGGATGAAACAAAATTTTCTTAGTGTTATACAACCCTGTGAAGAGGTAGATGAATTTTTATTTCAAAATAACTCATGTGTTGTCAGAAATTCCATGGTTGGAAGAATTTTTTCACGAGGTGAAAGAGTAAGTGGTAAATTATTTCAGATTGGTGACCCATCTAACTCATGTTACATGGGTGAAAAATATGAAAATGACTTATGGAATAGGATACTTGGTCACCTCAGACTAGGAAGCATGATTGAGATCTCAAAATATTATGTTATGGGAGAGTTTATCAAACTAATAATTGAAAATTATTTGTTTATGAAACATTTAAAAATGGTAATATGACTTAAAAATAACGAAAGATAGAGAAATAAAATACCACAAACCATTTGAAATAAAACTCTCAGATTTATGTGGTCACAAAATGAAAATTTTGAATAATAGTGATATTTATTTCATTACATCATAGATGATTTCAACTGGATGTGCAATGTTTTATTTATGACATACATGCTTTAAACTATCCAATTTTTAAAAAAAAATTTGGAGAAAGTATGAGAAGGTGCTTGATATAAATATAAAAATGATTAGGTCAGAAAATGGAAAATAATACAAAATCCATGATTTTGAGAGAAGTTTAGAAAAACATGATATTAAACATGAATATATCACACCATATAATCCTCAATGGAATTCTGTGTCTAAAATGATGAATATATGTATCATAGAAATAATAAAAACCATGCTAATTGAGAAAAAAATTAAAATTTTATTTTTGAGAAGTTTCATGCACCACTATTTATTTTCCAAACACATTCTTGTTATGTTCTAATGCTCATAAGGGTCTATATGATAAGTGGAATAACAAAACTCCAATTGTAAAATACTAAAAGGCCTCTAGAATCCCATGCTATATGAAGATCAAGAACAAAAATCTAGTGAAGTTTAAGGAATAGGTTAAAGAATATACCTTTTTAGGATATCTTTCTAATGGACCAGGTTACAAGTAATATAGTAAAATAAAAAATATAGTGATGAAATTTTCAGATATTAAAATAATTAAAAAATATTGATTTTGATTATGGATATAATAGTGATGAAAAAATTTAAAATCCCAAAAAATAGATGTGTGATAAGAATTTAGTAAAGTAAGTTGTAGTTGATATTGAATCAATTGTTACTAATGAGGAAGTAAGGACTGAGAATCAAGGGCATAGGTATCAGAGGTTGAAGAAATATATTAAATTTGAGAATATTATTATCTAGAAGGATGAACCTATCCAGACCCATAGAAGGATGAGGGTGGAGAACCAAACTGCACTTATTTTACATATCATGCCTCAAATAGTTTCTTAGGTAGTTGAGTATTTTAAGTAGATTACTTTAATGAAGAAGTGATTAATTAAATAGTTAAAAAATATACAAGGTATATTTTATGAAGATATATGGACAATAATGTCATTGGGACTAAGTGTTTTTTATAAAAAATGCTAAATGAGAAAGGTGGAGTTATAAGAAATAAATAATGATGAGTTTTTAATGTTTTCTCTCAAAGGGAAGGAATTTAATTTTAATAAATGTTTTCTCCAATAGATATACATCAAGATATTTTTCACATTTTTAGCACACAAAAGAAACAATATTTATCAAATATATGTGAAATATTCATTTTTAGTGATTTAGAAGAGGACGTGTTCATTAAAAAACAAGATAGATTTGTCCTTGATAAATATGGAATCATGTATGTAATATCATTAAGGATTTATATGGGCCGATTTAAGCCCCATGAGCCTGGTATTCCATACTTGATAGATGATTGATAAGAAAAGTTTTTTTAAATGGGTATATTTATAGTAATATTTATGTGATTGAGGTGTCCACATGTACTCTTATTATCATAGTATATGTTTACGAAATCATTTTTATTGGTGAGAAAAACTCTATATATGGAATTTATCAAGGAGATGAAAATACATTTTGATATTTTTATATTGGGTGAGGTTTATTAGTTTTTGGGTTTATAAGTGTTACAATTAATTGATAATATATTTATATATTAAGAAAATTAGTCAAGAAAATTGTTGAATTGGTTTGGAATGTAATAGTAAAATGGATATTCAATCCTATGACTATTTTAACCAAACAAACTATGTATGATGATGGCACAAGTATCAATCAAAGAGACATTAGAAAACAAATTCATAGCCTTCTCTACCATACAAAAAAATTACATGAAATTGTGTTCATTGAGAGATTGTGCGCCCAATTTTTGAGTGATCCTAAAGAATACCACATACTATAAGTGAAATGAATCATCATATACATCAATATTATATTTGAGTTTTATCTTGTTTTACAGATCTAGTCCAAACATGACCATACACGTTTTTACTAATGTTGATTGACCTGGTGACTATATTATCAAAAAATACACCTTTGGTGGCAGATATTTCTTTATTGAAATCTACATGGAATGAAATATCAAGGATTTTAGAGTTTATTTAAGCACAAAAAAATTTAGTACATTTCTCTAACACATTCTTATATACATATGATTTGTATACAGGTTTACCTGGATAAATTTAGTGTTCAAGTCGATAGGACACAATGCCTTTAATATGATAATTAAAGTGATATAACTATTTCTAATAACATGGTTCATTATTTTATCTCTAAACATAATGTTATTTGATATTATTTTTTAAAAAATGAGGAAAAGTGTGATATAAGACTTGAGTTCAATGGTACTAATGACCAAGTGGTAGACATTTTTATTAAGGCATTACCAAAGTATACATTTCGTGTCATGAAGTTGAAACTTCATTTTTAAGCTTCCCTACTCACCTATGGGGTTCTTCTAGAACCCATCCCCATTATGCTTTATATTGTGTTGACAAAGGGATAGAAATGGTTACACAACTCTTTTCTAAATGGGTAAAAATTATTGTTGTGACTGGGTGAAATTTTTTGACATGGAGCCATTGATGGTGATAAATGTGGAAATTTGTTGAAAGTGAGATTGGATGCATGAAATGAGGTGTATATTGAAATAACGTTGCAGTTATTTTCTATTTTTTTAGAGGTTTGATTTTTTTTAAACCCATTATTGAGTATCATAATATTTCTTTGAGATGTTTTTGAGATGGTTGGTAAGGGATGAAGATGGATTGGGGAAGTACTGAAGTTATTCTAGAAATCTAGATGGATTGATAAAATTGAAAATCATTAAGCAAAAAGCATTGAGTGTCATGTTTTGGGATTTGATATCTGAGCATAAGTATTTATCATTGATTGTATGACTTTGGAACTGATTTTAAGACTTTAAGACATTGTGAATAAGACATTGGTGTTGATCATAAGGATTTAAGAATCTAAGTGTAAACCTTTGAAAAATAATATGTATGTATTTGAGATCTCATATGTAATTAATTTTTAGTATTTTATGGGTGTAAGGGTTGGAATTACAAATGTAAATACTAAATACGTACATAAATTTTGAGCTTCTTTATGGTGAAAAATCGAGTTTCCAGAAATCCCATTTTTTGATGAAATCAAATTCGATGATGAAAGAACTAATATTCATTAAAAAATTAAATCTAAAATGTGAGTAACATTGATTCATTTAATATTTAAAAAATGGTGACTATTGATCTTATCATTTTTATGTTCCACAACTGAATATCTAAAAAATTTTGTTGCATTTGAATTTAAAGTTGTTCGGGAAGAATCTCCATATAAGATAATTAAAATGTTATTATGATGATTTTGATCTTCAATTAAGATCGTAAATTACCCAATATTTTAATAGATATATAATATGTGTTTTGAAGATGAGATTTAAAAAAATTGAGTAATTTTATTCATTTCATGAGATATTTAGAACAAAATTAAATATTGAGACTGATAGAGTTTAGAAAATAAGTAAAATTTGGAGAAATATTGCATCTGAAGTAGTAAGATGAAGCTGATTCACTAGATAACTATATTCAATTGAATTTTGGTTGTATAATTTTAATATATATTAAATGTGACTTCACATGTTTTAATTTATTGGGTAGTGTAAGGATGGTTGAAGGAAAACAAAAATGGTAATTCTTTAATGGTGATTTTTTTAGAAACCTTAAAGTCTCCTTGGTTTTCCTTTTACAGCTACTGAGTTTTATGGGATCCATTCAATACTACTAAATAGAATTCATTTTTGGAAATATTTATGACAATAATACTTTAGATAGTGGAATATGAATAGAGATGTTGATTTCCAATAACATCTTAGAGTGAAAAAAATTGAGAAGTAGAATAAGGGGTCCTAGTGTGGGAAGTTCATATAATATCATTTACATCTTCTTTAACTATGAAATCTAGTGAATACGATTTTATATTGAGATGTATGAAATATTCTCAATAAGATACTACATTATGTGAGCATGATTTTATTCATATCCTGGAGCCTCATGGCGAATATCATCATTTGTTTCCAATAGAACCCAAAGTTGTAATTGATCTATTTTATTTGTTATGATTAATTATAACCAACATGATGTTATTTATGGCCATTGGAATTCTATGTATTTTTAGAAATCAGATTATTTGAATTTTTATGTGAAGGTTTATTACTCTATATCTTTTGTAATTTAGTGATTATCTTGTTGTGTAGAATCTATATCTAGAGAAAAAAATAGTTATATGATGATGTAATATCACACAATGTGGATGATCCTTGTAAAAATAATTGCATAAATATTTTATTTATTTTTTTCATTATGGTCCATGTCCAAGATAAAAATATTTCTTTTAGTGAGACATGATCTAACAATATGAAGAGTTTTATATCATTAATAATAATAAATAGTAAAAAAGAAAAGTCTACATTGATTCACCCATCCCTTCTTAGTGTAGTCACATTATCTAGTGGATCATATAGACAAATAATCTAAGAACCTTATCAAATTTAATCTTACATAAAATTACACTCATAGTCTTATATGATATTTATTAACATCTATTTCCATCAATATTTTGGTAATCAAAAGTAAAAAGTATTTGGTTATAGGGAACCAACACTAACATACTGCCACTTTCACAATAGAAAACTACGAATAACTTTGAGCTTTTATGATCTCACATGGAATTAATGCTTTTACTGAGATGAGGAATTATTAAATGGGTCCACCACATTATTTTTCATGGAAACTATTCTTACTATGAAATCTCCCATTTCAAAAAAATCCATCAATTGGTCATACTTCTGAAGTATATTCTTTATCCATTGATGTGATCTTGCTTCCCTGAATAGATCCACCACTTAAATATTATCACAATACAATGTGATTGGTTCTTTCCTACTAGGAACCACAATATGTTCCTTGAAAATGTTATTTATCCAAACTCTATCTTTATCTGCATGAAATACACAATATGTTCAAATGGGTCCACCACATTCTTTTGCATGAAAACTATTCTTACTATGAACTCACCCATTTCAAAAAAATCCCTCAATTGGTCATACTTCTGAAGTATATTCTTTATCCATTAATGTGATCTTGGTTCCTTGAATAGAGCCACCACTTGAATCTTATCACAATAAAATGTGATTGGTTCTTTACTACTAATAACCACAATATGTTCCTAGAAAAAGTTACTTCTCCAAACTCTATCTTTATCTACATGAAATACACAATATTTTCAAAGTCCACCATAGAATTGGTGACCACTACTTTCTTTGAGATCTTACAGCTCACATCTCCCACAATAAGGGAGAATATATATCAAGGTTGTAAATTTATATCATATTATTCAATTTAGAAACTATAATATATATATATATATATATATATCCTAAAATGAGTGGTTTCTCATATCCTCCATAAACTAAGAAAAAATGTGTAGTACACCTCAGATAATTTTTGAAAGTGTTAAATTATATCCAATGCTGATCTCCTGGTAAAGAATGATATCTGACCACCATGATCAAGTCCTAGGAAGCATCAATCCAAGTACATAGCTAATAATACATGATAATTAATATTTCTTATGATTAATAAATCATGGTCATCCTCTATCTCTCCTCTTATAACCAAGGATACATTTTATTATTGGGATGCGCACCATGTGTCATAGGGAACAATCCCTTCTTATATTGTTTCATATTAAATCCCTTTGTTATCTTGTCCGTGTATGTACCCTGAATTAAACCAAGTTTCTACTTAGATCTATCAATAATGATCTTGATCACTAAAATTTTGGTTTCTTTACCCAAGTCCTGCATGGATAAGAATTTGTTCAACCAAATATTTACTGATTGTATGAATATTATCTAATTTTAAATATGTAATACATCGTCGACATATACTACCAGTAAAATGACAATAGATGCACTAAAATTCTTATATAAATAGGGAAATATTTTATTTTTTATGAAACCAAATTTTCTTGTAGCCTCGTAAAATAAAATCTTCTATGATATGGATGGATTCTTTAATCCATAAATAAATCTCTACAATTTACACGCCTTATTAGAATCTCTAAGATTCAAAAACCCATCTCATTGTGTCATATAGAAATATTCCACGAGAATTTCATTAAATAAATGGGGGTTGAAGTCCATCTACCAAATCTCATAATTATATAAATATACTATATAAATTAAAATTATGTTGGATTGTAGTATGGAGACTAGTGAAAAGGTTTCATCATAGTATATTCCTTGATGTTTCACAAACCCTTTTTCCACTAGCCTTTCCTTATCAATACCCAATTTACATTATATGAATATTTTCTTCTTGAATACCCATTTTCAACCAACAAGATTTACATCTAATGGTGAATCAATTTGAACCGACACATGATTATGATATATATAATACATTTTAGAATTAATGGATTTTTAAAATTGTTTAACTTCTAAGATGGTTACTAACTCCTTATAGGATTAAGGTTCATCGTTTTTATGAAATAACGAATCACTATCTTTGGTAACTAGAAAAACATATATCTATGGTTCTCTAATATCTATAGTGATCCTACATAGTACACGTGTCTTCATAATAGAACCTTCCATGGGTACCTATTAAATTTATTCCTACACTAAATATTGTATATATTAAGCATCAACTTCATCAAATTGAATAATCTATCCCCTACAACTTCTTTATATTTTCATCATCTAAATAAATATATAATGTCTTTTCATTTTTATATTTTATCTGACGGGTAATAACCCATTGTTTCTTTGGTATATCCTATAATGTTACACTTTGGGCCTCAAGGTGCAAGTTTTTTTCCATAATTGGATTTAAAAAACACCATGAAAACCAATTCCTGGAAATTGAACAACAAAAATTTCATATCATATATTAAATCCCCTGGAATACAATTTAACACATTATTTGGAACTTGGTTTAGTTTGCGTGTTGTAGTCTATATTGTATTTCCTAAAAAGGTTAATTAAATATTTTATTCACTCATCATCTACCTGACCATGTTCTACAAGGTTTGGTTCATCCTTCAACTTACAGCATTCTATTGTGATTTATAAGGAGTGAGTTGAGAAAAAATTTCAAACACCCTAAGACAGTCAATGAACTACTAGTTCAGATATTATCCACCATGATCTGATTGAAATTTCCTTATATTATTACCAATCTGATTTACTAATTCATTTTTAAATCCAGAAATTTATCAAAGCATTTATACTTATACTCACTATGTTGACAAAACCAATGAACTCAATTTGTCTCAAAAAAATAATGAGTTATGGGTATCCACCTCTATCTTCATTTGGAAAATGTAGAAAAACATTAGTATAAAGAAATTCAAGAAGCTCTGTGTCCCTTTGACTCTTTCCAACTAATGGTGGTTTGTTTATTTTATCATATAAAAAAGTCATACATATATCAGGTTGTTTTATTTAGATGGAATCCAAATACCTATATTGATAGTGCTTTGTCAATCACTTCTTTTTTACATGAACAATTTTTTGAAATCTAATTTGGGTGTGATATAAGTCATGTGAACTTGATTAATTATAAATTTAAACACTTGGTTATAATATTATAGTACTTAATGACCATTTTTGAGGTGTTCCATTCCCTAAAAAATGTCTTCTTTATAATAGTAGTACCTTGTATTTCTATATTTTAATAAAAAATCATTAGTATCAAAGCTCATCACAAATATAATGTTTTTGGAAACACTAGAAACATAATAAAAATTATTCAAGACAAAAACAATTTCTATTTTAAATGTAATATGGTAGAATATATATCTATGGAAACTATTTTTTCTCTATTGGTAGACTTAAGATACACCAACCTTTTTAAAACCTTCCAGAATATACTTGGTACTTGTATTTGGATACAAACATGTGAACCATAAGCTATATATAATCACCAACTTTTTGATATGGATAATTTAAATTTAGTAAATATTATTCCAAATTGTTTTCAGTTTCATTTTTTGTCAATATGTCAACATGTGATTGTAGAGAATCTTTCTTAAGAAATATATAGAGGTCTGTGAGAAGATATGTTACTAGATATATACAAGAAACATTACTTATGGAGTTTAGAAAAGTTTCCATACTATGACATATGATTTCATGTAAAGATTCATGTTGCTAACATTATAAAGATACTCATGATCCACGAAAGTTTTGTACTCTTGTATAAAAATTTAAAAAAGTATACAGTGGGATAAGTAAAACATTTCACAATGCTGTCATATAGATATTTGTATATAGTTCAAGGATTTTTTTGAAGATATAGATGTATAAAAATTGATCAATGAAGTTATAAAGATCATATAAAATATTATCAAAAAATGAAATGATGTTAAATGACTAATTTATGAAATTCTCTAGATTGAGGTTGATGGACTGAGTTTAGGTAATGAAGTTAAAATGCTAAACATTTCATGTTATGAAGCTATGGATTTGTATCTATTCAAAAAATAGTTATAAAGTTCATATGTCGGATGATTGATTGAAAAATTCAGATAGGTTTTTATCGGTCAAAGTAATGTTATAGAACGGATCTATGTAATGTTTTTACAACGTATAAGGTACAACATTGAAATATGCACTGAAAATGGGAAAAATATTGCAGATCACCAGGAAGTGAAAAGTAGTGGAGATAACATAATAGAGAAATATATAATATTGCATTGGTTAAATGGTAAATTTGATATAAACTCAAAATATTTAAATGATACAGTATTATGATGACATTGGATATATAATTTCAATGACATTTAATGGAGAAAAATGATGGCACCTCAGGAAGATAAGGGTGCAAAAAGTTTGAGATATAGTAGAGCTGTATCAGAATGAGATATGTTGAGGAAAATGAATAAACGTGTTATAACCACCCATGATTAATCAAACATATATATTACATAATTTTTGTAATATTTAATACATTGAACGTACACACATCTATGGACAAAAATAGTTTAGTTCCTTTGGAAAATTGGAAACATAAAAAATGTTCCATAAGTGATTTATGTCATCTCCCACAGTGATATTCATAACTAAAACCCCTCTTTGAAATATCATACATAATACATGTCTTCATAACTTAGGTAAAGGAAATATAATAATTTTTTTTGATCATGTGATTAGTAATAGTAAATAAGGGAGTTAAGTAAGCATAACAAGAACATATGGGTGTGAGAATATGAGCATAACATTTGAAAACCATAAACTATATATAAAATATCATAATCATGATTTATGAGATAAATAATTTCAGTTAATGAGCCATGAATCATAAAAAAATCAAAGAACATGTGACATGAGAAGATAACATTGGCAGAATATATAAATTTATGTTATACACATAAGTATAGAGAAACATTTCTATATTGGTCAGGGTTCACTCCCAAGGCCATCATAGTAGAAAAAATACATTACTATAGTGAGTTCACTCTTTATTCAAGCCATGTATTACTGTACCATGACCACTCACCATTTTATCCCGATATTATTGTACTGGGTTCACTCGTTGTTCCAACTATGTCTATATCATGAGATATATAAATATTTACCCAATTCAATGGAAGGAGATATAGGTCCCACCCATATTATAATGAAAACTATATATATGTGTTCCCCAAGATCTTAAACATTAATCATATCATAACCCATGAAATTAAATGGCTATAGAAAACATTTCATCATATCATAATCTTTGGAAAATAGAGAGGTTTCATAATCATTGCATCATAGCATAACCTATGAAAAGAGGGAAATTTCATAAGCATAAAACCCAGGGAATATAAATATGTTTTATTAAAATCATGACATAAAAAGATAAACCATTTAGAGAAAAATATGAATGTTACCCTTGGATAATATCCCAATTAAGTAATTAGTAACACCAATAGAAGCCATTTTATTTGTAAAATAATTTTAAAAGGAATGTCTAAAATATTTCATGAAGAAAATATTCATTCCAATTTGAAAAATATTTAAAAAAAACATTTTAAAACCCTTTTTCTTTGAAAATATTTTTGAAAACACAAAAATTAATCTTTGAAGAAATGATTGGTCATGATGTTGGAATATCCCAATCCTTATGTAGACATAAACACGAAGGTTCCTTTCACATTTTCTCTAAAAACAAAACATGTATTATTTTGGAAAATGACATGAATATTCCTTTAATTTTTTTTTGTAAAGAGTAAAAAAATGTGTAAAAATGTATTTTAAAAATTATAATATGTTAATAAAAAATTTTGAAAAAAATTTGAATACCTTTTTGAATACCTTTTTAGAAAGCATGGTTTTGAATGAAAATATATTTTTTTAACCAAAGAGAGAAATAAAGATGGATTTTATTTAAAATATTTTCCTTAATTATATATTTTACCAAAGAGTGTAAAAACGTAAAATTACATAAAGATATCTGGAATAACAATAGTATAAGAAACATAATGAGAATTATTTAGAGTTTGATCATGATATTTCAACATTAGAGACTTCATCATAACAATCTCGATAAACGATGAGATTATATCATTACATTTTTAATAATTTGGTAACATTGTATCACAATACCCAGGAAGTAATAACATAAAATGGAACATAAAATAAAATTAGGATGAATAAATTCATTACAATAAATGTCAAAGTGTCTGTATAGACACCCCATGATATAATATAGGTGCACTACAAACATATGTCTCAAAGAATTCAAACTGAGACAAAAATCTATTACTGATTTAGTAAATTTTGAACCATAGATCCCTTGAAAGGGAGATCCTAAAATGGATATGTAAATAAATATAAATTTATGTACAATAATCCAAAAGTAAATTCGTGTTTATAAAATATAAAACATAAAATAAATAGGTGGTGGATATAGTATGTCCTTCGTGAAAGTAAAAAGTGAGATATGAATCCCTTATTGCATTAGTAGATTTTGAATCGTAAGACCTAAGAAATAAAAAAATAGAAATTTTAATTTTCACTAAAATATTTAGTTTCATGATATATCAGGTCGTATTATAGTATGTACACCATAAAAAATTAACAAGTGGTGAATATGACATAAGTCTCTCAGAAATAAATGTGAGACAAGAAATCACCTTACGTTAAGTATTGACTTCCATAATACTCAATATAACCTCATGTATAATAAATATAAGTTTATTATAAATATATTAAAGAATAATATTCAACTGTATCATACCTTATGTGATATTTTGTGGCCATTTATTAGCTTTTTATAAATTATTCCATGTTAAAGTTACGTTTTCGGGTAATAACTGCTTTGTTTTTTGTAAAAGATTTGATATGTTATATTATTTATTTCCATAATTTAATAACAATTTCATGATTTCTAGAATTATAAAATGGATATAAAAATCATATATATTAATTATATGTGTACTTATAATAATCTATAAAATATTGAAATAAGAATGAAATACACCGTTCATGGAGACGATAACCCATACATACACATTAATGTTGTTTCCATTTTATTTTTAGATTTAAAGGAAGAAAGTTATATGATATATTGTTATTAAATAATAATTTGTATTTATTATATATCACTTATTTTTATTATTCATATTTTTAATACATTCAATGTAAAGCATGAATGAATCACATCTCTTCGCAAGGCGGTAGTCCGCCTTACACACAAATGACGTTATCCTATTTCAAAAAATGGAAAACATGAAGATCTGTGTGATATAATAGTTATAAAATCATAATAACATAATAAATATTATAAATAACATATAAAAACATCAATTGTTTCATTTTTACTAATTTTAAAAGGTGTTTTGTAAAAATAAACGACATTGGTTCACGAGGCGGTAGCCCACCGTACACAAGAATGACGATTTCGTAGCCCATTTAATGGAAGTGTGTGCGGTTGTGGGTATTAACCCTAACATAAAAAATATTATTATATATAATATATTAAATTTATTATATGATCATGTCATAAAAATAATTTATGTAGTTTGAGGAAGAAATAAAACATAATCATTCATTGATGAACATTACCACTTCATTGGGTATCTCCATATAGTTCTCACCATATATCTTCCTTGGTTGGATTTTTAACCAATTTAAGTCTTTTAGGATTAAGGTAAAGGATTTTATAGTATATTTCATTAGGTATTATATGATCTAAATATTTTTGATGATGTGAAGAAGGGGGGTATTGAGTGCCCTTTTACAGTTGAGGAAGAGTGCAATTCTTGTAAATGTTTCAAAGAGTGAATTTCACCATTGTTTTTTCCATGTCATGTGGCTAAAATAATAAATAAATATAGATAATAGAAGTTATAAGGTCTAAATATGGCAATACAATAGGTTTTTTAAATGTTTAGAGCCATTTTCACACATTTTAATTTACATTTATCCACTCAGTATTGTTATTTTTACCCAAATCACTGAAATGGATTTTAATTGATTTCAGCAATAAATTAGGTAATTTTTTTTCTAATTATTATAAATTATAAATTCTTATTATTAAAAATATACAATACATTTTTTCAAATTAAATATATATAATTGGAAGAAATTAATTTAAAATTAACCCCGCATATGTGTCGAGAAAAAAGGTTTTTAAAGAGAAAAATTTCAAAAGTTGTAAAATTATTTAGATTTTATTTTATATTAAATTGATTCCAATGAACTAAATTGTATTAATATATGCATAATATAACTAAATCTACTTTTAAAAAAAATCAATATATAATTTAACAATATAAATAAATTAACCGAAAAGACAATTTTCAACTAAAATACTATATTTTTCACTACTCATCATAAAATGAATTTTCTTAGAAAAATCCCAAAAATTTACCGTAATATTATTTTGAAATTATGAATTAAAAAACTAATTTTATTTTATAAAATTAATTTTCTATTTTTTTAGAAAATTAATTTTATAATTTTCCACAAAAAGTTATAAAAATTAGTTTTTTGAGAAAATAATATTTTAAAAACATATATATACTTTACCAAAAATTATTTATTTTATTGAATTTTTTTTATATAAAACAATTATATTTAAAAATTATTCATTACTATTTCTATTACTATGTTTAATGGAGGGGTTATAACGATCAAGTTTAAATAACATTATTAATAATATAAATATTCTATTAAAACTCAATGTCGCATGTAAAGAAAAATAAGTTGGTGTTATGTGTCATGAAAGAATAATTTGGCGTTTCATATAACACAAGATTTAATTTTAATTTCATGAAATTCAATCCATCATGTAAAGTTTAATTTATTCGAAAAAAATTGTTCATAAATACTCATGGTGTTACATTCTAGCCCCCATTAATTGAATTTTTCCCTAAAAATTTGTCAATCAGATATAAAAACTGAGGATATATATGCCTCACTATATCCTAAAGTTCCCACATAGGTTCCTAAAACTAGTGGTTTCACCAAAAAAGTTTGAACAGGTGAGTGGTCTTGTTTTATATAACATTCTCGTTATGATCTAGAATTTCCACCTTTTCCCTCCTACAAAAGATTTGGATCCATCAATATGACATCTATATTAAATACATATGAAGGTTAAGTTATTTACTTACTTATAAGAGATATATGTAACACATACTGGACTTGATATAGGTTCATTGAAAGCGAAAATCAATAGAATACCATCCTGATATGAAAAATAATTTCAGAGGGACCAGTATACCTAGGGATTAATCCCAATTTATTCACAAATATCATAACCTTATTACATGGAGTAATTATAATAAAAACCTTATAAAAAACATAAAATTGTAGATCACATCTGTGATTATTAGTATAAATTTTCTTCCAACTCTGAGTTGCCTTGATGAGTTTGAGAATGGAATTATCCTTCTCTACCATTTCATCAGCTATCTCAGGTTTTAATAGACTTCTTTCTCTAACTTCATTATAGAATATTGTATCTCTACATTTATGCCCATAAAGGGAATCACAAGGACCCCTTTTAATGATTGATTAAAATCTATTATTTTAATTTAACTTATCCATAGGAAATTATTGATCCCAATAACCTTTTAAATCAAAAGAAGAAGATCTCAACATATTCTCTAGGGTTTGAATTGTTCTTTTAGACTGGCCATCCATATGAGGATGATAAGAAGTATTGAAATTCAATTCTATATAAAGGACTTGATAAATAATTCTTTATAAGTTTTTGGTAAACTTTGGATCCAAATTAGATACAATGGAATACGGTACTATAAGAAACCTTCACACTTCCTAAATGTTATCCTGGAAATGTGATATAGAGATAAGTCTTATATAACAGTTATGAAGTGTGTTGCCTTAGAAAAGTGATGAACTACCACCCTTATAGAATTATTCTCTTTATAATTTCTAGTGATTTAATAAACAATATATATGGTGATGTTCTCCCATGTATATTTTGGTATGGGTAATTGATACAATATCTCCTTTGATATTTTTATTTCAGCCTTAACATGTTGAAATACCAAGCACCAGGATAGAAAATCTGTGGTATCTCCCTTTATTTTATCCCTACAAAAGTATTATTTCTAATCTCTAGACAACTTTATACTTCCCATGTGAATAGAGAATTAAGAACTATGATCTTCCTCTAAAAACATCTTCTTCATGTGTAGTGTGGAATTAACACATACAAAGTTATCGAACCTTATAATTTTATCATGATTACTTTTAAACTCAAGAACATTTCTAACCCACTTTTTCAGCTCTAAATCTTCCTTATACACCTATTTAATATTTAGTTGGATATATGGTTGAACATTCGGGTGAGAAAGAAAATATTTTACTCTTAAATTAAGATTTTTAGATCCATCCTCTACAAATGAAAAAAATATTGGATATTTTGTGATAATCATCAGGGATAAACTAGAATGATCATTTTGACTCAAAGCATCAAACACCGTGTTCACTTTATCATGGTGGTAATGTATTAATTACTAATAATATTTTATCATCTCTAACAATCATATCTGGAACATTTTCAACTCCTTTTCTGTGAACAAATACTTAATACGTTCATGATCAATATATATATCACACTTTTCTCAATAAATATAATGCCTCTATAAATTTAATTAAAATATTTCTGTAACTAACTCCATACTAGGGTTTGGTTATTTTTTATCATGAATCATCAATTTTCGTGAGGCATATGCTATAACCATGTCATTATACCTAATAACACATCCTAATCCTTTCTTGGAAGCATCACTACAGATTATATACCCATATCCACTATAGGGTAATGTATGAATAGTTATTCTAACTAACCTTCTCTTCATTTCCTTGAAATTTTACCCACATTAATATTTCAATAAGAACATGGCTACCTTCTAAGTTAACTTGGGGAGTGGATTAGATAGTCATGAAAAATTATCCACAATCCATCGATAATATCCAACTAAACCAAGAAAAATATATATGTCAATCACCATGGTTGGCCAGGGAAAACATTGAATTACTTCCATCTTTGATTGATCAACTGATATACCATATTTTTAGATTATATCAAGTAAGAATGAATCCATTTTAAAAAAAGTCACAATATGAATATATCTTTGCAGTTTTTCCTTCCTCTGGATTTTTAGTACAAATATCAACTAATATTCATGCTATTACTTACCCTTTGAATAGATAATATTATCATCAATATATAAAACCACCAACTGATCCAGTTAATCCCTAAAGAATATATTCCTTAAATCCATTAAGATAGAAGTGGATTTAGTAACACCGAAAGTCATCACTATGAATTCATAGTTTATATACCTTGTATAGAATTTTGTCTTGGGTATATCCTCCTTAACCCTCAATTGATGATATCCTGAATGATATTCAATCTTGGAAAAGTATCGGGCTCCCTAAAGTTGATAAAAAAAGTCATTAATATATGGGAATATGATACTTTTTCTTGATCAAGATCTTGTTCTTCTCTTAATAATCAATGAATATTCCCATTGATTCATATTTCCTTTCCATAAAAGAACTGGTGCACCCCAATTTGACACACATGGCTGAATGAATCCCTTTTCAAGGTTTTCATTTATTTTTTCTTCAATTCCTATAACTCAATCGATGCAATTCTATTGGGAGTATTTGAAATTTTTGGGGCACCAGGTTTGCGTTCTATTGAGAAATCAACTTCATGTTTTAGTGATTGTCAAGGAAATTATTCTGGAAAGAAATCAAGAAATTCATTAAACATAGGTATATCATTGATGTTGATTTTCTACCCAACCATATGAGATAAACCCTCCTTCCGAATGAAAATTAATAACCATTCATTGGATGTGATCTCCATCGAAGGATCATTCTAATCATCACATTGATAGAATATCACAGATCATTTTGGAATATCAAATGTGACTTTCCTTCCTCGACAATTAACATGGGATTTATGTATAGAATGAAAATGAATTCTTAAGATGGAATAAAATTCAACTAGAGAAAGAATAATAATATTTGTAGGAAGCACATTCCCACTAACATCAATAAGAGAAGATTCATAGACTTGAGATGAGATCATCATTAAATTAGGGGGTTTTACTGATAATTCAACATCTAATTATTTGAGTGGAATATTGATACCCTAAGAAAATTTTTTAGATATGAAATAATGGGTATATACAGATTCAAATTTAAAATTAGTTGGTATATAGTGTATGGTAGGTGTAGCTTTCACTATGTCATTATATCACCACACATCAGAAACAACGATCGCATGAGATTTCCTCATATCCCCCATCTTAAGAGTTTGATGATCTCAATCATCATAATTAACATTCAATTTTGTGTAGTAGTTATCATAATTCCCATTCTCCTTAAACTTGAATCACTAATGTGGGGGATGTACATTCTGTGTATCTTTATCTCTATTAAAATTGTCAGCTAATATCTTTCCATAATTTTAGTAATCATTTGCTCGATAACCATCCCTAACACACCTATAAAATATATTAGCCCCTTATAAGACTTTCTCCAGGCCACTACCCAAACTATGAGCATAAAGGAAATCTCATATTATTATCTCAATGGTTTTTAGATTTTCATTGGAAATCCATCTTCCTTTTCTTTTCAAAACTATGAGATTGATATATAATTCCAACCTCTATTTCTACCTTCATTTCACATCAAACAATCTGTTAATTTCTATTGATGTACCTTATTGATAATTCCCTTTAGGGACTTGGTTTTAAGACACTGAATAATATATCAACTATTCTCTTTGGTTGCTGATAATACCATAAGTTTACCTCACATGTCTTTTAAAATTTCCCTCCTTGGTAAAATTAGATTCATCATTAATTTTAATTAAATCAAGAAAAACAATTTCCATCATCATAATAAGAAAACGAGTGAAGTACTTATTAAAAATTATTTTCTTGAACTCATCCCAATCCATGGATTCAATTTAATTACATTGCCTAATATTCTTGATAAGAGTACACTATTGATCTAATTTACCTTCGAAATGATAGAAAACCAAAATGAGTTTTTCTTGTTCCGAACACTAGAGAATGGAAAATATATTTTCATTGGTATTGAACAATTTTTCAGAAACTTGTGGATTAGTGGTTCTACTGAAGTAAGGTGTAATTTCCCATTGAATGACTCAACATAATTTTGTTCCCACCATTCCTCATTTGGATGTTCTTAATGGTTTATATCTTGAGAAAGATGTGTGAACGTAGAAATTAGAGTTTTTATTCCACCCCCATAACATTTAGATTATCAGGAGGACAATCATGTCACTGTCCATCACTCTTAGAATCAACATGGTTCCTTAAAATTCTATCCGTTTAATAAAATCTAAAAATTTAGCATATGAAATAATAATAATAATAATAGTGGGGAACCAAATAATATTGAAAACAACTTATATGATGTCTAAATCAGAAAAAATTATTATTTAATATATAAAACCTTGGGTTTATCCTAGTTCATTAATGAAAATCTAATATTTAAATCCTTCATGTTGTTTGGTATAGAGTTCATGAATTTCTAAAGTATACCCCTCGAGAGTGTCAAACTAGGTGTGCAGTAAGGCCCATTTTCACACACCAACTCTCGAAAGGGTCTACTTCAATACAGTGTTTTCGGGATTGCTACCCCAATATAAATTTTTTACAGAGCCACATAGAGTTGTAGTATTTATACATAGATGTAATGTCTTTGAAACCACATGCTCCATTTTTTTAAAAAAAATTCTAGGACATTTACTTATACATTATATCACCCCTATACTTATCCTTAGATCTTTACATAAACATATCACTAAGGTTTTATCATCCATGTTTCTAAAGATTAAATAACTTATCCATTGATACCAACTATAGAAATACATTCTTAAAAATAATTACATGGTATAACTTTTTTTGGAATATTTATTACATTGGCAAAAACATTCATGAGGACCGTAATAGTTTATTGCCTTTGGAAACATGGAAATATAAATACTAGTCCATAGGAAATCTATGTAATATCACAGTATGCTCTTCATAACTAGAACCCCTACAATAAATATCATACATAATAAATATCTTTATAATATTGGAAAAGTAAAAAAAGAATGGGTGAGCTTAGGTGCTCAGTAAGGCTAAATAGGGGAGATATACAAGCCTACCATGAACATAAGGGTATGAGAACATGAGCATAACATTTGAAAGACATACCCTTTATATCAAGGATCATAATCCGGATTCATGACATAAATATTGTTAGTTCATAGGACATGTATAATAAGGTAATAAATGATCATGAGCCATGAGAGAATAACATTGGCATAAGCCACGAATTTATGGCATACAGATAAACCTTAAAAAGTATTTCCATATTGGCCAAGGAGTACTACCAAGACAAACATAGCAGACAAAGTCCTATACTATACCAACTTCACCCCTAGTTCTTTCCCTATATTACTATATTTATTTCAATCATCATTCTAGAGTAGTATTATTGTACTAGATTCACTCCCCATTCCATCTACGCCTATCTCATGAGATATATAAATATTTACCTAATGAATTGGAGGACGATATAGGTCTCCCCATCTTATAATTAAAACCATATTAATGTTTTTTTAATGGTTGGGGATGAAGCCTAATTTTTGTTATTAAATCAAGCAAATACCTATTTTAACTAGGTAGAGGGAAACCCATTACATAGCCCAAAGTCCCAGTGGTCTTATAGCCCATTACATAGCCCATAGGCCCAAATTTTTGGCCCAATTCACATTCTGTGAATAGTAACCCGTCTGCTACAGTACCGCCGCTGCTACAGTGCCCTTCTGCCACTACAGTACCCACCGGTAATAAAACATTTCATAAAAAATAATTTAAAACCATTTTAAAAAACATGGGTTTTCATGAAAATATATTTTTGATCAAAGAGAGAAATAAAACTGATTTTTATAAAAAAAACATTTTCTTAATTATATTAATTACCAATGATTATAAAATGGTTCCATTAAATGAATATATCATTAATAACCATAGTTTAATAAAATATATGATATTTCTTGAGATTTTGATCATGATTTTTCAACATTAGATACTTGATCATAAATAATCTCAATTAACAATTAGATTGTAACATAAAATCTTTACCACTTTGGAAACATCGAATGGTAATACATATGAAGGAATAACATACAATAAAACATAAAATATAATTAGGATGAATAAATTAATTATAATAATTGTACAAGGGGCTGTATATACACCTCATTAAAAAATATAGGTGCATAAAATGTTGTGCATCTAAAAGATGGAAAACTGAGACAAAAATATCCTATTGATTTGGTAACTTATGAACTATAGATACCATGAAAGGGAGATCCTCAAAATGATATGTATATAAAAAAGATTAACTTTAATAATAATAATTTATATTTATTTTTAGTATATACATAATATAGAGGAAAGAGATGGTGGATATAGCATGTGTCTCACGAAAGTAAATACTGAGAAAGACATCCATTACAATATAAGTAGGTTTTGAATCGTAAGACACAAAAAAGAATAAAATTAATTGAAAAATTAATTGTCCTGAAATTAGGTATATTCATTATATTTAATGTCATAGGGTAGTATAAATACCACAAAAAATAAATTAGTGGTGAAAAAGGCATAAGTCTCTCAGAAATAAAAGTGAGACTAAAAATCCCCTTACCTTAAGTCTTAACTTTCATCATACTCATTAAAACATCCTACATAATAAATATGAGTTTATCATAAATCTATTAAAGAATCATATTCACAAATTTCATACCATATATTATTTTCTTAGGAAATTTTATTACTCGTTGTTTAACGTTTCCATGGTAAAGTTTCATTTTCGGGTAATAACTGCTTTGTTTTCCATAAAAGTTTTAATTTGTTATTTTTTTGTTATATTAAATTAAAAATAATTTCATCATATAATTAATGAAAAAAATGATATAAATATAATATATATTCAGTATATATGAATTTATAATTATCAATAAAATATTGAAATATGAAATCAAATACATCTTTCATTGGGACAGTAGGTCGTACATACGCATAAAAATTGTTTCCATTTTCTTTTTAGATGAAAAGAATGGAAGTGATATGATTTATTATAATTAAATAATTATTTTTATTTCATATATGTAACATATTTGTTTTTATACCTACCCTTTATATATTCCATTTAAATCATGAATCAATCACATCGCTTCACGAGGTTGTATTCTGTCGTATGCACGAACGATGTTATTGTATTCCCACAAAATAAAAATCATGAAGGTATGTGTAGTATAACAATTCTATAATCAAAATATCATCATAAATATCATAAATTTAAAATATATATATTGTTTTCAAAATTATTCATACCCTTGAAAGTTGGTAATGGAAAAATGAATGACAATAGTTCACGAGGTGGTAGTCCACCATACACACAAATGATGATTTCATAAACCAATTGATGGAAGTGTTTTTGGTTGTATGTTATACCATTATAATAATACAATATAAATATATTTAATATAATTAGGTTATTATATAATAAATTTATAAAAAAAATTAAGGGGTTTCCCGGAAGAAATAAAACAAAAATATTCATTGATGAACATTACCTCTTCTTCATGTATCTCCTTTTGGTTGGCACAAACAGAATTAATTGGATGGATTTATGTCCACGGTAATGCTCCTAGGATGAATTTAGGGGATTTGATAGTTGATTTGGGGAGGTCATGGTTAAACCAAAGAGTTGTGAAGATCATAATAATTGAGGATACTGAGTCCCCTTTAATAGTTGAGGAGGAGTGACATTCTTATAACTTTTTATAAGAGTGCATTGTTCCCATGTTTTTTCAATTTCAAGTGTCTCAAATAATGGAATATTATCTATATAATAAGGTATAAGGGTGAAATAGGGACATACAATATGTTTTGGACAAGTTTAGGGTCATTTTTACACCTAATATTTAAAGTTTAACCACAAAGTAATGTTATTATTCCCCTAATCATAGAAATCACAATTAAAAAATCGTCTTTATATAGTGCTTGGGATTTAAAAGAACTATCTAAAATCACTATTAACATCCCCTATTTGAGTGTTAGAAAAAGAACTATTAAACAGAGGCTTTAACATCACTTTTTATTAGTGATATTAAAGGGGTTCGTTAACAGCGCTAAAAAAACGCAGATAAAGGGGACCCATTATCAGTGCTCGTAAGAAAGTGCTAACATAGGCCCCCTTTATCATCACTATTAAAAATAACTAATAAAGGTTATACCTACTTCATCTCTAGTAAAAAAATAACTGATGGGGTGGCATTATTAACACTTGTAAAAAATTTGTGATAAAGTGGGGGTCTTTATCAGTACTTTTTTAAAAACGTTGATAATGACCCCCCTTTATCAGTGCTTTTTTACTAGAATTGATTAATAGTAATTTTTAAAACAAAATCATTAGAAACAATATATTAATATATTATATATATTATATATATTTAAAATATGTTTAAGATAATCTTAAATAGTAATTTACACTTAAAATATATAATATTGAGTGAAAAAAACTTTTAAAATAATTTAAATTTTTTTAGTTAATAGTTTTATTATTATTATCAAGTAATAGTCATTTAATAACAATTTAGAAATTAAAAAAATCAAAATATTCATTAAATATCTAAAAAAGTAGAAAACATAACTCGAAACTTAAACATCCATAACTTTTTATTTTGGTGTCCGTTTAGGGTCTACCACATATCAAATCAAATAATGAAATGATCTCTACACCATATTGACATGGGGGAACACATTTGCAGATTATTGAGATCAAAAAAATTCATAGGAGGCCTCTAAAACCGAGTTTTTTGTCTTGTTACCCCAAATTTTTAACATTCGATAGAATTTCAGCCTTTTTTAAGAGGGTTTCATTTACTTTTTTTGGTGGGGACTAAATTTATTCCAAGTTCATATATTCATATTAAAATCATGGTTTTGAAATTTTATCATTTATCATATTTTTATTGTTATTTATAATCAAATATATTAAAATATTTCAGTATTTGTTATATATCCACGCATAAAAATTTAATTATATAAATACATATTGAAACATATTTACTGATAAAATAAATTTCTCAATATATAAAAATTATCGAAAAAATATAATATCCATTTTATTTAAAATATAAATTTTAGAATATTTATATACCTAGAAAATTAATGTATATATAATGTTATATTTGTTTGAGTGTCTTGGAAAATTTAAATATATTTATCTACATATTCTAATATATGTATATGTATATTAATATATAATATTTGTAAATAAAGATAAATATGTATAATTATATTTATAGATTCGCATACATATATATGTCTATAAACACACACATACACAAAAAACATATTATATATATGTATTTCATAATATATATATATATGGATAATAAAGTAAACACATATATATAAATATATAGATATATGATAAAATGGAAAACAAAACAATATTGGGAAGTGGAAAAGGTGTCGATATATGGGCTAGAGGTCTCAGGTTACAAAGTTGATGGAGGCAGGGGCACATGTAGGGTGGAATTATCTAAAGTGCTGAAAAATGGGGAACAAGTGATGATAAAGGGGGGGATGCTGATAAAAGGTGGGGTGAGTAGAGGTTCTAATTTTTTTTCCCAATTTATAAATGGGGCCTTTATAATTTCTTTTTTGTCATAGATAAAGAGGAAATTAACAATGCTAAAAAGTGATGATAAAGGTGGTTTTTAACAATGCTAAAATGCTCTGTTAAAGTCCCCTTTATCGATTATTGTTTAGGGATATTAAATGGTAATTTAACAGAAGATTTTACAAGTAATATTAAAGAGAACCCTTTAAGATTTATCACATTATCAGTACGTTTAATGTTCTGATAAATCCCTTTTACAAGCGCTATTAAATATCGAATTTGTATTAGTGAATTACTTTCATTTTCATTAATTAATCACTTTCATAAAAAAAATATGTTGGACTTATTAGAAATTAGAAACTAGAAATTATGATTGTTATAAATATATATTCCATTTTTTCAAATTAAATTAAAAAAATTGGTAGAAATTAATAGAAAATTAATCTCATATATGTGTTGATAAAGTAGGTCTTTAAAAAGGGAAAGTTCAAAAATTGAAAAAAAAAATTTATATTCAATTTCAATATGAAATTGATTATAATGGAAAAACTTTGATCAATATATGTATAATATAACTAAATATACTATAAAAAATTTCAATATAATTTGAATATATATATAAATTAAGAGAAAAGGTAGTTATCAATTAACATATAATATTTTTCACTATTCATCAAAAAATGAAATTTTTTAAAAAAATTCCAAAACATTCACCCTAAGACAATTTTGAAATTATAAATAAAAAAATTAAGTATATTTTATAAAATTAATTTTCAAAAAATGTAAAAAAGTATTCTTTTTTCTTCATAAAAAGTTATAAAAAGCAATTTTTTTTTAGAAAATAGTATTTTCCAAACATATAATGACTTTACAAAAAATTATGTATTTTACTAAAAAATATTTTTTCTCTATATAAAACAATTATATTTAATTTTTTTAATAATATTCATATTAGTAATTTTAATGACTAGGTTATAATGGTGAGGTTCAAATAACTATATTAGTGGCATATCATTCTTTTGATAAAACTCAGTGTCATTTGTAACACATGCTAATACACTGTTGCATGTAGTGAAATATTAACTTGGTGTTGTGTATAATGCACGATTAAATTTATTTCACATGTAATGAAATCCATCAAATAAATTTTTATTTATTTAAAAGAATGTATATAAAAACACTGGGTGTTACAGGTGTCCTACGAAGAGTGGAACTGGGCCAAGACATATAATATAGACCTTTGTCTTATGAGTCCATCAGATGGAGAATACTAAAGGTGTTCCTTTATAATTATGTGTTCTTTCAAAGAACATCATACAAAAATTTGTTGAATTAATTTCTAATTAGATTTATATAAAAATTTTAAAGTCATTAAATATGAAAATGATAAGTTATCCATTTAATGATTACTATATTTCTAAGGTTAAGGTTGTTCGAAAATGATCCTTAATACTGAGATTAAGGATGTTTGATGAAAGGCACTAACATTGATATTGTAATAAGATTTATAAAAATTACAAGAAGATTTAAAAATTTCCTTACATAAATTAGATGAGTGGGAGATTAAAAGTCCAAATTTTTCTTGGGTAGGAACACATATTTGAGTTACCACACTTTCACTTAGATGTGTTTTTATATAAAGGGGTATTAGAAATATAAAAAGTAGTAATGTTCATATACATGGAGGAGTGAAAGCATTAAATTTATTTGATCTAAAAGTGATTATCTAATGAAGGTTATACTTATTTTAAGAATAAGTATTTAACAAAGGATCTTTGAGTAGAAGATAATCTGATCTAGTTTCATCAGAATAAGATGCATTAATAGTGAGAGTTCTTGACTAATATCCTACTTTGGTGAATAAGGTTCATCTGGATGAGTTTCATTTTTTGAATAAGAATCTACATCAGACCAATAATAATTCATTAGAGATAGAAATATAAGACTGAGGGGAACCATAAAATTTATAGAGAAAAAATACCACTATATTGAAGTGAATTGATTTGAGGCATCCCATGTAGACAATTTCCAGAAAAAGTTTGGCTCATAAATAGAGGTTATACCAGACAGTGTTATATGAGACATAATTCTATTATGTTATCTTTCCAGATATTGTTAAATGGTGAGTTTGATTATATCCACGTCTTAATTATAACATGAGGAATTTTCAAGGACAATAATTTAATCAAATAATTTTCAATTATCATGTATAAGAATATAAATAAAATGTTGATTCATAATGATTTTTTTAAAATAACATAAAAAAGAAGATATTTCTATAGTGAATCAAATGTTTAAAGGAAGATCTAATATCTTGGGTGTGGAACCAATCACTAAAAAGTCTTGTGGATGAGGGTTACAACTAGTCATGGATGAAGTGGATACAAGGATGTTTGGGGGTATAAAAAATTGTACCATAAGAGTTGATTTTTGGGGTATAGAATTAGTGTTAGTTTAAGGAAGGTTTACTATAATATAGAACCAATTGTTTCATGTGCCTTTGTAATCCTCAAAGTTGTTAGTAAAAGAAACAATTTTAGGGGGATCACCAACATATAAAGGATCTAGTATTTTTTATTGAACCTCATAAATATACTAATCTAGTATCTGTATTTATATTACTACATATTATGTGGGTTTGGGATATATATCTTTGGGTTGGTCATAAATCTAACAAGATTAATAGTTTGGATTGTTGGGAGAATAATTTGTTAAAGAAATTGATAACTAATTCACTCCATCCTCTTGTTAGTTATCCTACACAAATTTGTGAACTTAAATAAAAAACACAACTAAATTTTCCCCTTTATTCATTACCATGCATAAGTGTCTCTTCCAGTGTCCCTTCTTTACACATAAAAAAATTATGAATCTTGATAATTTTCCAACTTCTGGATCTTCAGATTATGGGTTGGGTGGGTCAATAGAATCTGTAAACTTGGAAAAAGTATTTGGGACCTTTTGTAAACCATTACATTTGTTCAATTTAAGGGCTCCATTTTTTTCATGGATTATGTCCTTAACTACTTGGAAAATTATCGTAATGTGAACTGGGAGAAATTTCTCAATATTTAATATATTATAATTCACAATAATGTTAGAGAAGATTCGAGGGAGTGATGGAAGTATGATATCGATACACATCTCATTAGGCATCATACAACCCAAGATGTCAAAATACTCAATTTATCCAATCATCTATGTTACATGATGTCAAAAAGATAGTAATTAACTTGGATTTAAAGTCAAAAGTTCTTTATAGATCCCATATTTCTCTTATATACCCTTATCCTAATAAATATCATGGAGGTTAGAAAAAATTGAGTATGATTCCAGGTTTTCATGTATCTATTGAATCTCAATACATATAAATGATAACAAAAAATATTGGACATCTACCACATAATTCAAATGTTTTAAGAACACATAGATATCTTCCTCACTCACCTTTTTAGAAGGAACCATAGGATAATGGGAATCCATCATAAAATTCTTCCATTCTTGGTGTAGTATGATTCACAAGTTCCTGTGCCAATTTTGGACGTTTCTATGAGTAAAGAGCTTATCCTTCCCTAAAAGTGAGTGTATAAAAAATTTTTATTTCTTATTTAATTTAATTTTATAATAAAAAAAATAAAAAAAGAGTTTAATATTTTTATTGATTACCAAAATGTGACTAGATAAATTTTATTTATTAATCTCCCAATATTTTATCAAATAACAATATCCCTAGACATTAAATTTAGAATATTCTATATAATGGATATTATAGTAGAAAGGATCCATAATTTCATTCTCATAACCCAAAAAGGTTTTGGTCAATTAGTCAAAGTTATTTAGGTTGGAAGGTCTTTCCAACTACATAAACTCACAACCCCCTCATCATTGAGGGAACTCCCCTATTGTAAAATCCTAGACATGTATTTCTTCAACACTTACCTCTAAGTTACACCCACTCTATAAAGGGATACTCTTATTGTTATAAACATGGTTATGTCGACCAAACAATTACATTATAGTTTCATGATAAATGTGTAACTCCCCGACCCCAGTTACCCTGAGTCAGTGCATTATTACATAACATTGGCATGATCACAAAAGTTCAAGTCTCGAAAGACCGATTAGTTTAGTAGACTGGGAAGTACTAGATACATTCATAAGCCTTACATTACATCATAAAATGGGAAAACTACAACAAAATTGTCTCCACGGACAACACTGAGATCCTATACACTATCCCTGGAGGTTATTCTTAATATACTTCATCACATCCTGGGAAACATTAAAAAATTGAATGGGGTGACCTCAGATGCTCAGTAAGGATAACAACATAGTGAAAACCTTCATAAATAAACAAAAACATTTAAGGCAATGTATAACTAAAACAAAAGGCTTTTAAATGTGAAATTCAGCATAATATGTCAAAGATAAAATGAAATAATTCCATTTACTTATTCACATGGATATTCTACTAGTCTAATAATCACATGAAATATCAATAACCACTTTCATAATGATGAAATGCATAATTCCAGGCTATCATAACCACATAGTTAAGGCCTTGTTCCAAGACTACAAATAAGATTTTGTCAATGCCTTGTTCCAAGACACTAGTTTTTCTCATGAGACCTACTGATGCATCGAGGAGCTATAGCGGGCTACACCCATCGCTTATTAAGTCCTATGTATTACTCATATGAACAGTTTTAAACATAACATAAGCATTCCTATTAAAACTAGCATTAGAACTGTCAATACTTTATCCACAAACCATGAATGGTATAAAAATAGCACATCCATAGTCTAACATAACTCGTTCAATACAATATGGAAGATTGTATTCTAACAGATTAACCTCAATCATGAATAATGAATGATATTGACATAGACAAAATAATCATCAAAACTATTTGAGAGAAATACCCCCCTTTTTCTTGAAAACATTTAAAAGTCACACTACTTGTCAAGAAGATGTTTTAAAATAAATTTTTTAATCAAAGTGTCACATAACACTTTGAAACATTTAAAAGCATTTTTAATTTTAAAACATTAATTTCAAAATTAATAAATCCTTAAAACCATTTTTAAAACATGAACATTGATGAAAATGATTTAGAATAATAAATCTTTAAAACATTTTAAAATGATATTTTAGTTAGAGTTCCTAACCAAAAGAGAGACACTTGAATACAAATAATTTCGGTAATAAAAACCTTTTAATATCATGAGAATAAATGTATTCATGATATAATATGTGAAAGTACATTATATACACCCTATAAAAGTGATTTGGTGTATAACAACAAAGGAGTCTCAATGGAATGTAAATTGAGATGAAATATCTTATAAAGACCGTATCCTTAGGTTAAGGATAAATCAAGGACATAATTATGTGTGACAAATATAAATAAACTCAATATTATTGGATATATAATGTAAATAAATCAGAGAACATTCGCACATATTCTTGTAAAAACAACACCAATGAATTGGATATTTAACTCAACAAATGGATATTGAGTTAAAATTTCTCTTATCAAGTTCATATCAATGACTTGGGAATTTATCAATGGAGTGATTATGTATATCAAAATTTATATCAACAAAAAGGGTATTTCAAATTATGACATAAGCAAATGAATAGTGATTCCATACATAATCTTGGAGTAAAATAATCAATGAACTATGCGTAAAGCAGAATGAGTGGAAATTGAAATTTTAAATTCCCGTATCGATTTGGTAACTTACAAAAAATACACCCATGAAATAAGGATCATAAAATGATGATGTAAATATCCATAAATTAAAGTATATTACACAATTAATACAATCAAGGATTGTACACACACCACATGTAATAAATAAGTGGTGAACAATGGAAATCTCACGGAATTAAAAGTGAGATAAAAAACCCCTTACAATGTACGTTTTCCTTGGTCGAGGGTAGGTGAACCTCTTTTATAATGGTGAATTAATTGTTATTGAATTGTAGAAGAATCATATACATTAATATGATATCATATATGATCTTTTAACATTGATTTTTTGATAATATCTTAGTATTATCATTGTTTCGGGTGTTAACAGATTCATTTTCCTTTATATTCTTTGTTATGTGAGCCATATTTGTTATGGATGGGATATTTATTATTCATATATAGAGTGATATCATGTCTCTAAAAATTATTTTTAATCATCAATAGAAAATTATACTTGTATGGATATGATGGGGAATGAATCTCGTCACATTCATGGAGACGGTAGTCCGTACGTATCCACGAGCAACAATATCATTCCATTCATATTAAAATAATATATAATTGGATGTTATATCATATATACAGAATCATTGTCATGTCATGTTTATTATTTATATCAATTACACATCATTATCATACCCATCGGAATAATAATGTTTCGAATAACAATTACACCACAACATGGAGACGGTAGGCCGTACATACGCATGTATGGTGACATGTCATTCAAAGGATAGATAGATTACTGAATATGGTTGTACCATATTTATAATAACATCTCAGTATATTGAATATACTAGAGTTATTATTTTAGAAGGGAAATTACAAAGAAAGAAGATATTGAAGAAGAAAGGTACATGAAAGAGGGTGGTGAAATCATTACCTCTTCTTCGGGTTCTTCCTTTTGATTTGATCAAAAGAACTCATTAAGTTGGATTTCTGACCAAAGGAGGGCCTCTAGGATGAAGTGACAGAAGTTGGGAGGATATTTGGGCAGAGGTTGGCCGAGCCAAAAGGCTTTGATGGTGTGAATTAGAGGGAAGGGGAAGTTCCCTTTTATAAGAGGGGTGAGGGGAACCTTAGAAAAAGATAGAAATATTATTTTATAATAAATTAATATTTGGTTTCTAATGGATACAAAGTGTATTATGTAAATGTGAAGGTGGGGATAAAGACTTGGGTATGTTCCCCAAATCTTCCCCTTCCATTTCAAAATCCTTCGGTTATGCGCATGCGAGGAAATTTTCTTAGTAGGTATATGTGCTCGGATTTCTGAACAGTTCCTCTCTGTCATCCGATAAATCCCCGAGTCTGTGTTAAAGTGGATGATGCATGGGTGCCATTAGAATATGTCTGGATCACTGTGGGTGAGGAATATCGCTGCAAACAAAGGGTGGTATATGAAAACTGGACTGATTTCTGTTCTGGATGCAATCGTTTGGGTCACTCACTAGACGTTTTCTTTAGGGGGTCTCAGCACATTAGGAGGAGGGGAATCTACTACTGGAAGGAATATGGGGGATAGGGAATGGGAGAGACATTTAAATAGTATTCTACCGTGGAGGAAGGATGTATGGGTGGGGGATATCCTGCGGGATGTTTTCAATTGAAGGAGGTTGCGCTGATCAGTGCAGATACATGTGAGGGGGTATTTGTGGAAGGGTCCAGTCGACCTTCTCAGGTGTGGTCTCCTATGAATAATACATTGGTACCTCAGGACAATCCATCGGTCACTGAGGTGTTCAACAGATTGAGGCAGGATCGGGATCACTCTTCATATAAACTTGGTGTGGAGAAGTGTTGTCCGGTGCAAGAAGACTTGGTTAGTGTGGTAGTTCTGGAGTCTGGAATCCAGGAGGCAATGGTGCCGATGGCGGACAGGGGGAGGATGATTCGGCCATGACAATGGGGCCGGTTAGTGGATTTTTGAAAAAGGAGTTTCAGGGGCCTTCTTCGGTGGAGGACTTGCGATCGGGTAAGGGGAAGACAGGGGGCCTGCTCCCAGTCCTCAGCTCTTAATTCCCATAAACAACAAATTTGAGAGGCTTGCTGAAACAGAAATGAGGGCTTCCCTCAGCTACTCACTGGAGGAAGTTTGAGGATGTGAGCATGAGTGCAAGGAAGATGCGCACTTCTATTTGGCAAATGAAACACTGAACCAGAAGACCAAGAGGAGGAAGGGGAGGAAGGACTACTCCTCTCTTACTCCTCCTCTGTTGTCTCGATTAACAAAGAGGATGACTGACATGAGAATGGCTATGGAGTCTCTGAACTACCTGAGGACTGGGGAGCAGAATTTCCAGTCTATGGTTCTGCTTTTAAGATATGATGAAGGGGTTATAGAACAGGTCTTATTTCTCAATGATAATGAGGAGGAGGCTGCTAGAATGATGGTAAGACCTATATATATGTGCCTTAATGAGGATCAATATTCTTGGATCGATAAACAAGACTCTTTTTTGGTAGGGGGTTTCAATCATGGGAAGATCAATGTTGAGGAGTACATTCAGACATGGGATCAACTTCTGTCTATTTTTGAGAAGTGGATTTTGGAAGACGCATGCTTAAACATATCTTCCCTAACATGGAAATTATTTAGGTAAGAAGACTCAGGTAACATTAAGTTTCTAGTTAAGGACTTAGTTTAAGTTGGTGGTCATGGTTGGCTGGTGTGAGTTCTTGGGTTGTGTGAGCAAGAGTTTTTTCGGGTCACTTATCTTTGAAGTTCTGTTTTTGATTGTTTTAGCATGCTTCTTGGACCATCCCTAGAAGGGGTTTTGAGCATCACCTCTTCATTAATGGAGGTCTCTTGTAATTGGATGCTTGAGAGGGTATGGCTTCACCATCGGTTTTGTGCCCGTGCTTCTGCATGGGACTGCTAGCCGATGGAGCTTTTGTTGATGAAGGCTTGTTTTTTGGTTTACTTGATGGGATGGGGCGGTCCGGTCATTTTGCTCTGGTTGTATGCAGTTCTCACTTTTCCCTTTAAATGTGTTTTATAAAAAAAATCTAATTTTGAGTCATTAATAAAGAAATTAATGCATCATTTTTGTATCATAAATAAATTTAATTATTCAATGTGTAAAAATTATAAATAAAATAAAATTATATAGGAAAACTTTTCATCTTTCTAATGAATATTTATAGTCAAGAATATAACATATATAACCCTATGTAAAATTTTTTTTTCTAAAAGATATATGCTTATTTCATTTTTGTATTTACATTAACTTAATTAATATAAAGTGTCATTATCACTTAAAAGTGGATCCATGGGGTCCCAAAATAGACCCAAAGATGACCATGGTCATACATGTATCAACCAATAGTGTTAGGACACGTTTTAGGGTAATTTATTATTATTATAATATTATTTGTTTACCCTTATTTTCCTGATTTACCCTTTAATCAGGGTAAATAAAATATTTACCGAAGTAATTATTCAAAATGTCTAAAAGTAAAAGTTAATTTTTTACACAAATTGGACCTCTTGATTCTAAATATGTAACCTATTTTTATAAATTAAAAACACCGAAGTGGAAGAAATTAATTTAAAATTAATTCCCGCTGTCAAAACAAAAAGCGTGTTTTTAAGAAATATTAACTATTAAAATATTGGCACTTCCTTATATCTAGTTTAAATGTGAAATTACGTCCAATGTCCAAAATTGTATTAAATGGTAAAAATATATTCTAAATATACTTTAAAACCACTTAAATTCATAATTTATCACTATTAATTATTTTGATTTAAAAAGTTGTTTTTAATTAAAATTTAGTAATCTTCACTATTCATCAAAACATGAAAGTTATCAGAAATGTAACAAAAATCTACCCTAAGATAATTTCGATATTATGAATCCAAAAATGATGTCCATTTTTAATGATAAAATGTAAAAAAATTCAAAAAGTGGTTATTACTATTCATAATGGCTAGTTTGATTGGTTGTGGTGTGTGTTAGAACTCGAAGTTGCGTACAACACATGCTACTATTTTATTCAAAGGAGAACGTACCGTGGAAGCTTGGGGTGTTACAAAATGGAACTGTCCCAAAAAGTACCCGACCAGTATTCATATATATGGTTTTATCCTATATCAAGTAACAAATGGTGATATCGACTTTTTATTTTATTAGAGCGTATTTTATCTTTATGAGTAAATATTTTTTATATTATCCCTTTACACGATTTTAAATATTATATGGATTTTATATAAGTGATAAACCATGTATTTATAAAATAATATATATATATATATAATCCTTTTATTTTATTCCATATTCCATGCTTTCTTAATTCATTTATTTTATGTAATACTGATAAAGAACTTAATAAACATAAATAATTAACCATGAACTATAAAAAAATTAAATAAATGTGAAATGATCATGGGATTTTATAATGGTTAATTTGTTGAGTGGATCTTAGAAAAACTCTAAACCATAAGAGAAACAATACTAAAACTAACTTTGGGTTCGAGTTCCAGCATTCCACCTATTCACCTATTTAACTCTTTAGTCGATTTCACCTCATCTACAAAACATGAATCACCTCCTGTGTTATAGGATCTCTATACCTTATATATGGTTTACTCACATGAAGGTGAGGAGAACCATTATTATGGGGTTACAGAAAAACCATGGAAATATAGTCCTGCACATTATATAGAGGTGGGGAAGACACTCAATCATTAATTTTAATTTAATCATAATTATCAAATAACCCATTTAATAATAATTAAATTAAAAGAAATATAACACATGCATAGGTTGGTCAATATTATTATCATCCACACATAAAAAAGTGTCCATTTAAATGTTGCTAACATGCATTTAAACTCATCTTTAATAAGATATATTACTCAAATTAATAAACAAATTATATTAATATTTAATTAAATAATTTATCTAAATTGTCCATCTGAATAAAATTGTAGATCCCCATCATTCATAATTTTAAGATATTATGTAGAGGGGATTACAAACCACAAATAAAAACACACTCATACAGCCCAATGGGTCAAAACTAATCCCTCCCTGTAAGGATTGTTAAGCACAAATAGACCATAATTTATTACATATCATGGTCTGAAGGACCAAGTTGATGGTGTCCTGAAGACCCCGAGATTTAAAATTTTATGAAGACCCCCATATTGTATCATATCATGCCACATATTTTCACACTATTCCACCAGCTTGTGTCACCCCGCGACCCTTAAATCTTCATCACGCCCTCTTTTCCCAAATAACACCACATTGCTACACCTCACGATATATCATCTTCAACCTACCATGTCACAACTCTCATAACTGCACTCTGATGTTACCATTCCACATCCCACATGGTTAGTCAAAGTGTGAAGGGAACTAGAATATAAGTTCTATCTTTCCCCCTCTTTCTCAATTCATTTATCACACATCACCCATTTTTTCATCTCTATGATTCTCTACGCCTCACTACAAATGCCTCACTCACGTCATTCTCGGTTGCGGTTGAAGAATCCTACCCATGTTGTGAGTTAGTTTCTATAAATTATGTAATTTAGTTTAATATAAAATTAATTCAATCCATGACATGTACTTAGAGAAATCCTAACATGCACCTATATGAACTACACAATGTTTTTTATGGTCCGTGTCATGCACTATATACTTACAAGGAATGCGGAATACACTGTGCCATGTAAAATTAAAAATATAGTCTTATGTGTCAAGACATATAGTCATCTCTATGTATATGACATACAACACAAATTAATGAATGTTGAATGTATCTCTTTTAATGACCATGTGAATGTCACAATGTATATAATGAACATAAAAAACATGTATATTAAAAATTAACAAAGAAATTAAGTAGGCCTTTAATATTCTATAAAAACAATTTAACATGGAATGTAATCTAGATACAATTCATGTAGTTTTTTTTAATTCATAATAAATTTGAGTGAACATAGTTAATTTATGCAGTGTATAACCCATATCATGTTTTACTCCACATAAACAAGAATGCATTACATGGAATATACAGCCTGCTACAAATTGTGTAATGCTCTCTATGGTAGTTTGAAATACACCATAAGGGGGTTTTCATGAATTTAACATGGATATTTAAATATTAGACGATATATTTGATAACTACATACTATGTAGTTATAATAATACTATGTTTCTAAAATTTAAGTCTATAAATTAGCTATAATAAATATGTAATGACCTGGCCCCGAACAGCCACCTGAATAGTTCTAAATGGGTCGGGTGTTACTAACTTAGGCACAACTCCCTGAATGCCAAATGTTTTCGACTAGAAGCAAGGGTCTAATGGATATAGTGGGGAGGCTATACCATCTCGAAGGATAACAATGGTACTGGTCTGATTAATAATAATAAATATGCAGCAGAAATAAATGACTCAACAGACTCGTACCAGACCCGCAGAGAGGAAACATATCCAATATCAATAAACAACTGAAGCAATAAATATAAACCCATAAGTGGAAAGTAAACAAAACATAAATGGAAGGTAAAAAAACAACATGCTGAACCATTTGTAATAACTACCAGAACAAACAAGTCATGCATCGATAGCAAGTCAATATATAAAAAGGGGTGCCAGTGGCTAACAAGTAGTAGCTAGAAACAAGTAAGATTACTGATACACGAAGGAAGAAAACACAAAGTAAACTTCAACTAGGAAAGACCTCAATGTCCATACCATCTCCAAGAAGCATCTAAAGCAGTCCACCTCTTAAAGCAGACCTCTTTCCTACACATAAATATATAAAGTCTATACGCTACCTGAAGGTCCCGTGCAGGGTGTAAGAAAAATCTCAGGTGGATACCACCCAATGGTGCGTACCTAATATAAGTGTTTAACCAGACATGTAGTTATAAGGAAACTAGTAAACAGTACAATGTCCAATTAAACACAAACAACACTGGTGCTCAACAGCTACCATGGAGTGTCACCTGCTTCGGCCAATGCCAGAATATCTATCATGTATCCCGGAACCATGTGTCCCATGATGCCATGTGTCTCAAGTACCAACATCCCAAAGGCATGCCCAAGAAGTAGTAACATTGAGGAACCAGGATTCCTATCCTCAAATAGGTAATTGGAGGGACAACGATGTCTTCCCTCAAATAAAGTAACTGGAGGGACAGTGATGTCTGCTCTCAAATAATGGTGAGCCTCTACCCTCAATTGAATAGCCTTAATGCTATCCTCTAAAGGATGCTCACATTCCACCTAGCTTCATATGACAAGCACCCCCAAACCAATAGTACCTAAACTACAACTAACGAGGGCTTATACCCACACGAGTGGTCAAAACCACCTCATCACAGAGTCTCTCTGTGTGAACACTACTAAAAGTTTGGGTGAGCAATAATCACCAAAATAGTACCCAATCCACAATAACTCTGACACCTCATGTCATTGTGATCATTACGATCAAGTCTGATAGCCTCGCCATCCAAGTAATCAGTGCCATGCCCTAACCGATAGTCATCCTGTCTCAAGCCGACGTCCATGATGCCCAATACCGTGGTCAGAACAACCCAATAATCCAATCCAATCCCAACCTATGATCAGCTTCACTCAAGAATATCTGGGCCATGCCCAAAACAACTGCAAGGGTTCCAACATATGCAATTCAATAATTACATATATATTCAAAATAATCACTTCTAAACTGAAAAAAAAACAAAACCTTTGAAATGAACTAACCCATTATTGTCCCATACCAGCACATAGGTCTTTAAAGCCTCTAATAATTCATATCAAGGTTTAATAAAATGAACTCAATAGTTTAAAACAATAAAATTTAATTATAACCATTTTGTAATCCCCTGGCCAAAATGCTCCGATAATAAACGACCCCATGCCAAGCCTTACTCAAACAAAATGGAAAATGAAAACCCAAAGGCATTCCATGGGTCTTATTGTATGTTTGACATGAAAAAGTCGATAAAACATGGTCTTTCTCAAAATTTCCCAAAAACACGCCAAAGGTTGCACAACCCCAAAAGTATGAAAAACTCAAAAAGAGGTATGAACCACCTACCTGAGAATCATAGATGTCGGTACGTCTAATATCGAGCTCTAATTTGAATCTGATCTTCGTAGACCTGTGTTTCCATCAAACCCTGACAATTCTACTCAGATGGAAAATATGATGTGTGAGGAAAAGGATCAAGAGTGGAACATGGTGCATGGGTTTAGCCTCACTGTTGTGATCCCGCATCCATAGACAAATAAAATAACGGACTGCAGATGATGATTCTCAGGCAAGGGATGTTCTTCGCGTTTTCGGAGTCGAACTGTTACGAAGTTGGGGAAGAAGAAGAGGTTTTATAGAATAAGACACTACACCCTTTCATTTAAGAGAATAAAAATAGTAGTACACAATGTGTATTAAGGACTACACGTCGTGTATTAGCCTTATCCATACTCCTATTTAAGCGGGGGTAGCCACACATCTTGGACACACGAAACGGATCAACACACAACTTGAACTCAGTCGGTACATAGAAAATAGGATACCCGACATGTCAAGAAATACTACACACTATGTAGTAGGAAATTTACACATGGTTATCACAGAACATGTACTCGGTGAGAACATGGATGGTACATGCATAACCCATAAACGGAATGTACTTTAGAGTACAGAACGTGTAGTCTAGAGATTTCCAGAACTTCCCATATTTTCCCAATTTTCTTAGAAAAAGTCAAAAATTCAAGCAGGGTTGGGATTTTGACTCGTTCCAAAAAAAACTCGGGTTCTTACAATCTCCCTACATTAACATAGCTCATCCCTGAGTTATCAAAAAAAAAATCGGTGATGGCACTGAACATACTAACCCGATCAATGTAACCCAGACTCCTCCTTCCCCAAAGGTACATGCTAAATACCTTAAGGGGATCCCCACCTTAGGAATTTCCTAACTTAATCTCAATTCTACAAATCTAAACAATGCAAGCGTTCACTAAACTATTTCCGAACTCATGGTCCTCTCATGATGCATCATCACCCCTGTGCCTCCTTGGTGCTCCCGTGTTTTTTCTGACACCCAATGGTATCCCACACCACATTGGTGTCTGCCTCGATGAGGTCTTACATCCCACTGATTCTCAAAATACAATATTATGTCATGCACCTCAAGTAACCCACATCCTTGATTCCCTGATGCCCATGACACCTCATGTAACACATATCATCGATGCCCCGATGCCCAAAACACCTCATATATATATATATTTCACACTCCCAATATGGCACAAATACCACTGACCAACTTCTGGTCAGTCCAGATATGTCCTCTGCACCATGTGCACTAAAAACTGAAATGCCTCAATAGGTCATGTCAAAAAGAAAACAAGGAATTCATGGCCACACTGGCGGTGTAACTGTAACCATCGTCGTCTCACTAGACTGATCATCCCCTAGCACCTCCATGGAATGCACCTGGCCAGATGTATGGCTGCCTTATACCTGACCACCCGGCGGTGCTGCTATAGTCGCCGACCACTGACCCCTCAACTGGGTCCCACGGTCTCTGTCATGTCCTCCGTGTGATGCTAAAACTCAGCTATGCTCTCCTAGTACTGAACCTGAACCAACTCCAAATGTCATCCTCTATCCTAGTCCCTACTTTCTGGATGTCTAATAAGGCTTCCTGCATAACCTCTAAAGATGCCCAACCTGCCCATATGCACGACACTCCATTGTAGTCCTATCACACTGAGTTCAAAAATGTCACCGCCGTCCACACGGAAAGAAAACCACTGAAGAACTACTATGTGGTGGTTTAGTTGAGTCATTGTCCTAACTGCCATGGTCGAACTCATCCCATCCATTCTTCCTGCTATCTGAACCATCACATGAAGCCGTCGCCCGAACAACCTAGAGCATATCACTCGGGTTACCCTCAGCTATGAGCGCCTGATTTACCGCCTCTGAGAAAGAACCCAACCTGGAGATATTCACCTAGATCCGAATGGCATGTAATAATCCATCCTCGAAGCACCTCACCCTTGCCATGTCATCACTTACCATACAAGGTGCAAAGTGAGACAACTCAGTTAAAGTTGTTTCATAGTCTATAACAGACATATATCCCTACTAAAGGCTCATGAAATCCCGATCCCTCTCTTCCCTAACTTTCTATGGGTAAAAGTGCTCAAAGAACCTATCCCCAAAGTCCTTCTATGCTAGTTTTTCATTCCTGTGAGCCTGAACCTGCACATCCTGTCACGAACCAGCCCGAGTCGACCCTGAACCGGTCACCTAGGCTAGCCCGCGACAAGTCCCGAGAGGCGTTCCTGATCCTCCAGGGTTGGCAACAAGAACCGAGGGAAACAATAGAGTACAGAGGGGAAATATTTCTCCCAAATATAAACAATAAAATAAACAACGGAAATAAATGCACATCCCAAATTACATATACATAAATATTGAAGTGAACATTATTTGTACACGAAACTGAAAGTATAAGTTAACCAACAACTCAACTGAACAAACATGATAACCAACCAACTCCACATGACCCTTCTTTTCACACTCTAACACAATGATAAAATGTCACCCAAGGTGATCAAACTCAAGATGAAATCTTCATAAGTGCTAAAAACAGAAGAAGTCTATAGGCTTGAGTATTAAAACTCAGTAGGTTAGCCTGATATTCTTTCCCAAATGCACATGATTTAAAATAAAAGAAACATCAATTTAATGTTTTAAATACAATATATAAATGAATGTTTTCCAAAATGAGGTCCCATGATATAAATATAATTTCCAGACAAAAAAATTCATGTTTTATAAACAAGAATGCTAGTAATAATTTTCAAAGAGGGGAAACTTCAAAATGAAAACAGTATTCAAGAGGGATAGTTTAAAGAATTTAAAATTTTAAATAAATCACAAAAACTACTTAATTTACCATCCAAACACACTGTATATTGACGGTGAGTCAAAAATATCCAATGATCTCAAGCCACGGGAACACCCCTAGGCACTAGTTAGTTGTAATCCCAAGGTAACTCGTATCTCGGTGAAAGTAATCATAATAAATATCCATTATCATGCACACGAGCCACTATTAGGGAGAATACCCATATCCTAGTAGTAACAAAAACATGATTATCATAGTATAGTTAGTGTTGTAATAATCAAAATTGTTATGTGAAACAGGGGAAAAACCCCACGGGATCACTAGCATACCCGTACACATCCGCCCACCTAGATACCCAGGTTTTCCCTTTTTATTCTAAAAAAGTTACACATATATAAAATACCATTTTATCATGAATAATATATTTAAAAATCAAACACACTTCAAAAATTCCACACACATGTCTCACATTTCTTTCACGGATCAATAAAACACCTAAATATTCATAAAACAATTTCTAGAAGTATAATAAGGCCTTGCACATAAAATCAATTCCAACATGATCTTTTAAGGCCAAAACCCAATAAATAACATATTAAACCAGATTTGGATCCCCCAAAACCTATTAATAAATCAATTTTATGAACCATAAAATTACCCTAAAATATAGAACATGAAATACATAGGGAACCCATTTTTATAAGAAAAACAAATGCCAAACAGGCCTTTAAGCCTTTATCAAAACTAACATTTGACAATGGTATGAATTTAAATTTTAATAAAGAGGTGTATAAACACCATTTCAATCAGAAAAAAATTTCATAAATCCCTTAAAACACTCAGGATTCATATTCAAAACAAAACCATTTTCATAAGGATGTGAAACGATCCATTTTCCAGCAACTCAGGCCAAAACATGTTGTAAAACAAAACCCATTTGTCTGTAAAACCAATTAAAAGTTGGAAAGGCAATTAAGGAACCAAAAATTAAAATTTTATTTATTCTAATGCATTTATAAGTCCTAAAAAATAAATTTTAAATCAATCTTAACACATAAAATCCAACCGGGCAATTTACCGAACACATGACATGACCTTTTGAACAAAAAAAATGATTTTAAGAACATAAAAATTAATAAAACACCAATTTCATGACATATATTATAAAATATAATAGAAAATATTCAAAATAGCATAAAACAGGTTCCAAACATCACAAAATAGTTTTAAAAGTTAATGGAAACATTAAACAAACACTTCGTGTGCACTTTTATGTCAATACAGCACTACCATTTACAAAACAACGATTAAACAACCATTTTACACAACATGAAAATTATCCAAAGGCTGAAAAATAATAATAAACAAATATTTCAGATTCAAATAATAAGAAAACAATGAAACATAAATGATAAAGTCATGTTCAATGGAAATCCTACCTCAAATCCTTGGCGTAATGGAAACACACACCCAATATCATCATCTGAGGGTATACAAAACCTAAACCTATGAAGACCAGCCCCAAATGAACAAAACTCCCATAAAAATCAAGGGATAATAGAACCCTAATTCTATCATTACTAGGGGAGATTATAAAACCAATAAATAATGAAAGGAGGAATTAGAGGGAGGATAAAAGAGAAGAAATATTATTGTTTCAATTAGAAAACTCTTCTACTTCCATTATATTTTCACCATTAGAGAAAAGGTAATGGGTTGGAACATATTTTAGAGGCTCCATAGGATAGTAAGAACTATGCAAAAAATAATTTTGGGAAAAATAGCATGAATTTCATGATTTATGTATGAAACAAATTACCTTCTCAATTCTGGACGATTTGAGGAAACATGAGAACTTTCACCCTAATATGAGATTCAAATGAGCTCCAAATAGTTAAAATCAAGAATGGAGGTGAGGGTAGGTATGTTTTATTCGATTGGTAGGTGGAATCACATAATAACATTAAAATATGGAAAATATATAAACAAAACAAATTATTATTATTTAAATCTTGAAATCGGCCCATAGGCAGGACCAATGCCCAAATTCACCGTGATTTTGAATTATTAAGGGGTCCAAAAGGATATGGTGGTTTAGATAGGTCAGTTGAGGAAATGTATGAAGTGTAATGGGTGAAAAATGTTGAAAAAAAATTAGTTATAAAAGAAGACAATTTGGTTTTTAAAACTAGAAATGAGCTCATGGTTGGCCTAAATCATGAAGTAACCACCCTTTCTCCCAAAAACTCCAAAACAATCAATGCGGATCACAAATTAGGGTGATTAGACTTATATGGTAGGTCAAAACTCAAAATTATCCTCACCCAACACCCATGAAAAGAATTGATATTTTCAATGAACCAGATCAAATCTATGACATGAAACGAAAAAAATATGGGTGTGACACATCCCACCAACGCTTTGCCGGTCCACACAACATGTATGTTGACAGCTTGACCATCTACCCTAGAGGCTTCTCAAGCTACTCAAAGATCATCTAAATGCTCTCTATCCAGTTGTCAGCTACTTGTGGACCACCCTCACCCTGATAAAGCGGAAGGTGCCGCTACTGGAACTCTCACGCCAGATATGCCATAGATGGGACTGTACCCTGTGCACCTCTGTCGATCCCCTAAAAGACAAGCACCTGGCTAGTTTGAAGCTGATCGTCGACCTATGACCTGAATGCTGCCAAACTCAGATGTTTCCCTATATACATTGGATCCTGAACCTGATCCAGTCCCAGAGCCTATACCCGTAGCTCATGCTCTGCATGCACTGAATCATGAACCTGTTCCTACACCTACGTCACTGTATCACCACCCACCTAATGCTCCATCGAGACATATAAGAGAAACTCGCTGAATACCATAAATGGTCAGACAACCCACACACACACATATATATAATAATATATTCAAACAGATATGAAAAGTAGTAAAACGACGTGAATAACTAATAACCTTACTCTCCCCCACCGCAACCCATGCCCACGGCATCCTAGCCTCCATACCCGCCCTCCATAGCGCCATGTATCAAAAGTACCTCAAGCCATTCCCATCCTGATAACCAACGTTGCCTCAAACCGATGACCGAGTGGCCCAATCCTGATGATCAAAATCACATCATCCATAATACATGTCTGCTCTTATATGATCCAAACTAAAAAAACCTACCACATGCAATTCTAAAATATATAATGCACGAATTAAGACATTGCAATAAATAAAAAATTCTATCAAGAATTTCACCTATTAACATTTCAAGGAATACAAGGCATCGAAATTGACATTATTCACATGGAATTATAACTTCACAAAGCATACATGCAATTATGAAATTGAAATACCCTAAAATTGTGCATATAAAAATCCAAACAATCATGGAATTCCATACCGTGCCAAGGTCAAATTCTCCCTTACTGCACCATGTTAAGGGTTAAATATCACAATCAATAACATCGCACACCATGTGAGCCACCATGGTGGGAATCATATAAATTGTATACTGATAAAAAAACAATTACCACCCATGGAAACATGGTCCATCCCTCGTACCTGGAGCTACAGGCACCCAAAAACAAGCTAGAAACCCAGTACCAGTAACAACTTATATCCATTCTACCATATTCCAAACAGTAAAACTGGTAGAAATAAAAAATATAAGTCTCAATATCATTAGTAGCCAGCAAAACACTACTACCAAACCCCTATCAAGAATTCCTTCGATACCACATTGGAATGCCCAGACCCGAACAGCCACCCGAACAGTGAAAAATGGGTCATCTGTTACTACGTTAGGTGAACCTCCCCAAACAAAAAAGGTTGCCGACTAGTAGCAAGGTTTTGATGGATATATCGAGGAGGCTATAACCTCTTGGAGGATAATAATGGTTCTGGTCTGAGCAATAATAATAAATATTCTGTGGAAATAAACAACTCAGCAGACTCAAACCAGACCCATAGAGTGGAATCATATCCAATATCAATAAACATCTGGAGAAATAAATATAAACACATCTGTGGAAAGTAAACAAAACAGCAGTGGAATGTAAATAAAACAACAATGGATATTAAACAAAACAGCATGTTGAACAATTTGTAACAACTACCAGAACAAACAAGTAATGCATCCAAAGCAAGTCAATATATAAAAAGGGGAACCAAAGGTTAACCAATAGTAGCTACAATAATTAAGCGTAATGATATAGGAATGAAGGAAATAGAATGTAAAATCCAGATAGGCAGGACCTCAAGGTCCATACCATCTCCAAGCAGCTACTAAAGTAGTCCATATCCTGAAGCTGAAATCTTTCCTGCACGTAAATTTATAAATTCTACATGCATCTTGAAGGGCATGTGCCGGGTGTGAGATGAATATTAGGTGGATACCACCCAACAGTGTATACCTAATATAAGTGATTAAGCAGGCATGCAGTTATAAGGAAACTTGTAAGCAATAAAATGTAAAATTAAACACAAACACCACTGGTGCTCAATAACCACCATGGAGTTTCACCTTCTTTGGCCAACACTAGAAACTCTGTCATGTAGCCCTGCACCATGTGTCCCGTCACACCAAAAGACTCAAGTACCAATATCCCAAAGACACTCCCAATAAGTATCAACTTGGAGGATCAATGATACCTGTCATAAAATAGGTAACTGGTGGGACAATGATGTCTGAACTCAAATAAAGTAACCAGAGGGACAACAAAGTCTTCCTTGAAATAACGGTGAGCCTCTTCCCCCAACCGAATAGCCTCAACGCTATCCCGTGAAGGCTCCTCGCCTTCTTTGTGGCTTCCTAAGACAAGAACTTCTAAACCAATACTACCTAAACCGCAACTAATGGGGGTCTCAACCCACATGAGTGGTCAAAACCACCTCATTACGGAGTCTCTCTGTGTGCACATTACTCAATGTTCTGGTTGAGCATTAATCACCAAAATAGTACCCAAGCTACAATACCTCTGACACCTCATGTCCCTGCGACCAAGCCGCTCTAGTCCGATGACTTTTCCATCCATGTAACCCTGGCCATGCCCAACCTGATAGTCATCCTTCCTCAAGTCGATGCCCAATCTCGTGGTCAGTACCACCCAATGTAACCTGAGCGAAGCCCAACCTGTGATCAGTATCACTCAAGAATATATGGTCCATACCCAACACAACCACAAGGGTTCCCGCATATTCAATTCATCAATTACAAATATAATCAAAAGAATCACCTCTAAACTGGATAACAAACTAAATAGTTGAAATGCACTAACCATGTACTATCCCATACCAGCACAGAGGTCTTTAAAGCCTCTAAAAATTCATATCCAAGTTTAATAAACTAAACTCAACTGTTTAAAATAGTACAATTAAATTATAACCATTTTGGTATCCCCATGCCAAAATGCCTTGATGAGAAATGACCCCTCGCCTGGCCTCGCTCAAACGAAATTGTAAAAGGCATACCCAAAGGCATTCCACAGGTTATATAATCAGTTTGATATGAAAACACAGATAAAACATGGTCTCGCTCAAAATACACAAAAACGTGCCAATGGTTGTGCCACCCCAAAAGTTTGAAAAACACAAAAATATGTATGCTTCACCTACCTGAGACTCATAGACATAGGCACATCCAATATCAAGCTCTATTTCTAAGCCTATCCTTATAGATCTATGTTTCCTTCAAACCAAGACAATTCTACTTGGATGGAAACTATGATGCATGAGTCAAATGATCAATAATGGAACATGGTGTGTGGGTTTAGGATTTCTGTTGCGATCTCGCAGCCATACACAGATTGAAGAACAGACTCAGGATGAATATTCTAGGGAAATGGATGTTCTTTAGGTTTTTTAAGCGGAACTATTCCCAGGATAGGGAATAAGAAGAGGTTTTCTGAAATAAGAAGTGACACCCTTTAATTTAATAAAATAAAATAAAAGTACAGAACATGTAGTAAGGGATACATGCTATGTAATAGCCTTGTCCATACTTTGACTTAAGCAGGAGTAGCCACACCACTTGGATGCAATGCACAGGTTGACTCATGGCTTGAACACAACCGGTACGTAGAAAGTAGGATTCACAGTGTGTCGAGCAATACTACACGCAGTGTAGTAGAAAATATCAACACGGTCATCAAACGACATGTACTCAGTGAGCACACAGCTGGTACACACCTAAACCATACACGGCGTGTACTTTAGAGTAATCGAAATGTAGTCTGGATATTTATTGAACTTCCCAGTTCATCCCAATTTTCTCTCAACAAGTCAAAAATTCAAATATGTTCGAGATTTTGCCCCATTCAAAAAACCCAGGTTCTTAAAAAAACATTTCATATATTTTTTAAGAAAAGTTTTCTATTTACTTTGCAGATCTTTTTAGAGTTATATAGAATTTACTCAAATTGCTGCTAGTGTAACCCCTAAAATTATGTTCCATATGACCAGTCAATATGTAGCATGTAATTTAACCAAGTACTATTATATCACATGATGTGACATTATTTTCATGTCTCATCTTTGTAAGATAAATATGGATACATGGCCAATACTTTGTAATTACACATAGTGTAGTCCCATATCATTTTCCAGAATATTGGTTGCCTTTGGATAGGATCATCATATACTCGACATCTATTCTTTTCCCTTTTTTGTTCAAATTAGGGTGAACAAACATGATATTCGGTCTTTGAAATTAAATAATGACTAAAATGAAAAATAAAAACCAACAAAAAATATGTAGTTTGATAAAAAAGTTAATAAATATTTACAAATTGACACATGATCCATCTAATATCTATTGATGGTTTTGTAGTGCAATTTAAGTGGTTGGAAACATGCCCAACATTGTATTTTCACCCATTTACTCATATAAATCCCTAGAACTAGATAATTAAAAACCTTAAAATCCAAATGATATGATATTTCACATATGGTTTATATGATTGATAAATAAACCAACTTTTAATTATTTCTTCATTTCCAATTTTTTTGAACACTCTTTTCATACCATCATTTTATTGAATGGATCATGTGTCGAATACCTATACGAGTAGTCTACCTGTTCTCAATAATCCTCTAAATATCACAGTAGAATCATTTTGTACAGGAGTGAATGATTATCACTACTTTCATCAATCATCATTGATCATAACAATAATTCCATATGAATCATGAATGATTTATTTTTTCTCCCGGATACATGAGGGGGAGGATGAGGATTGAATCTCTCTTTGTTTTTAAGTGTGTTCTTGAGAGATTTACAAATTTAGGTTTTAAGAGAATTATCTATCTATAGTGTTGTCCACAACAATTATCTAACCCTATATATGATATATCCAGCTTTATATAGCCATGTTAGATAATTGGTAATTGTAGATCAACCCATAACCATTATCTTAATCTATATAAAATCCCACCTAAAATAACAATAATAGTACTATAATCACATAAAAATGCAAAAAACTCATGGATAATTCTAATATCATTTCTCAAATAAATAAATTAATATTTATTTATATGATATTAAATATATAATTACCACTAGACCATTAAAATGATCTATGAATCATCCTTGACATTTATCAAACCATGAATAATGGGTACTTATTTAATTAAATAAATATCCATACATTATACATTTAAATAATAAGTAAATAATATATTTTCTAAACTTATGAGAAAATATTTAATTAATATTCAACTGACACACATTTTTTTTAAATAACACATTTCTGAATTTTAGTGATCAAGATAACTTGAATAATTATTATTCTATATAACTTGAGGCTGATATTTATTTAAATATTGAATTCATATACAATTTAATTAAGGTTTTCGTTACACTAGTTTGTGACCCTATAGTACTCTTTATCAATTGAATTTGGATGAATCACCTAAAGTCCAAGACCAGGTTATAGTAGCATGTCAAATCACCCATAGATACAGATATTAATTTTGAATCAATAACAGCATCATATGGATGTTCACTATGTAAAATAAAGACTTTGTTGTTATATCTCATCAAGAATGTTACATTTCATGTGTCATCAACCTATATTCTAGATATATTTTCTTTTGATTTCAGAAAATTAATGTGTTGGTAAAACAATTATATACATGGAATTTAATCAAAAAGTTAAATTCCAATCTAAGGGACAAATATATATACTTCTATTAATTAAAAAATGATAAATCCTCTAATAACTTATTAATTAATGTCATATCACTTGTGATTCACCCAATGTATCCCAATTCACCAAAAACATATGACTCGATGGTTTTCAATAATAAATCTAAGTGCATGACACATTATAAGAATTAACAATAATATATAATATAAGGACCAATATACACATCAGTAGATAGGAATATCCAATGATAGATATAACATGTAAAATTACTATGGGTGGGTTAATTCAGATAACCACTAATCTTAGATATTACCAAGGGATAACTTCATAAGAATAAGTGTCAATGAATTATGATCCCCTTCCCCTTGACAGACTATATCATTGGTGTCCAGTCATATGTAAGAACCCTATTTTTCTATGAGGTACAAAACCCTTTAAATTTTGGAATAATACTTTATCTTGGACCTAATATGAATAACCAGTGAGGATATTTTGAAAAAAAAGTTTTTTAGGCCTTTTTTGGATAATGGAACTTTGAACACTGAAAGAAGGAACTAGGACGCATTATTAGTGTAAACTATGCCCCCATGCAAAACGTTGTGCATGGAGTTTCCCAGGGAAAAAATGTTGTGCAAAACATTCCAAACCCGTGCACCTAGGGATGCATGCCCTAGACAATAATATATAGTTTCTAGAAGAGTTAAATAGCTTGATAGGAACATGGTTACTTCAATAGTGTGGAAGAACCATGAAGGATCCCTCTTAAGGCAGTGAGGTACACAAGGTTACTGCATGGTTTGGCTTACCGTGGGGCCAAACCATATGACCAAACAATTTTTTGTTAAAAAGACCAGTTTCCATTAAATTATTTGTAACATAACCATATTATTTAATTTCCTATTTCCAATGGACATAGGATCCATTTTTTCTCTTGGATGAGCTCATAATCCTCTCTTCATAGGTTTTGATCCTGTTTCATTGTCTAACCTCTAATTCGAGATCTGATCATCCTATTTGATAGGAATCGGGAATTGATCCGTTATTTAGTGTTCTTCTGATTGAGTCCAATCTACGGGTCGTTACAAGATGAGGATAGTGATATAGGCTTGACGTATTTGGTCTATGATTTTCCCATAAAAGGCTCATCACTTATGAATTTTTATTAGTGTGTACACACTAGTTCCACTGGGTATTACCCCTTAAATTGATTTACCATTATTACAACAATTGAACACATGTTATAGATCCCTTTCTATCCTTATAATTTGGTCCATTAAAGGTAGAAACTTCAATTCAACTCACCCCAAGTAGGGTGTGATCACTTTTATGCCTTTAGTGGATTTGTTATGACTATCTATGCCACTATTCATGCGTTCCATGAATTGATCTTGAGAAGGTAATAGTATTAATTAATGAATGTATATTTTAATGTTTTAATGGAATGTATATTTATAATCTTCACTTGAACTAGTTATGTTACAAACTGAATTGTAATTGACTACATGAACATAAATCACCTTATCATGCGAAATAAAAGGAAATGGTATGAACCTAATAAATGGATATGTAATTGAATTTGATAGTGGTTTCATATAATTATCACACCATTTCATGTAAAATTAATGTTAAATGAATGAACCTACTAAATTATTATGTAATTAAAGTTATAAATGGTTGCATGTACTTGACTAACCTTGTCACGTTGATAAAAGGTAATGAAATGAACCAAAAGATTTATTTAATGACATGAGTATTACATGGAATAAATTAAATAATGATATATATATAAGGTTCCTATTTCATAAGCACCCTTTTATCTTTATTGGATTGTTCATACTTGATTCAGCCCTAGATTTACGATGGAACGCCATGAGATCTCAAAGGATGCCACTCTGATTCAAGGAGCTGGTTTCCAAGAAAGATACCCATATTGGAACATGGACCATGTCTAACAACGGATTCCCAATATGTTTCCATTAGATCCCTTAACTATATCTATGGTAATTAGGTTGCCTCAAATATACTCTATAGATCCATCTTGATGTCTTCAAACTCATGGCACCATGGATTCACCCCCATTGGACCTGTCATGCTTAGCCCGTGATAACCATGAATGAGATCCTTAGACCTAGTTAAAATCATTCACAGTATAATTCCTTGTGTATTTCTCCGTGGATTATATTTATATCCCATTTATTTTCAAACTTCATTAGTTAACACTATGAGTATGCCTACCCCTGAGGTTAAGGATACCTTCGTTTCACCTCGTTTCATATTTTTTTTATTACCCATTCATTTTTTAGGACACCTTATCATGATTTATCTATATACAAATAAACTTAAAAGAATTAATTAAATGATCTCATGTTCAGATACATTAATAGATAAGGCTTGATAATGTATGATTTATTATTTCGGCATTGATTTACCTATATATATACGTATAAACTACTCAATTTATATTCGTAGAATAGATTGCGTTGACGTTGTTGGTGGTGGTGAACTGAGATTTATCGAACACCCTATCCAGGCCTCCATTGGTGCCTATAAAAATTAAATGATCATAGGTGTTGATTTGAGGAAGAATCTATCTTTGGACACATGAATTTCTTAATTATGATGGAGTTTCGTAGTAGATGGTTGGGCCGATGCATGGGATGTATGGATAGTTTTTGGTATTTTGTATAACATGTATTTTAATATATATATTTTTCCTTTTATACATTTTTTCCATCTCTTTAGAGACATTAAATTACATCTTCATCTTTTTTATACCCATTTTTTAACTTTTGATTTGATTATTGTTGACCTTTGTATATTAATTTTTCAGTTTGATTAATTAGTATGCTTCCAATATAGTTATAAATATGTTATATATATATATATATATCCACTATTTTTAACTTTAAAATGCGTACATAGTCTCCCCATGGACACACCATAGGCCCTTGCTGTTAGTTATCAGCCTCTAGCATACGAGGAGGCACACTTGAGGCCATGTGGCCCATCAATATGGGGAAACATTGAGTGGAACCTCGGTCGTGATGTCAGAAAGTGGTATCAGTGGTGTTTTATTTTTTCTTCTTATTTTTTGTTAATATAGATGGTATATTAAGAAAACATTATAAATTATTCATGAGCCACACCTGAGAGTAGAAAACGCACATTTATAGAAAATACCATGTTTCCTAGGAATGGGAAAATATCACTCTGTATTTTTCTTATTATAATTGATATACTACCACCGTTGGGTGATTGAATTATTTTATTTTTTATATTATTTGTGTATATTTAAATTTTCCTGGTATAAAAAGGACCACTATTACATGAATCATTATATGAACTTATATTTCACATGCCATGACATATATGTGTATTTTACTGCGTACATTTCTTATGTTTCTTATGTTTGTTGTGTGATCAATGATTATTATATCGGCATGTGCTTCTGAAAACTTATATAGGTTAAGGGAATTGGTTATTTAATGTGTAAAATTAAATATACAAAGTATTTTTTATATTGTTTAATGGTGGCATCATATATAGCTTATTTCTACCCTTGTCATATATGACCTCTGGTTACATGAGAAATGATTTGTCTATGATTGAGTGGGTACCATTTTAAATTAATGAGGTGTATTGGACCTTATAAATTGCACTAGGTAATTAACCAATTTTATCCATCATATATTACATGTTACATTCTGAGACCGAATTGTACGAGGGCTAATTAATATTAAATGGGTGTTTCTTTCTGTTATAAAGTATATGGGCCTTTATTAGATGGGAATGGAAATACATTTAATTGATCCTTGTTATATGTATATAAGAAAATAAAAAATAAAAATGTAAATGATGACTTATAAAAGGAAATGGTTTCCAATAAATTAATAAGAAATGTTTAATTGACCATTCACCCACTAGAACCCATGTAAATCAAATTTGAGCACTTATGTATACCATGGATTTTTATGGTTGTAGTTGGGGTAGTATACATTAGACAGTGATCCATTTTCCTTATGATATTATTCCTCTAGTGTTTATATATTATTTAAATCTATTCTAAGGTGTGTTATTTGTATTTTTAGATCTATGACTTCATGATTTACTCTAGACACGTGCCAAGAGGCTGGTGGTGATAACAAACCAGTGATCCCTCCAATGGTTCCACCTAAGGCACAGACGATAATTATCAAACTAGGAACTGACACTAATCATTGAGTGAGTTTCCAAAATATCATGTATTCTATATAGGGTTCTCCACAACATTCACACACTATGTATTACTTTTCTAATGAGTTCATGTAACAGCATCCTCCCATTATTGTAGTAGATGATAGTACAAATGTTATTGAGTATTGGATAGAATTTATTTTTTTTATCTTAAAGAATCTGGAGACACCTCTAGAGAGGAGGTTAAATATTTCCACTCATATGCAATGTGATTTCTCCAATCATTTGTGGGATGTGATTACGTAGGCTAGTCATCATTAAATCATGGTCTAGGTGGACTTCCAGACTACATTATAAGATTACTTCTTCCCATAGATGCTAAGAGACGACCAAGGAAGAGTTTTCATGCACCTGGAGTAGTGTTCTATGTCCATCATAGAATATCAAGTGTGTTTTACTGAGTTACAATTCTTTTCACCTATTTTGGTCGGTGATGAGTTATCCCGAGTGAGTCATTTTGTGGATGGGATCAAGTATTCCAAGTACTAGTAGGTGAATGTCTTTTGCCTTACTAACTTTTTGGAGATTGTAAATTATGTTCTTATCACAAAGAACAACCTGAGGGACATTGATGGTACTAGGCATAGAAGTTCAACATGGAGTAGGGGAAAAAGTTCTTCTAGTAGTAGGAAGCATAGCCTTGAGGATTCTAGTAAGTGATGTGGTGACTATAGTATCTACATTTGAAGATCCATTATATTCCATTGGTGTAGATTATAGGAGAAAATAAAGCCTCAGTGTGATAGAGACCACATAGAGTGTTGTTTTAATGGATATATAAAGAATATTTAGAGGTTTTTATGACCTTTCCACCACATTCGAGTGGAAGAGGATCTACACCAGTTCCACCTTCAGGAGTCAAATCAGTTAAACATTGTCATCCTGGGAGTTGGAGTATCACCAACCAAACATGCCGAGGAGGAGTTCATGATCATGGTAGCCAAACTTTTTATTAGCACCAGCAGAGTGGAACTGCTCAGGGTAGTCCAAAAATATAATAGGGATATGGATCAATCCATATCTATGCTTTACAGTTGATACTTGAGGATCAAATTGAATGGTCATCTATTATATGAGGTACTATTATAGTATCCTTCACTATTGTATATTATTTATTTTATATAGTTGACTCTCACTCCATTATCTCTTTATTGACTGTGGAAATTCTTAGTCTTGAAAATCAGTACTACTATGGTGTGATGACCCTGAACACACCTTTGGGTGTACAGTCAAAGGGTATACACTAATGCTAGGAATGTCACCTTTAGTTTGGATGTTATCCCTTCTTATGGGACCTGTTCATCATTGATATTATGGGATTTAATGTCATTATTGGGATGGACCTGATGGTTCCTTATCATTCCTTTTGGACTAATATCATCATAGGGTATCATTTTCATCACTAGAGGGTGGTAGTTATCTACACAAGGGTGATTGAAATGTCCAAGCTAGTCAATTTGGACAAGAGTACCATGGGTTGGGTGGGATGAAATCAAAAAAAAAGTCATTATCTAGATGAGTAGGGTTTATATCTGATATATTTTCCTCTGGTTGTAGATTGTTTTAGGGACGTTTTCCTGATGAATTTTCTATCTTACCTCTTGAGAGAGAGGTAGAGATTATAATAGATATTTCACCAAGAGAATATTTAGTATTAATTCCGTCATACATTATGGAACCTAATATGTTCTATGAGGTCAATAGATAGTTTTAGTTTTTAGAATATTTGAGTTTTATCCAACCCATCACTTTGTCTAGATGTTCACCTATTATTTTTGCCAAGAAGGCGGATGAGACCCTTAGGATATGCATGGATTACTGATGGTTCAAATAGATTATGGATAAGAGATTTTATTTATTTCTTTTAATTGATGATATTTTTCCATAGCTCCATGGATCTACGGTCTTCTATAAGATCGACCTGATATCAAGCTATAATCGGGTGTGAGTCAGTCCTTGAAAAATACTACATATGGCCTTAAAAAATTTGTGCGGTCTATATAAGTATCTTGTCCTAACTTTATGTCATACCAACACACCCACCATCTTTATGGATTTAAGGAATAGTTTTTTCCACCCCTAACAATATTCATTTTTCATAGTTTTCATGAATGATATCTTGGTGTATTCACATATTCAAAATGACCATGCTAAAAACCTTGATATCATTTAAAATATACTGAGATAGAATCAACTATGTTCCAATATTTCTATGTGATACTCCTAGATTGAAATATTTCACTTATTGGTTCATATTATATAGGAATTATGAGTATCAATTTACCTAAAGAAAGTATGTTCTGTGGTTTCATAGGAGAATCCCAAGAACATGTTCGATATATGGAGTTTCTTGGGGCCAGTTGGATATCAAAAGAATTTCATACAAGAATTGTCACACATTGATGAACATATTAATTGTGTTAATAATAATGGTGTGAAGTTCGTATGGGTTGAAGTGTGTGAGATAGCCTTCCATGAATTGAATTGATGGCTTTATTTTGCTCTAATTCTGATTCTTACAAAGCCTGTTAGAGGATATATAATTTTATATGATTTATCAGGCATTGGGAATGGTGAAGTACTAATGTAGTAGGATAGAGTCATTGTATATAGGTCATGTTAATTGAGATCTCATGAGTGTTACTACACGACACATGATGGTGAGATTGTAATAGTTGTTCATGCTTTACATAGACTGAGACACTATCTGGTGGGTGAGCACATTGTAGTGTATACAGACCACAAGAGAATCAAATATATTTATTTATAGAACATTAGTTCAATCACCTATATAGAATATTGGTTGAATACCATCAGTATTTTTACTTTGAGATTTCCTATATTTCTAGAAATGGAAATGCAGTGGCTGATGCGTTGAGCCATAAATCTTAGGCACCAGATTTATATGAAGGCAGTGATGAAGGGAGATTTATGGACCTATTTTTAGAGATACATTTTTTTTAAGTGATTCATGAGAAAAAATTTCTTATAGACTTATAAATTGAAAAATAACTCCTTTATAGGGTAATGATAATGTAGTTTTCTTATCATGATGGGTTGGTTCTCCGGGAGAGTATTTCTGGTAAGGTAACACCTCCAGATTGGTCTATTGATGGAGATGAAATCCTACGTATACATGAGCATTCCTAGATTACTACAATTATGAGATTGGAATTGATGTGAGAGTCCCATGATTCTCTGTGAGAAGTGAAGGTCCCAGACGTAGCGGAAGCGCATGGGTGGATGTGCTCACTTGACTTTTTGTCATTAGCAATGATCAATCCAGGATCAATACGATGATAAACTCCAGACCCCAGAGATCGAATGACAGAAATAAAAAAAGAAGAAGAATAGTCCTGGAACAACAAAGGAGGATAATTACAGGTTGATTATAATTAATTCAATTAATTTACAAGAAGTAACTTTTATGGCATTCTTTTTCATTGATATTTCTGATCACGTTAAAATGTGATTTGTCGTTGCATCACAGAAGACAAGTTTAGAAATACTCTATTGATGATCCATATGTGCACCACATATATTTGGACATCTCCAAAGGAATATCTAGGTGCTATCATGGAGAATCCTTTGCTTGTGTTGTCCTCCTTAGATCACATTGATCTGATGGAGGAGGATCTCTCTCAGTCTTAAGAGAGTTCTTGGTGAAAGGAGTTCTTTCAGCCTTAAGATAATTCTTCAGAATTGTAGTGCACAAGGATTAGGGAAAGGTGTTGGTGTTTTGAGGATATTTATAATCGGGTTTGAGGTTATAGAGTTATGACAATAAATCAATGCATTACACGTTTTATTTATTTCATTAACTTTTATTGAAAACCCACATGTCGAATCATTAATTCCTAGACATGCACCCACGTTGATTATAATAAATATAATCTAATAAAATGATATTACTTCCTCAAAATCTCAACTGGAAAAACTGCATGGTGTGTACTCATTTTTCATTTCCTTTCCAAATTGAAAACATCACGGCATGTACATTCAATGTACACAACATGTATATCTAGTCTTCATTATATTATTCCGCCAAAATTAAAATTATTTTGGATTCCTTGAATAATAATTAAACTACATACTGGAATAATCTTTATTCTACATGAGATAATTGGATAAACATAGTGTGTGACCCTCTAGGAATCTTCCTCGTTGGAATTAAGCGGTCTTGCCTAAAGTCCAAGATTACTATTGTTGACGCTGCTTTCCATCACAGAGTCTAACGACTGAAAAAGGGAATACCTTAAGCACAAATAGAATCATCCTTTGAAAAACCTGAAAAATTGACAAAGTCATGAACAAGGAATTCTTGAAGCATGGGTCGCGCAAGTTTCACTATGGTCGCGCAAGTATACTTGTGTTCCACATATGGGACACGTAGGTGACTTGGTGCCCTAATTTTGTTTTCTCCCAAGGCCCTCAATGGCCAATAAATACCCCTCGTGGGCCCCCCATTTCAAGGGAAAAAAAACCAAAAGTCATATTTAAGCTCTCGGTGCCCTAGTCTCTACTTGAAGTCATCCGAACACTTCTAAGGTAATTTCTTACCAAGAATGGAAGATCTAAAGAGGGGGAACAGGGCCTAAGTGTTGAAATTCAACAACACTTGTGTGCCTAAGTGTCTAACCCTTAAGGGAAATGAAGACACTTGCACACCACCTTATCCCTTCAACAGAACCTGTGTGACACCGTTTTGGAATCCTATAGGGATAATACTAAGGGGTTGAGCCAAGCCTTGCCCAAGTATTACCTTATGGGTTAACTATCTCCCTAGTATACATGTGTCGCACCAGTATACTTGCACGACCAGGACTTGTGTTCCCAAACAAGACATTCATGCCTACCACTTTTTGGGGTCCCCTCCTTCCTATTCAACTCTTTCCATAAAATCCACATCCCCTCTTCAATATTTAGCCTTTAAAACCCTCTACAAAGCCATTTTTGGCATGTTTCCTTTGTTTTATTCCTTATCTGAAAGGAATTCTATGGAACAACTCTCAAAACCTAGTGATTTACATATCTTTATGCCACTAAGGTTAGATATTTCCTCCATTCAACCTCATCCTTTAAAATGAGAAGATCTTTACTATGGGAATCTTCCTTAGGAATAAACCCCAAGTTCCCTAATTTGGGCATCCGTTTTAAGAGTAAGCCCCAATCATAATTTTATTTAACCTAGGCCTCTTTTTCAAAAGTAAGCCCCAGTCATAATTTCTCTTAACCTAGGACTCTTTTTCAGGAGTAAATCCCAGTCACAAGTCCTCTTAACTAGGGCTTCCTTTTCAAGAGTAAGCCCCAAATTTCAAGTCCCCTTAACCTGGGCTCCCTTTTCAAAAGTAAGCACTAGGATTAATTTATTTTTACTTCCTTCTAAGGAATAAAACCTAATCATAAGTCCCATCTATTTTGGTCATCCATCTCAGGATTAAGTCCTAAGTTAAGTATCCATATCTCCAAAAAGCACATATACCTTTATGGACCTTGTTCTTCGGTTTCTTCTCCAAAGTACAACCCAATCTTAATCTATCTAGGTAGTAATACATACATAATCCCCACATCATTCCTTGTGATTACGTCTTTCGTGGCACAATTGTTAGGGATTACTGATACCTCTTATTTCTCACACCGAGCATGACTAACATGGGCTTAGAGTGTAAATGTAATTATCAAATCTTTCTTCGGGCCATAAATCATGCATAAACCTGATACTTCTTTCCTCAAACTATGTGGGTTCTGATTCCTTTTCTAGACATGGATACATAGGTAGCCCATCTGCGGGTACAATCCCAACTCTGAAATAATCCATGTCCTTCTGAACGACAATAAACTTCAACTGCCCAACGAGTGGCTTTAAAACCAGTATGGTTATCATAATGACCAAGATATTTCTATATAATGTGTTTAAGGATACCCTTGACTAAGAATCTCAAACAAATACAGATGATTATTTATCGATGAAGAATCTCAAATACAAATAAAAGATTATCTAAATCTCATACATATTAATCATTGATTGTCAGATATAAAGGAAAGATAATTTTCATACTTAGTAATTTAATAAGGATTCACCAACATAACTCAAATCTATAAAGAGAGTCCCAAAGTAGACAATAATTCCCCACAAAAAAGGTTTGATGAGTCTGACCTCCCATCCTCTCAACCAATGCAAATTCTTAAGCCTCATCGGTCCATAACTAATGAGCACCTACCTTTGGAAAGTAGGTCCAAATGGATATAGAATCATTGGATGTGTCCGGTTCTACGAATAAAACTGTTAGAAACTGATTGGAATATTTGAACCTTAAAAAACAAGGTCATCCCCATTTCCAGAAGAAACAAAAAATGGTGAACCCGATGTGAATCCTTAACTAAGATAAATGATGTTTGACATATTTGTTAGACACCTATTTAATTCAATGTGAGGGCCGACAAATAAAAAAATAACATATGTGCTCATCCAAAAGATGTATTGGCCGCACTTATCTTGATTATATCTATTATATATGTGGAACTCTTTTCCAAGATCTCTCTACGTTATAGAAATGGATTCTCTAATGTTCACACCTGTGAATGCTCCAACCGCTACTCTTGCTGGATCCTCGTCTTCTATGAGGACGAAATCAGCTACTCAGCGTCTTCAACGCTGGGTCTCAAATGCACTAGTTAAGGAATAATGTCAACATGGTACCATTCCGACTCTGGAGGCCACTTGACAAGCCCTCCGAGTCAATAATTCACCCTGGTTGTCCGGACAGCAACGACCAGCGATCAAGAAGCAGGTGGTCCCAACCACCGTATCCAACTGTTTCGGGTCGTTATCCCCAGAGTGAGATCACCAGTCCCTCCCATATTATGGGGAGGTGAATGAAAAGTTCAATCAAGGCCTTAATTCAAAGATATTGGAGTCCTTCCTGAGGGCTCCCATCAACAATCACCGCCAGACTCGTGCGGAGGTGCACCCTCAACATGATGAGGGTACCACCTTTAGGGGTTCGGATCAGGTTCCATAGACACGAACATGCAAGACGAACCGCCAGAGGAAAAATCTGGTCAACAGGGTGTAGGTTCTTACTTCTACCCCCTATGGAGAAGTCTATCAAGCCAACTTGATGTGAAGCAACGAACGAGCATATACACCCGTCTGTCCTGATGTTACGGCCCAGCAGACTCGTCTGGAAGTAACACGCCAATCCCACCTGGAAATTTCAGTGGAGTATTATTTGCAGGAATATACACCTGTTTAAAACTTATTAGCTAGTTAGCATGCTTATCTAACTACAACCCATGAAGTTCACCAATATAATATGGTGGCAACTGATAAACAGGGACATACACCTGTTTACAATCAACAATTTTTTCAGTCGTCTCGTCTTCCAGTATTGAAGGAAATTCGTCAACCATACTTGATGAAGAATACATAGAAGGCACATACACCTACCAATTTCTATCAATACTGGCAACAGTCTCATTTGGTAGCACCCGGAGAAGTCAGTCGGAATGTCCCGACGACAAATTTGGAGAAGACTCGACTCTCGGCCCCCACACTTTAGTACTGTCAGAATTCACTGAAAGGAAAAGGAGGACAAAAGCAAGAATACACACCTACTCCAAGTACGGAATGGATGTATATTCCCATTATGGCAGCTGAAGTAACTCATCACAATCTGGAAATGGTGAAAGAGAAGAAGAAAATCCCTGCGCATATTCTGGATGCCTGTCAGAATATTATAACAGCTTCAGAAGCATCACAGGGAATGAAATAAAAATATGTCCCTACTAATGGAGTGACACATCAACATATCACTTCGGAACAGATACACACCTCTGTTCATGTCTAAGAGGGTTGAGGGGGCATACTCCTCCATGTCATACAGACAATCAAGTCAGGAACATACACCTGATTTCAATGGAGATAATCAGCCTAACCTGACTATTTATCCTGAGCAGGTGCATCAACCTGCCCATAATAACCACTTTTGTCAACAAGTGGTTCCCAAAATGAGTAATAAGGTGTCTAAGAAGAAGACCATTTCAGCACAGTCAACAAATCAAGAGCCTATATGTAATAAGGCCTTGCTTGATGCTGGAGTTCTTAAAGCCCTCAAAAAATTATCTGTTGGAACTCAAGATTCTACTCTCCCATTTCCCAATAGAGGGAATATTAATTCTGAAGGTCTCCATCAGACACTTCTTCATGAAGGCTTGCTTCATGATAGTTCGGTCGACCTCGAAGTATTATCTTCAGATGAGAGCCACGAGAACCCTCTGCATGGCCAGAAGATCAATGATCAAATGGATTCATCATTTACTCTAACCCACAATGGTGGTCCTCCCCCTGATGATGAATTTTTCTGCAAAAGTACTCTCTGCAGTAGTAATTGACATTGCCTGGAAAATTCATCCAAGGACAATCTAGTAATGAGAATTGTCTCTTATCTTGAGGCACTTGAAAATTTGAAGCCAGTCATGTCTGATGTCTTACCGCTAGCAGGTGAAATAATTTCTCAATCAGAAGATAGCCCGGGGTGTAGGTCATTCTCCAAACCACCTCGGGGTCATTCATCTTCTAGTTTGATAAATGAAGTCTCTACCAATATTGTTGAATCTGATGAAGCAACAAAGAAGCACCAGCTTTGGTCTAATCAAATATAATAATATTCATCAAATGATAAGGAGGAAGTGATCAATATGAGAAAAAAACTGGAGAATGGTGAAGTACCAGTCATGTTATGGCCATTGGCTGACTCTCAGTATGACATTCCAGAAATGTTGACCGAAGATTGTATTCATGACATTCGTCTCAACATGTGGAAAACTCATTGTAAATTGAAAAAGAAAATATTATCTTATGATGAATATGAGAATCATGTCAAGATAATATAAGGGTTACAATGCAAAATTGATTTGACCTCTCTCTCAGTTTCCATATATCTGAAGGCTGAAAAGCAGTAGAGAGCCCTTCAGCGTTCATGCCTTGGCGTAGTAAAAAAATTGTGCAAGTTAATTGCCAATGCCCCTTATGGTATTCATATCAGGGGATGTGGTGTTCATGGAGCACTACTTTTCAATGTAATATCCAGTCAACAAAGCCCGCAAAAAATGGTCTCATGCAATGTTATTTCCCATGTTTGGCCACAACCAATTGTTTTTGTTTGTAATCAAAGGATTTCTTAGGAACATGCCTCAACTAGTTCTTCCCAATGTTAGGCATTCAAAGAACAAGTTATCGAATTACTATTGCATCCGAGAAATGAGAATATCGAACAAGCTTCTCATTTAGAGTGGGCTTATCATCAAGTGATAGAAGTGACAGAAATCGTACAGCGGTAATTTGAGCCAGGTGATTTGAGTGGATGTTGGTTAATGCATCCAGCCAATTTCTGAACTAAAGTCTCCTAGATCAGAATATATTTTAACAAAGTCTCAAATGTAGCTGCTCAAATAGCATCCTAGCTTGCAATACTAGGGAATATTTTAACCCAAGCCTCGGAATCAACAAATAGGATTCGAGGAGTTGAGAAGGAACTGCAGGAACAGCCCCAGTCCACCGGACTGGGGACCTTTTCAAATCCTCAATCTCTTCCTTAGCTAAATTCTGGCTTCTCTCGATTAGGGAATAAGCCACAAGAGGAAGTAATAGCCAAATTATCAGAAGATTCTCTCCAAATTGCGATTCATCAACATGTTCCTGAGGGATCAACTCAAAAAAGGGAAATGTCTCATCAAGGACATGGGAGAAGACAGTATCGCAGAAATGCCGATAGAAGGGATGCAATGCGTTATGAATCCAAAAATGTCATCGATTACATTTTTGCTGATCCTTTAGAACATGAGGCACACTTAGAGGGATCAGATAAAGAAGTTCATTCTCAAGAGGTTGTGCACACAGAGGAAAATGAAGAAGGTGTGCGTACACGAAATCAAAGGCTTACCAAGAATCTTGGTATTCATTCAAATAACCAACTTACCCCTCTTCGAAAGGCGTCCAGCAAGGGGAAAGGTAAGAATTAGGTTACATTCCACACTTCCTCTGGAGAAGTCTAATCACTATCACTATAGAAAAGGTTTCTTACAACAAGAGGAAGAAATGGAGGAATTAAGGAGGTTAAATAAAGAACCACTTCAAGGTAGTCTTCCTCCTAAGAGTGCTAGATTCAGTCAGTCAAGAAAATTTGTTGCAGCTACTGAGATGGATCAAGTTTATCATCCTTTACTAGTACACCCTCATAGTTATAATTCTATGGGTCATGCACAACAACAATCGGTGGTGCTACCATCAGTTGTTGTACCAGCCACCATACCTATTCAAGATCTATTTATTACATCTGCTCAGGCACAAGATCAACCAGATGTTTCTCAAAAGTTAATGACAACCATTGATCCATTAACATCCTGTTTGGAAGCTATGGAAGGAATGCATGAAAAAATTCAACCAGAAAAGTGAGCTTACCCTGAATGGGTGGATACAATTCCTCCCCCACCAAATTTTGCGAGTACCACATTCCCAATTTTTAATTGTTCGGGAGACCCAGAGAAACACTTAACACATTTTATTTATTGTTGTGATCCTATGATGGAAACTCCTCAACAATAAGAATAAGTTATGCTCAGGTCTTTTGTACAGTAATTACAAGGGCCTTCCTTTGTCTGGTATACAAGCTTGCAATCCCGGTCAGTTACCGGGTGGGAAGATCTCCATCAAAGATTCCTTCTTCAATTCAGATCAACATTGCCAAAGACAATAGTTTTTTATCTTACAAATTTTATGCAATGAAAGAATGAATGTTTTTATGATTTCATTGCTCACTGGAAGGGATTAACATATTCTTTAAGCATATCACACCCTCAAGAAGAATTGTTGTCAATCTGTGTGGCAAATTTTCATGATGAATTACGCACACCGTTGATCCCTGTAAAATACATAGGAGGGTTTCGAGACCTTACATCAATCGCTCACCAGATTGATGACCCTCTTAAAAAGTACATGGATAAAACGCGTGTAATTACATCAGTTCGAGGATGGAGAATGGGTAGAGTAAAGACTGCTACAGTTACGCTTAAACAAGCACCTATACCTACCTCTACATCAAAACCATCATATTATCGAAGGGCTACACCTCTTGAGCATCAACAGTAGAGGTCGTTTCGTCAAGATTATCAAAGAGATCAAAGATAGAAACAATTTGAGGAGTTAAAGAGAAAAGTTTATTCTTTCCAAAAGTTCCTGGTTACTTCATATTAGCTGTTGAAAATAATTTGGTTCAATTGAAAAGGTTCAAATATAAGAACACGTCACAACCTGAATTGGTTAATCAGGAAAAAGTTTCATCAGATAACTATTCCTTACTGCAAGACTTTAAACTACATGGTCTCCCTTACGTACAGCAAGACGTTTTACTGCATAACCAATGTCCAAGCTATATGATGCTAAATTGTGTATCACTTGTCCTTACTGTATGAGATTGAACTACATAGTCCCCTCTTACATCCAGAAACATGTTAAACTGCATAACCTTCGTCCTAGCAATATGACATTAAACTGTGCACCTCTTCATTCCACAAGTCGTTAAACTGTGAAAAAGTCCCTAATACGTCCTAGCAACATGGCATTAAACTGCATAGTCCCCTCTTACATCCTAGGCACATGACGCTAAACTATACTTCACCCTTTCATCCAACATGACGTTAAACTGTATTGTGCCTCTTTCGTCCAACATGACGTTAAACTTTTTTTCCTTACTGCATGACATTAAACTGCATAGTCACCCCTTTTGTCCTTACTTCATGACATTAAACTACATAGTCCCCTAAGTCCTTAGTGAAAGACTTTAAACTGCACAATCCCTCTATCATCCAACATGATGTTAAACAGTGTCATGTCCCTTATGTCCTACATGACGTTAAATTCTGCATCGTTAGGGTTGTTTTTACCTCTTTTTCCTCACATCGAGTATGAATCACGTGATCTTATAGTAAACTTCAACCATAACACCCTCTTTGTGCTGCTAATCATGCGTAAGTCCCAACACCATTTTTAGGTCATTGTCTTTAAGTACAACTTGATCACAAATTCATTCTTAATCGAACTATGCAGACTTTGATCCTTGCTTTCAAGGCTGGGTACGTAGGCAACCTTCCTAGGTTCAAGCCCAAAATCAATCTCTTCACGTCGGTTAACTTTTATATCATATGATGTTGATCCATGAAGAAGCCCCAACACCCAATATTTTTACATTGGTTCACCGCCGTCCATGAATATGACCTTAAACTGTTCACACTTTTGTCCTATACAAAAATAAACTACAAAATTCTCTGACGCCCTCACCTGAGAGGGAATAATTATTTACATTGATCTCCAATCATGTTATATTTCAAAGACTATGTGCATACATGGAAATGCCAGAACCTTTAATCATGGGTCAAACTATCATTTCACTAAAGTCCCCGTTTCACTCTTCACTTGGACAAACCAAATCTGTACAGAGGGTATTTCAAGAACTACGAGAAGCTTGATTCCCATCTATATGGGATACATAGAAATGTTCGAGCATCCCTCGAATCCAGCCCTAAGCCATTGGGCCCAACCAAAATTCCACTTTCAGTCCCTTGGATGAAAAGTCCCCCTGTGAAAACATGAATGTGGTATGAAAACCCTAGTCTTCATTCACATCAGGTTTAACAAATACACAATGTGTATTTCTCATTATGGTCTGAGCTCGATGAAACTAAACTAAGATCTCTTACACTCTCGAACCACATGACGTTAATCTGTATTTAAAGAACTACATATGGCTTGATTCCCATCCTTATGGGATACGTAGTGAAGTCCATCATTTCAATTTAGGACTCAACCACAACATGATTATGGTTAAAATTGGTCTATGTAACTCTCTCATGCATTGGACAATGCCCATTTTGATTTTTCATACTCATAACCTTGAATACATCCAGATCTCCATAACACTTTTATTGACATATGGTCACAAAATGTCTGATACCCGAGAGTTCTTTTGCCTGCCCATGAAGCATGTGCCCTTAGGAAGCCTTGCATAAATAGTATACATAACGAACCTGTCAGCCAAAAGATTCTATTATTTGAATATGCATCTAATTCCCTTATGTGGCCCTACATATTTCAACCACCTAACGGGTTTTTCAAATAGTGGTAACTTTATTTTTGGGAGGAAAACCTCTTTTTTCTTTATTTTTCTTAATGAAAATATGTAGGGATCCACAAAAAAATCCATCCTTAACATATTTGTCCCATACTGTTTTTCATGATCTAAAAGTATTCAAGTCTATGGTTCATATTTCCCTTCCCTATGTTTGGGTCAGACCATCGCAGGAGTGACATTCATTCAATTCCTTGAAAATCTATATTGGAAACATCCTCTCCATATTCAAGTACCTTTCTCTATATAGCAGACTTTATGCTTTGGAAAATTTGAATCTCCATAAACATTCACAATATTTCTATCAATAGAAAAGTAAATTTTTTGAGAGTTCTTTTACCTGACTATGCAGCACCTTCCCTAAGGTGGCCTTGCATAAGTAGTCTACAAAATGGACTTATCATCCAAAAGATGCTATTATTTGACTATGCAGCTAATGCCCTTAAGTGGCCCTGCATAATTCAACCCCTTAACGGGTTTGTTAAATAATGGTAACTTAACTCTTAGGAAATATTTCTTCTAATAACTTTTTAGCCCTTTTTTCATTTCATTCCCTAGATTCAAAATTTCTTAAGTCATAGTTTACATTTTTTCCCGTATACTTGAATATGTTAATATGTTTTCAGATAATGTATCAAGGAATTGAGTCAATTTTTAATCCATTTGGTCAAAGCTATTCGACCTTAAACATTAGCATTTTTATGTCCAACATGCATGACTTTAAACTGCACACAAAAGACAAGGGAACTCTAAACAAAATTCATGTCCCAGCCCACTAAACATACATTTTGTATGATTTAGTTAATATTGGGAAATAAAAAGATTCAAAGTTTGTAGAGTAATTCTTATAATCCTAGAAAAAATAAAACATTGATTACAAGTCCCATTGGATTAGGTAATTATTTTAAGCAGGTAGAAAAAGAATGCGTGCACAAATGATTGAAGATGAAAGTGATTTTCATTGATGCACAAGAGTTAGAAGAACATACACAGACTAGAGTCTCTTCTCTTTTTCAGGAATTACAAGTGGCTTTCAACATAACTCTTCATTTGATTTACGACATCCCTTGCTCCATAAGAATCCACCTAGAATTCATTAATTCAACTGGATACAATAAGAGATGCAGTGATACCAGCTCTTCTTGGAACAATTGTAAAAGAATATTCTTGAGTGCAGTTTGAATTTTTTTTTCTGATCAAATAGTGTCTACGTTTCTGTCCAAGTGACTTGGAATATGGATACATGGATTTGAGAATGTAGCATTGGAAGTAAAGAGCCATTTGGAGAGAATACTATTATTATATATAGTTCTAATTCCATGATAGTCTTTTCTCCACCAACCGGTAGCAGAAAACATATCATCCCAAGGGGTTTCCATCTTCATATTTTCAAGGAAATGGCATGGAGGAAAATTTTGAAAGTTCAAACCATTGTTGCAACTCTTAATGTGCAGAATAACAGAAATTGAGGAGTAGAAGTGTGGATGCATCTCGGGCATATAATTCTTTGCATCTGGAACATTGACTCCTTGCAGATGACCATGGCCATACAGAGGCAGGTAGATTCTCTGTGGGAAATTAACATGATATTTCTTGAAATACTTGGCCAAATCTAGGAGACTGAAATCATAGATATTGTAATAATCATGGATAATGATTATCATCAGGTCATCAATCCACTTTCTAGCCAGCTCATTAGCCATTCCAACACTTCTGGGATCCATTGAATCTGCACAATGATCGAATAATTAACTTTTATGTAAGTTGATTTTTCAAATCATTTTTGAAGAAATTTGAAAAAAATGGCTAAGGAATTAAGGCTCGCAAGTCGCATGTTGGTACGCAAGTCCAAGTCTTCCTCGCATGTTTGGGTGCACAGGTATCACTACGCAAGTCCAAATACCTCTACGGAAGAACGACACGAATAGAAGCATAAACCAGCAGAAAACAAGTCACTTGCGTGAACGAGAGCTACTTGTGCGCCGAGAGCTTAGAAGAATTCAAAGTCGGGTTCTTTGCATGAATTATCACCACATATTTATATACAAGGTTGTAACCCTGCGCGTCGTGCCCCTACGCGGCCTGCACTTGCGCGCCGCTACTTGCACGCCCAAAATTCCTTGGTTTTTCTCCTTTACCTCAGTGTGAAATCCTCTTTCATTTTTTGGATCGAACTCTGAGGGGGACTTTTCAGGACTCTCCATTCCGTCACAATGTATAACGACTGAAAAAAGGGAATACCTTAAGCATAATGAGATTCATCCTTTGAAAAACATCAAAAATGGACAAAGTCATGAACAAGGAATTCTTGAATCATGGGTCGTGCAAGTTTCACTATGGTCACGCAAGTATACTTGCGCTCCACATACGGGTCGTGAAGGTGACTTGCACACCTTAATTTGTTTTCACCCAAAGCCTACAATGGCCTATAAATACCCCTTGTTGGCCCTAATTTCACAGACAAAAAAATCCAAAAGTCAGATTTAGGCTCTCAGTGCCCTAGTCTCTACATGAAGTCTTCCAAAAACTTATAAGGTAATATCTTACCTAGAATGGAAGATCTAAAGAGGGGGAACAAGGCCTAAGTGTTGAAATTCATCAATACTTGCATGCCTAACTGTCTAACCCTTAATGGAAATGAAGACACTTGTGTGCCACCTTATCCCTTCAACAGAGCATGTGCGCCACCCTTTTGGAAGCCTATAGGGATAATACTAAGGGGTTGAGCCAAGCCTCGCCCAAGTATTACCTTATGGTTTAACCGTCTCCCAAGAATACCTGTGTCGCACAAGTATACTAGCATGACCAGGACTTGCGTGCCCAAACAAGACTTGCGCGCTTACCTCTTTTTGGGTGCCCCTCCAGCCTATTCAACTCTTTCCTTCAAATCCACCTCTCCTCTTCAAAATTTAGCCTTCAAAACCCTCTTCAAATCCATTTTTGGCATGGTTCCTTTGTTGGATTCCTTATCTGAATGTAATTCTGTGGAACATATCTCAAAACCTAGTGATTTAAATATCATTATGTCATTAAGGTTAGATATTTCCTCCATTAAACCCCATCCATTAATATGAGAAGATCATTAATATAGGAATCCTCCTTAGGAATAAGCCCCAAGTTCCCTAATTTGGGAATCATCCTTAAGAGTAAGTCCCAATCATAATTTTCTTTAACCTAGGCCTCATTTTCAGGAGTAACCCCAGTCATAATTTCTCTTAACCTGGGCCTCCTTTTTAAGAGTAAGCCCCAGTCAAATGTCCCCTTAACTCAGGCTTCCTTTTCAGGAGTAAGCCCCAAATTTCAAGTCCCCAAAACATGGTCTTACTTTTCAGGATAAATCCCTAGGATTAATATCTTTTGACTTGTGCCTCCTTCCCAGGAATAAAACCCATTCATAAGTCCCCTCTTATTTGGGCATCCATCTCAGGATTAAGTCCTATGTTATGTATCCAAATCTCAATAAAGCACATAAACCTTTATTGACCTTGTTCCTGAGTTTCATCCCTGAGGTAAATCCCAATATTAATCTATTTGGGAAGTCATACATACATAATCCACACATCATTCCTTGTGATTACATCTTTCATGGAACAATCATCAGGTTTTACCGATACCTCTTGTTTCTCACACTGAGCATGACTCACATGGGCTTAGAGTGTAAAAGTAATTATGAAATATTTATTTAGGCCATTAATCATGAATAAACCTCATACTTATTTACTCGAACTATGTGGGTTATGATTCCTTTTCTAAAAAAATATGTAGGTATCCCATCTCTGGGTACGACCCCAACTCTAAAATAATCCATGTCCTTCTGAACGACAATAAAATCAAGTGCCCCACTGGGTGGCTTTAAAAACAGTATGGTTATCATAATTACCAAGAGATTTATATATAATGTGTTGAAGGATACCATTGAATAAGAATCTCTAAAAAATACAGATGATTATCTATCGATGAAGAACCTCAAATACATATAAAAGATTCTCTAAATCTCATACATATCAATCATTGATTTTCAGATATAAAGGAAATATCATTTTCATACTTGGTAATTTAATATAGACTCACTAACATAACACAAATCTATAAAAAGAGTCCCGGAGTAGACAATAATTCCCCCAAAAAAAGTTGTGATGAGTCGGACCTCCCATCCTCTCGACGAATGCAACTTCTTAAGCCCCATCGGACCACAACTAATGAGAACCTACCATTGGAAAGTAGGTCCAAAGGGATATAGAATCATTGCATGTTTCTAGTTATACGGATAAACCCGTTAGAAACCGATTGGATTGTTTTAACCTTAAACAAACAAGGTCATCCCCATTTCTCAAAGAAACAACTATCTAGAAACGGGTCAAGGAATCCAATAGAAAGAAGATGACGCTGCATTGACGTGACCCCTCAAACGAACGATTACTGTGTAATTTAATACCTTTGTCTCAATTTCTCATCAAGAAGGTTTCATGGTAGTTTCATAAAACATATGCTTGATCCTTCATTCTTTGAATTCTAGAAATAAACTCATTGTGACACCATGGCCATAAAATTTGGGCGATGGTTCTATTTCAATCAATGGGCCCGAGATATCTACTTCCATAAATATGGAAGGGAAAAATCCTTCCTCGACTTATCCATAACAACATATCATTCGTAACACACCCAACGTACCCTACTTCCCGCCAACTCTCTTCGTGATGGTTTTCATCCGCAAATATAAGTGTGTGAGTCATGACATGAGTTAATGATAATCTTCCAGTATAAGGACCATTACACATGCTCGTAGATAGGAATGTCTGATGACACCAAGACATGCGGAATTACTATGGGTGGGTCTGTTCTCATAATATACCATCTTAGAGATTACCAAGTGCGAACTCCATGAGGGAGAGTATCGTCTTCTTACGAGTACTCGAACATGATGGTCTGTATACTATGTGTCCTACAATATTATGTCATCCAACTGTAGAAATTTATTTAAGAATATTGTTATAGCATTTCAAAGTTCTCATCAGATCGGGGATCTGCCAAGACCTTTTTAATGCAACAAATATTCCAGGACATTATTATATTATAGTCATGTAAAACAATGAAAAATATATAATAAGTGTACATTGATGAAATCAAAGTATAAACAGTTGGTTCTCAGGAAACCAACTCTAACAAACTTTGACTTGGACTAGAGACAACTGCCTAAAACTTTTAGTCCACTAGACCTCACATGATGATCATGTTTCTTGCTGAGTCAAAACATTAGACATGGGGTCTGCCAGATTGTCTTCCGTGGAAATACTGCCCACTTCAACTTCACCTCTCTGAGTAAAATCCCCCAAGAGATGATACTTTCTAAGTATGTGCTTTTTCCGCTGATGTGAACTTGTCTCTTTTTCAAGTGCCACCGCTACTGTATTATCAAAATAGATTGAGATAGGATAATTACTTCTAGGTACAACATCCAGCTCTTGGATGAAGCTTCACATCCATATTTTTCATAGGTACCTCAGAGGCTACAATATACTCGAACTCTACTGCAGAATCTGTGACCACAACTTGCTTTGAGCTCTTCCAGCTCAATGCACCCCCATTCAAACTGAATATGTATCTAGTCTATGACTTCATGTCATCTTGATCAGTCTAGAAACAAGCATCTACATGTCATCTAGTGACTAGTTCCCCATATCCTCCATAAACCAGGAAAATATCCTTAGTACGCCTAAGATACTTAAGGATAGTCGTGCCTTCCATCCAATGGCGGTCTCCTGGATCAGCTTGATATCTTCCTACCACACATAATGCTTATGAAACATCTAGCCTTGTATATAGAATATCATACAAAATTGACCCAATCACGGATGTGTAAGGGATCCATTCCATTTTATTTCTTTCCTCATATTTTGAGGGAACATTTTCATGGAAAGATGAATGCCATGTGACACTGGCAACAATCCCCTCTTGGACTGTCCCAAACTAAATCTCTTCAGTATCCTGTCAATGTTTGTACTTTGACTCAGTCCCAGAATTATCTTTGATCTATCACAATGGATCTTGATCCCAAGAATATATGCTGCCTCGCCCAAGTCTTTCATAGAGATTCATTTATCCAACCATGCCTTAACTGACTGTAAGACAGGTACGTCGTTTCCAATTAGTAATATGTCATCAACATATACTATTAAAAAAATGACTTCACTTCCTCTAAAACGTTTCTATACACAAGGCTCACATTAATTCATAACAAATAAAAATTTTGATATGGCTTCATCAAAATAAATGTAACATGACCATGATGCTTGATTTAATCCATAAATGGATTTATAGAACATGCATACCTTGTTGGAATCCTTTGGAGTCACAGACCCTTCAAGTTGTGTCATGTAGACATCTTCCTGGAGGTTCTCGTAAATGAATTCTATTTTGACATCCATTTTGAGAATTTCATAGTCATGGTAAGTAGTAATGGCCAATAAGATTCTGAGGGATTTTAGCATTGGAACTGGTGAAAAAGTTTCATCGTAGTCAATTCCTTGATGTTGCCTAAACCTTTTTCAACCAGTCGTACCTTATATGTGCTGACTTGTCCCTCCATTTCCTGTTTCTTCATGAATACCCATTTATTACCAATAGTTTGTACATCAACTAGACGATCTACCAAAATCCAGACTTGGCATTGGTACATTGAATCCATTTCAAAATTCATGTCTTCTTGCCACTTGGAAACATCTCTTCCTTCAACTGCTTCCTTGTAAGTAAGAGGATCATGACTGTCAATCAATAATGATTCACCATCCTCAGTGACAAGAAAACCATATTGTTCTAGTTCTCTCACCTCTCTCGTGATTATATGCAGTTCTTGTGCCTCTAGAACAGATTGTTCTTCCATGGGGTTTTTTGGAATCAGTTCTTGTACCAACTCTTGGGTATCTTGAGCCTCGACTTCATCGAAGTCTATCTCGCTCCCACTATCTCTTTTCGAGATGTGCTCCCTCTCAAGTAATACGGCATGTCTTACCACTATAAGGTTTTTATTTTAGGGGTTTTATAGGTAATATCCACTTGTTTCCTTTGGATATCCTATAAAGTTACACTTTGTATCTTGGGGTGAATGTTTGTTAGCTAAAGAGGCCTTAACAAATGCTTCGCTACCCCACACATGTAATTTTGATTACATGGCTTTGCGTCCACTCCATAACTCGTATGGAATACCATTTATCAATTTAGTTAGTACTTGGTGTAGTACGTGTGTTGTTTCTTGTAATGCATATCCCCAAAAAGATAATGGAAGACTCGCATGACTCATTATTGATCTCACCATGTCCAACAGGGTGCAGTTCCTTCTTTCCCTTACACCATTCCATTGAGGCATTTAAGGAGGAGTGAGTTTAGATAGAATCCCAAACTCCCATAAAGAATCAATGATGTCTTGATTAAGATATTCTCCTCCTTTGTCTGAGAAGAGTTTTTTTAATTTTCTCACCATGATGGTTCTCAACTTCATTCTTATATTATTTGAACCGATCAAAAGAATCTGACTTATACATCATTATGTAAATATATCCATATCTACTAAAATCATCATTTAAAGTTATGGAGAACAAGAACCCACCCCTTTCTTCAGCTGGAAATGGTCCACACACATATGTGTGAAATAATTATAGAATCTCTTTATCCCTTTCACCTTTCCCAATAAATGGGGCTTTGGTCATTTTTCTTTGTAGACACGAATGACATACACAAAGTGGTTTTAGTTTGAAGGAATTTAATACCCATCTTGATTTAATTTTGAAAAAAGTTTCTCATTGACATGACCTAGCCAGTGATACCAAAGTTGGGTGTGGTATGAGTCATGTGAATTAACCTTTTCATTGATTTCCATTACTTGGTTTGTGTAGTCTAACACATAAAGGCTGTTATAAAAATGTGCCCTACTAAAACAAATTCTATCTTTATAAAATTAGCAACATTCATTTCCAAACATGATGCTGAATCCCCTAGTATCTAATCTGGATACTGAAATAATGTTTTTGGTTACATAGGGTATATAATAACATCATTTTAATACCAAGAACATCCCAGTAGGAAATGTGAGGTGGTCGTCTCCGACAGCTACAACAGCAAGTCTGGCTCCATTGGCTGCTCGTAGATCCACCTCACCTAGGTTAATATTTCTGAATCTACTTAGTTCCTATATTTGGATGCAGATGTGAGCACCAGAAGCAATATCAAATATCCAATTAGTATAAATAGATAGATTGCATTCGATAACAAATTCACCTGAAGCTTCCCCTTGCTTCCTTGGTTGGGTATAGTTTTTATTTTAGTGGACCTTCTTGCCACATGTGAAACAAACAACCTCCAGTTCTCTTGCCTCCCCTTTGATCTTCCTTTTCATGGAAGGCCTCGAAGAAGCATTGGGCATAAAGATCTTCTCATTATCTTTTCTTTTTATTCACCATAAGTACAGAAGGCTCTTCACGCTTCATATCGTTGTCCACTTGGTGAATGAATATAAGAAGATCAGATAGATACTTCTCAATGTTGTTCATGTTCAAATTTACAACAATGTTAGAGAATCTCTGGGGGAGTGATGCAAGAATGAGATCGGTACCCAGTTCTTTGGGGAGTTTAAACCCTAGAACCTCTAAGCTCTCAATGTATCCAATGAGCTTCACTACATGAGGCCCAACTAGGGAACCCTCTCCAAGGTTTCTTTGAAATAGAGCCTTGGAGATCTCAAACATTTCATGTCTTTCTCTCTTCTGGTATAGACCACATAGGTGCCCGAGCATGCTTTGGGTATCCATGTCTTCATGAGACTTCATGAGATCACTATACATTGATGACAACATCAAACATTGAATGTTGAGTGCACCGTTCAAATGTTGATCATAGATCAGAAAATCATCATCACTCGCCCCTTGGGTAGGTGAATCAAGAAGTGAAGACTCTACCACGTAGAACATTCGTTCATGGAATAGGATAACCTAAAGGTACCTAAACCATTCATGACCGTCATTGATTATGAGGATATTGTCTTTATCTAGAATTGATCGAAGAGACAATGTGGTTGAAAATTATGTCATATTGATTCTACAAATTAAAAGAACAGATTTATCAGTTCCTTTTATTACATTTTATGAAAAAAAATAAATGAATTTATTAATTCTCACACTATTTTATCATGTCCCTATGGCCCCCACTTTTGAACTTTGAATGCCTAGTTTCTATGACATTCCAGTGGCAAGGATCTATATTCCCCTTCACATAACCCCCAACAAGGGTTGGTCATCCTATTTAAAGGTATTTAGGTAGGAAGGTCATTGACAAATATGAGCTTACAGTTCATTGATCTATTGAGTGGACTCCCCAATATTGAAATCATAACATGAATTTCCTCAACACTTGCCACCATTTTACAACAAGTCTAGCAAGGGCTACTCCTCTTGATGTAAAATGTTTAAGTCGACCCAAAACGTTCATAAGATCTTACTTTATAAAAGAAAGTGTCCCAACAAGGGTTGGTCAAACACATTGTTTTAATGAGACTTTCCCTTAATCATGTAATGGAAGGATTGGTCAGACTTATTATGGTATTTAAGGGATTTCAATACGTTATGCGTAGTTTCTCATTATCACATGCTTGTTAATATTAAGTCATGCTTTATTAAGTGATTAACTATGTTCTGATAATGTTTACACATAGTCGTGTTTTTATTTTATTCCATCTTTTCAGCTTGTTTATTTAATTAACTATGTGATCGCGACAACACATACATAAATAATAAACCACGCAATCAGACAGAAATAAAATAAGAAGGCATGATCATGAGCTTCTATTGGTTAGATTATCTAGTGGTTGTGATAAGCTCACCCTGACCTTGGGAAAAACACCTTGAACCCAATGGTTTGTGTTTTGCAGCTCCCACCTGTCCACCTTTGTATCTTCTTGGGTTGGTTTCACCTCAGCATCAGATTTTGAACTGTCTCCTCTGGCTTGGGAGATACTCCATTACTTGGGGTTTACATCAAAAGAAACCATGGGAATGCAGGCCCTACATTTTATTGAAATAAGGCTCGCATGCCAAAAAATTTAAATTAAATAAATTTAAATGAAACCATACACTCACAAAGGGTCTTTGGTCTAGCTCATGATTGTCCATAGCATGCAATGACATTTACACATATTTAGTATTCAAATACATTTAATTGTTCATTTATTCAAGATATGTTGTGATTGAATTAAATCAATTATGATCTTATAAATAATAAATTATTTACCATAAATTCCATTCCGAATATCCTTGAGATTCTTCACATCTATATTCCTTGTATGGGTCTTTTTACTTTGGTGAAAACCTGGTGAAATTCCATTTCTAGAAAGTATACAACATATAGACTATATTACATGACATGTATTTGTTTTCACCCTTTATCCAAAGTATACGCTAGGGGCTCTGGCGTGTTTTCTATACTTTGGAAATTTTGGAGTACAAGGTGTGTATATTAATGTAACATGACATGTACTTCCTTGTTACGTGGTTACCGGCCCTGCAATCCCATGTACACTGTTACATGGCTTCTTCTTGTACACAGTTTCACCTGGGCCAGATTGGACTACAGAGCGTGTTGATTCAACATACACGCCGTGTATTCTAGTTTCCACGTGTCGTCCAGTTCTGGTCAAAATGGTGTACTAAAAAAATTAGGTATGATCAATTCACATGGCATGGTTTGGAAGACCAGTATCAGAACATTGAACCTAAGTGCAAGGCAAATAAATTTTACTACAAGCCGTGTGTTTGTGTATTGTACAGACCGAGTGAGAGGCTCCTCTGGATGAGTTCCTCTTTTTTATTTTAATCAAAATTAAAATTGAAAGGTATTTTCTGTGATGTGCATTTAGAAATGAGAGAGGAAGAATAGATCTCGTTCATTCAGTTTTATAGAACGATTTATCTTGAATTGAATCAAATATAAATGTGTAAATTTTCAATGAAAATTAAATAAATATAATCAACATTGTGACCCCTCTGATACCATTTGAAGGTCCTAGGAATAGTAGAAGCTCATGGGTGGATGTGCCCACTTGAATTTTTGTCCTTATCAATGATCAATCTCGGATCAATATGACGATAAATGCCAGACTCCATAGATGGAATCAAAGAAATAATCAAAAAAGAAGAATAGTCTCAGAACCACAAAGGAGGATCATCACATGTTGATTATAATTAATTTAATTAATTAATAAGAAGTACATTTTATGGCATTTTTATCCATTGATATTTATGATCACATTTTGACGTGATTCATCCCTGTGTCATAAAATCCAATTGTAGACTTCTTCTAGGGGTGATCCACACATGATCCACATATGTCTGGATGTTTCTAATGGAATCTCTAGGTGCTAGTGCGGAGAAGCCCTTTCTTGCATTGTCCACCATAGAATGCATTGATCCGATGGAGTAGGATCTCTCTCGATCTTGAGAGCATTCTTGGAGAAAGGAGTTCTTTCAGCCTTGAGATAATTCTCCAGAATTGTTGTGCACAATGATTAGGGAAAAGTTTTGGAGTTGTAAGGATATTTATAATCGGGTTTGAGGTCACAGATTTATGACAATAAAAAAATGTTACATTTTTATTTATTTCATTAACTCTTATTGAAAACCCCCATGAGGAATCATTAATTCCTTGACATGATCCCACTCTGATTATAATAAATACCATTTAATAAAATGATATTATTTCCTCAAAATCCCGAATGAAAAAACTACACTGCGTGTAATCATTAATACACGGTGTGTACTCATATTTCATTTCCATTCCAAAATGAACACTACACGATGTGTACATTCAATATACATGGCATGTATATATTCTCTTCATTTTATTATTCCACAAACATTAAAACGACTTAGGATTCCTTGAATAATTATTAAACCACATATGGGAAGAATGTTTATTCTACTTGAGATACTTGGATACACTTAGTGTGTGACCCTCTAGGCCACTTTATTATTGAAATTAGGCGGGTTTTCCTAAAGTCAAATATTATTGTCTTGTAATGGGTCAAGGTACCCCAGAGAATGAAGTTGACGTTGTATTGACATGTCATATAATATGAACGCTTACCATGTAATTTAATCCCTTTGTCTCTATATCTCATCAAATATGTTTCATGGAAGTTTCATAAACCTATATGCTTGATTCGTCATTCTTTGACTTCCAGAAATAAACTCATCGTAACACCATGGACATGAAATTTGGGATACATTTCTATTTCAATAAAATGGCCCGAGATATCTACTTCCATAAATATGGAAGGGAAAAATCATTCATCTACTTATCCATTAACAAAATTTCATTCGTGATGCACCCAACGTACCCTACATCCCGCCAACTGTCTTCATGATGGGTTTAGTCAACAAATATAAGTGCACGAGTCATGACATGAGTTAATGATAATACTCTATTTTAAGGACCATTAGACATGCTCATAGATAGAAATGTCCAATGACACCAAGACATGCATAATTACTACTAGCGGGTCTATTCTCATAACCTCCCATCTTGGAGAATACCAAGTGAGAACTCCATGAGAGAGAGTCTAACATTCTTACGAGTACTCGCACATAACGGTCTGTGTACTATGTGTCCTATCATAGTATGTCATCCAACGTTTGAACTTTATTTAAGAATATTTTTATAGAATTTAAAGGTTCACATCATAGCAGGGATCTTCCCTGACCTTATTAATGTAACAAATATTCCAAGACAATATTATATTATAGTCATGCAGAAAAATGAACAATATATAATAAGTGTACATTCTTGTAATCAGAGGATAAACAGTTGGATCTCTGGACACCAACTCTAACAAGATGTTCATTTAGGCACCTCCAAGATGTATCATGATATACATTTCAAGTATTGGTGGTCTGGGTTGAAACATCATGTAATTGGTTTTATCCCTAGGTGTTCCTCTTATTTGATGGTGAGGGTGGAGCACTAGTGACCTACTATCTTGTTACATCACTTAACAATCCCAATATAGAAATGGTAAGATGTTTAAAAATATTTTTTATTCATCATACTAAGGTTTCCTTGAGGCTGGGACACAGTTGGGTAGTCATGTTTTGGCTGATGAAACTACCCCACTTCCTTCCTATACAAGAGACTTTCTCTATTAGTGAGTTGGGAAGACTGCATGTTCATGAGATCATATGGCTACACAGGATCCATCATACAATTATTTTAGATAGGGACACTCATTTCAAATTGAGTTTATAGGAGGAGTAACAAAGTGATATGGGTATACATGTTCTTTAGAGAAAAACTTTACAACCTCAGACTGATGTCTAATCGAGACAAATAGTATAGGTGTTGGGGGAAAAGATATGAGCATTAATCCTTGATTTGATCAATTATTTGTTGAATCATATCTATACCATTGAGTTCACTTACAATAATAGTTATTAAGAGATGCTTGTGATGGCTCCATATGGTAATTTTTATAGTAGGTTATACTATTCAACCCTGTACTGGTTGGAGGTATGATAGGAAGTGATACTTGGTCCTCATCTCATACAGGAGACTTTAAATCATTTTTAGTTGATCAAAAACCATATGTATACAGATAAGTCTAGAAAAAAATATTTTTTTTATCATCATCAATAACCTCTAGAGTTTAAGGTCATGGATTGAGTTTTCTTACAGGTATCATATGGACTTTGGAATATATCAACACAGAGGAAAGGGAAGTTTTCGTCACATTTTTTCAAGCATTTTGAGATAATTTATATTTTTTTTCCAATTTTCCATCAACTTATTTTACCTTATAGGTATTCTGTCATATAGGATGTCTTCCACGTTTCCCTGATTTTCCAATATCATGTCGACCCATCTCATACTTTTGATCCCAAGTATGTTCAGATAGATGTTAATGATTTTTTTTAGGATTATCCAATACAAATTATTGACTTGAGTATGAAGGATATTCAAAGTTGGTATTTCCCTTTATTATGGGTTCTATGGAAGGACAACTATGTATAGGACGAGAATTTGGATCGGGAGGCTGACACACATGCTAAGTGACCATAGTTGTTCTCAAATGATGTTTTTCCACCATTGAAGGGTAATATGGGGATGATTTTATTTAAGGGGTTAAGACTATAACAAAATTATTTTTCAATGTCGTAAATACCCTTTAAATTGTATTTTATTCCTTTATCTTGAACCAAATATGAATGCCTAGTGAGAATATAGAGGAAATGATGGTATCTCAGGCTTCTTCAGAGATCATAAACAAGGCCGGTGGAAAAATGAACTGAGCTAGTTGGTTAGTAGAAACTATGCCTCCCATTCCATATAGTTTCCTTTAAATATTTATGAAATTTCTTAGGGAAAGGTAGGATACATGAATTTCCCTAAATGTGTGTCCAGTGCTTCATTACCATTTCAAAACTATATAATTTTTAGAGGTGTTCGATATAATAGTTAGTGTTTGGTTTCTCAAACAGTGTGTATTCCCTCTTAAGGTACTATGATGTGCATGGTGGGTCTAGAGTATTTCCAACCTGGTGGCCAAACCGTGTGACCTCGTAATTTTTGGGTAAAATAACCATTTTCCCATAAATTATATAAAACTGAGACTATTTGTTCATTTCCTATTTCTAGTGAAAAGAGGATCCATTATTTTATCCAAGATGAGATCCAAGAATCTCTTCATAGGTGTTGATTCCATTTCATTATCTGACCTCCAATTTGAGATCACATTATCCTATTAGATAGACATCTATAATTGATATTTTCTTCAGTTTTATTCTATTATAGGAAACAGTAAGGGATGAAACTAGACCAGGAGAGTGCTATAGACTCAAGGTAGGTGTTATCTGAATTTTTCCTAAATGTATCATCATATCTAAATGACCATTGATGTGAGAAAACCAGTTTTACTAGTATTTTTCCATTAAGTTGATATTCATTTATTATAATCTCTTTCTCTTGTTCTATATCCCTTTATATTCTTATTATTAGGCCCATTTTTTGTAGGAAGATCAATGTTGTTCATCCCAAGTAGGGTGTTTTATCTTTTATACATTTTGTGGAATTGTATGTCTATCTACACTACCGTTCAAGTGTGCTATGAATTGTCATTGATAAGGTAAGTGTTTTAATTAATTAATGAATATTTTTATTGTTTAATAGATAATATATTTATAACCATCACTTATCTTAGTTAAATTTAAAAATGAATTGTAATTGGTTTCATTCCCTTAAAACACATTTTCAAGATGAAACTAATAAATGACTATGAAATTGAATTTCATAGTGGTTTCATATCCTTAACACACCATGTAATGTACAATGAATGGTAAAGGAATGAACCTAATTAACGATTAAGTGATAAAAGTTATAAATGGATTCATGTCCTTTACTAACCTTATCACATTAATGAAATGTACCAAAATAAAACAATTGATAAATTTAATGAAAAGTGTTTTATATTTAATAAATTCAATAATTATATATGTATGAAGAGAATATTTCATATGAACCTTTTTATCTTTGTATTAGTGGTCAAACAAGATCCATCCTTGAAACCATGAGGGAATTACATGAGCAGTCAAAAGATTCTATACTAATTCAAGAAGTTTTCTTCTAAGGGAGATATAGACATTGGAACATGGTCCATGGAAACTAGATGATTCGTAACATGATGTCATTGGATTCCTTCACTATCTCTCCTAATATCAAGGCACCACAAATGCACTCCTTGGATCTTGCTGAATGTCGTTGGTCATGAGGTGAATTAATTAACACCATTAGGCCCAATCATTCTTATCCTATTATTACTTTAGATGATATCCTTAGAATCAGTTAGAATAATTTACAATGGAATGACTTAGATGTTTCCCCTCAGATTACACTCAGACCCCTTTTATTTCTAGACTTCATGAGTTACTATTAGGAGTTCTCCAACCCCTAAAGTCAAGCATTCCTTGGTTTCACATTGGATACTCCTTTATTATTATTATGAACTATTTCAGTGTTGAATAAACCTTTTCATGATTTATCGAGGTAAAACAAACATAAATGAATTAATTAAACCATTTCATGTTCATAGATATTACTAGCTAAGGCTGAACTGGGTATGAGTTCTTATTTTATCATTGTTTAACATTTATATATACCAGAACACTACTTAGTTTATATTCACAGACTGCATTGTATAGATTCCATTGGTGGTGGCATATTGAGATTTATTACAAAACCTATTTAGACCTCTATTATTACCATAGTAGATTATATGATCACAAGTGTTGATAAGGATAAGTTTCCAACTTTGGATACCTAAAATTCCTTCTTGATTAGGTTGAAGGTTGGTAGAGGATGACTGGTTCAATGCCTGATATTCTGGGAAACTTTTTCATTTTTTTTTCTTTTTTATGTAATGTGATGTACTATATTCCTATTTCCATGTATACCTATTTTCCTAATTTTATAAGAGATTAAGTTAAATAATCATATTTTGTATACCATACTGTTTAGATTCTATGTTTTATATTTTTGATGGATTTTTATCCTTATCTTCCAGTACCTATTTTATTAATTAATATTCTTCTTCTATTTTTATCCATCTATTTTATACATTTTTATCTGTTGTTCTCCACTTTGAAATGAGGTAATAGTTTCTCCATGGTCACACCCTAGGTTCTCATTGCTATTCGGTTGCCTATGACATATAGGGAGGCTTACTAGAGTCCATTGTTCCCATAAAATTAGGGATCCTTTGAGAGGAACTTGGGTTGGGACTTCACATCATACATTGTCATTCATACATAAAAACTAAATTTAATAATATCATCATAACCCTTCATAGTCTTCATCATAGTGGGGAACTTCTATAACTTTTCAAAGTGATAGATACTATATGAACATTATCACATTAAATTTTTGTATAATAACACTCATCACGTGATTATATATTTATTAATATTAAATACCATGAATATATAATTAATCAAATGTATAAAGTAACTGGTTCTAAGGAACCAACTCCAACATTATCACACCCTAACTATGATCTGATATCAAAGTGATCTAGAAAAATATTTGTTTACAACCCCTTGATAACTAGTGTCATAATTTCTGCAATAATTAATAACTCATTCTGTTTTACTTTCTCAAGTATTGGTAGAGAGCTTTGACTGCTTGACTTTATAGTCCTCATGATTTTTTTTGATATTATCTTTTTATAATTTATACATAAAAAAGATCAAAACATTGTATATATTAAGGAATATGAGAAATATTTCGTAGTAATATTATCTATATGTAGTTAATTTATCATAAATATCCCCTCCTATGTTTTCACACTTCAATTGGGATAGATTTCATTCCATGAGAGAGAACAAATTTTTTTTAAATTGGTCATTCTTTAATTTTCTAATACCATGTCAACATATGTTCTATGACTTGACCTAAGACACCAAAAAAATATACCACTATAGATATTATTCCCCTATAATGTAGTTTCTACCTATGTAATCCTTAGATAAATCATTTTTTTTGTCTTAATTAACTGTATGACTACTCATCCATTTTCTATATCTTATCATACATATCTAACTTGAAAATTAAACACACTCCCATTAACATATTATATACATCTAGAACATATTAATTCCAAATAAGTATTCTTTCATCATGGTGATTGATTTAATCAATAAATGGTTTTTGATTCTTTCATACCGTATTGGATGTTTTTTTAGTCACTAACCCTTCTAGTCAAATCATATAGAGAGCTTTCATAAGGTTTCATCCAAGAAAGGTTGCCTTGACAACCAATAACCCAATAATGATCTTAGAATGTTTCTATAAAAATTTAAATTTAATTTATTTTATCATGAAATATTGGTATAATATTTTATCTTAGAATATATATAGATATAACCAGAACCTTGAAAAAATAGTTGAGTTCTATTTTTATCAACTTGTTCCATCCAAGTGCAGTTTCTCTTGAATACCCAGCATTTTATATAAATAAATAGGAGAAAACTACATAACATGAAACTAAATTTTCTACATAGAAGCCATATTTAATTCATTTCAACTTTCTAATCTTATATAATTTCTAGTTATGGATTCTTTATAGGATTCATAATTCTTATTTAAAAATATATCACCTATTTTCTTTTAATATAAAACCAACTCTATAGATTAAAATTTCATACATTGTATTTGTCTTATGAAAAATTCCACCAACAAAAACTTTTATATTTTAGTGTTCCTATGATAATTTTTAATTATCCTAATCCTAAACTTCACTGAAATATTTCCTTCTCCCATTATCAAAAATAAATTTGATTCCCTCATTAAATATAGTTGGTTTTGACTAATATTTCCAATATTATGGATATTAATATCCTAATTTTCTATAAGATTAATAACTGAGATACAAATTCTATTTATATCAAATATACCTTTAAATAGTTGACCATATTTAATAAATATGTCCCATTAAAAACCTAATGTTGCAACATAATGTACTTATATCACATCATAACTTATATGATATAAGTTATTCATGCTTTTTGGTGTGTGTTTAAATGTTATGTTGTTATTTGTGAAACATTTCTAGGATAGAATTATGTAAATTTTTCAATAAAAATAGGAATCCCCATCAGTATTCCAATAATACCATCATATCATTGATTTTTATAAGTTAATGTAATTTTAATTAAATATTTACTCTAAAATTGAAAAACACATGAATACTTGATTATGATATACTCTAACAAGCCCACTCAAAGTTTCTTGTTTCTTCTTACCATGTGAATTCATTTTACCACTGATCATTCCTAAAATTTTATAAATTAAGCTCATAGATCATATGAATTAACCTCAAGATTCTCCCCAAAATAGTTTACATGGTCAAGATAAACTAACTCAAGAAGATTTTGGGTTTACCGTTATTTCTAAATATTTTTTTTAAACTTAATAGGTGATTATATCAATAATATATATGGATTTTGAATATAATGAGTCTAAAAATAATATAGACATATCCTTGATATACAGAAATAATAATCTAGCTAAAACTATGTTTTATTCTTATATTTTAGATTTATCATTCCATATAGATATTATATATATATGATTCATGTATAACTGGACTATTAGTTTATTATGAAATACCATAACAACTATCATTCCATAAATGAATGCATCATTGTGTGTAACTAGATGGTGAGATAAATGTATTGGTAATAGAAAATAATAGTCTATCATGAATCAATCCACCAAGAAAATAGAAGTTTTTTCCTCCTCTTGGATGACTTAGGAATCACCATTTCTATACTTTCAGAGAGTTAACATGACTTTTTTTAACGTTTCTGAGCATCCTTTGTTTGTGAATCTTAATATAAGTATATTTGTATAGAATATTTCATTAAATAAATAAAAATATAAATATAAATATTAAATTCAGTGATGAATATACATGAAGTACATGATTTTACTCTCTTAATATTTAATCTACTGCAGTTCCACTTTTAGTGGCCTTCTTGGGAACATGATAAGTAAATAAATAATTGTTCACTGAACTAACTTATCTTATGTATTTTGAAATAAACTATAATGTTTCCATAACCTTGAAAATTTTTCATGGGATTTACAACCCCACCATTCACTTTTTTATCATAAGTAATGATGAACTATTATCCCTCCAATCCATATATTTCTAGATAATCATAGTCAAAATATTCATGAGTAGCTTCTTTATATTGTTCATCGAATTGTTCTTGGTGAATAAGGAATATTTCGGTGATAAGGATGTAATATGATATTAATGGATAATTAATTATGCATATAGAATCGCAATATTGCTAACTGATCTATGAACATTAATATCTTGAGTGAAATATCACTTACTAGGTACCCTTATTCTTGTTTACAATGGTATATTGTAAGTAAAATAACTTTTTTCTTATGAATCTATTTATATTTATCGAGATATATGAGATGTGATATAATGGTATATGCATCCATATATTTATGTTTCATCTTTCTCACTCTAGAAATAGAAGATAACAAGATGTAATATTTATTCAAAGCATTCTTCATATACCTCCTGTAGAAATCCCTCCCACCAACAGTTGCCTTTAGTGGTGGTAAAATTGGAGTATGAGACTCCAACACATATTATAAAATATATATTAGTATTGAAGTGTATTAATGATTATACCACTATTTGAAATTTTTTATAGTAAGGACATATTTAGTATGTCGAAATTATTAAAATTTTCATGTTTTTTCACATTCTAATTTATATATTAATTAAATATTATTTTATTATTTTAGTTTCATTACAAAATATGATATAAAAATATGATTTGTTTGTCTCCCTATTTTTTATCACACACCATTATCCATCACCTTTGGAATCAGAATATCATATTTATGGGTTATTTTAGGGGAAAGGATCTATATTTCCCTTATCATAACATTAAAAAATATTTGGTTAATTACTATAATTAATTTAAGTAGGAAATATTTCTAACTATATTAACTCACAGTTCCTTGATTTCTTGACTAGACTCCCCAATAATAAATCCCCAGACTTGTATTTCCTCAACACTTGCCTCCATGATACACCATGTCTTATAAGGGAAACCAATCATGATGTTAACTTGGTTAAGCCAACACAGAATTTTCATTAGAACTCTACGATAAATGGATGTTTCCTATCAAGGGCTAAAGAAGCACTTAAATCTATGGTTTCATCCTAAAATAAGTTAAAAAAGGTGATGTCTGACTAAATATATTTTTTGAGTTATGTATATATTATACATAAAATCTTCCATATTTATTCATTTTACATGCATGTTAATATTATGTTGATTATATATAAATTAATTAACCATTTCTGATAAAATAATTCACACATAATTCATTTAATATATTTTTTATTGAATTCATGTTAATTTATTAATTTTATGGGATCATGTTTAAAGAATCATGTATCACAAAAATAAATAATCATACATGGGATAAAACAAAAAAATATATGTTATGATCATGATCTTTTACCACTGGTTAGTTTTTCAAGAGATTAATAAACCGACCCTTGACCTCAGGGAATAAATCTTGGATAAGATATTGGTTTCAAATGAAACATTCCACCTATGACCAATATATATTATTGGTTGGTTTCCCCTAGAATTAGGTTCTAAATAAAATACTCTCCTTAGATAATTTTCTTATATAAGTGTTCACACACACATAGGTGAGGGGAAATAGAGGTACAAGGTTATATAAAAAGAAACCATAAACTCACAGGGCCATACATAATAATGGTGGGATGAATAAAGCACATACCATAATATTTAATTTAATAAAACTTTTATCACATAATAAACCACGAAATAAATATTAAACTAAATATAATCCTAACACATACATTTTTCAATCAAGTGTATGATCATTCAAACATAGGATGACTAATAATTTATTAAACATAATTGAATTCATTAAAATTATTTCATTATTATGATAAATTACTTGAAATAGTTATCGTATAAATTAATTAATTCATTTATCTAGATTATACCACTAAAAATTCTTGGATAAACCCTTCGTTCATAATTTTAAATAAATAAAATAAATTAATTTTATTTAAAATTATTACATACATGGGGTGTACTAAAAGGGTATAGGATTGTACCTATATTGTAGTTTTAATTTCATCTGGGAAGATAAAATGATATTTATTGAAGGCAACACAAAGTATACCCTTCGACACCAAATGGAATGTATTATCACTCGTATGGATTGTGATTTCACATTGCATATTCCTTGTCATTTACTGTGTACTTACACAACATGTATCATACATTATGTGTCATGACATACATAGTGTGTAGTCATATGACTCAAGCCACATAGTTTTCATGATGTTTATGACTTCATGACACACCATTAATATAAAAAACTTGTACTACTAGAAATTCTTATGAAGTACACGGTGTGTATGACGATCCTACACACAATGTATTATAAAGAAATTTGACAAATAACTGTTTCAATAATTTTTTCCACACAGATTGCTAAAAATCACTCGATGTGTAATATTAGTGAGAAAACGTATCACATGGCATGAACACCAACTACATTATGTGTATTTCAATTTTTATCAAATTAATATTTCATGCTTCATAAATTTACACACATGAAACGATCATTAAAGCATGTCCCTAACATGATTTGGCTTGAATTAGATGGCGGGTAATCAAGATACATGGTGTGTATTACAGGGTAATATGGTGTGTAAAATAAGATTGACCCTGTTTAATCTCTTTTATCCCATGTTTCTTGGTCAGTGGTCAATATGTGGTTCATGTATTAATTTAATTTCCCTTTCATTAACCACATGACCACCACATCATGTAGGTTACATGATATTTACACCAACCCCACAACATGTAACCCAAAAAAACATATTCCATATGACTATCTATACATGGTGATTAATTATACATGACATGTAATATAATCCAAAAGATTTTTCATGATTAAAATGGAGCATCCTGGTGTGGTCTATCAGACTACATTGTGTGTGTTATTTAGTTACATGTTGTGTAACTATGTCATCCAAATAGAATATCCAATAACTTAAGATGGTATCTATAATCATTTTTTAATTTTTATTTTTAATATAATCGTCAAAAAATGTTATAATGAATTTTGAATTTAAATAGAATAAAATATAAATGAAAAATTAATATCAAATTCAAAAATTAATCAACTAATGATAAATAAATCCAAATTGATATATGACCACTCTGATACAACTTGAAGCTTCCAGGGAACAAGAGAAGTAGTTTATATAGTGCCCAATAATGTTTTTCATTAGTTTCATTGGATGAAACCCTAAGAATCAGATGAATGGAACCCCATAATATTAAAATAGATGAGCTTTTCATATTTAATTTATAATTAATTTATATAATAATAATAACCACTACTCAAAATTATTTATTCATTTTCATATTAGTAAAACTGTATTATCATACTATCATTACGATGAATGATACAAAAATAGAATCCATATATTGGTATCCAAACACACTTCAAAAATCTATGGATGATTCTATTTTAATTCCAAGTTCTAGTATAGTAGAGGAGTCTCCAATGGATTCTGTTTCCTCCCATGAGAACGTGCCTCACATGCCCCCCTTTTTTGAATCTCTTTCGACCGTTTCCTGCCGGTTGTCTCTCTCTGTGGTGGTGGCGCACCCTCTGATGGCGTTTGACCCTGGACCGGATCGGCCAGCCGCACTTCCCGACAAGGGGGTGGGTCCTTGGGATTTTCCACCTGACGATGGTCGACCATTCTTGTCCTTCAAGGATGCGCTTTGTGGGAGAAAATCTGGAAGGTCAGATCAGTGTTTCCTTGTGATATCCCCCTTTTCTCACTCGGTCGTGAGGGAGGGTGCTCGAATATCTTTGGGTGTCCTTGTTTCGGTGTACAACGAGGTGGTTGCTGGTCTTAAGTGGACTCTATTGGCATGCTTCAGCTCGGAGAAACCTTCTCTCTTGGCCTTCAAGAGCTTCATGGCTTCCTGGGGCTTGAGTGATGAGGTTAGGGTCTTGGTGCTACACAAAGTCTCTTTTTGTATCATGTTTCAGTCAGAGGAGGACATCATGAAGGCTTGGTGTGTGGCCCTTCATGTATTGGGACGTTGGCATTTCAGTCTATCCTGTTGGTCGATGGAATCTCCCCAGGGTAAGGAAGGGTCCCGGGCAGCGGTTTGGGTGGGTTTCCCTGGTCTCCCCCTACCATTTCAGAACCATACCTTTCTTAATGCTATGGGGGATTTGTTGGGTGGTTTCCTGTGCTCGGTTGTGCGTACCTGTGGTGGTGAAGAGGTCATGGAACCTCGGATTTGCATTGAGTTGGACTTATCTTCTTCTATCCTGGAATCAATTTCTCTTTAGGTGCCGGACTCTATGTCTTGGAAATAGGACTTAGTGTTCCCAGTGTTCCCCAGGTATTGTTCGCCTTGCCTCCTCCAAGGGCACTTGGACCAGCTATGTAAGCGTGGATGCCAAAGGGTACGTTTGAAATCCAAACAGCTTTCCAATATCAAAGGTTCTACATCCAGTCAGATCGGGAGTTCGTCTATCCCCTGTCCCTCCCATGTAGCTTTAGAGGAGGTCTTTGGGTGTGGGGTTTCTGGGGGAACCGGGCCAGAATCCTCTTGCATGTTTTTGGATACAAATGTTGTAATCTCATCTCTGAGATCAGGAAGGGAGTTTGTTGCTGCTTCTTCGAGACCCAGGGGCTGCTGTGGGAAGGGGACTTCGATTATCTTCATCCATGGGGACTTCAATGACTGGCTGGATGTTTTCATGTCTTCTTTGACGAAACAGGTGGTGTTTGATGTTCAGGACCTCCCCCTGCTACCAGGTGCTGTGGATGAGGGGCTGGTTAAGGAGGGGGAGACTCTCATGACCAATCCATCGGGGCCATATTTTATCTCTATGGATCAAGGTAGAGAATTGGGTTTCTGGTATCAAGGGGTCAAGGAAACTTCGGGTCCATCCCCTTTGTCCCCTAGCAGGGGATTGAAAGGGAAATATAGTATTCCTAGTTTGGAAGGTACTCCAGTTTCCCCAGTGATAAGCCCGGGGGTCACCACGCGGGCGCAGAAGAGGAATCATAGGGAGGCTTCCACTCCTATCAGTAAGGGGACCAAGATACCTGGGGCCAAAACTGGGCCATGTGATTTTTCATGTCTCCCATTCTCGTTTGGAATGCATGTGGCCTGGGGGCCCGGGTGAAGTTGGACTGTATTTCTTCGATAGTTTGGAAAAAACAATATCTATTTTGTTGCGATTCTTGAGCACAAACAGAGGAGTGATAAAATCAGCACATTGGCTCACAAAATTAGCATGCATGGTTCCATGCATGCTGATCCAATTAACAAGCAGATATGGATTTTTTGGAACAGGGAGTGATCGGTGGATTTGGTTGATGCAAGAGATCAGTTCATCACTTAAAAAGTGAGGAGGGGGATGGAATGTTTCATTATATCGTGTGTGTATGGGAGTTGTAATCCTTAGGAATGTAAAACTCGGTGGCAAGGTCTTAGGGCCTTTAATCTAGTGGACACACCCAGGATTGTTGCGGGGATTTTAACTCCATTTTGGACCCCCAGGAGAAGAAGGGTATAGGTGCGTTCCCTCAGAGGGCTATCATGAACTGTGCTCTGTTCTTGGTGGATAAAGGTTTACTCCACCTTGGCTACTCAGGGGACAATTTCACATGGTGCAATAACCAATCAGGCAGGAGAAGATGCTGGAGTAGGATTGATCGGTGCTTGGCTGACAACAACACGATCTGCATGTTTCTGGATACAACGGTTAAACACTTAGTCGGAGGGTTATCTGATCCCTCGCTGATTCTGGATTCTCTGGTTCCCAAGTAGTATCTCCAGGAGTCGTTTCGCTTCAACCCTCTGTGGGATCAATGGAATAGATATCTTTGGTTTGTGGAGGAGTCTTGGAGGCAACTGGTTCAGGGGCACATGTGGGTGGAAATCCATAATAAGCTCAGGCGTTTGAAACAGGGGCTGATGTCATGGGCTAGGGAGCTTCCTCCTTTTGATCAGAGCCTGGAAAATCTTAAACAGAGTATCGAAGTCTTGGAGGCTAGATTAGAGGAGGAGTGGGATGGCTTGGTTTTTGATGACCTCATGGCTAAAAAGGAGTTCTAGTATGTGGAGCTTCTCAAACAGGAAAGGTTGGCTCGGGACCGCTCTCGGGTGAGGTGGCATCAAGAGGGGGAATGTAACTCGGCTTACTTCCATGCCTGTATCAGAGAGAGAAAGTGACTATCCATTCAGAACCAGCTTCTAGATTATGGTTATTATTCTAATGATAGGGATACGGTGGGGGGGTTTGGCGGTTTCATTCATTGAGGATCTTCTTGCTCGACCTAAGATGGGGATGGACTCAGGGTATCCTAGTGGCCAAAGTGTTCTGTGGGTGGAAATTCTGAAGTGTGTCTCCCAACTGGATAATGTGGTCCTTGAGGCTACCCCTGATGAGGAAGAGAACTTTGCAGCCATGCAACATCCCAACCCAGATAGTGCCCCTGGACCTGACAGCTTCACAGGATCCTTCTACAGGGGGGCATGGGGAATGGTTAAGGAGGATATCATTGTTTCGGTTCAGGATTTTTTTCGGGGGGGAAGTATTCCCAGGGTGGCTAGTGCAACCAAATTGGTTCTTATACCCAATGTTAGTAATCCTTCTTCTTTGTCTCATTATAGCCCAGTGAGTTTATGCAATTTTCCAGTATAAGATTCTAGCGACTATCATTAATCAGAGACTGGAAAAGTTTCTTCCTATTTGGATTTGTCGAGAACATCATAGTTTTGTGAAAGGGCGCTCTATCCAGGGAACGATAGCGCTTTCTCAAGAGATGTTAAGGGATATTGATTTGAAAAATCATGGCTCGAAATTGGAAATCAAGGTGGATATGAACAAGGATTATGACAGTCTTGAATGGAGCTTCATTAACAGAGTTATTTCATGTATCAGCTTATCGAACAAGGTGGTTGATCTTCTATTCATGAGTTTCATCTCTTCATGGATGTTAGTGGCTATTATGGGGAATGTTCGCAGTTTCATCAAGTCTACCAGATGTCTCCGACAAGGATATCCTCTATCTCCCTGCATCTTCATCCTAGTGCAAGACTCCCTCAGGAGGCTCATTAACAGAAGTTTAACCCAAGGGAGAATAGTTCCTTTCATGAGGAGGATGAAGGTTCCCTCGGTTTCCCATCCTATGTTCGCGGATGATACCATCATTTTCAATAACAAAGAGAATTATTCGGTGAAAGGAATCATGAAAATTCTTACGACTTATTGTTACTAGATTGGACAGAGCATCAACTCTTCCAAGAGCAATTTCTTTATCCCGAAGCAGAGCACTGACAGTCGGGCTGCTTCCTTATGTAGATAGCTAGACGTGCAGCGTGGGGAGTTGCCTCTGGAGTACCTAGGCACACCGATTTCCTTAGGGAGAATTCAAGTATGTGAATTTGATCCTTTTGTGTGTAGAATATCAAATACAATCTTGAACTGGAAAAACAAATTTCTTTCGTTTGGTGGCCGGATAACTCTGGTTAACAGTGTCCTATCCGCCATTCCCATGCACGTGTTGGCTGCTTCCAATGTACTGAAAGGTGTCGTCAAGGATGTTGACATGATTCTTTGTAACTTTGTTTGGGATGCCAAGGTAGAGGGTAAGAGGAACTGGGTCTCTTGGGGTAAAATGGTGAGGCCGGTTGTGGAGGGAGGGATTTGTGTTAGAAACCTTCATAACTCGATCAACTGCATACACACAAAGTTATCTTGGGAAGTACCGGAGGAGCGTACATTATGTGGGAAATCCATGTAAAAGATCAGTGTGGAATGAAAAACAAGAGCTCATGGTTACAGGTCTCCCCTGTGGGCAAAGATTTACCCCCTGATTCAGCTTCTGCTTCTGTATGCTCGATGGATTGTCGCTGTTAGGGATCTGTTTTTCTGGCATAAGAACTAGGCTAGTTAATCACTTTCCTTCCTGGGTTGCCCTGCCCCTTTGATCAAGGTAAAGGAGGAGATTCTTCATCCCAGGGTTACTAAGGAAATGCTAAGACCGGATCAGCATGATCTTCTTGCATCTGTTGAGTTAAATTCAAGACCAGATCTGTGTGTGTTTTCCCCTATGACCTCTGGTGTTTTTTCTATCAGATAGTATCGAAGGTTGGCTTCGGAGAAGAGTCATCAGGATGAGTGGAATGGTGTGGTGTGGTGTCGCTTTATACTTTAAAAATACAACTTTCTTCTTTGGTGCATCAGGAGGAGGGCAGTGACCATGGATGAGAACGTTAAGAAACTCGGCTTGCTTTTACCATCGGCATGTCATTGTTGCAGGAGCAGGAAGCAGGAGAGTGTGAGCCTTTTATTTTTTGAAGGGGAATAGGCATCAGTGGTGTGGAAGTACTTCGGTGGCCCAATTTTTAACACGACATGACAGTGGGATGTCTCAACATTACTGATGGAATGGTTTCAGGGCTCTAACGACCTAGTGATGGAAAGCATGGCTCAGTCGGTGATTCTGAACGCAGGGTGTTGGTGTTTGTGGCAAGCCAGGAACCAGGCGCAGTTTGAAGTTGCAGAGTCTTCAGCCAGATCCATTATAGAAAGGATGAGATTCTTGCTCCTGGACTGAATCTCTCTTCACAAGGATTGGAGGGATGCTTCCTCATTTGGCAGCATTCAGGTCAGAGGCCTCCAATCCTTCTCATCTGCTGTCGAGGTGCGGGGGAGATGGGTGTCTTGGCATCCACATGCTTCTGGTTACAAATTGAACATGAATGGGTCATGTTTGTCTGGTGTTATGAAAGTAGGAGTAGTGGTTCGAGACACTCAGGGAGATGTTAGGTTGGCCTTCTCTACTTATTTTGGCATGGGCAACCCTCTTATGGCAGATACCATGGCTATGCTCATGGGGCTCTTATTATTCATTCAAGAGGGTTTGGTTTTATCTCAGGCCGAGACGGACTCCTTTATTTTTAAAGCTTCGTTACTGGGTAAGGGTGGTGTCCCGTGGTCCATTTAATATCCTGTTAGGAAGTGTAGATCAATGATTCAGGATTCCATCTATGTCTCACACACATGGAGGGAGGGCAACAAGGTGGCCGCTCACTTGGCTTCCTTAGCTGAGTAGACGGCGGGGCAAGTGTGCCTCATTCATCCTAACAGTTTGAAACCAAATTCGATGAACTTAATTAGAGGGGATGCACTTGGATTAAATTACTTCAGACCTCCTTGATTAGGGGGGTTCTTTTGTAGGTCTTAGCTCTTTTCTTGAATAAAACTTTATCTTGGATGGATGGAGTATAGAAGATACAAACCATATGCATCATTCTTCGGTGAACAGAAAAAGAATCTTTCCACTATTGAACAAATCTCTCATATTCTATCAGTTTATTGAGAGTGAGTAGTATTCTCTCTACTCTTCATTCATTAAGGTGTTCTTAATAAATTCTCTATAGGGTTATATAGAATTATGTGTTGAATATATTATGTGAACAATTCCATATATACACATAAATGGTATATCCATATTTTTATACTTAGGCTAGAGAATCTATTATTACAAAACGATCCATAACCAATATATTTTTATATGTAAACCTCATGGAGAATAATAATAATTTTATTATTATGTTTTTTATGTATGAAAAACTCATGTATATTTAAATATCATTTCATATGGACCATTAAATCAGCCAACCAATACTACCTGATATTTATTAAGCCTTTAATAATAAATATTTATTTAAATAAACAAATATTACAATTGAATTCATTCAACAAATAAATATATATTATATTTACCAAAAGTAAAATGAATATTTATTTTATATTCACATAAGAAAATAAATAATTAAAGAACTATTTGTTTCCATGTGAATAATCTAGAGAAAAATTAATAAAATATATTCTAGTAATTATCCATTACCTTGAAAATAATTAGTTATTTAATATTCAACTCATATGAATATTCTTTTGAATAATTTATGATTTAATTAATTCATTTTTACGCATCCTTCATAATTATTAATCCACAATATTGGAGTAATATTTATTCAAAATATTATATTCATAGAAAATATAACTGATATACTAGATACACATAGTGTATTCCCATATAGGATCATTTCATAGTGGAATTAGGCGAACTAGACTAAAGTAAAAGAACAGTGTCTAGAAACACACCAAGGCTCCCATGGAGAAATAATTTAACATCACAATAAAAATAACCTTCAACATATTCTCATTGTGAAATATAATCTCTTTATATCAATATCTCTCCAGACATGTTGAATACATCATGTCATCAAGCTATATTATTTATTTACCTTTTTTGACTTCCTAAAATTAACAAATCAACACATACACTATAGACATTGATTTATTTGATAGTTTCATTTCAATTTAAGAGTTAGAGATATCTAATTCCATTAATTGTAAGGGTAAAATAATTTCATAACATATTCATTAATGGTGTATCACTCATGTAATACCCACCATATCCTACATTATTGTGAGCATATTTTGTGACAGTCTTCATAAATAAATCTAAGTATGTGAATCGTGATATGAATTAATATTAAAACAATATAAATACCAATACACATTTTTAAAGATAGTAATATCTAATGACACATTTAATGTGTGAAATTTCTACGAGTGAGTCTTTTCTCATAACCCCCTCTCCTGTAGATTACCATGTTTGATCATTATAAAATGAAGTATCAATGTCTATTGGGGCTCTAAAAAATTATATAGTACATAATTTATGTCCCATCAGATATATTTCATCTGGACATAAAACATATATTAAATAATATCATCATAACAATTCAAGGTTCATATTATAGCAGGTAAATTCTATAGCCTTTTGAGGTGAAGGATTCTATGATGAAATTATCACTAATGTTATATAGAATAAAAACAATCATGTAGTATGATATTTATTAATATTCAATTATTTAAGTGTAGGGGAAATTAAAACTACAAAGTATTTGGTTTTAAGGCACCAAATCTAACAAAAAATCCATTCAAAATAATAATTTACAATTACGAAAACAAAGAATCTCCCTAAAAAACACCTTAACATAAAAATGGTACCAATGAACAGAACCTTAATATTAACATTATAAGAAATAATAGAAATTCACCTCATAATATTTCATACCAAAACATCATGGAACCCACACCTTTTTAATATAAATTCAAGAAACCTTTAATAAACTCTATCCAAAATATTCATCGTATCACGTTTCAATGACATTGATTCTTTCATTCAAACTGAATAAGTTTTTAGAGAGTGGAAGATTTATTTCTCAACAATTTCTTGGATAGTGCTCAAACTATGGGGCTTGAAGGAACTTTTCAATTCCGTTATAATGGTTGGTAAAACCTACTACAATCTTATTGAGAAAACCTTTGAATATATTTTATATAGGATAGTGGGAATAAATTCAAAATATTGATTTGGATTCATGATCAATAATGAGGAAAATAAAATTAGTGATTTCCCCCAAAAATACTTTTCATCTCCTAAAAACAACGAGATAAATACACATAGTGATCTCAGTATAAATATATATCTATTCAGATTTAAACAAATTTTAATAAAACTCTAAAACAAGTTTCTTGAACCCCCACATCATATATAAATCAAAAAACACCTCTCATATGTAGTGAACATGTTTTTATTTAATTATAATTAGCTAAATTTTGTGTTTCATAGTTTTAGGACCACCCCCAGGTAAAATGGTAAATCTACAATAGCATACAAACTCAAAAATATGATGGTTGTGATGATACCAGTGGTTTTATTTACCCCCGATCTGAGATTTGGTGATTTTCAAGCATATTTACATTTTTGAGATTTTTAATATTTATTATTTAATTAAATATTATCCATTTAGAACAAATGGTAATGTGACAACCTTGGTTTTTGGTTTTTGAACTTTATAATATTTTGACATTATTTTTTGGATGAAATGCTAAGCCAACATGAAACTATAGATGCAACAATGACTTGATAATAAAATTTTCTGTATAATAAAATTACTTCTCACAAGCATATTCATTAAAATTATGATTTTCTATAAAAATGATGCCATCATAAGGTAAATAAGAGGCCTTATTTGAATTATAAATAATGGGTTACCCTAGTAATGTTGTAATTTGATTTCATTCAGAGATTCTCAAGGGAACTTCATTGGTGTATTCTGTTTATAGGAGTTTGGGTGAAGTCCAATTGTTGGAAAATAAGAAAGAAGTTAGTTAATATGTCATAAATTGAATATTTATTCATGAAAAATTTATAACACCCAAAAATTTAATTAATATTAATCCCAATTGATCTAATTCAATGCCTCTTTATGTAAAATGTATATATAAAATTTCAAATTCAATGGTTTTATGTTTTTGGATTTTAAAATACTTCTATGAATTGTGATTGTTGCTAATATAGTCTTTGAATAGTGATCACATGATTAGTATAAATATAGGGCTTTAACAAATCCAATTTACTCAGAAAAAGGAAGCGATGGACTCATCCAATAGACGTGCCACATACAGAGCCCATTTGTCAGATCTCGGAAAGGTGGTTGTGTCTTTGGGATTCACTCATGACAAAGCCCATGATGAGCTTGAATTTCTTAAACTCGAGAGGGACCTCCTATAAGAGAAGTGGAAGTTGATAGATATTACCACCCGAGCAATGTTATCTGAGCCACCCCAAGAGTCTTTCACCATCGCACACCTTTTTTTTCATCAAATATATATTTATTAAAGGGAGATAATACAGGACACAAAAGAGAAAGAGAACAAAGCAGCACCGGGCTTAGGGGGGACTAAAATAATGGATACTAAGGTCATCCTGTGAATTAAATTCACACCCTCAGGCTTCAAGGAGGTGACATTGGGGAGGCAGCTGACATCAAAACCAGGAGAGACTAGGGATGCAAGAAATCCTCCTCTTTATTCCCCTTTCTCCAGGTGTGAGTAACGTTAATGTTGCTACTCAGTAGCTCTTTACATCTCCAGATTATGTATGCAAAAGACCATGAGATGGAACCTCTACCTAGTAGGGAGTCATGGATGATCGTCGAGTCCATTTCTAGTTGGGATATTTCTATATTTTTCTGGACACATAGATTAAGGACTTTGAGAACTGCCTTGGCCTCCGCCTCAAGAGAATTTCTATTTCCAAAATGATCCTTGAAGTCAAGGATCACACTCCCTCCTAAGTTACGAACCAAGCCTCAACCTCACATGATACCCAAGATACAAGAGTCGTCTGTGTTAAGCTTTAAACCCTCTTCTGGAGGATTCCACGTTATCCACTACCCCTGCGTTTTATCCAAGATAGAAGGATCCGAGTCGGGGCCCGCCAGTAGCATGCGTAGTGAGGGAGTATCCCGCCAGTTCATAACGAGAGTGACCATGTCACTGAGTAGGAACTTGTTTCTCACAATGATGGATCTCCCTGTTGAAATTATCCCCTCGATTCTAGCCATGTTGCGGGCCTTCCAGAGTCACCAGCATCCAGCACTAAGGACCACGGATTGCGCCATCCTCTCCGGACCTTCCTTTGGTGTTCCTTGAAACTACCTCTTGAAGAATGAATCCCCATGTACCTCATTATAGGAGACTATTGTGAAGACGCTGAAGCACTTCCACACAGCCTGAGCCCATTCCCCTTTAAAGAAAATATGTTTCGAGCTCTCCTCACTTTTATTGTTGCAGCATTGGCACGGGGAGGCTAAACTAATTCCCATATTCTTGATGCTCTCATCATATGGAATCTCCATGTTCCTTATACTCTATATAAGAAAGTTGTATTTCGATGGTATTTTATTGCACCATGCTAAATTGTTTCGGGTAACCTGTTGTGCCTGAGGGTGAGAGATCCTATGGAAGTCCTTTGTGTTGAACTTCCCTGAGTGTGACAAGGAAAACACACACTTGTCTAATTCTGAATTGATCAGGATAGAGTCAAATACTTCTTTTCGATTAATGTCCATCACCACCTCGATGAAAGCCGGATACATGCTCGCCTACTTGAATTTAATCATAGGGGCCGGACACCCCAAGAATCCCATCACAACACCCACCCAGTTGTATTTCTATAAGAGGATGTGTCCTTTTCCCATGATCCAGCAGGAGTGATGTTGAAGACTCAAAACCATAGGATAAATCTGATGCCACAAGGGGGATCCCTGGACATTACAGTATCAGAATTACTATTGTAATTGTGGTACATGATCCTCCCCCAGTATCAGTATTGCTGGTGTAATTGTGATACTGGTCTAAGAAATCTATTTTAATGAATTAATGAATTTTTGAATTAAATAATATTTTAATAAAATATTATTATTATGTTTAAATAAATTATTATTATATATAAATGCTCATATAATTTGGTTAATGTAATATTAATTTTTTTTATGGTTTGAAAGCCATTTTTGTCATAACCCATGAATTTTTTATAAATGTTGGTTTTTATTTTAAAATTAAAAATTAAGATATTTAGAAAGTTATTTTGATAAAATGAATATTAATTTTGGTATCAGGATGTCAAAATTATCCAACGGTGATGTTTTCATAATTTTCTGAGAGAGTCAAATTTTTGGGTAAAAATTAAATATTTTTTAAATATATAATGTGTTTTATGACATCATAATGACCCAATAGTGATTTAATAAAATACTATAAACATTTTGTTCGTCCAATATACGTTTTACCATTAAAATAATGTGATTTTAAGTTTTTTTGATTTATTTTACAAAGCTTTAGTGGACCCATCAAAACTTATTAATCACTTTGTCTTTTTAAATTGATTTCCTTGGGAGTGTGACACACCTCCACATAAGAAACCCCATTACTATAATAAGATCAGACATTGTCCTTAGAAAATTATGTTTTCCACTTACATTTTCTAAAAACCATGGGAAAAATCATTGGTCTGGTGTGTGGTTTGGATTAGTTTAATGTGAGGTGATCCAAACCTAAATAATAATGATTTCCATCAACTTTACTATATAAACCCTCTCGAGATCCCACTTCCTCTTCACTCAAAGCCTTTTGAGTTCATAAAACCTCTGAACTCCTCTCTCTAGAATCCTACCAAGGATCCCCAAGCTCCCAAGAATCCTCTCTCAAGCCTCTCTCAAGCCTATGGAAGCACACTTCCAAGTAAAGGTTTTCTTCCTTTCTCATTTTTTTCCAATATTATCTAATTTGTTATGCCCTTTTTATTTCAATTATAAATGTTGGGGTATAGTTTATCACCTCCCCCATACATCCCTCTATATGTTTGAATGATGTGAGACCCATTTTTCTCCCATTAAATTCCTCCCATGTACAGCAGTTACATTGCTGAAATTCTGAAAAAAAATTCTCTCTCCTCATTTACATTCAAGAAATTATTTTGTACCATGAATCTAAATTCCATTACATTTGTTTGTACATGTATTTATATGACCCCCTTACTATTCAGGTCATGTAAATATGATGATATACCCCTTTCTCTCTAATTGAAATTTTTATGAATTCTTATGTTACGTCGTTATGCTGCCGAAATTGCACTGCGTTTTTCCCAGCCAAAGTCATTGTGTAGTGAATACCATGTCTGTTTCTCTATTAAGGGTATTCAACTTTATGCACATTTACTTATTGTTTAAAGAGTTTCAAGTATGTATTACACATTTTTTTATCATGGAATAAATTATTATGTTTAATGATTCAATATTTTATGATCCATGTGGCACACTTATGCATGAAATGAAATGTTTAAGAAGGGTGTTCCATAATAGCACTACAATGCATTCGGTAAATTATTGTATCATGATACGTCATGTGCAATGGGTGTTTAATCATTCTAATTCAAGTTCAATGAGGGTTTACTCATGCGTCATGTGCAATTAGGGATTAATCAAGCTCTATTTGCAATGATCTTGAGCTCATGCTAATTCCATGATAAGCGTTCTTGCCACATTTCCATGTTATGATTATCATGATTTATCATGACATTATGTTTATAATTCTCTTGTGCTCTATTGATATGCCTATTGTCTAACATGTGTTGTATTCCTCATGTTATTCAATGATTATTCCCTTACTGGGCATTATATCTCACCCTTTTCTTATTCATGTCCTCAGGTTATCCCATGCAATGCTAAGTAGGAGGGAATGTAGTGGTAATGTAAAGGAAGTTTCAATAAAGATGTTGTTTTTCATGTTTTAAGTTGTTATGTAATGATCCTAAGCCCCAATGACACTATAACACTTGATCTTCTATGTTGCATCAAATGAATTTTATGTAATAAATTATGTTTTATTGTGTAATAAAAGACTAGGGTTGTCATAGTTGGTATCAAAGGATAGGTTTAGTTATTTTTGGGATTAGGATTAGAAAACCCTATTAAAGCCTTAAAGACAATACTGAGTATAATAAAAAAATCCCTAAGTTTTGATTAGTATTGAGTAAGTGGTTTATCAAAAAAAAATACATCCTGGTCTTCATACGAGCAGGTAGAGGCGGCTCTGGCACAAATGTATCCTAGGGGTAAAACCCGAAAACACCGCTTTGAGATGGACTCAAATGGGAACTGGTTCCCAAAAATGGGTCTTGATTCACTATTGGTTATGACACTTTGTAGGGATATGCTTTGGTAAATTCAGAAGTTTAGTATGAGTCGTTATTAAGGGAAAAAATTTCCTAAGAATATATGTTATAAAGTAGATCATGCATAACATATATTGAATCCAATAGATTCATATTTTATTGAAATAAAAGTTATTTATAATTCATCAGTTTCATCCATGGATTAATCTTTATGTTTTACCCCTAACTTTCTTTTTATTCCAGCCAATGGATGGTAATAAGAGGACTCAGGCTAACAACCGATGTGAAGATCAATGTGATGATTGTACTAATGAGATGCCCAATCCAACGGGAGAGGGAATCACGAACTTTCTCACGCATCTCTCTCAGCTAACTAATTCTGTGAATAGAAACATGGGTCAAGAGAAATGTTCACCCCCCCTAATAAAGAACTAGTCAATATTGAGAGATTCATGATACAAAGGCCTCCTACTTTTAATGGATCATCCTATCGCTCAATTAGTGAACAATGGATTAACTCTATTGAAAAGATCTTCACCATCCTTCAATGTTCTGAACATGAGAAGGTTCTCCTAGTTGCTTATCATATGGAGGGAGAATCTGATAAATTGTGGACATTGATAAAAAAACAAAGCCTGAGGAGGAGATCGAGGCATTTGAATAGAAAGATTTCAAAAAGATGTTTTTCGATAAATATTTTCCATGCACCCTCTGTCTTAAGATGGAAAGGGACTTCCCTGCCCTCAAGAAAAAAAGATAACGAATCTGTCAGAGCATATGAGGAAAACATCACAATGCTTGTATTATATGCCTCCGGCTTTGACATTACCCCCGAATGCAAGGTTGACCGCTTCTTTGGTGGGCAGAAACCTAGCCTGCAGAAAGCATTGGCAATACATGACTTCGACAGCTGTGAGGAAATTGTCTAATGTGACCTCAAGGATAAAATGGAGATTGTAGAATCTCAGGGGTATCATGGGTATAAGAAGTGTAAGGTGGACTTAAATTCTATTGGTCTGATGGATAAATCCAAAGGTGCAAGGAATATCTAGTACCCCATTTTCCAACGGTGCATAAAGAAGCACCCTAGAAATTGCCTTTAGGGGATGATTAAATGCTTTAGGTGTGGAAGAGAAGGTCACCTGGATATTAACTGTTGGAATGAATGAACCGTGGATAAGATATAGGAGAGGAATACTTTGTTCGACCATTAATTCGTGGTTCATTTCTACAACCGCAAAAAACCAGGGCATATTTCAAATCAGTTCCCTAAGCCATGGGTTTTCGGAGCCTACCAACAACCTCTAAGGTAGCATGGGAGAGGATTTTCCATCACTACATCAGAAGTGAACCCTGAAAACAATGTTTTGATAGGTATGCTAGTTATCCATCCAAGAATAGAGAACATGAATTTTTATTTAGGTTCTACACATTCTTTTATATATCAATAGTTTTGTAAAACAATCTCAGCACCACCACAAATCATGGAAGTAAAGATGTCGGTGAGTACGGAAAATGGGGAAATCATTGAATCCCATCAATATAACTCCTCCCCTATCATAATATGTCGATTACACTTCCCAAAAAAACCTTATCATACTCCCTCTGGTGTAATTTTATGTGATTCTTGGCATTGATTATCTTTCATTATATAAAGCCAACATATATTGTCGGGAGAGGGAAATCACACTCCTTGTGGATAATCGACCCCTGATTCTATACAAGCGCATGGAGGAAGATGAATATTCTTTACCTCCATCATCTCAAGTGTGGATATTACTGTCCTATGAGAACATATTTATGACTCAGATGATTGAGTCCAAGGAAGAAACCATCCTTGAAGGCATTCCTATTATGAAGGAATTCACTGAAGTGTTTTTCGAGAAATTTCCTAGTATTCCTCCAAGAAGAGATACTGAATTATAAATTGATCTTATACCGGGGGCATTTCCAATATCCAAGACTCCATATAGAATGGCTGTTGTGGAGCTTGAGGAGCATAAGAAACAAAAACAGGAGAATCTGGATAAAGGTATTATACGCCCAAGTGCATTATCATGGGGTGCACCAGTCCTCTTTTTCAAGAATATGGATGGGTCATTGCACCTTTGCATTGATTATCATAAGCTTAAAAAATCATGATAAAGAACATGTATCCTCTCCCATGAATTGATGACTTGTTCGATCAGCTACATGTAGCACAATACTTCTATAAGGTGGATTTTTGGTCGGGATATTATATAGCAAGGGTGATGACGGAAGATATCCCCAAGACTAGTTTTCATACAAGATACGTGCACTATGAATTCATATTAATGCCTGTCAGACTCGCTAATGATCCAGCAATCTTCATGGACTTGATGAATATAAACTTTAGATATTACCTCGTAAAATTTTTAGTAACCTTTATTGATGATATTATAATATACTCCAAAACCATGGAGGATCATGAGGAGCATCTATTAACTATAATAGAGACCTTTCGGAAGGATAAGCTCCTTGAAATGTACAACAAGTGTGCGTTCTTGTCGAAGGAGGTCTCATTCTTGGGACATATCATCACAAGCAATGGGATATCTATAGATCCCTCTAAAACAGATGAAACTGAGGGATGGTCAAGGCCAACATTGGTAATAGATATCCATAGCTTCTTGGGGTTGGCTTGATATTATAGATGATTTGTAATAAATTTCTCACAATTTTCAAACCCTCTTACCAAGCTAACTCAGAAGGGATTAAATATTTCTTTGAGTGATGAATGTGAAGAAATCTTTAAGGAGTTGAAAATGCGGCTTATCACTGCACATGTGCTTACTTTACCCAAAAGTGGAGAACTTTTTGTAGTATTCCGTGATGCTTCGAAGAAGGGCCTGGGATGTGTGTTGAAGAAAAATGAAAAATTTATTTCCTATGCTTCAAGGTAGTTGAAAGTTTGTGAACAGAACTATCCAACCAACGACCTCGAGTTGGTTGTAGTGATCTTCGCTTTGAAAATCTGGAAGCATTATCTCTTTGGAGGGAAGTCTGAAATATATACGGACCACAAAATCCTTATGTATATATTCACATAGATAGAGTTGAACATGCACCAATGAAGATGGTTAGAGATAATCATAGACTACAACTACACAATCCATTACCACCCTGGGAAAGAGAACACGGTTCCAGATGCCCTAAGTACAAAGGACCCACCAATTCTATCATTGATGATAATTTTAAGGGATCCAATCTTCTTATATTTTATGAAGATGGACATGATAATCATAAAGAAGGGAACATCATCAATCCATTCACAAATGATTGCTCAACCATCACTTTTGGGAATATTAAAGGATGATCAAAAGGATGATGTTGGAATTCAAGAAAAAGTGGAAGATATTTGAAAAGGGATATCCTCGGAGTTTAATGTTAATGAAGATGTAATTGTGAGATTTTGAAAAAGACTATGTGTTCCATCAAGTTTGGAGCTGAAGAAGGAACTTTTGGATGATGCACATAGTTCAAATTTATCTAATCTCCCAGGAAACACAAAGATATATCAAGATCTCTAAGAGCATTATTGGTGGGATAATGTGAAAAACTTGATCGCTAAATATAAATCAAAGTGCCTGGTGTGTCAGAAAGTGAAGGCAGAGAGGCATAAGTATAAGGGGATGATTCAACCATTGACCATGGGAGAATGGAAATGGGAGAACATCACCATGGACTTTGTCACTAGACTTCTGAAGAAATCCAAAGGAAACAATTCAATATGGGATATTGTGGATCATCATACAATGGTTGCACACTTCATTGCTATTCAGGAGGATTTCTCATTGGATCCACTAGCACAGATATATATCAGAGAAGTGGTAAGGCTTCATGGAGTACCACTATCTATTCTATCTGATCGAGATCCAATATTCACCTCTATGTTTTGGAAGAATCTTCAACATGCTCTAAATACTGAACTGAACTTCAGTACAACCTATCATCCTCAAAATGATGGCCAATCTGAGTGGAAAATCCAAACACTTGAGGACATGTTGAGAGCATTCTCAATGGACTTTAAAAGAGGATGTGACCAAGATCTTCCTCTAGTTGAGTTCTCTTATAATAACTATTTCTACCTAAGAATCCTAATGGCACCATATTAAGCCCTTTATGGGAAAAGGATCAGAATACTAGCATGTTTGGATGAGGTCATTGAGCATATACTGGTTGGACCAGAAATGGTCGAGGAAATGGTGGAGAAGGTGAAAACTATTCAGTAGCATATCAAGGAATCCTAGAGTCGAAAAAAGAGTGATGCAGATAACCATCGACAAGACCATGAGTTTAATGTTAGAGACAAGGTATTTATATTAATATCTCCATGGAAGAAGTCAAGAGGATTGGAAAGAAAGGGATGTTAATTCCAAGGTACATCGGCCCCTTTGAGATTCTTGATCATGTCAGGGTTGTGGCCTATCGACTAGAACTTCCACCTACCATGGACAAAGTACATGATGTCTTTCATGTATCCCTCTTAAGTAAGTACAAAATGGACCCTTCACATGTACACTCTTCATAGGTGGTATAGTTAAAGGATGGTCCTTCTTATGAGGAGCAACCAGTTGAGATCATAGATAGTAGAGAAAAAGTTCTATGAAATAAGACAATTCCTCTCATCAATGGGTTGTGGCGAAACCACAAGTTTGAAGAAGCGATGTGGGAATCAGAGGAAATAATGAGGTAGAGTCACCCACATCTATATTATTGTTGGAAAAGGAAATTTTTAGGGTGAAATTTCTTAAGGGGGAATATTTTAATGACCAAAACATTCATTAATTGAAATCCCTCTTGATCTAATTAAATGTCTCTCTAAGTAAAATGTATATATATAATGTAATATTCTTTGGTTTTATGTATTTGGATTTTAAAATACTATTTTGAATTTTGACCATTGCTAATATAGCTATTGAATAATGATCACATGATTAGTATAAATATAGGGCTTTAACAAATCTAATTTACTCCGACAAAGAAAGCGATGGCCTCATTCAATAGACACACCCCATACGAAGCCCACTTGTAAGAGCTCAAAAAGGAGGTTTCATATTTGGGATTTACTCTTGACCAATCCCAAGCAGATCATGAATATGTTAAACTCAAGCAGGGCTGCCTAAGGGAGAAGTGGAAGTTGATAGAGATTACCACCCGAGCAATGTTATCTGAGACACCCAAAGAGTCTATCACCATCGCACACCTTACACTTTAGTCTTATATTGGTGTTATAAGGGGTTATGTAACAAGACATTATCACTATGGTTATGTAAATTATTTTTGAATATAATAATGAATATACATTCATTTTATTATTGTTACCTTGTAAATAGTTTTTAATGCACAAATAGTATTTTTAGTTAATGTTGTACTAAAAAATATTTTTTGTTGAATTAATGGATTTTTGAATTAAATAATATTTTAATAAATTATAATTATTTTTATTAAATTAATTTTTATTAAATATAAATGATCATATAATTTTGTGAATGGAATTGTAATTTTTATTAAGGTTTGTAAGCCATTTTTTGTCAAAACCCATGAATTTTTTATAAACGCCAGTTCTTATTTTAAAAGTAAAAATTGACCTATTTGTAAAGATATTTAGATAAAATGGATATTATTTTTGTAATAAGGACGTCGAAATTATCCAATGGTGAATTTTGCATAATTTTCCGAGACAGTCAAACTTTTGGATAAAAATTAAATACCGTTTAAAAATATAATGTTTTTTATGACATCATAATGACCCAATAGTGTTGTAATAAAATAATATAAACTCTATGTTCGTCCAATATATGTTTTAACATTATAATATTGTGATTTTGGGGTTGTTTGATATATTTCACAAAGCATTAGTGGACCCTTCAAGTCTTATTAAACACTTTGTCTATTTAAATTGTTTTCCTTGGGAGTGTGACTCACCTCCACATAAGCAACCCCATTATTTTAAGAAGTTCAGACTTTGGCCTTATAAATTTTTTTTTTCCAATTCCCATTTCCAAAAACCATGGGCAAAAAACATGGGATGGATTTTCGTTGGGATTACTTTAATGTGAGTGTCACAAACATAAATAATAAATAATTCCATCACCTTTCCTATATAAACCCACCCAAACTCCCACTTACTCCTCATTAAAAGCCTTTGTAGTTCGTCAAACCTATTCCATACTCTCTCTATAATCCTCCCAAGGAACCCCAAGATTTCAAGAATCCTCTCTCATGCCTCTCTCAAGCCTTTGGAAGCACACTTCCATGTAAGGGTTTTATTCCTTTCTCATTTTTTTCCAATATTACTTAAGTTGTTATGCCCTTTTTATTTCAATTATAAATGTTGGGGTATGGTTTAACACCTACCCCATATATCCCTCTTTATGTTTGAATGATGTTAGACCTCGTTCTCTCTCATTAAATGTCTCCCATGTACACCCATTACTATGCCGAAATTCTGAAAGGAATTTATCTCTTCTCATTTACATTTAAGTAATTATTTTGTATCACGAATCTAAATTCCATTACATTTGTTGGGACATGTATATATATGACCCCCTTCTTTTACAGTTCATGTAAATATTATGAGACACCCCTTTATCTCTCATCAACCATTTTTATGAGTTCTTATGTCACGTTGTTAAGCTGCTGAAATTGCACTGCATTTTTCCAAGCCAAAGTCATTGTGTAGTGAATTTCATACCCATTTCTCTATCAAGGGTATTCAACTTTATGCACATTTAATTATTGTTTAAAGGGTTTAAAGTATGTATTCCACAATTTTATATCATAAAATAAATTATTATGTTGAATGATTAAATATTTTATAATCCACGTGGAACACTTATGCAAGAAATAAATTGTTTAAGAAGGGTGCACCTTGATAGCGCTCCAATGCATTGGGTAAAGAATAGTATCATGATACATCATGTTCAATGGGTGTTTAATAATTCTAATTCAAGAAAAACAAGGTATTACTCATGCTTCATGTGCAATGAGGGTTTAATCATGCTCCATGTGCAGTGAGCCTTGGCTCATGCTAATTCCATGTTAAGTGTTATTGCCACATTTCCATGTTATGATTATCATGCTTTATCATGGCATTATGTTTATGCTTCTCTTGTGATATATTGATATGCCTATTTTCCAAAATGTATTGTATTCCTCATCTTTTTCAGTGATGATTCCCTTATTGGGATTTATAGCTCACCCTTTTCTTATGCATGTCCTCAGGTTATCCCATGCAATGCTAAGTACGAGGGAATGTAGTGGTCATGTAAAGGATGTTTTCAATAAAGATGTTGTTTTTCATGTTTTAATTTGTTTTGTAAGGATCCTAATCCCCAAATACACTAGACCTCATGATCATATATGTTTTATCCAAATATGTTTATGTAATAAATTGTGTTTAATTATGTAATTAAAGAGAAGGTTTTTCAAAAAAAATTCACAATCCAAAAGGGTTTAATCCACCAGACTTGTTAGTGTAGGGTTCTCAATGGAAATTTTCCTCAAGGATTTCACCCAAAAATGTTTCAACTATGACAGAATTGGATTTTTTTAAATTTTACGAAGAAAAATATTATTGTACACGAGGATAATGAAAATTATAAAAATACCAAAAATAATAGTTAGAGGAAGAACACAATGTCTAAAAATAAATTTGGTGAGTTCTAGAAGTACTTTTAGAGAAAGAGACAGAATACATAAAAAGAAAAGAAGAAAATGGAGACACGTAATCACATAGTAAATATGTGGATTAAAGTTATAAAAATTTCTTGAACTTTATAGAAATTGTGGATAAAGAAATAAACCTTCTAAATAAATTAAGATTAATGTGTTGAAATATCATATACAAAATACATTCCCAAATCTATGCTGGAAGATTTCCTTTAGAAAAACAAAATACATAAAAGGGTAGTTTAATCTATGAAGCAATAAGATGGGAAGAAGGTTGAATCAACTATATTATTTATAAATTAAAAAATTTAATCCTTGAGGAACATAATAATTCATAGAAAAAAGTTACTGAGAATGAAAATATGCTAAAATACATAAAAGATAAACTATTGTTTAGGTTAAAGGAACTAAGCAAGATGGAATTAAAATTTATTGAAACTAAAATGAAGCTAAAATGAATCATAGGTAGCTTCAATAAATAACTTAATGTCAAGGATGAAATAGATATAGTAGCTGATAATTCCAATACATGATTTCAGGTATAAACAACACTTAAAACTTCTTTAATGATTCAATCTATTTTACTTAAAATTATAGGATTTGATTCAAAATCTAGAAATTATTGGTCTATAAAAGATGATGAAAAATAAATTTATATGACTTTGTAATTGAGGATATTTAAGAGTAAATTAATTCCCTTGAAGAAGAAGAATATTTATAGGATATTTAGGTGTCAAAGAAAATTTTATGGAATACAGTTTTCAGATCATTCCTATAGTTAAAATGGATGATTAATATTTAGTGGACATTGCTTATATTCTAGGATTTATGGTCAAAAGGAATGAATATATTGGCACAACATGTATCTTCTTGGAATTAGGTAGGTAGTGGGTGGAGGGGGTGAAGTTATGAGATTAAAATAAGTGAGTCAACCTATAATAATGAAATGAATAAAGGTTCATCAAATCGATATACTAAGAAGAATTTTGAATTTTTGAAAGAAATGTCTGGTATATTGGAGTTAGTCTCATAGAACCGAAAAATGTTTTTACTTTAGATTGATTGAATAGTAATTAATTTTAATATTAACAAATATATTATAATTTACTTATTTTTCTTCTACATTAAACTAATATGTTATTGTCCTAGAATATTTCTCACATTTAAAAGGTCATAACAGTCCCCTCCTATGACGAAAACATGGAAATTATATGAAGATATTTGTTAACATGATTCTATGGATGGATAAAATTATATGACGGGATAAATATTATATTGGCCATCCAGTTCAAGTACTCGTATGTAGATGAGACTTTATCTTTTGAAGATTTCATTTGGTAATCTATAAGATGGGATATTATGAGAACAAACATACTATAAAAAATCCCCATTATTATGTGTTATTGGATATTCCTTTCAGCAGACATGTGTAATGACCATTTAACTTTTATATTATTATTAATACATGTTATGAATTATAACACCCTGAAAATATAAAGTGTTAACATTTTATCTGATGGCGTGTATGATATTCAACACTAAGAATGGAAGGGAATATAATATCGTGAAACTTTATAATATATTTAATATTTTAAATAAATTCAATGTATAATTTATTTTGTGATACACACAATACTGGGTTAGCGTGTGACACATGAAACAAAGAGTTTCTTCAATTTCTTACGTTACACACAATAATAAATTTTACAGAACAACAATATATTTATAAAATATTATTTACTATAATAACAAATAAGCTACCCATTAAATTATAGGTTATCAACAGTAACATCTCACTTATGAAAATTATGTATTATACAAATATAAAATAAACTCATTCGTTACAACTTAATTAGAAATTAATATAATAATAAATTGAATATAAAGTAAATATCTATATAGAAAACAATTTTTATGATCAGAAAGATATTTTATCCTAATAAATTAAATAAAATATATCAATTACAAATATTAATTTCCTTTATATATTATATATTCAATGACATATTTTTTATATTCATAAAATAGACATGATAAGTATAAGATAAGATCAAACCCAATTTTACACATAAAAACCTATATTTTTATCAAGGAACTTTTAATAACTTTTATCGGAGAACCATTTTAAAATATAATTTTGACACTTTTATAAATTTAATATTCCAAAATAAACTTATTTTAATGTGAAAATTTAAAATTATTCTAGCTTAATTTTTTGGTATTTTTTCTGGTAAGATTCAATTTTTAATAATTAGTGGAAACTACTAAAATTCAATTCAAAACTACTTTTTTATCAAATTTATTTATAAAGATAAATCATATTTTACTTTTTTTAATTTAAATTATAGAATATTTTTTGTCAATTAATAAAAATTAGGTCATTGGAAAAAATTTCACTTTCAAATTGACTATAAAAATTTATCCAATCTTCTGAAAACATTTTATTTTAAAACTAGCATTATCATCCCGTCTGTAAGACTAAATATAAATAAATTTATGCCAATTTTGTTTATAGAATTTGGAAAAATTGATTATATATTTAGAATTAGATTAATTTATAGGGTCTAATAAGTTCAAATTATTTTTGACCAAAAATATTTGTTAAAGTAATTGAAATTAATTATAATGATTACTGTGAAATAAAGATTAATAATGGACAGAACCCTAAAATTAAGGCCTAATATGACCTAAAAACATTTAAAAAATACATTGGATGGTGATATTTTAAACCTATATTCTATTTTATCTACTTTGTACCATTATTTATTCAATTCTAATAAAAAACATTGGTGGTGTTCCTTTTTCCAAAATATTATAAGAGTGCCTCTCCCCCTCCAATATAAATGGCCTACTTTCCTACCACTTCCTCACACCTCTCAATCCACATAAGCTCAACAAATACCTATAAAATTAACTCCACAAAATAAATCCCTCCCCTAATCCCCCCTATTGTAGAAATCAACCCAAGGAATCCCTTTGGTGCAAATAAAAAGGTGTTGCCTAATTAAGTGGTATCGTCTTTCTTAATGCGCTTTAATTTTATTTCCATTATCCACCACCTAAAATATTATTATTGAAAGTTTTTATAAAAACTAAAGTATCATAAATATACTATTTTTTATTCTATGGGTTTTACCTACACTTAAATACACCTTCATCTAATGGGAAAAACATATTCCATTTATGTGTACGTTGAACTACCGTCTCATGAAATGATGATTGTTTGTTCTTCCTTTACTGCCTCCCATGGGTTTCATCATGATAGATAATCTATTTATATAACATATATATGATATTTATAATTTCTTTATTCTTCTATAATTATTTTATAACACATACCCTTACATTCCATTTGTGTAAATATGATAACTTCATTTTTGGAAGTGTGGGCTACCACCCCCTCAAAGCGATGTGACTCGTTCATGCCATACATCAAATGTATAAAAGATGGTATTAATAAAACTATGTAACATATATGAAATATATATTATAATTTAATTATAATATACATATTTATCAATTAATATTTATTATTTTAATATGAAAAAGAAATTAAAGTAATGTTCGTGCATACATATAGCCTACCGTATCCATGAAGGGTAAATTTCATATCTTATCTCCAAACATTATAGATTATTATAAATAAATATATAAAAAATATAAATGATAATTAAGAATTGGTTTATATTCTGGAGATGATAAAATCATCATCTAATTAATGGTAACAATTATTGACAAGTCAAAAACATACTTGAGAAAACTATGCAATTAACACTCAAAATAGTAAAAATAATAAAAGTGTGTTTAAAAATGGGTAATAAGTTATTTTAAGAAGTTAATATATGATATAATAAACATGATTATGGTTTTGGTATCATTTTTTAGCATGTTTTGGACAATTATATAGGATGATAAACACCACACAAAAAAAAGATGTTTAATTTAAGTGATTTTGTCTCAATTTACATTCTATTGAGACTTAACTATAGTTAAGAAACTAGTATATTTTATATGGTTTATGTACTTACCTTTGAAACATAATTTCATGAAAAATTTTATTATAATTACATTATTGGTTTCATTTAATGTCATACCTTCACGGGGACTATTAATTTAATGTTTCAATGTGGTATGAGACACTTTGGATTGTTTAAAGATTATTCTACTCAAGAATTCTCTTAATGATTACCTTTAAAATATCACATCCTTTTGTGATTGCTAAATATATCTTGAAACAATAAATTTTTTATCATAATTTTTTAATTGAAAATTACTTGAGTATCCACATTCTCATTCAATACATATTAGTATTTCCAAAACTGTATACCATTTTACATACAGTGTCTACTTTAACAGATATTTGATTATTTTGGGAAGATATTGATAATTACAAATTATTAATTCACTAAGGATATTTGATAAGTAATATTATTTATTTCCACCATTATATATGAGGATTTATTTGAACAAGAAATAATGGGATGATCCCATACATTATATATATTCTCTATGCATAGATAGGTTCTCATGAGACATATAAGTTGGCCAAATTAAATAGAATTATATCCATAGTTTTAACTATCTTGTGAATGGTATTTATGGTATAGGTTTTCATGTTCCATATACATGGAATCCAATCATTAGGAATTTCTTTCGAAGATATTATTCTAATTATTATTTATTCATGAAATTTTTCATCGACAATTCTATGGATATAGTTTACTATTAGGTTATTTACAAGATATCTTGTGTTTCAATTTCTAACCATGACAGATTGATTTTTCTCTATATATTTATTTGAATTTCTTGTGTTATCAGTTATTTCCCATTCCATTTTAATTAGTCACATTGATTAGTTATTTATTTTGCATTACTAAGACATACTGAGCATTTGATCTCACCCTTATTATGTTTTATTCCCCAATGTTATGAAGAAAAATACTCGAATAAGATATTAAGGACATAATTTATTTCTTTTTATTATGTATCATATTTTTATTATCTATTTATCATTATATTATGGGTATCATTTATGTAATTTGGATTTCCAAGTTGGCTAAACTAATCAGTCTTTCAAGATTTGATTCCTTATAATCATGTCAATGTAATAAAATAATGCACCAGCTCTAGGACTCTAGGGTCGGGGTGCTACATGACTCATGAAGATTGATTTAATTCCATAAAATATTGTAAGATATGATTTTGGTGAAGTTAGGTATGTTGGGATCATCATGGATGACATGTTTTTAATGAACAATTCAAAAAAGGATTTGTTCTTTCCATATTTATGAAATTATTTATCTTATATAGTTGATTTAAATGGAACCAGCACATTATATTCTATTTCCAGGGTGTAATAGAATGTTTATTCTAGATAGTCAAAGAAATATGTATCAATCACATCGGTTGATGACACAGGTGTGAAACCTTCTTACTGAGATACAAAGATAAAAGGATTATATTACACAATGAGTGTTCGTATGTGGTTGTTGTTATTGTGACATATCTTCTTCCTCTATAGGTTTATTGACCTATTTCTAAATTGTAATATTGGACTTAGGAAATCAACTCTATAGAGACTAAGGAAGAATCTGGGAGGATCACAGACAAAATTCTTTTATTGATCTTAGTTAAATATTATTTATATTTAACCTTTGGAATAAATATTATTATCACAATCAAGAATTTATATCTATTAAGTATTTATTGATAGAAAATATTAAATTTCTATTTTCATGGAAATTGTTTCATTACATGGATAAATAAAATATTTATCTATTTATTTCTATTTGCAACTTAATAAATAATTTATTTAATTCTGTGAATATTAAAAAAAATTGTATTCCCCTGAATATGAATATAATATTTATTTATATATTTATTCAATATATAATATTTATCTCTAGCAAGTTAATAAATAAATATTTTCTTTTTTGAATGTTAAAAAAACATATTCCCTTAAATACGAATATAATATTTACTTATATTTTTATTCAATATATAATACTAATCTCTTTATATTTCAAAAGGTAATAAATAATTATTTATTAATAATTTATTTATTTATTTATATGAATATTACAATAAATATTTTTTAATATCCATACCATGAATATAATATTTGTTGATGATGATTAAATATTTATTCAGTAATTTCAGAAATTTCAATGTGGTTGAGAAAATCATGTTATTGGTCTGGTGATAGATATTTAATAACCAAATCATAAAAAAATATTTATCATTGTGCAGTTTGGCACACATCAAGAAATGAAATTATAAAATTATAATTTTACATGGGATGAGCTTCATTAAGAGATTAATATATAATTAATTTCCATTATGAAATTTATTAAATGCATTTAAACATAAACTCAAGTCTATTAATAGACTACTATAAGAATTGTGTGGGTTTGGTTTTTATGCAAAACATTATATTCCCACAAGTATTATCTCTCAATAATGAATGAGTCTTGGTTTTTTAAATTTTTTTTTGATATTATCTCTTCCTCATTCCCTTCCTCTCAAGATAGAGATATTAAGAGACATTCCTTCTAGACTGAAGCGATCATAGTAGTGATCAATGGAGTGATGAATGATGACTTGTGTCACCGTGGTAGCACCAAAGTTCCATCAACAATGTTTTGGGATCAAAGGAGCACATGTAGAGCTTGACTAGGGGAGCTCTACTTTGGATCCTCATTGGTACAATGAATGTAAAAATAATTTATGTAAAGATGATCAATACATTCATGAAATAATGAACTCAAGACAATGATATTTCTTCTTGCGATTAAATTATTTATAAATTTTATGTGAAATAAATTTCATCTTGGTTAAGATGTTATTTTTCAATATTATTTATAATATATTATATTGTTAATTGTGTTCTTCATCATGCACATTGGATAAGATTCACTACATTCAATAAATAATAATTTTTTGATAGGTCCGATATGTTTTTACACTATGTCCAAAACCAACAAGTTGTATTAGAGTGGTCATGATTAAACTTATAATTCTTAGTTATTTTTTGAACATTTATGCATTTAAAGTCTGTTATCATTTTTAAATTATTCATAATTATTATCTGATGGAGGAGATCTCTTCTTTCCTTATTTTTCCCTCAATAATATAATCCATATCTATTAATAATATATGAATAACACTGAAGAAACATCTAGAGGTGTCATGTGGTCTGTAGAGTTACACGTCATATAAATCACTAACATATTTCGTTACCCCACATGATGTAATGTCCATGTATTTAATAAATGAAAATTAATTAATTAAATCACACATACAATAATTAATTTACATGAATGTAATTAATACTCACGTGGTGTCATTAATACTCACACAATGTGATTATTTTTCATGTAGTGTAATTAATTAAAATTACAAGTAATTAATTCGCATATAGTGTAAATAATTCAAATCTGGTGTGATTAATTCACATGTCATATAATTAATTGACACATGAGGTGATTAATACACATGAGCTATGATTGATATAGATATGGTGTAATTAATTTACACAAATGTAATTAATTTACTTACCACAAAATTATTTCTAACACTTTGTAATTAAATCCATGAAACATAATTAATTTATACCCATTTATACAGAATAAATTCAAATCCAGTTTTACACCACATAAATTAGGTTATTCATAAAATTAAAATTAATTTATTAGTCTATAAACCTTATTATTTTTGGTATTTTTTGTAATTTATAGACTCATACACCCCATAAGATAGGTTTTATATGATATTAAATGATTAATAAATTTTCATATAATATTTGAAACTACATGTTGTGTATGGTCATTACATCCTGTATACTCCACATGAATTAAATTGGTACACATGGTGTAATTTTAATGTGTCTCATGCATCATTCATTGACAGCACACACTGTGAGATTATGTCACATGTCATGTATGTGATATCTCGTGTGGTTGAACTATATACAACAAGGATTATTCCAAGTTATTCATATTGGCATAATTTATGTTTCCTCCAAGTAAAATCTATGAACTTAATTAAATTTCCATAAAATTAAATTAATTTATTAATTAAAAATAAAAATGGATAGCTATTTTTAGGAAAAATCAAATAGATATTAATATAAAATTAATTAACTGATTAATTAGTTAATTAAGCGGATCAATTCAATCATGTTTTATCTTAATAATATAACAAATAAAAATAAATTCATGTTATTTATTTTAAATGTGTATTCATTGCACAAATAAATGTTCATGAGCCTATACTAACATTTTCTTGTGTTTAGTTTCTTTTAAATTAATCATAATTATTATTATTATAAAATTAAATTGATGGCCAATAAGTCATCCCTCAATCCTTATTATGTACAGACCAATGTGACCATCATTTCATTTTTGTAAGCCCCACTTTTTAGGTCCCTTTACATTTGTGTGAAGTAGATGCATTATAGGGGCTGAGCTCCAAGGTTCATGTAGCTAGTTCAGGATAGAGCTAAGGTGAAACCAAACCAAGTGGATACATATAATAATGGTTTAATGGTGTAACTCCGGATGAGAAAATATCAAGGATTTATTCCATAGGGTTATTGTTTTGATTATTTAAGAATCAATAAAAACATTACTAATTAAATATCTTGATTGTGCCATAATTTTTTTTTTGTTTGATGCATTATTTATTTTTGAGATGCATGATCGTGATCACAAAAACAAGTGGATTTATATAACAAGATGTAACTAAAATAACAGGATTATGCATAATATGTTTTACTACATGGATAATAAATTAATTAAAATCTAATTAAATTTAAAACGAATTTTAAAAGATAAAATATGAAAATTTTCATAAAATGAACAAAATTTCCCATGTTAATAATAAGTCATTACATCTTCATATATTTGAGTAATCAATTAAAGCCTGTTTGGGGGTACTTTTAATTATAAGATAATCTGGACAATGAATATGAGTTGATTTAACCAATGTTGGGTCTGATTTAATAACCTTTTTTATTCAAAATAAATTAGAAGAAGGTGTTGAGGAAATTAGACTCAGGGTTTAATGATTGTGGAGTCCCCTCAACAAAATATGGTGTTGTATGACCATAGTTATAAATACCACCTATCTGTAAACATTGTTAAAAATTTCATGGACATTTTATGGATTATAAGAACGTAAATGTGGATCCTTTCCACTAGAATGTCCATGTGATGGGAAAATATGAGTTTAATTGTGAGGGTCCTTTAGACATGATAAAATTCATTACTTTTTAGTAGGTAATGTTTGAGCATAAATGACCAAATGATATGATGTAATTTACGGTTATACCTATTTCGAAATGGGAATATATTTACATGTATTTTTTAATTGGTCTACCAAGGGTGATTTGGAAGCATGATGATAATTAGGTGTTTGTGGATAGACTCATGAATTTGAAACACTTCCAATTTGAGATTCCAACATGGTATTAGAATTTACAAAGACATATATCGAAGAAGTGGACAAGTTTCACGGAGTAACAATTTTGATCATCTCTAAAAGAGATCGACAATTAACTTATATATTCTAGATATCTTGCAATAGGCTCTTGAATGTCAACTGGACATGAGTGTTAAATATCATCTTTATATGGATGAGAAGTCAGAATGAATAATTTAAAAATTAAGAGATATGCTTATAGATTGTGTCATGGACTTTGGTGGCTCATGTGAAGATTATATAACTTTGGTGGAATTATAATATAAAAATAAATAGAAATATATTATAAATATGACATTATTAGAGGTATTATATGGTCTCCATTATCATTATCCAATATGTTGGGTCAAAATTGGAGAAACGTCACTTATTAGAGCTATTCTTTTCCATGATACTATAGAGAACATGTATATGATTATGAATCAGATGACACAAAAAATAGATGACATGAATCTTATGTATACCATAATCATTGAAATTTATATTTTATTTTTAGTGTCCATTTATTCTTGAAAGTGTAACTGATACATGGTCATCGACATTAGGTGAAGTAAGGGAACTTGGAATCATAATATTTTGGACCATTTGAGATTGTTTAATGGATTGAAAATGTTTCAAATCAGTTATCATCACCACTAAATTTAACTGAAGTCCATAATTTCTTCCATATATTTCAACTAAATAAATTTCACCCAGATCCTAATCATGTTATTAGCTTGGACCATGTTAATCATAAATTATATGTGGCATTTATCCATGGAATATTATCAATTCTAGATAAATGGGAGTAGACATTGTGAGGGAGATCTATTTATTTGATAAGAGTGTTAAGGAACCATTGTTAAATTCAATAAAATTATTGGTAGTGAGTTAATTCAAAAAAAGTAGTAGTTGAGCCTATTCTAGCTTTCTAATGTTGAAAAATCCAATCGTGGGGAGAATATAATACCCCCATTTGAGGTATTTTCCTTTATATGAATTATTTAAAGTTCGGAAATGATTTTTTTAATTATTGTAAAGTTATTATAAGGCTTAAAATGTTTCTAAAATATTTTTTAAGGTTCATAGACTGAGAACTGTTAGTAAAAATCATGATCAAGTCTCCAAAAAATCGTGCGAGGAGTTTGGGGGTCTCTAGGGAGGTGAAGCATTGCTACACAGTATAAAAAACCATGTAGCTAACTATGATACATATTGTTCCTTGATATAGAGTTTATTTACATGGTTAGATCACTATTGGTCAAACTATATAGCCTAACCATGTGAAAGGAAATAAATTGTATGAAAATTGGGTATTTAACCCAAACCAAACACAAAAACTCCTACATCTCTCCATTACTCTTAGAATCTTGAATGCTAGTGACAATATAGGTAATTTTTAATGAACATAATCCTCATTCTTTTTATTTCATTGATTCTTTGAGTTTTTTTAACTAGGGAATCATTGGTATGAACTATATCCTTCCTGTATCTTCTAGATTTTCTTATTTTCTCTTGAACAAAACCCTTGACTAGGTATTCCATACCCATATCTTTGGGATCGTAAAAGTATTAATGAGATATTCTTATGATTAATTAATGGAATTAAATAATTTTCATAAATATATAGATTTTTGGTATTTTTATTGCATGGAATGTACCTTAGTTAGACAAGTTTTCCTCTTACCACTATTACTATAACGTGATTACACTTATGTTTATTTTAATAACTATCTTATTCTTTCAAATTATTTCACCCTACTGAAACTATGATGGATTCTAACATACTAGTTGGTTCTTAAATTTATGGTTTTTGGAATCACCCACAACGTGTATAATAAATTATGTAATGGGGTTTTCAAATAAATATTTTTTTTGACTTATATTCTTGTAATATCTAGGTTGTGTGGGATCATGTGTATATGGGATGGATAATGTTTAGAAATACTATGATCAAATAGGGAAACATGAGATAGATTATGGTTTGAAATACCACTATCAAACTATGTCACCAAGAGACTTCTTGGTGAAAGGATGACTCACAACGTACATGTATATGGAGGTCCAAGTCATTATGGTACATGTGAATTTTAGTGTGAAAACACGAAAGACTTATCAAAAATTAAAATTGATTAACTAATTATACTAGAAAAAATTAAAACTAATCTTTGGTTATATTAATTTTGGAAATTCTGGTCATATACTTTATTTTATATTATAGAAACCAATTTATTAGCTTTGAAATTCTTTCTGGTTGTTTTATAACTATATGATCTAACTTGTTTCTGGATTTAGTGGAATAAGAGAAATGACTCTTGGGGATTCCCTACTAGGTATGATTACTCACCCCCTTCATATTCACTTTTGTGAATATATATATGTTATTTTCCATGACACAAAAAGGGGAATATTTCTTATTTCTCTAGTGGTGCTTCTTAATACCAATCCTATAGTGGGTGGAGATTGAGTTGTGGTGTGTTTTATGTGAGGTTCTAAAGTGTTTCCACCGCAGTTCTATATTATTTTACTATTTTGAGTATAATTTTTCTTATTTATACTATATTTGTGTTACTCTGAAATTGGTTTTTGATAAATTTATTATTATTGGTTTTGTTTCATGAACATTTATATAAACACCAATGATTTTATTTATTTCATCTTTACCATGTGAAGTTTGTGTATGTACATAAATCAAGTAAATAATTACCCCATGTATCTTTTTTTAAAACCTTGGATTTTTTTCAATATTTTGATGTCTGAAGAATATCACCGAAGGTTAGTAGCACCTTTGACCCAACCCATTCCAATGGGCTAGGCAAGATGTTACATGTCTACTAGTAAATAGATGAGTCTTTATATCTTGATGTTCACATTAAGTAATCTATAATATGAGAGATTATGAGAATATACCTACATGTAGGGAATCTAAATGATTATGTTTCATTTTATATTATTGTTTGTTAGAATGGGTAATGAAGCTTTGAATTTAATAATATTATTAATACATTTCATGACAAACAAACTGTAATGTATTTTTATACAACATGAAAACATATCATCATTGAAAAGTTAGGTATTTTCGGTGTGTCAAAAATGATATATTAAAAATTAATAAGTCAAGGAAGTTTTTTCTCCTTCTATATTTATATAATTTTACATCTCATCAATTTGATTGAGATAAAAGTATCAAATTAAATACTTTATCCATGATTTAATGATGAGTTTCTCTCAAAGATTCAAAGAAATAAGTATCAAGCATATAAGTTGATGACATCGGTATGAAACCTTCTTGAAGAGATATTTAGACAAAGATATTATATTACACAATGATCATTTATATGTGGTTATTTTCATTGCAACATATACTCTTGTTTATGGGTGCCTAGACTTGTTTCAAGATAGTAATCTTGGAATTTAGGTAGTCCTTCCCAATGTAACTACAGAATAATACTCTAGGGCCACACACAATGTTTTTATAAATATTAGTTAAATATTAACAGTTGAAATAAATATTATTATCATGATTGAAAATGGGTATTTATTCAGTAGTTATTGATTTCAAATATTATATATTTATTCGCAAGATAATTGTTTGACTAAATTGAAAAATACAATTTTTATTTATATATTATTATTAACAAGGTAATAATTAATTAATTAGTGATTAATAAATTATTTATTTATTTATACAAATACTAATATCAATATTTTATTCATATAACTATTGATATAATATTTATTTATTTATTTATTTAGTGAATGTATATAATTTATATCTTTTTATTTTCATGGTAAAAAATAAATTTTTACTAATAAATAATTTATTTCATTATGAAAAATTAATAAAAAAATATTTTTAATCTTCTAGACTATGAATATGATATTTATTCTTGAAATATAAAAATTAATTTTTGAATTCAATATGGTCAAATTGGATGTGTGGACAATTTATAAATTTGTTGATAAATATTGATTTATCATATTGTAAAACAATATTTATGTCCTCACGATTTAGTGTGTGCCCTGAAATAAAATAATAATAACAATATTTCACAAGTAATATGGTTCATTATGAGATTTCTATATTATTAAGGGCCATTGTGAAATTAATTAAATATATCAAACCATACCCCATCATTTATAAATGGAATTCTATGAGTATTATCAGAGGTTGGTTATTATGCACAACATTCTCCTCCCTAGATAAATCTTTATCAATGAAGAAAAACCCTTTGGGTTTCTCTTAAGATTGAGTTATTTAATCTTCAGTCATCCCTTCCTCTCAAGTCATAAAGACCAAAAAATGAACATTCATAACAAAAGTTATCATGGATGAAATCTAAGGAGTGATACAAGATGATCGGTACAACCATTCTTGCACATGGATTACCATTAGTGACATTCAGAGATCAATGGAGAAAATGAGGATCATCACCAACATTGAAGAATGAACGAAAGACCACTGTATTTATTCTGATATTAAATTTATTATAGATATAACATTTAAATGATTCTCTCTCAGTTATGACATTATTTTCTAGTATTCTTTGGAATAATTTCTGTTGTCCTGGGTGTTCAATGTCATGTACATTGCAGATGATCTGTTGAATCCAAAAAAAGTTGAGTTGTCCATAGTCCAAATAGGTGATTCTGCAATATCTAGAACCATTATTCTAGGTTTTAGAATATAGAAAATTATACTATAGAATGTATTACAAATCTACAGGTACATATCTTCTACCAATTAAAGGGAAAGGGAGTTCCAAAGAAAATTCAGGATAAGAGGTAACTCTTTACAAAGTTATCCTTGAAAGAAAGAAAGAAAGGAATACCTTGGATACTTTATTGTGGAAACTATTCACATATGGATATAGACAATAAAATCTTAAAAGTTATTGGAAAATATAAATTAGGTTAAATTAATTTTGGATATGACTACTCACATATGATCAAAGGTATTGGAACCACTGAGATTGAGTCTAAAGGACTCAAGTCTAAGGATGTATTACTTGTGGAATGGTTGAAACATAATATTAATTGTGTTATCCAATTGTGTGAAGAGGTAAATGATGTTTTATTTCAAATGAACTCTTGTGTTGTCAAAAATACCAAGGATGGAAGAATTACTAAAAGAGGTGAATGAATAATTGGAAACTTATTTCATATTGGTAACCCTTCCAACTCAAGCTACATGAGTCAAAAATATGAAAATGACCTATGGAATAGGATACATGGTCACCTCAGACAAGTATAAATGTGAACTTTATCCAAATATGATGTTGTGGGAGACCTTATGAAACTTATATGTGAAAATAAGTTATTTTTGAAGCATTTTAGAAGGAGAATATGACTCAAAAATAACACAGGAAGAGAGAAGTACAATACACAAACCCATAGGAACTAATACACTCATATTTATGGGTTTCTATAAGGAACAATTAGACCAATGGTTATTTTTATTTAATTGCATCATAGTTGATTTCAGCTAGATGTTAAATGTTGTTATCATGAGACACAAGTCTGAATATCTCTAATTTTTTTAAAAAAAAAATTGGAGAAGGTTGAGAAGGTACTTGGTGTTGATATAAAAAGGATTTGGCCAGAAAATGGAAAATAATACACAAACAATTATTTTGAGACCTGTTTAGAAAAATACGGAATTAATCATCAATATATCACACCATAAATTTCTCAATGTAATGGTGTGGTATAAATAAATAATATATTTATCATAGAAATTATAAAAACTATGCTAATTGAGAAAAGAAATTCAATATTATTTTGGAGATAAGTTACATTTACCATTTCGTACAATACAAATACATTCTTGTTAATACCTAAAACTCATAAATATCTATATGATATGTGCAATAAGAAAAATCATACCATAAAAGACATCAATGTATTTATAATACACTCTTACATGAAGATCAAGAACAAAAATCTGGGGAAGTTTGAAGACGAGGGTAAAGAAGGTACTTTTCTAGGATATCTTCCCAATTGATTAGGTTACAAGTACTATATTAAAATCCAAAATAAATTGATTTAATTTTTAGATGTTAAAATAATTGAAAATTTTTAATGGTGATGACGAATATACTAGGGACAAAAATATTGAAAATACCAAAAAAAAAAATATGTGTGAGAGGACTTTAGTAAAGTATGTTGTAGGGGATATTGACTCCATTTTTACAAGTGAGGCAGCAGGTACTGATAATCAAGGGTAAAGGCATCATAGGTCGATGAAATATATTTACTCTAAGAATATTTTCACCGATAAAGATGAACCTATCTAGAACCATAAAAGGATGAGGTTAAAAAACCAAATTACACTTATTTCACATATCAATCCTCATAAACTTATCTAGGGAGTAGATCATGTTGATTATATTACAACAATAAAGAAGAGATTAATTAAATTGATAAAAACATTACTTGGGATATTGTACCAATACATGATGAAAATAATTTCATTGAAACCATCAATATATTTTTAGTCATTTTAGCACAAAAAAATACAATAATTATCAAATATATGTGTAATCATATTATAAAAATGGAGTTATAAGAGGATGTATTCATTCAATAACCTGATGGATTTGTCCTTGATAAATGTGGAATCTTGGTATTCAAGACCAAAATGGATTTTTATGGGTTGAAGCAATCCCGACAAGCCTGGTTTTCCAGGATTGATGGATTCCAAAGAAGCATGGAGTTTTCAAAGGCAATGATTGTTAGAAATTTTTATGTCAATGGGGTGTTCACATGAAATTTTATTATCATAGTATATATCGATGCAATGTTCTTTATAGGTGACTAATAGTCCTTTTATGGGGAATTTATTGAGGATATGAAATGAAATTTTGAAATTTCCATGTTGTGTGATGTGTATTACTATCTAGGTTTAGAATTATTGCTATGAATTTATAATATATTTCTATATTAAGAAAAGTACTATAGGCTATTTTTCAAGTGGTTTGGAATGAGAGTGTGTAAATATATTCCCAATACTATGGATATTTCAACCAAACAAACTAAGGATAATGTAGGCACAAGATATAACCAAAGTGACATCAGAAAACTGATTGGTTTCCTTCCCTACAATAAAACATCAAGATCTGACATTGTGTTTATTGGGACATTGTGTGGACAAATTTATAATGATCCCAAATATTCCCACTTTATACAAGTGATATTAGTCCTTAGATACATATATATTATATTAAGCACAACCAAATTTTCCTTAAGCACAACCAAATTTTAGTACATTTCTCAAAAATATTCCTATATAAAGATGATTTGTATGTAGGATTAGCTGACTAATTTTAGAGTTTAAGCCTATAGAAGACTACAAATTTCCTATGACAGTAATAGTTTTATGAGATTTTCTACGAATATTATTTAGTACTTTAGATCTATACACAATGATCTTAGGTATCATTTTATAAAATAATCGGTTGAAAATTTTGATGTAAGACTTGAGTTTACTGGTACTAAGGACCAAGTGGAAATTGTTTTTACTAAGACATTACCAAAGAAGATATTTCATGACTTGAGGTTTAAACTTCATGTTCATACTTCCTTACTCACCTAAGTTTTTTTTAGAACCCATACCTAATAGGATTTATATTTTGTTAACAAAGGGAGATAAATTTTTCAAAAACTCTTTTTGAAATGGGTTAAAATTATTATTGTGAATGGGTGCCATATTTTAATTTGAAGCCATAAATAGTGATCAATAAGGATATTTATTGAAATTGATATTATATTCATGAATTTAGGGGGATATTGAATAACACATTGAGTTTATTATTTATTTCGTTACTAGTTTAATTTTTTTTAAAACCATTATTGAGTATTAGTGAATGTTTTTGAGATGTTTTGAGATGGTTTGAAAGGGTTCGAGGTGCCCTGGGGAAGTACTGAAGTTGTCCTAGAAATATATAAAAACTAATAAAATTGAAAAAGTATCAATTATAAAGGTGTTAGTGTTGATTAAAGTGATTCAGTAGATGAGGTTAAGTATTTATCTTTGAGGGTGTGACTTTGGAACCGATTATAAGACTTTAATCTTTTAAGAATAAGACTTCGGTGTTGATCGTAAGGCTTTAAGAATCCAACTTTAAACATTTGAAGCATCATATTTATGTATTTTATATAGCATAATTACATAAATGTGCATATTTTATGGTTGTAAGTCTTTGGTTTCCTAATGTAAATATTCAAGACATAGAAATGTTTTGAAATTCTTTAGGGTAAAAAATCATGTTTCCAGAAATCAAATTTATTGATGAAATAAAATTTTATGATAAAAGTACTAAAATTAAATTGAAAAATCAAATATAATATGTGATTATAGTTGATTAATGTAATATATAAAAAATGGTTATTATTGTTCTTATCTATTTTATGTTCTGAGTTAAAATATATGAAAATATATGTGGTGCTTTAAGTTGATGTTATTTGAGAGGAAGGTCAATATAATAAAACTGGATTGTTATTATGACGATGTTGTGTTGTTCATAAGATCCTAAATTACCTTATATTTTAGTTGTGATGAAATCTAGGTTTTTATATGATATTTAATTAAAATTTGAGTAGTATTATTCAAGTAATGATCTGTTTAGAAGAATATTAAATATTGATACTGATCTAGTTGAGTAAAAAAGTGAAAACTAGAGAAGTTGGTTTTTTAGCTAGTCATGTTGCATCTCAAGAAGTAAGAAGAAGATGATTCACAATATATCTATATTCAATGGAATTTTGGTGATCTAATTTCAAGAAACATGAAAAGTGACATCAAATGGTTTTATTTATGGGAAGTGTAAATATGGTAAATGGAAAATAAAATAGTAATTCTATAATATTGTTTTTTGTTAGAAACATTAAAGTACCCCTGGTTTTGATTTTATAGGTATTGAGTTTGATGGGATTCATTCAATAATCTTAACTATAATTAATTTTAAGAATATATATGGTAATAATATTGTCAGATAATGGAATTTGAATAGATTTTTGGTTTTCCATGAATATCTTAGAGTGATTAAAACATTGATAAGAAGAATAAGAGATCCTTATATGAGAATTTTGGATAATATCTCATACATATTCTTGAACTAGGAAATATAGTGAATGAAGTTTTAATATTGAGAGGTAAGAAACAGTTATACGTCAGATACTACATCAAGGGAGCATGATGTCCTATATATCCAGGAGGCTCATGGTGAATATCATAAGGTTTTTACAGTTAAACCCAAAGCTTCAAGTGATTTATCTTATTTTTTATGACTCATTATAACCAACCTGATGTTGTGTATGACGATTGAGATTATATTTATTTCTATAAATGAGATGATATAAATTTTTAGGTGAAGGTTTATTCCTCCATACCCATTTTATGTTAGTGATTAACTTGTAGTGTAGAATCTATATCAAAAACCAAAATGGATATAATAAGAAGTAGGATCAAACAATGAGGATAAAACTTGTAAAATAATTGCATGCCATTTTATTTATTTTATATATTATTTTCCAAGGATGAGATCTTAATATTTATTTGAGTTTGTCATGCTCTAAAAATTTTAAGTGGTTTAAATAAAAAATAAGAAGAAATAGTAAGAAGAAAATTCTACACTGATTCACCCCTCCCCACTTAATGTAGTGACATGATTTAGTGGATCTTTCAGATAGATAATCTAAGGAACTTATCACATTAACGTTACATCGAAGAACACACATCATTTGATAATATATTTATTAATATCCAAGACAATGTATATATAGATAATCAATCATAGAAAGTAGTTGGTTATATGGAACCAACTCTAATATACTCCCACTTTCACTAAAGATAACTACTAATAACATTGAGTTTTTAAGATCTCACATGATATTAATGTTTTTACTGAGATGATTCTTTAGTCAATGGGTCCATCACATTCACTGCATGGAAACTATTCTTACTATGGACTCAGCCCTTTGAGAAAAATCCCTCTACTAAGGATACTTATAAAGTATATTCTTTTCCCATTGATGTGACTTTTTATCTTTGAATAGTGGAAACACTGAAATATTATCACAATACAATGTGATTGGGTCTTTAGTTCTAGGAATGAAAACATGTTCCTAAAAATTCTACATATCCAAAATATATCATTAGCTAAATAAAAATCAACAATATACTCATAATCCACTATAGAATCATTGACCACTACTTGATTTGAGATCTTCCAACTCACATATCCCACATTAAAGTTAAAGATATATCCTGGTTGAAAATTTAGATCATCTTGATCAATTTTCAATATAGAATATGTATATCCTCTAATTACTAGTTCCTCATATCTTCCATAAATGAATAAAATATATGTAGTAAACCTCATATAATAAAGAACAATCTTAACTTCTATCCAATGGTGATCTCTTAGTAGAGCATGATATATGCCTACCATACTCAAGGATTAGGACTCATCAAGCCCTGTACATAACTAAGAATACATGATCAATCCTATAGTTGATGATTTAGAAATACTGGACATAATCTTCCTCTATCCTCTTATAACAAGGATACTTTTTATCGGAGAAGTGCACAACATGTGACATAGGTAACTATCCATTCTTAGATTGTTCCATATTGAATATCCTTGTTATCTTATCAATTTATGTGCCCTAACATAATCCAAGTATCCTCTTAGATCTATCATGAATGATCTTATTCACTAAAATATAGTCCAATTCACCGAAGTACTTCTTGGATAAGAATGAGTTCAACAATATCTTCACGGATTGTAGAATATCATTTTTAATAATTAATTTGTCATTGAAATATACTACCAACAAAATAACCATACTGACACTAAACTACTTATAGACACATGGATCACATTTTTTTATGAAACAAAATTTTATTATGGCATCATCAATTAAAATCTTCCATGATATGGATTCATGATTTAATCCATAAATGGATCTCTGCAACTTACATACCTTATTGGAATCACTTATATTCAAAAAACACTTTTTTTGTAACATATAAACATATTTCATGAGATTTACATTAATGAATGTGGGGTTGACATCAATATACTAAATATCAGAATTATGTAATGATTTTATGTAAAGGAAAATTACGATGGATTCTAGTATGGAAACTTGTGAAATTGTTTCATCATAGTATATGAATTGATGTTTCTTAAACCCATTATCCATTATTAATTCCTTATCGGTACTCACTCTATGCTCTATTAATAGTTTCTTCTTGAATAACCATTTTCACCCAACAAGATTTACATAAACTGGTGAATAAATTAAAACCAAACATGATTATGATATATCAAATCCATAATATAATTCATGGATTCTTGAAATTAGAAGGTCCCTAACACCCTTTAGGATAGAGATTCATCATTTTTAGGAAATAATATGTCACTATCTTTGGTGACTAGAAAACCATATATCTATCGTTCTCTACTCTCTCTAGTGATCCATTATAGGGATTGTGTATTTAATGTAGATCCTTATATGGGGACCTATGAAATTCATTCCTATGATAACTCTTATGTATCTCATAAATAATATCATTCAAGTAAATCTTCTCCCACTATAACTTCTATAGATTTTCTACATCTCAAAGAAACTGGAATTAATTTTCATTTTGGTCTTTTTATCTAATGGGTGGTATATATAATGTTCCATTGTTTCCTTAAGATAATCTATAAAGTTACACTTTGGGTCTCAAGGTACTATTTGTTTCTATAAGTGGCTTCAACTAACACATCAAAACAATATTAATATAAATTAAACAACAAAATTTCTTATCATATATCAACTCTAATGTAATACTATTTACCACTTTAGTTGGCACTTGGTTTAGTTTCTTTATTTCAATCTACAATGTATTTACTAAAAATTATATTTAAATATTTTCTTCACTCATCATCTACATCAACATGTTTAACAAGTTTAGGTTCCTCATTTAACTTACACAATTCCATTGTGATTTATAAGGAGGAGTCAGTTGAGATAAAATTTCAAACACCCTACAATATTTGATGAGATACTAGTTCAAATATTATCTTCCTTGATCTTATTGGAATTTATTTATATTCTTACCAATCTAATTATATATTAAAATTTTGAACTCCATAAATTTATCAAAGCATTTACACACACAATCCATTTTTATTTTATTTTATAAAAAATCCACTTTCAGGTAAAGTGGGAACCTATATCAGGCACAAATTTCACATTACAAGTTTAAAAATTCAAAAATATCAAAGGGAACTGTCAAATACCACACCACGAACTGACATACCACACCCTGATTCAAAATTCAAATGGGATACAATTCAATAAGCTCTATGGACCTTTTACTCTTTCTAAAAAATTGTTCCTTTTTTTATTTTACCATATAAAAAACTGATATGTCTATCAAGTGGTTTTAGTTTGAATGAATCCTAATAACCATCTTGATAGATATATGGAAATAACATCATGTTTACATGACCTAGTTAGGGAAGCCATAATATTTTGTGATATAAGTCATGTGAAATTTATTCATTATCAATCTAAAAAACATGGATATTATATTTTAGTATCATTATTGTGGTGTTCCATACCATAAAAATTGTTGTCTTTATAATATTTGTAGCTTGTATTTCCATATTTTAATAAAAATTCTTTAGTATCAAATATAAACACAAATATAAGGTTTTTGGAAACACTAGGAATTATTCAATACCAAAATCATTTTTGTTAGCATTTTAATGTGGTAAAATATATATATATCTAAGGCAACCAGTTTTTCTCCATTAGTATCTTGAAGATCCACCTATCCTTTTACAACCATATTATATATTCATGTTTCTTGTATTTAGATGAAAATGTGAGAAACATAAGCTAAATGTAATAACCAACTTCTTGATATGTATAAGATACATTATTTAACTATTATTCTAGAGTGCTTTTGGTTTCATTTGATGTTAATATGTTAATATGTGTTTGTAGAGAATATTTATTAAACATGGATATGTTTGTGAGAAGAGATTTTATGGGATTCATATCCTTATGGGGATTAATATAGTTTTTATACATAGATAGATGATTCTACGGTGATCTTCATGTTCCAAAAATTTTAAAGATACTCATTATCAATGATAGTTTTTTACTCTTGTATGCAAAGTGAAATAAAGTATAAAAGGGGATAAGTAAATTCTTTTACATTGTTATCATTTGAATAGTTTTATTTAGTTTGAGGAATAAATTTTGAAGATACAGTTGTCTGGTGATTGATATACAAGTTTATCCGGATCCTATACAATATTATCAAAAAAAAGAAAATATGTGAAATGTTCAACTTATAAAATACATTTGATTTAGGTTGATGAACTGAGTTCACGTAATGAAGTTTAAATGCTACATGTTTCATGTTATGAAGTAGTGGAGTTGTAGTTATAAAAAAAATTGAGCTACAAAGTTCAGATGTTATATAATTGGATGAAAAAGTTAGATATGTTCTGATTGGTAAAAGTAATATTATCAAACATATTTAAGTGAACTTTTTGAAAGTATGTGGTACAACATAAAAGATGCACTGAATAGAACAAAATAGTGAAAATAACCATGAAGATAAAACTAGTGAAATTCATCTGATAGAGAAATAAATAATATTGCACTACAATAATGGTTCTTTTGATAGAGACTAAAAATATACAAAGGATGGAGTATTATGATGACATTGGATGGAGAATTTAAATATAATCTCATGTGGAAAATGATGGAACGTCAGGAATATAAGGGTGCATAAATTTTGAGATAAATTTGAGTTGTATCAAATTGTGATATGTTGAGACCAATGGATAAAGGTGTTATGAAGAAACATGCTGAAATATACATAGATATTACATAATTTTTTTAGAATATTTATTACATTAAACAAACAGAAACCTTGGTAACATAATAGTTTGGCATCTTTGGGAACATGGAAAAATAAACAGTGGTCCATAAATCAGATACATCATATCCCACTAATTTTTTCGTAACTATCACCCCTCTTATACATATCATAAATAATACATATCTTTATAACCTAGGGAAAGATTACATAATAAAGGGTGATCCCATATTCTCAGTAAGGGTAGACAATGGAGATACGTAAGCATAACATGAACATATGGGTGTGATAACATGAGAATAACATTTGAAAACCATGAACTACATATCAAATACCATAATCATGATTCATGTAATAAATATTTTTAGTTTGTATGACATGAATCATAAAGTAATCAAATAACATGATCCATGATAGCATAACGTTATCATAATTCATCAATTTTTGGAATACACATAAGCATAGAGAATATTTTCTGTATTGTTCAAGGCTTAATACCCTGGACACAATATTGGATAAAGTCTATTACTATACCGAGTTAAACACTTATCCTAGACCTATATAAAAATACCTATTTCACTCACCATTCTAGCCATGTATTACTATATTGGTTTCACTACCCATTCCATCCATATATATCTCATGGGATATATAAATCCTTACCCAATTAATTTTATGGATATATAGGTCTCACCCATCACATAATGAAAACCGTATTTATTTGTTCCCCAAGATCATAAACATTCATAATATTATAACCCATGTAATGATATTAGTATAAAAACATTCAACATATCATAATCTATAAAAAATATATATTTGTCATAATCATTTTATAATATAAAAACCTATGAAAAGATTCTGCTTATATAACAATTAAACTAATAAAAGAAAAATAGGTTTCAAAATAAAATTCTATAAAAATTTAAACTATTAAGAGAATGAATATGAATGGAAACCTTGGATAATATCCATAGTATGTAATGAGTAACACTAGTGGATTTGATCTTAGATGGAATGTAATTTTTAAAAGATTGTTTAAAACATTTCTTGAGGAAAATATACTTTCTTCTATGAAAATAATTTTTTAGAAATCTGTTTAAAAAACCTGTTAGTTGAAAATAACATTAAGAACATAAAAAAGAAAATTTTATGTAATGATTTTTCATGACGTTTGAATATTCCATTCTTGTTTTACACATAAACATAATGGTTCCTTCCACATTTTAGGTAAAATCCAAATTGTCATTCATTGGAAAATGATGTGATGATTCCTTTAAAAAAAATTTGTTAAAATTAAAAATTTGGTTAAAATTTATTTGAAAAATAATAATAGGGTAATACAAAAAATTTGAAAACATTTTTATATAACATTTTTTGAAAGAAAATAGATTTTCGACAAAAGATAGAAATAATGTTTAATTTTATTAAAAGATATTTGTCAATTATCTTAAGTACCAAAGAGTGGAAAATGGTATAATATCATGAAGATATCATGAATAAATATATTATTATAAAATTCATGAGAATTATTGATATTTTGATCATGATATTTCAATATTAGATACTTGGTCATAAAAAATTCACGATAAACAATGATATTATTACATAATATATTTAACACTTTAATAACCTTGAATCATAATCCCCATGAAGTGATAAAATAAAATGGAGCTTAAAATATATTTTGAAAATTAAATTATTGATATTACAAAAATTGGGGTTTTATAGACACCTCGTGAAATAATATAGGTGCATAACATTAGGTATGTATCAAATAAGGAAAATTGAGACAAAAATCTCTTACTGATTTGTAAAACATTGAACCATTGATCCCATGAATGGGAGATCTAAAAAAGGTTTTGTAAATAATAAAAATTATAATAATCGTAATGTAAATTCATGGGAATAATATATATCACATAGAAGAATGAGGTGGTGAATACAACATGTGTCTCACAAAAGTAAAAAGTGAGACAGAAATCCCTTACTGCATGAGTAGATTTTGAATCATAAGACGAATGAAACAATAACAAAAATATAAAATTAATTATCATAAAAATAGATATATTAATTATATATCATGTTATAGGAAATTATACACTTAAAAAAAATAGTGGTGAATATGACATAAGTCTCTTAGAAATAATAGAGATACTAGAAATCCCCTTACCATAAGTCTTGAGTTACATGATGCTCATTCAAAACTCTAGTGCAATAAATATAAGTTTATTATTGATATATTAATGAATAATATTCATATATATCATACCATATATGGTTTTCATATGACCTTTTATTACATGTTTAATAATTATTCCATGTTAAAATCACATTTTCGGGTAACAACCAATTTGTTCTTCATAACAGTTTTGATTTTTTTATATTTCTTATTGTAATAATTCAATAATTATTCCATGATATCTGTAATGATAAAAATGATTTAAATATATATATATTCAGTATATATATAAATAAAATATTCTATAAAATATATAAATAGGAAATGAAATACACTGTTCATAGAGGAGGTAGGTCGTACGTACACATGAACGTTGTTTCTGTATTATTTTCAGAGTGAAAGAATGAAATATATATGATATATTATCATTATAGAATAATTTTTATTTAATAAATATCACTTATTTTTATTAAACCCATCATTAATACATTCTATGTAATTCATGAATGAATCACATTGCTTCGCAAGGCGGTAATCCTCCATACACACAACGACATTATCGTATTCCCACAAAATGGAAAGCATGAAGGTATGTGTGATATAATAATAAATAATAATAATAAAATCATAAATATCATTAAAATAATATATAAACATAATTTAAATCATTATTAACTACCTTTAAATGAGTCAATGGAAAAATGAACGACATCGGTTCGTGAGGCAGTAGTCCGCCATACACATGAATGATGATTTCATAGCCCATATGATGGAAGTGTGTGTGGTTATAGGTAATAAAAGTAACATATTAGTAAATTTAATATACTTATTCTAATATATAATGATGATATATATATATATATATATATTAAAGGATTTTAGGAAGAAATAAAACAAAAACATTTCTTGATGAACACTACCTCTTTTTTGGGTATCTCTTTATGGTTTTGACCATATTCTTTTAATGGTTAGATTTATGCCAAAGGGAAGGCTTACAAGATGAAGTTAGTGGATGATATAGTTTATTTGAGAAGGTCCTGGATTAACCAAAATTTTTTGAAGTAGTGAATAAGTCAGGATAACGAGTTCCCCTTTATAGTTTGGGAGGAGTCGAATTCTTGTTAACTTTTGGAATAGTGAATTCCACCCATGTTTTTTCCATGTCATGTGGATCCAATAATGTAAAAGTATATATAATATAAGTAATAAGGTATAAATATGTCCGAAAAATAGGTTTTCTTAAATTTTAGAATCATTTTCACACCTTATATTCTATGTTTCACAACTTTGTAATCTTATTTTTAACCATATCGTTGTAATTAATTTTAATTACATTCAGTAATAACTATGGAAAAACACTAATTTTAATTTATTTAAAATTATAAATAATAATTATTAAAAACTTGGAATACATTTTTCCAAATTAAATTCAAATAAGTAGAATTAATTAATAAAAAAAATCCCACAGACGTTTCGAGAACGTGGTTTGTTAAAGAGAAAAAAATCAAAAGTTTACAATATTTTTTATCTTCAATTTAAATATGCAATTTATTATAATTAACTCAATTGGATTAATACATGAATAATTTAACTAAATATACTTTAAAACCAAATTAATATAAATTTTTACTAAATTAATAAATTAATTGAAAAGGATGTTTTTAATTAAAATATAGTATTTTTAACTATACATCGAAAAATGATACATTTGAGAAAAATCCCAAAAATTGTTCCTAATATAATTATGATATTATGAATTCAAAAATTAAGTTTATTTTATCAAATTCATTTTCTAAAAGTTTCAAAATTTAATTTTATAATTTTTCACAAAAGGACATAAACAATGTTTTGTGAGATAATAGTATTTTCAAAACATATAAGTATTTTACCTAAAATTATGTATTTTATTAGTAATATGTTTTCCTTATATAAATTCTTTGTATTTAAAAATTATTTATTACTGTTCCTCTTACTATTTTTAATGACTTGGTTATAACAGTGGGTTTAAATAGATATATTAAAAATATAAATGTTTTTTTGAAACTCAATGTTGCATGTGAATCAACCTAAGTCGGTGTTGCATGTTGAAAATGATTTACTTGTTGTTGCGTATAAAACAAGATTAACTTGGGGTATCTTGTAATTTAATCCATCAATGAAATTTTAATTTATTAAAAAAACTTCATAAATACACAAAGTGTTACATTCTACCCCCCTTAAAATGAATTTCTCCATTGAAATTTGTCAATGAGATACAAAACAATGAGGATATGACTGCCTCATTATATCCTCAATTTCCCATATAGGTTCCTAAAACTAGTGGTTTCACAAAAAACGTTTGATGAGATTAGTGGTCTTATTTCATATCACTTTCTCAGTATGATCTAAAATCTCCACCAGTCGTTCCTCATAAGAAAGATCTTGCTCTAGTAGTATAAACTCTGATTTGTGTAGATATAAATTTCTAGGTTTGTAATTACTTAGAAGGGATACATGTAATAGAACATGTAGTTTATATATGTTTTGTGGATGCACCAGGTGATATGATACCTTCCTATTATGATCAAGAATTTCAAAGGGACCAATATACTTATGGATTAGTTTCCGTTTCTTTCCAAATATTATAACCTTCTTCCATAGAGTAATTCTAAGAAACACATTATCAACAAATTAAAATTCTATATCACATCAGTGATTATTATCAGAACCTTTCTACGTAATCTGAGCAAGCTTGGTCTATCACGAAATGGATTTATCCGTCTCTACCATTTCTTCATCTATCTCATCTTCCAATAGCTTTCTTTATTGAACTTCATTCTAGCATGTTGTAGAACTATATTTCCTTCCATAAAGTGATTCATAAGGATCCATATGAATGATTTGGTGAAATATATTGTTGTAATAACACTCGATTAAAGGAAGGTATTGATATAAACCACCATTAAAATATTAAGAACATTATCTCAACAGATTCTCAAGGGTTTTAATTGTTCTTTTAGACTGGCCTTCCATATAAGTATGATAACATGTACTGAAACTCAATTTCACATAAATGGATTGATAAATAATTATCTATAACATTAAGGTAAAATTTGGATCCCAATTAGATACAATATCATATGTTACTCCATGAAACCATACCACTTCTTTAATATATATCTCATAAAGGTGATCCAGAGATAAGTATTCTATAATAGTGATGAATTGTGCTAACTTTGTAAGGTGATCAACTACCACCCACATAGAATTATTCCCTTAAGGTATTATATAAATTCCAAGAAAAAAATATATGGTGATTTTCTCCCATTTCCATTATGGTATGGGTAATGGATGAACCATCCCCTTAGCCTTTTACCTTTCATCCTTAACATGATGACTTACTAAGAACCATGATACAAACTCTATGGTATCTATCTTTATTGTATCACACCAAAAGTATTATCTCAAAACACTATACATATTCATACTTCCTATATCAATAGAGAATGAAAAATAATGAGTTTAATCTAATAAGCCATTCTTCATGTCTAATATGGATGAAACACATAAAATTTTCTTGAAACTTATCATTCCATCATGATTAAGGCTAAACTCAAGAATATTTAAAATCTTATTTAGAAGATATCATTTTTATTTTACACATCTTTAATCTTTAGTTAGATATATGTTTGAACATTATGTTGATTAAGATAATATTTTCTGCTTCATTTTTGTTTTACAGATCTATCCTTTGAAAATAACTAAATATTTAATCTTTTGTAATCATTTCATGGATAATATATCATGATACCTTCGACTCAAAGAATCAACCACCTTGTTCTCTTTCCTAGGGGGACAATGTGTTGAGCATTCATAACCCTTTGTCATCTCGAACCATCTTCTTTGGATCATGTTAAACTCTTTGTGTGTGAATATATATTTTAAAATTTTATGATCAGTATATATATATTACAATTTTCTCCATAATGGTAATTTATGCACAACTCTAATGAAAAAAAATTATTCACCTAACTCTGAATAAGGAGTTGGGTAAATTTTCACATGAATATTCAATATTCGTGATGCATATGTGATAACCATGTCATTATACATAAGAACACATCCCAATCCCTTCATGGATGCATCACTGTAGATTAAAAACCCTCCTCCACTATATGGAAATCAAAGCACAGGTCGGCTCACTAACCTTCTCTTAAATTCCTTGAAATTTTCCTCACACACAATTGTCCAGAGGAACTTGGTTTCCTTCTAAGTTAACTTGGTGAGTGGATTATATAGCCATGTGATATTATCCATAAAACATCAATAATATCCAGATAAACCAATAAAACTAATGATCTCAGCCACCAAAGTTGGTCTATTAAAACATTCAATAACATTCATCTTTGATGGATCTGATGATATACTATCTCTTGAGATTATATTACCTTAAAAATAAACCATTTTCAACCAAAAGTCACAGTTTGAAAATTTTTCATACAGTTTATCTTTTCTCTAGGTATTTAGTACAATTCTAAAGTGATCTTTATACTCCCACTTTCCCTTTTAGTATATAATAATTTCATCCATAAATATAACTAAATATCGATCAAGATAATATCTAAAGAACCTATTCATTAAATCTAGGAATTTATAACAGAAATTAGTAATACCAAAAGGCATCACTATGAATTCATAGTTTCGATACCTTGTATGGAATTTCCTCTTAGTTATGCAATCCTTCTTAACCCTCAATTGATGATATACTGAATGAAGTTCAATCTTGTAAAAGTATTGAACTCTATGTAGTTAATAAAACAAGTCATAAAAATAACGAAGACAATACTTTTTCATGAGTTTGATATTGTTTAGCTCTAGGTAATCAATTAAGACTCACATTGATCCATATTTATTTTTTCACAAAAAGAACAAGTTCACCCCTTTGTGACACACTTGGCCGAATGAATCCCAATTCAAGAATTTATTCTTAAATTCCTATAATTCAATTGATTCCATTATATAAAAAATCTTAGAAATTGGTGTGGAACTAAGTATGAGTTCTATTGAGAACTCAACAACTAATTTTGGAGGAAATAAAGGAAAATATTATATAAATACATCAATAAATTCTTGAAAAATAGTTATATCATTTATTTTGACTTTCTACCCAACCATATGAGATAAAAAAACCCTTATGAATGGGTACTAAGACTCATAAATTGGATTATATCTCCATCTGAATCTTGTACTTATCATCACATTGATAGAAGATCATAGGTTCGTTTGAAATATAAAATGTTACATTACTTCCATGACAATTAGTTTCATATTTATTTATAGAAAGTCAATTGATTCCTAATATGACATAAAATTCAACCAGAGGAGGAATTACAAGATTTGTAAGAAGCACATTGTAATGACTCGTCCTTAATCCTTACATAATGTTGAATTATTTCAAGAATTCATGTTGAGGATCTTTTTAGGTTTACAGTTTTAAAGAATTATCCATAACAATTACATATCAACTGGAATATTATATATAGACACTACTACTCAATATAGATTTTTTCATAAAATAAAAACTCTTAAAATGAAACATTTATAGTTCTTTGTTTTAGACAGCATGACTTTTCCTTTATCCTATCTTTGATCCTATTAATCTTTAATTATAGTGGAAAACATTTAAAAATATGGGATGAGCATAAAAATCTCAGTAAGGTTTATCAAATAAGGAAGGAAAAAATTATCCCATAAATAAATACAAATCAATAAAACAATAATTTTCAATCATAACATACCACATGAAATCATATGATTTATGAATAACACATATAAGTCATAAATTATAAAGGTAACTTGTGGAATCCATAAAATACATACATTGTACCTTTCCCAGCTACATAGTGAGTTACGTTTAGAATACCCATCACAATATATTCCCTAAATCTCTTAGGAGAAACATTAATGTTTACCTCTGTCACGTTACCCAATGCTTTGGAGAGCCATCTCGGGCTCACCCACCCTATGTTTTTCATGGAACCACCCGTATACGTAACCAATTACCAATAACCATAACATATTCATAACACATAACACAATAATAAAGAAAATATATCATTTCCACTTTCCAATAAAAATATATCAAATGAAGATTTTAAAATAATAAATTCATTATAAAATCATTTTCAAAACCATTTAAAACATTTAATAAAGGGATTTTTGAACCAAACTGTCCCATACCACATTGAAGATTTTAAATTAATTATCATTTGAAAATAATTAATTTACATATAAATAAATACTTAAAACCATTTTAAAAACATGGACATTAATGATAAATATTTAAAAGAATAATTCTTAAAACATTTAAAATAATATTTTTGTTAAAGAGTTTCTAACAAAATGAGAGACTCTAGAATACAAAGAATTGGGGAATAACATTGAATCATAACTTTATAATATCATGAGAATAAAGGGATTCATTATATAATATTCCAAAGGACAGTATATACACCATATATGAGTGAATTGGTGCAAAAAACAATGAAGTCTCAATAGAATGAAAATTGAAACGAAATCCCTTATAAAAAGTGAATCCTTAGATTAATCATAAATAAATTACATAATAATGAGTGAAAAATATAAATACACTAAATATGATTGGATATTCAGTGTAAATAAATCATAGAACATTCACACATATTCTTTTTAAGACAAAACCAATAACTTGGATGTTTAACTCAATGAATGGAAATTGAGTTAAAATTACTCTTATCAAGTTCATATTGATGACTTGAAAATTTATCAAAGGAGTGATTATGTGAATCAAAAGTATATCCACACAAAAGGGAGTTCAAATTAAAACATAAATAAAAAATAGTGATTCCACACATAATCAAAGCATGACATAATTAAGAATTAGAAGATTTACCCAAGGAATGGAAATTGGGTTAAAAGGTTCACTTACTGATTTGGTAACTTATGAAACATAAAACCCATGATATAAGGATCATAAAATAAAGATGTAAATACCCATATATTGAAGTATATTAAACAATGAATACAATCATGGGTATTAGAAACACCACACAAAATGAAATAGTGGCATATATAGCATGAATCTCACGTGTATAAAAAGTGATAAGAAAATCTCTTACCATATTGTAATCAATCAAGTCGTATGACCAAAAGTTAATAAACACCAAATTAATCACATAATACCATGATCATAAAGACCATCATGATAATATATATATAATGTAAGTACACAATACACCAAATTCAATAAATAAGTGGCGAATAATGGAAATCTCACGGAATTGAAAGTCAGATAAGAAACCCTTACCTCGTGTCTGACTTGACTGGTTTGTTCCTTGTTCTTTCTGAATAATAAAAATAATTTAATGTAAACTTGATTATTAACCCTTTTAAATTTTATTATTCCTTTTATATCACTTATTACCTTGTTATAAACATTATGTAATCATTTATGTTAATAATGTTCGTTTTGTCGATATTTGGTACATGAGTAAAAAATGAACACCTTATAATTAAAAGTTTTTCATGTGGTCAAGATTTAATTATCTCCAGAATGATATTAAGGATTTATATATCATATATATCATATATATCTAGTGTATATTTGTATTTATAATATTACATAACATTTGAAGATAAGAAATGAAATGCACCACTAATGGAGACGGTAAGCCGTACGTACGCTTGAACTCTACTTTCATTTAAATTTAATATTTTAATTGAATGAAAACTTAATTATAAATAGTTATATTATAATTACAGTATAATATAATATATAATTTTAATAATTCCATCCATTATATGTCCAACTTATGGTATGAATGAGTCATATCACTTTGAGGGGGCGGTAGTCCGCACTTCCTCAAATGAAATTATCGAGTTTATTCATAATGGAAAAAATAAAGGTTTTCTATAAAGTAAAAATATAGAAGAATAAGAAACATAAACATAATATATATCATATATAAAAACTCTTACTTCATAATGTCCACCATAAGAGGCCATAAAAGATAATTGAACAATCATCATTTTGTGAGGCATTAGATTGTCATCTACAGAAATAGTAAGTTCTTTACCCATTAGATGGAGATGTGTGTAAGTTTAGATATAATAATTCTCATAAATACAACATAGTAGTTTTATCATACTTTTTTTGTTATAAAATAATTGAATAAAAAGACTTCAGGGGGTTGTAGATGTAAAATAAATCAAATGGACTAAAGAGAAGATGTTACCTTTAAATTGGGTATATCCCTTTGGTTTGAACCTAAAGGTTTTCTTGAAGTTCCTTGTGCATAATGTAAGTATTTTAGGTGGATGAGAAGGATCTTGAGAGCTTATTTGGGCAGGGTTTGGCTGAGCTAAGGGGCTTGAGAGGTGTCAGGATTGGGTTAGAAGTGGTGACCTTTTATAAGGGGGGGAGGGGCTCTTTAGCACAGTGTGAAAATATTATTATATTATATAATGATTTTCGGTTTATAAATCTCCAAAACTCATTAAAGTTGAATATAGGATTACTCATGGTAGTAATAAAATCATCCAATATAATTGGACAAGTTTTATATATTGTTTTGGTTTTTATAATCTTATTTATTTAAATCAGTTATTAATGTGGTAAACATTGCATCATTATTGTGTCATAAATAATTTTATTTATTTAATTTCCAAAAATTAAAAAAAATACCATGATGTTGGAAATATTTTTATCTTTCCAAATTATATTTATAGTCTATGATTGAACTTATATATCCCCATATAAAAATTGATTTACTAAAATATATTTATTTATGACAATTTTGTCTTTACTTTAAATTAATTAAAATAAAGTGGCATTATCACTCTTAAGTGGCTCCATGGGGCCCCGAAATCGACCCAAGGATGCCCAAAGTCGGATAGGTATCAACCAATTGTATTAGGACACAATTTAGTGTAATTTTATACTATTATAAAAATATTTTGATACCCTTATTTACCAGATTTACCCTTTAACCACGGTAAATAAAATATTTACTGAAGTAAATATTCATAATGTCTAAAAATAAAAGTTACCTATTTAGAAAATTTGGACCTCCTAATTCCAAATATGAAATTCATTTTTCTTAATTCAAAACAGATAAGTGGAATAAATTAATTTAAAATTAATTCCCACTGTTAAAACAGAAAGCGTGTTTTTAAGAAATAATTACTATCAAAAGATTGACATTAGTTTATGTCCAATTTCAATGTGAAATTACTTACAATGACTAAAATAAGATGAAATGATAAAAATATAATCTAATTACACCTTAAAAATAGTTATAAAGATAATATAACCATATAAATAAATTAGATTAAAAGGCAGTTTTGAATTAAAATATATTATTGTTCACTATTCATAAAAATGATCTTTATCTGAAAAATACCAAACTTTTATCCAAAATTTATTTTGATGTCCAGATTCTAAAGAATAATATAATTTTGTAAAATAGAACATATAATACTGAACAAAAATATATTTAAAGAGGGTTCTCCATCCAAAGGTGGTAAATCGATATTTAATGAATGTTATAGTATTTATGCTTAAAATCAGATTATTTCTTATTATAAGCCTCTAAAATTTATTGGATAAATGTAAAAATAGTTAGCAAACATGTATATTCATATTGTAGTCAGTTCATTCCATTCCCACCAAAACAATGTCTAGGTATTAACTACCATTTAAAATAATATTATATTATTATTTTTCATTATGGCCCAACATTGTGTGCAATATAATATTTCAAAGAAACCCATTATTGTGTACTGGGTACGCCAAAAAACATAGAATCCGCTATAAATTAAAATTAATAATTAATTTAAAAATATTAATAAATATGAAAATGTCATATTCTTTATTTTCCTGGTATGATACATCCTTCCCCCTTTTGGGAATTGCATCCTCGCAATTTTAAAATTGGTCTCATAAACATCATTGAAGCCCCACATCAGAAAAAGAGTTATTAAATATATCACTTTAAAATAAATGAAGAAAATTATCAAGGTCACCCAAGACAAAAGAAAATAGTATTCCATGAAAACATGGATATCGAAGAAAAAAATAAACCATCAAGTTCTGATGGAGAGTGAAAGAAAACATGATCAGGAGAAAGTTAACCACCAAATAATCACAAACATGTGATGGGTTAAACGGTCTTTGATTCCCCAGTAAGAAAAGTTAACAGAAAATGTTTTTGTTTTAAGTTACCTTTCATAATGTCAAGGAAGTTATTTAAGATCAGGAATAAAAACATTAGGAATCATACATACTTTTCATGTAAACATTCATTCTTTACTAGACTTATACCACCAAACTCATATTTTCTCCAAATGATGAGTACTCAAGATGACTTGATCACATTGAAAGAATTATAATCAACTTCTAGAGAATCACATAATCCACAAAAGATTAACTACATTTTTCCATCTCTTAAGACATTAACCAAAGCCAAAATGGTTAGTAGAATATCAGATAATCCCAAAAAAAGGATAATATTTTACAAAAAGAACAACTAATCTTAATCTCCAAAATTTTTCAAACAATACCCAAAGTTCAACAAAGACCATTCAATAAACAATTGTCCATAAAATTCTTCCAGGTAATCAAAACTAAGATTGAAACCCAAATCTCAGAAGTATTTAATCACATAGTCTTCCAAGATAAATCTTAACATTTATCTCCAAATAACATCGACAACTCTTAAAGTATCACACTGAAGTGTAATTAACATAAACAAATATTCTCTATGATAGATTAATCATTTCCATAAATAACCCAAATAAATTTATGTCCACAATCGATACATAGATTCTTCTAAAATATTATTTAAAACATTACTCCATAAATTAAATCCCATAGTATTTTATTTCCCTTAAGCATATAATGTTTCCAAAAGGGAAAACATCTTTTAAAATTACCTTTATCCCTTAATCACAAAATCATTTTCCTATAATAAGGATATCGATTTGATAAAAAATAAGTTCCCGAATTCAACTTATTATGGATCTATAAAATAATTTAACTTAAAATAATATGTCCTACTAACCAGGGACTTCATGTTGGAAAGTGGTAGGTGATGTGCCCTTGTCTCCATTCGGTTGTGGGTTCAATTCTTGTGGCCTTGCCGGATGTGACGGGTCATCACCCATCTTACAGGTTTTCCTTTTTATAAAACTCAAAAATATCTGTAACATGTTTTAACTACAAATGTTTTCTTATATCTTTCATTTTCATCCCAATACATTAAGACCGAAAAATGTTATATATTTACCTTTTTACACCTACATATGATAAAATAAAACAATTCCCAATAAAAAAACATCATACCTTGAACATGGTGTCCATATGGTTTCATCATCATCTAGTTCACATTGGAAGAATTCCCTTGCATTGAAATAATGATTAACAGGTCCTTCAAAATAATTTGCTTCCTTCATCCAAAAACACCATGTACAACATAGTTCATATGGGTGTTTGTAGAAAAACAATTTCGCAAAATAATCATGTATGACATATAATTTCAAAACATCTGATAAAACATGATTTGTATAAAATAGTCAGACTGAGTTTGAGTTGAAAATTTCAATCAATGGTCCTTTTATAATACCATAAGTATGTGTTGAGAGACTATATTGTAAAAGTATATATAAATAGGTTTCACAAGGTTCTCCTTCTTCCGCACCTTTTTCAAAATCATAATATGCTTCAAAATCTTTTGATAAGGTAAAATATTCTAAAATACCTTGATAATATTTACTTTTCTTGAAAATTTGAGAATATTGTGAAAATAGGATTTGATTAAATACAACCCATGATCCATGATGATATCGAGTTATAATGGAGGTGTAAGATATCTCAAACAACTACTTTCAAGTGAGTTGTATTCTAGAAAGAGTATCATAATCATCTGAACATGACTTTGCAATAATTATTGCAATCATGTCATCAAGAAGTGATATGAATGTCATTTGAGATCATCCTCCTTCCATTTGTAACCAACTTTCCTTGATCTGAAAAATTTATAGAACAATGATTTAACTGAAATAATAGACATAGGGATGAACCATGTGTTTAACGAAAACTCTTAATCTATAATGTTATCTAAACCGACCATTGATACCAACTATAAGGACCCGACCTTAAACATTACATAATCTTGAATTATGTCAAAAATTCACACTGATGATCTTTTTAGGTTTAAATTTTTATAATATTAGGCCATAACTATTACATAACAACTGGAATATTACATGTAGACACTACTACTCAGTATCTATTTTCTCATTAAAAAATCTCTTAAAAAGAAACATGTATGTTTCCCTGTTTTAGACAACATGACTTTTCCTTGATCCCATCCTTAACTCTATTCATCTTTATATCCCATGTAAAATATTTCAAAAACATGGAATGAGAATAAAAAGATTATTAAGCCTTATAAAATAAAGAAGGAAAACATTATCCCATCAATAAATACAAATCAATGAAACCATACTTATCAATCATAACAGACCTCATGAAATCAGAAGATTTATGAATAACTCATAGAAGTCATAAATCATAAAGGTAACTTGTGGCATCCATAAAATACTTAAATTGTATCATTCAAAACTATGTAGAAAGTTATGTTTGGAATACTCGTAACAGTATATTCCCTAAATCTCTTAGGAGAAACAATAACATTTACCTCTATCATGTTACCCAATGCATTGGAGAGATATCTCAGGCTCACCCGCCTTAGGTTTACCATGGAACCACCCATATACGTAAAAAATTCCCAATAACCATAACATATTCATAATAAATAACACACGCTTAAAGGAAAGATAACATTTCCACATTCCAATCACAATATATCAAATCATGATATTGAAATTAACAATGCTTTATCAAATCATTTTCAAAACCATTTAAAACATTTAATAAAGAGATTTTTGATTCAATGTGTCCCAAAAAACATTGAAGTTTTTAAATGAATTATCATTTGAAAAAATTAAGGTCCATATAAATAAATCTTTAAAACCATTTTTAAAACTTGGACATTAATGATAAAGATTTAGAAGAATAAATATTTAACATATTTAAAATGATATTTTAGTTAAAGAGTTTTTAACTAAATGAGAGACTCTTAAATAAAAATAATTTAGGAATAACATTTAATTATAACTTTATAATATGATGAGAATAAATGGATTCATGATATAATATTCCATAGGATAGTATATACACCATATAAGTGTGAATTGGTGCATAACAATAGTGAAGTCTCAATGGAATGAAAATTGAGACGAAATCCCTTCTAAAAACTGTATCCATAGATTATGGATAAATCAATCACATAATAATGTGTGAAAAATATAAATACACTAAATATGATTGTATATTCAGTGTAAATAAATAAGTGAACATTCACATATATTCTTTTTCAGACAAAACCAATGACTTGGATGTTTAACTCAATCAATGGAAATTGAATTATAATTACTCTTAACAAGTTCATATCGATGACTTGAGAATTTATCAATGGAGTGATTATGTGTATCAAAAGTACATCCACACAAATGGGAGTGTAAATTACAATATAAATAAATAAATAGTGATTCCACACATAATCATTGCATGAAATAAATTAGAATTAGAAGATTAATCCAAGGAATGGAAATTGGGTTAAAAGTTTCCCTTACCGATTTGGTAACTTACGAAATATAGAACCCATGAAATAAGGATCATAAAATGAATATTTAAATACCCATAAATTGAAGTATATTACACAATAAATACAATAATGGGAATTACACAAATCAAAAAAGCGGAAATAGTGGAAAATATAGAATGAATCTCACAGGAATAAAAAGTGAGATGAAAATCCCTTATCATGTTGTAATCAATCAAGACGTATGACCAAAACTTAATAAACACAAAATGAATCACATAATACACAATCCTGATAATATATATCAAATGGAAGAACACAATACACCATATTCAATAAATAAGTGGCGAACAATGGAAATCTCACGGAATTGAAAGTGAGATAAGAAATCCCTTACCTCGTGTCCGACTTTACTTGTTTGTTCCTTGTTGTTTCGGGATAATAAAAATAATTTAATTTATTCTTAATTAAGAACCCTTTTTAAATTTTATTATTCCTTTTATGTCACTTATTACCATGTTATTAACATTATGTAATCATTTAAGTTAATAATGGTCATTTTTGTCGATATTTGGTAGTTGAGTCAAAATGAACACCGTATAATTACAAGTTTTCCATGAGGTCAAGAGTCCATTTTCTCCAGAATTATATATATGATTTACATATCATATATATCATATATATCTAGTATATATATTTATTTATAAAATTACATATCTTTTGGAGATTAGAAATGAAATGCACCATTCAGGGAGACGGTAAGTTGTACGTACGCATGAATGCTACTTTCATTTCAATTTTGTATTTTAATTGAATGGAAACTTATTGATAAATAGTTATATTATAATTACAGTACAGTATTATATATAATTTCAACATATCCATCCTTTATAAGTCCCACGTATGGTATGAACGAGTCATATCACTTTGAGTTGTCGGTAGATCGCACTTCTCAAATTAAATTATCGTGTTTACTCATAATGGAAACCATAAAGGTATTCTATAAATTAAAAATACTTAAGCCTAAAGAAACAATAAATATAATATATATCATATATAAATACAATTCCATCAAAATGGCCAGTATAAGAGGTGGTAGGATATAATTGAACAATCATCGTTTCGTTGGGCGTTAGTTTCCTATCCACAAAAACAGTATGTTTTTTACCCATTAGATGGAGGTGTGTGTAAGTGTAGTTATAATCCTTCTCATAAAAAACCAAGAAAAGTTTTGATACAGGTTTTTTTATAAAATAAATTAATATAAAAAATTTAGGGGTTGGAGAAGTAAAATAAAATAGACTTAAGAGAAAACGTTACCTTTAAATTGGGTATCTCCCTTTGGTTTGAACCCAAAGGTTTACTTGAAGTGACTTCATACTAAGGTAAGGATTTTAGGTGGAAGATAGGGATATTGGGAGCTTATTTGGGTAGGGTTTGTCTGATACAAAGGGCTTAATAGGTTTGAGGATTGGGTTAGAAGTGGTGTCCTTTTATAAGGGGGAGGAGGGGCTCTTTAAGAAATTGTGAAAATATTATTTTATTATATAATAATTTTCAGTTTTAAAGGTCCAAAACTAATTAAAGTAGAATATAAGATAAATAATGGTCTCAATAAAATCATCCAATATGAATTGTACTGGTTTTAGATATTGTTTCAATTTTTATAATCTTATTTATTTAAATCATTTGTTAATGAGGCAAACATGGCATCATTGTTGTGTCATAAATAATTTTATTTATTTGATGTCCAAAAATTATAAAAACATACCATGATATAGGAAATATTTTTATATTTCAAAATAATATTTATAGTCTAAGAGATAACTTATATAACCCAATGTAAAAATTTATTTACTAAAAGATTTTGGTTTATGTCAAATTTTTTCTTTACTTTAAAGTAATTAATATAAAGTGTCATAGTCACACATAAGTGGCTCCATGGGGACCCAAAATCGACCCAAGGATGAAAACGGTCGTACATTTATCAAAAAATAGGATTAGAACATGTGTTATGGTAATTTTATATTATTATAAAAATATTATGTTGCCCATATTTACCAGATTTACACTTTAACCATGATAAATAAAATATTTACTCAAGTAAATATTCATAATGTCTAAAAATAAAATATACCTATTTATAAAATTTGGACCTCCTAATTACATATATGGAATAAATTTTTATAAATTAAAAACATAGAAGTGTCATAAATTAATTTAAAATTAATTCCTGTTGTCGAAACAAATAGCATTTTTTGAAAAAATAATAACTATCAAAAGATTGACACTAGTTTATGTCCAATTTCAAAGTGAAAATAATTAAAATAACCAAAATTGGATTAACTGGTAAAAATATAATCTAATTAATCTTTTAATCCATATATAATGATAATATAACCATGTAAATAAATTATCTTAAAAGGCAGTTTTGAATTAAAATTCAACATTTTTAACTATTCATAAAAATGAACTCTATCAGAAAAATACCAAAATTTTATCCGAAGTAAATTTTGATGCCCCGATTCAAAATAATAATAATATTTTGTCAAATAGAACATATAAAAGTGACAAAACTAGATTTAAATAGGGTTCTCCATCCAAAGGTGATAAGTCGACCTTTAATGAATATTAGAGTATTTATGCTTAAAATCATATTCTTTCTTGTTTTTAGCCTATAAAATTAATTGGATGAAGGTAAAAACATTTAACAAACATTTATATTCATATTTTAGTTACTTAAGGTACATTCACACCAATACAACGGATAGGCATTAAATACCATTTAAATTAATATTATATTATTATTTTTCAGTATGACTCAACATAGTATGCAACATATGATTTCAAAGAAACCCATTGTTGTGTATTGGGTACGCCATCGAACATAGCATCACCTTTAAAGTAAAATTAATAATTAATTTAAAAATATTAATAAATATGAAAATGTCATGTTCTTTATTTACCTGGGATGTTACAAACATTCCCACCAACATCAACCAGAGAGGAGTAATAGATTTGAGATGTGATCATTGCACTATATGGGGGTTTTACTACTAATTCCATATCTAATAGTTTTATTAGAATCTTTATACCCGTATGAAATTATTTCGATATGAAATAATGACTAGATCCAGATTCAAATTAGACATTAGTAGCTCTAATTTAGATGGTATATGTACCTTTCACCATCTTTTTATTTCAACCCTCATTAGAAACAATAATCAAATGAGAGCTCCCATTGTCCCTTGGATTAAGGGGTTGCTGATGTCGCTCATCATAATTAACAGTCTGGTTTGTTAATTAGTTATCATAATTACAATTTTCCTAAAACTGAAATCATTTATGTGGGAGAGGTGCATTCTATTTATATTTATCTCTATTCACATTTTAGTTAGTTTATTCCCATCACTTATACAATTCATTTCATGATAACCTTACCGTACACACATAAATAATTTATTGGCCCCCCTTAAGATAATTTCATCTATGCCAAATCACACACTTTAATCCTAAAAGAAACTTAATTTTCTTCTCTCTATGGGTTTTATAATTTCTTTTGAACTCTACTTTCTTTTTCTTGTCAAAACCATGAGATTGATACATAACTCAAACTTATATTTATACCATTATTTAACATTAAAAAATCTCTTCATTTCTATTTAATTTTCTTATGGATAACACCCTCTAGGTACTTGGTTTTAATCCATTGAATAATTAATCAACCTTGCATTCAAGTTAGATGATATTACAAGATGTATACCTCCCAATCTTTGTGAATGTTTCCTCATAGGTACCAACTTATTCATCATACTTCTCCTTTAGCTCAAGAAAATACATTTACATATACATACAATGAACATGAGAAAAGTACTTATTGATAAATAATTTTTTAAACTCATCCCAATCCATGGATTCAATTTCATCATTTTTTCCCATAGTATTGATAATAATCCTCCCTTAATTTGTTTTACCTTCCAGATAATACACATCCAAAATAATTTTTTCATGTTTTGAAAATTGGAGAAGAAGAAATATATTCATAATGGTATTCATCCATTTTTCATCAAATAGTGGATCAATGGTTCCATTGAACAAAGATGGGAATTTCCTCATGAAGGAATCAATATAACATTGTTCCCTCCATCGCTTGTTGGTAAGTTCATCATGGTTCATATCTTGAGAATGTTTTTTGAACATAAAAATTATATTTTCATTGCATCCCCCATAACCATTGGATTATCTAGAGGGAAATAATTTCACTGTCTATCACAACCAATATTAACATAGTTTTGTCAAGTTATAACCATTAAATAAAATCAAAAATCATAGTGTAAGAAACAATAATCACAATTGGGAACTTCGTAATCATGAAAACTACAAATAGTATGTATAAATCATGAATATGTATTCTTTAATCTGTGATACCTTCAGTTTAACCTAGGTTATTCAAGGTCATCTTCATTTTAAATCCATAAAAATGGTTCATATTGAATTTTTTAATTTCCTAATCTTATTCCTTTGGAATGTAAAACCAAGAGTGCAGCAAGGACTACTATTATGCTCTAGTTCATGATCGTTTCTATTTCAATACAATATTTTTGATATTGCTACCCATATGTATATTTGTTCCAGATCCATATCCAATTGTAGTTTGTATATGGGGATGAAATTTCTTATAATCCACTAAATCTATGCTTTACCAAAATTACATGACATTTTCCTATATTTTTTCTCATTCTTAGACATATCCTTAGACATGTCCTTAGTCATATAACTATGGTTTTCTTATCTTAGTTGTAAAGTTTAACTAAACCTATCAATTGATAAAAAATACAAAAATCCAATCTTAAACATACTTAGATAGTATCATTTTTTAGGGATATTTATTACATACAAAAAAAACATGCCTGAGAATCATAATAGTTTACTGCATTTGGAAACATGGAAATATAAGCACTGGTCCATATGTGACCTTCCTCATCCCCCACTACGATCTTCATAACTATCACCCCTTTTAGACATATCATATATAATAAATATCTTTATTATATAGAGAAATAAAACAAAATAAATGGTGATATTAGATGCGTATTATTGGAAAACAAGGTATATACATAATAATAACTTGAATATAAGGGTTTGAGAACATGATCATAACATTTGAAAACGTACCCTTCTTATTAGATATCATAATAATGAGTCATGTCATAAATTTTTGTAGTTTATAAAACATAAAACCTAACAGAATCAAATAACATGATCCGTGAGATCATAGCATCAACCTAATTCATGAACTTGTGGAATAAAAAAAAGTATATAAACCCATTTAAATATTTTTCAAGGATTACATCCAAGGCCATCATAGTAGACAAAGAACTTTATAGTACCAATTTTAATCCTCAGTCCATCTGTTTATTAATATACTGAGTTCACTCCACATTCCAACCCTATGTTAATGTACCTGGTTCACTCTCAAATACATCCATGTATATCTCATATTACATATAAATATTTACCCAATCTATCGTGGGGAGATATAGGCCCCACCCATCTCAGAATAGAAACTATATTTATATGTGATACATGATCATAAACACTCATTATATAACAACCCATGAAATGAAATGGGTATAATAAATATTTAATCATTTCATTACCTATGTAAAAGATACAGGTTTAATAATTATTTCATCATAGACTATCCCATGAAAAGAGGTGGGTTTCATAACCATATAATCCATGGAATATAAGTAACTTTAATGAACATAATTTCATCAATACAAAAACCATTTACAAAAAGAATATGAATGGTACCCTTGGATAATATCCCTAGTAAGGCATGAGTAATCCTTATGGATTTATTCTTATATGGGAAAGAAATTAAAGGATTGTTGAAATATTTTCTTGGGGGAAAATATCTTTTTATATTTTAAATTTTTTTTAAAATATAAAACCTTTTGAAAAAAAATTATTTGAAAAGAAATTTGAAAACATAAAAAGATTTTAACAAATGATTGGTCATGAAATTAGAATATTTTGTTCATGTCGCACATGTAAACATAATGGTTCCTTTCACATTTTCTGTGAGATCCAAATGATAATTATTTTGGTAAATGACATGAAGATTCATTTCAAATTTGTTTTTAAAAGACAAACATGGGTAAAAAATATTTAACAATAATAAAGTGTTGACAATTTTTTTTAATTTTTTTAAAAACCTTTTTAGAAATCATATTTTTTTCAAAAATAATATTTCTGATCAAAGAGAGAACAAAATTAAAATTTTCCTAAAAACATTTTCTTAATTATCATATTTAGAAAAGAGTAGAAAATGGTTACATTACATGAATACATATTGAATAACCAGAGTATAATAAAATTAATGATAATTTATTAGAGTTTGATTATAATATTTCAATATTGGAGACTTTGTCATAAATAATTTCAATAAATGAAGAGATTATAACATAACATATTTTCATTTTGGTAACGTTGAATCATAATACCTATGAAGGAATAACATAAAATGGAACATAAAATATCATGAGGATGAATAAATTCATTATAATAAATTTAAAATGGGATTTATATAAAACTCATTAGACAATATAGTTGTATAACATAACATATGTCTCAAATAAGAAAAATTGAGACACAAATATCTTACTGATTTGGTAGATTTTTAACGATAGATAACAAGAAAAAAAGATTATAATATGGATATGTAAATACCAAAAAGTTAATTAGAATAATAATAAATTATACTCATGGTTATTATATACAAAATAAATAAGAAAGTGGAGTTGGATATATTATTTGTCTCACAAAAGTAAAAAGTGAGATGGAAATCCCTTACTACATGAGTAGCTTTTGAATCGTAATCCTCATGAAATAATAAAATCAATAGAAACACTAATTATATTAAAATGAGATATATTCCAGATTTATCATGTAATAGGGAATTATATACACCACATGAGATAAATGAGTGGTGAATCTAGCATTATTCTCTCAGAAATAAATGTGAGACTAGGAATCCCCTTACCTTATGTATTGAATTTCGTTGTATTCATTAAAAAATCCTATATAATTAATATATTTTTATTATAAATATATTATAGAATAATATTTATATATATATATATCATACCATATATGATCTCATTATGACCTTTTATTACCCATTTTTTAACATGGCCATATTAAAGTAATGTTTTCCTGTAATAACCGCTTTGTTTTTTATAAAAGTTATAATCTGTTATATTTTTTATTATCTTAATTTAATAACAATTTAATAATCTAAATAATGATATAAATGATATAAATATCATATATATTCATTATATATGTATTTATAACAATTGATAAAATATAGAAGTATGAAATGAAATACATCATTTATGGAGATGATACACTATACATACACATGAACATTGTTTCCACGTTATTTTTGGACTAAAATAAAGGAATTTGTATGATATATAATAATTATAGAATACTATTTTATGTAATACATATCAAATATTCCTTTTATACATACCCTTAAATATACCATGTAATGTGTGAATGAATCACATCACTTCACACTGTGGTAGTCCACCATACACAACAACATTGTTATAGTATTCCCACAAAATGAAAATCATGAATGTATGAGGGATATAATAATTTAAAAATCAAAATAACATCATAAATATTATAAAAATAAAATATTATTATAATTTCCATTATTATTCAAGACCATTAAAGTTGGTAATAGAAAATGAATGACAACGGTTCATGAGGTGGTAGTCCTCTGTACAAACGAATAATGATTTTGTAACCTCTTTTAAATAAGTGAGCGTAGTTGTACGTTGTTCTATTTGCATAAAAAATAAGCACATTAAAGATACTTAGTTTATTATATAATAATTATTTTTAAAAATTTAAGGGGTTTTAGGAAGAAATAAAACAAAAACATTCATTGATGAACATTGCCACTTCTTTGGGTATCACCATTTGGTTTGCACCAAATTCCTTATTTGGTTAGATAATACACTAGGTAATGATTATAGGATATAGTAAGGGGAGTTTATAGGTGATTTGGGCACGTATTGGATGAACCAAAGAGTTTTTGAATTTGTGAATAATAGAGTCTATTGAGTTCCATTTTATAGTTGAGGTGAAGTGGAATTCTTGAAATGTTTTGAAAAGTGAATTCCAGCCTTGTTTTTTCTATGTAATATGGATCCAATAATGGAAAAATCTATATAATATAAAGGATAAGGTCCATATAGGGATATCAAACTGGTTTTAGACAAGTTCATGGTCATTTTTACCCATTATATTCTAAGTGTAACCACTAAGTAATCTTGTATTTACCTTAACCGATGTAATCACTACTACAAAACGTGGTTAATACCGTGCTAGGGATTTAAAATAGCTATCTAAAATAACTATTAATGAACACATGTTATGGTTCTAGAAAAATATTTATTAAATGGAGGCTTTAAAAAACTTTTTTTAGCACTGTTAAAGGGGGTCTTTAACAGGGTTTAAAAAGCACTGTTAACTGGGGGCCATTATCAGTGCATATTGAAAAGCACTGATAAAGGACCCCCCCTATCAGTTCTATTTATAATGTTATGATAAAGGGGGACCATTATCATCACTAGTTATAAAGAGATGATAAAGGGTGTCTTTATCAGATCTTGTAAAAAAGTTGGTATTAGGAGGGCCTTTATCAGCGATTTTTTTAGATGCAATGATAAATACGCCCATTTATCAACACATTTTTACTAGCACTAATACAAGGTAAATTTTAAAAAAATAACTAAAAATAATATATAAATATATAAATATATTTATGTTGATATAAATAAAATATATTTTTATAAAATAAGTTTTAGATAAGGTTAAATAAAACATTACTCTTAATATATAAGATATCTAGTAAGAATGGATTACAAAATAATCCTAAAATATTTACAATTAATAATTAGATAATTATTATTGAGTAATAATCATTTGATAACAATTACATCATAAGAAATCAAAATATTGATAAAATATCTAAAATAATTTGAAAACATACCTTGCACTTCAAAAGGCCATAACTTTTGATCCGAGTGTCCGTTTGGGCTCTACCACATATAAAATCAAAGCTTTAAATGAGATCTATTTCTTGGTGAACTAGGGGAATCCTTATTCAAAAGCCAAAAAATGACCAGAAGGCCCATAAAACTGAGTTTTTAGTTGTGGTATTCCCTATTTTTAACATTCGATTGAATCTCTGGCTCATTTAAGTAGGGAGATTTTGGTTGTTTTCAGTTGGAAATGAATTTATTCCAAATTATTATATTCATATTTATATTATGGTTTTGAAATTTTATCATTTATCATATAGAACTATTATTTATATTAAAATATATAAAAATATATATAAATTATTTATTTATTAAGATATATAAATTTAATGATATAAATATATATTTAAACATATTTAAATATATTATATATTCCTCATTATATAAACATTATCTAAATAAAAAACCAATATCAATTTTATTTAAAATACAAATGTATGAATATTCATATACCTATACCATTAATGTATATATAATGTTATATTTGATAGTGTGTGTTGTGAAAAATAGATATATATTTATCTATATATTCTAATATACGAATATGAATATGAATATATAATACATGTAAATAAATATAAATATGTGTAATTATATTTATAGATGAATACATATATATATATATATATATATATATAATTTTATGTATGTATTTATAAACACACACACACAAACATACTCTATATATGTTTTTAAATATATGCATATATATATATATATAAACATATATATAAATACGTAAATAATATATATATACATATATATATTACTATAAATATATATCCTTAAATGAAAAAAACAATATTGGGAAGTGGAAAAGGTGTTCGAGTATGAGTTGGAGGTCTCAGGTTCGAATGTCGCATGAGGTAGGGGCGCAAGTACGGTGGAATTATCTAAAGTGATGATAAAGGGGGTTAGAAGCACTGATAAAAGGTTGGGTGGGAAGAGGTTCCAAAAAAGTATTATTCCCATTTATCATTGGTTCCTTTATAAACATGTTTTTAATACTGATAAAAGGAACCATTAATAACGGTAAAAAATCACTCATATAGGTTTTTTTAAATAGTGCTAATAAAGGCCCCCTTTATCATTGATTTTTAGCATTGTTAAAGGGGGAATTTAACAACACATTTTAATTGTGACATTAAATCAAATTATTTAACATCTCTCACATTATCATCACATTTAAAGTGTTGATAAAGCCCTATTACTAGGGCTATTAAAGGTCGAATTTGTAGTTGTGAATTAATTTTAATTTCATTCACTAATCACTTTGGTAAAAAATTATGTAAAATTATAAGGAATTATAAATTATTATTATTTTAAATAAGGAATACATTTTTCAAAATTCAATTAATAAAAGTTTTATAATGACATTTAAAGTTAATCTCGTAGATGTGTGGAGAAAGCGGGGTTTTAAAGCGAAGAAAGTTAAAAAATTTAAAAGGTTTTTTATATTCATTTTTAAAATTAAATTGATTACAATGACCCAAATTGGATTACTATATGTATAATGTAACTATATATAATTTTTTTAAAAATAAAAATATAATTTAACTATATAAATAAATTTACAGAAATGGTAGTTATCAATTAAAATACAATATTTTTCACTAGTCATCAAAAAATGAATCATTTTAAAAAAATCCATAAAATTCAACCTAATATAATTTTGAATTATAAATTAAAATATAAATCTTATTTTATCAAATTAGTCTAATAAAAATTTCAAAACTATTTTTAATAAAAATATAAAGAATATATTTTTTTTTGAAAAGGTAGTTTTATGAAAAAATATAACAACTTGATTAAAAATTATTTATTTTAATAAAAATATTGTTTATTTATGATAAACAATCATATTTAAAAATTAGTTATTAATATTGACGTTTTTTATTTTAATGACGAGTTTATACTGATCAGGTTTAAATAACTATGTTAATATTATATCATTGTTTTGTTAAAACTCAATGTCTTGTGTAACACAACCTAAAATGTTGTTGTGTGTAGTGCATGACTAACTTGTTTTTTCATATAATGAAATAATAAATTAGTTTCATGTGCAATTAAATATACCAAATAAATTTTTATTTATTTTAAAATTAAATTTCATAAAAACTCAAGGTGTTACAGTTGTCCTAACAAGATTTGAACTAGGAGAAGACATATTATATGATGATTTGTATTATGAGTCCATCAGATAAAGAATATGAAATTTGTTTCATTGAAAATATGAGTTCTTTTAAAAAATATCATAAAGAAATTTTTTGAATGATGTTCTTGAGAGATTTATATACAATTTATAATGTCATTAAATATGATGATGATTTGTTTTCCATTCAATGTTTACTATCTTTACAAGGTTAAGGATGCTTAAAAATGATCATTAACACTAATTTGAAGGAAGTTTAAATAATGGAGTTGACATCGATATTGTAAGAATATTTATGAAGAATCAAAATTGATTAAAAATTTTCCAAACATAAATGAGAGGATTTTGAGATTAAAAATCAAAATTTGACTTTTTTGTGAAAACATATTTCAGTTCCCACACATTCACATAGACATGTTTTTATATAAAGGTGTATTAGAACTATAAAAAGTAGAAATGTTACTACACATAGAGGAGTACAAGAACTTTATTTCTGAGAGAACAATGTGATTATCCAATAAATATCTACTGGGTTTAATAATAAATATCAAACTGAGGATATTAAAGAAGAATAACATTGGATCTAGTTTCATCGGAAGAAGAGGAGTGTACAATGAGAGTTTTTGACTAATATCCTTCTTGGGTGAATAAGGTTTACCAGGATAAGTTTCATCATTTGATGAAGGAGCCACATCAGACTAATCACACATCATCAGACATAGAAACAAAATCTCTAAGGGAACCATCACTATGTATATCAAACATATAAAAATGAATTGAAGTGAATTAATTTGAGGCGACAAGGCAGAGGCTTAAAAATGTTTTTGTCTGATTAGATGGAGGGTATACTAGATAGAGTTCTACGAGATGGAATTATGATAATGTATTTTTCTGGAAAATGTTACAAAGTGATTTTGAGTATATCCAAGTCTTCCATAGACCAGGAGTAAATTTTTAGGACAAAAAACTCCTCAAATAATTTTTTAAGATATTGCAGATGAATTTAAATAGGAAAATGTTCTCTAACAACATTGGGGGGAAAGAACATCTGAAGAAGAAGATATTCCTACATTGGATTAGTAATTTAAAGGAAGATATAATATTTGGGGTTTAGAAACATCTAAAAAAAGTATTATTGATGAGGGATATAACTAATCGTTAAAGAAAAGGATACAAGAAGAATATTTGGGAGTATAAAAAATTAAAGAAGAATATTTGATTGCTAGGGTATATAACCATAGTTAATTGCAGGAATAATTACTATAATATTGAACTAGTTATTTCATGTACCTTTGTAATCCATAATGAAGTTGTAAAAGAATCAATTTTTGGAGGATAACAAACATGGAAAGGATTATGTATTTTTATCGAACCATATAAATATCAGGTGTTGGGATATCTCTTTATATTACTACATATTAAGTGAGGTTGAGAGATATACCTTTATGTGGTCATATGTTTAAAAATTTTCCTAGTTTGGATTCTTGGGAGAATAATTTTTTAAATAAAGTGATCATAGATTCACTCAATCCTCCTCTTAGTGATCCTACACTTATTCATGAACTTCAATAACAAAGACACATAAATGTTTTCCTTTCATAATTATCATGGCTAAGTGCCTCTTCTCGTTTCCCTTATTGACACATGAATCAAATTATGAATCTTGTTCCATTTCCTACTTATAGATATTTGGATTATTAGTCAGGTGTCCTGTATAATTTTTAGACATAGAAATAGAATTTGGGACATTTTATAAACCACTAATTTTGGTCACTTTAAATCCTCTAGGTTTTTCATTATTTATGTTCTTAAATACTTGGAAAATTTCGGTAATATGAACTGGCTAAGAATTATCAATATTTTATATATTATAATTCTTAGTAAAGTTAGAGAAGATCTGATGGAGTGAATCAAGTATGAGATAGATGCACAAATCATCAGAAATATTAAAACCCAAGATGTCCAAATGCTCAATGGAGCCAAGTATTGTAGTTATATTATGTCAAAAAGACAGAAATTATATGGGAATTGAAGTAAAAAAGGTGTCTTATAGATACTATATTTCTCTTATCTAGCCTTCTTTTAATAAAGATCATGCATGTGAGACAACAGTCAATATGCATCCATGTTTTCATGTTGCACCCAAATATCACTATAACTTAATGATAACAACAAACACTAGACATATACCACATCATCCTAGTGTTTCAATAACATAGATATATCTTTCCTCCTCACCTCCTTAGAAGGAACCACAAAAATATTGGACTCCAACAAAAAAGTCTCCCATTCTTGGTGTAGTATGATGCACAAGTGTATGTTCTGCTTTTAGATGTTTTTTCTAGTAAAGAGATTATCTTTCTCTAAAATCTTGTGTATTGAAAATGATGATGTCATATTTCATTTTATTTTTTACAACAACAATAAAAAAATAAAAAAATTTATTGATTACCAAAATGTGACATGATAAATTTTAGTTATTAGTCTCCGAATATTTTATCAAATAATAATATCCCCCACCATTTGATTCATAATATCCTATATTGGGGGTATTCTTGTGGAAAGGATCCATATTTTTATTATGATAACCAAAAAAATGTTTTGGTCATTTTCTTAATGTTCTTTATGTAGGAAGGTCTTTCCAAATACATTAACTCACAAATCTCCAGTCTTTGAGTGAACTCCCCTACCATGAAATCCTAGACTTTTATTTTTTCAACCCTTACCTCTATGTTAAACCCATTTAATAAAGGTCAATTCTCCATGATATCAACTTGGTTATGTTAAAAAAAATTAATGATAAATCTATAATAAATAGAAGTTTCCTGAAAAGGGATCGACTGGTATTGTGATCTATGGTTTCCTCTTAAATCAAGTAATGGATGGTGATATAGATTTATTATTTTATTTGAGGGATTTTTATCTTTATGTGTAAATATAATTTATTTTATCCCTTCACATGCATGTAAATATTATATGAATTTTATATAATTGAATAACCATTTGTTGGTAAAATAATCAATATATAATCCTTTGGTTTTATTCAATATTTCAGGCATTATTAATTCATTTATTTTATAGGATCATGATAAATAATTTAATATAAATAAATAATTAAACCTGAACTAGAAAAAATAAATACATAAATAAATGTGGCATGATCAAGAGATTTACTAATGGTTATTTTATTGATTTAATGTTAAAAAACAATAAAACATAAGACAAAAACTGCATAAACCCATTTTTGGTTCAAGTTGCAGCATTCCACCCATTCACATAGGTATCAATTTATTCGACTTCACCTCAAATCCAAAACGTGAATTGCATCCTCTATCATAGGTGTTTTATCATTTATATGTGTTTTACTCACATTCAGGTGGGGAGACCACTAGTATGAGGTTCCAAAAATTAATCCATGAATCATAGACTCACACATAATAAAGGGGAGGGGATAACACAAAGACTATAATTTCAATTTAATAATAATTATAAAAAACCCATGTAATAATAATTAAATTAAAACAAATATGACACATGCATAGTTTGATCTGTCTCATGATCATCCACACATGAAAAAATTCTACATTTAAAATCGGATAATGTTAATTTAAGTTCATTATTTATTAATATAGATTACACAAATTAATAAATTAATTATATAAATATCTAATTAGTTTATTTATCTAAGTTTTCTATCTACGAAGGCATGGAGATCCCCATAATTTGTTATTTTAAGATATTATATAGAGGATATTACAAACCAAAAATAAAAACAAACCCATACATCCAAATGGGTCAAGACTCATACCTCCCCACAATGGTTGATAAGAACAATTGGACCTAATTTATTACATATCATGGTCTTGAGAACCAAATTGATCGTGTCTCAAAGACCCCAAGATTTTAAATGGCCTGAAGAGCCACAGTTGGTATCACATCATGACACATCTTTTCATTCTATGCCACCAGCTTGAATCATTCCATGACCGCTAAAGTTGCATCATTCACACCTTCCCCACATTACACCATATTAATAAACATCATGATATATCATCTTTGACCTACCATGTCACAATTCTCATTTTCTATAAGGGTATTATACCCCATCCCACATGGGAATTCAAAGTGTGAATTGAACTAGAATATAAGTGATATCATTCCTATTCTCTCTCATGATGCATTTATTTGAAAATACCCTTCATGTCTTCTCTCTTATTCTCTATGACTCACCAGGAATGCCTCACTAGTGTCATGCTCTGCTACTGCTGAAGAATCCTACCCTTGTTGTTCGTTAGTTTTTTCATGAATGGTGTGATAAATCTCCCTCAAGGAGGGGATTACTAGATTGGAACCTGGTTCTGATATGTAATTTTACATAAATTAAAATAATTTAATTTAATTTAAAATTAATTTAGTATATGACATGTTCATAGATAAAACTCAATGTGTATGTGTATGAACTACACAATGTATTTTATGGTTAATTTCATGTACTATATACTTATAGGGAATTTATAATACATAGTACATCATGTAATTACAAAACATATTGTTTTATGTGTCAAAACATGTAGTTGTATCCAAGTGTATGATAGACAACACACATTAATGCATATGGCATGTATCTCTTTTAATGACCACGTGAATTTCATGATGTGTGCAATGGATATACAAAGCAAGAAGTTTCAAAATTAATAAAAAAATAATAATTAGGAATTTAATATTCTATAAAAACCATGTCACGTAGAATGTACTCCAACTACACGTCATGTCGTTTTGTTATAATTCATAATTAATTTGAGTCATTATAATTAATTTATGTGTTGTACAACCTGGATCAATGTGTACACCGTGTAATAATGAATGTGTTACAGCCTACTACACCATTTTTACTACTATATATTGTTGTATTCAATACATTACTAGTGGGTTTTCATGAACATCCCATATATATTTATTTTTTAGGTGATGTGTATGATATATACAAATCGTGTAGTTACAATAGGACTATGTTTCTTAGATTTAAGTCACTACATGACTTATAATAAACACATGTCATATGTTTGTTCAGAAAACATTTTCACATCACATGGGGAAAATTGTTTCGGGATATATGGAATATACTCTACCTATATGTTTTGTAACCCCTAAAATGGTGTTCCATAAGACCAGTCTACATATATCATGTAATATCACCATGTACTCTTTTCCCACATAAGGTTCCATTATTTTCATGACTCATCATTGTACAATGGATATTGATACATGAAAAGTACTTTGTAGTTACACACTGTGTAGTCCCATGTCATTTTCCAGAATCTTTGATGCCACCAGGTATGATCATTATGTGTTCAAATTATATTCTTAGCATTTTTTTGTCTTATTAAGGTGAAAAAATGTAATATCCCAACTTTCAAATTAAATAATTATTAAAATAGAACTGAAAAACTCACAAAAAAAGTGTACTTCGATTAAAAATTAAGAAATAATTATAAATTAACTTGTGATCCCTTTGATATCACTTGATGGTAACATGGTGAAATTTAAGATGTCAATACCATACCCAATAATGGGGTTTCACCCATTTCATTATATAAATCCCTAGAACTAGGAAATTAAAAACCTCAAAGGACACAACATAGGATCTTTCACATATGATATATATAATAGAGAATGACCCTAACTTGTAATTATTTCTTCATTTTTTGATTTGGTTGACCACTCTCTTAATTCCATTGTTTTAATGAATGGATCATGTGTGGGTAGTCTACACGTTCTCTATAAAACTATGAACATCACCATAGAATCATTTTGTGCTAGAGTGAATGATTCCCACTAGTTGCATCAATAATCATCAATCACAACAAGAATTCCATATGATGCTTGAATGATTTCTCTTTTTTTCCATGATAAATGAGGGGGATATGAGGATTAAATCTCTCTCAGTTTTCAGAGTGTTCATGGGTTATTTATATCTTTAGGTATTGATATAGTTATATATTCATAATTTTAGGCACAATAACTTTAATATCCCTAGAGATGATATATCCTGGTTTATATATCTAGGTTACATAATTGGTAATTGTAGTTCGGCCCTTAACCAATATGTTAATCCATAAAAAACACCACATCAAATAATAATAATAATAATATCTCTTTAACATGCATAAAACTCATGGATATTTTTAATGCATATCTCGAATAAATAAAATTAATATTTATTTAAATGATATTAAATATATCATTCCAAGTAGACCCTTAACTTGATCCGTGAATAATCTGCAACATTTATAGAACATTGAATTATACCTAATTATTTAATTAAATAAATATTAATGTATTAATCATTAAATTAATAAATAAATATTATATTCAATAAACTTATAAATAAATATTTATTTAATATTCAAATCACAAACATATTCTTTTTAAATAACCCATGTTTTAATTTTAGTGATCAACATAAGTCAAATAATAATTATTCTTTATAACTTGAGACTAATATTTATTTAAAAATTTATTTGATATAGAATTTAATTAAGGATATAGATACACTATTGTGTGACCTTATTTGATTCCTTATCAATGGAACAAGGCTGAATCACTTAAAGTCGAAGACTTGGATCTAGAAGTATGTCAAGGCACCCATAGAGAGAGATATTAACGTTACATCAATAACAACCTCCTATGAATGTTCAAAATGTAAAATAATCAAAATTCCATTATACCTCATTAATAAGGTTAAATTTAATGTGTCATAAGCCTGTATGTTTGATATATTTTCTTTTAAATTTCGCAGCATGAACATGTTGATAAACTGTTAGGGACTTGGACAATAATCATGAAGTGAAATTGAAATATGAGGGACAAACATATCTTCTTCCATTGACTAAGAGAGGATAAACCCTTTAATGAATTATTCATTAAATTCACATCACTTATGACACACCCAATGAATCCCACTTCACTACACTCATATGTCACTGTGTTTTCCAATAACACATCTAAGTGGATGAAAAATTATATGCATTAAAAATAATATAATGTATAATAAAAAATATACACATCCATATATATGAATATATAATGACATATATAGCATGTAAAACTTCTATATATGTATTTATTCTCATAACTAATTATCTTACATATTATTAAGGGATAAATTAATAAGAAGAAGTGTCAATGTCTTATAATCCCCCTTCCCTTGATAGACTATATCATTGGTTTCCAATAAGATGTAATAACCTGATTTTTCTATGAGCTAAGTCCCTTGAAATTTTACTATAATCCTTCATCATGGACCCCATATGAATGAATAGGGAAGATATGGGGGAAACGAGGGTGTTTGGGGTTTTTTTTTGAAGTTTGTAACTATGACTTTTGAAAGAATGAACTGGGCCACATTATTATTAGAAACATTTCCAACCATCGCGAATGGGTTATCCTAACCATGTAGTTAGTTTCATTGGAAAACACAGGGTGCACGAATTTCCATAACCACGAACCCTAGGATGCATGCACTTTCGAAGTTTCTTAATCATTTATTAGAGTTTAATATCATCATTGGTGCATGGTTACACAGACCATGTAGTCAAATTGTGTGGGTTTTCTTTTAAGGTAGTGAGGTTCACATGGTTGGCCCATGATTTGGCCAACCATTCTGCCAAACCATGTGACCCAAAAAATTTGGGTAGAAAGACCGTTTTCCCTTAAATTATTTAAAACATAAACCTATTTTTTCTTTTCATACATCCAATGGAAATAGGCTCCACATTATCTCATGGATGAGATCTTATTCCTATGTTCAAAAGTTTTGATCTCGTTCCTTTGTCCAACCTCTGATTCGAGATCTAATCAACTTCTCAAATAGGCCATGGATGTTTATCCATTATTCAGTTTTCTTCCAATCCAAACCATTCAAAGGGTTGATACTAGACATGTAGAGTGATATAGGCTCGAGGTAGGTGTTCTTTGACTTTTCCCTAAAATTATTGTCATTTATAAATTGTTGTTGATGTGAACACACGTATTTTTCTGGGTGTTTCCTATTAAAATGATATACCTTAATTACAATAATTTAACTTGTGTTGTAGATCCCTTTATATTCTTATAATTATTTCCATTGAAGATATTCACCTCAACATTGTTCACCCTATGTAGGGTTTGTTCTCTTTTATGCCTTTAATGGCTCTGTTATGACCATCTACACCACTGTTTGGGTGTGATATGACTTGAAATTGGTAAGGTAAGTGTTTTAATTAATGAATGAATAATTTAATTGATTAAAATAATGTATATTTATAAAAATCACTTGTCCTAGGTAAATTACAAATTTAATTGTAATTTGTTGAATGAACTTAAATCACCCAGTCATGCTAAATCAAATGAAATGGTGTGAATCTAATAAATGGTGATATAATTGAATTTGATAGAGGTTTCATATCCTTCAACCAAATTTTCATGTATAATAAAATGTAAAATAATGAACCTAATAACTAATTATGTGATTGAAGTGATAAATGGTTTCATTTGCTTCATTAACCTGGTCACATTGATGAAAGGTAACAGAATGAACCAAATGATTTATTTCATGAAATGAATATTACATGGAAAATACTAAATAATTATATATTTATAAGTTGTATATTTAATGAGGGCCTTTTTATCTTTATAGTATTGGTCAGACTTGAGCAATGATTAGATTTCTAAGGGAGTGCCTCGAGCACTCAGAGGATGGAATTCTGATTGAAGGAGATAGTTCCCAATGGAGATATCCATCTTGGAACATGTTCCTTGTAAACTAATAGATTACCAACATTATTATATAATATCTCTTCACCATATCTCTAGATATTAGGATTCCTTAGATACACTCCATGGATCCATCTTGATGTCTTCAGACATGTGGCACCATGGATTCACCCCGTTAAGAATAGTCATGCATAACCCATGATTAACTTGGTAGAGATCCTTGGACATAGTTAAAATAATGTATATTGGAATTACTTTGGTGTTTCCCCTTATATTACACTTAGACCCCTTTTATTTTCATAAATCACGAGTTAATACAATGAATTGTCCAACCTATGTGGTCAAGGATTCCTTAGTTTCACTTTAGACCCTCATTAATTATTGTTATGAGCTCTTTAAATTTTGATGATTCCTTATAATGTATTATCTACATTAAATAAAATTAAATTAATTAATTAAAAAACTCATGTTTAGAAACATTACCAGCTAATGCTGAATTTGGTATGAGTTATTATTTTGGCACTTCTTTACCATTATTTGTACCCACACACTGGTCAGTTTATATTCACTGAATGGACTGTATTAACACTTTCGGTGGTGAACTACTTATATTTATCTCACACTATATCAAGGACATCATTGGAGACCGAGAAGATTATATGATAACATGTTTTAATAATGTAATGTATCCCACTATGGACACATGAATTTTTCACTTAGTAAGGATCTTGGTAGCAGATGACTGAGCCAGTGTTTGGGATGTAGGGATTGTTTTTGGACTTTTTGTTCTTTTTATAGAATTTATATCACTATCTTCCTATTTCCTTGTATACATATATTCCTAATCTATGGAGACATGAAATTACAACACTAATTGTTTTATACCATTATGTTCAGGTTTTAAATTGATTATTATGGATGGTTGTCTATCCCTATATTCCAATACAAGTAATATTCAATATTATGATTCCTCTATTGTTATACATCTGTTATATAAATATTTATCCATTTTCTACACTATTACATGAGGACATGGTTCTCCCATGTACACACCCTAGGCCCTCCCTTCGAGTTGGAAGCCTCCGGTGTATGATGAGGTACGCTTGAGGCCATGTGGCCCATCGACTTAGGGATCCGTTGAGTGGAACCTGTGTCGGGATGTCACAAATTGGTATCTGGGTTGTTTTCATTTATTTTGTATTATTGTTTAGGAATATAGATGAGAGATTAGGAACATGTTCGAATTTGGTCATGATTCCTATGTAGTTGTAGCTAACCCACAATCGGGGAAAATACCATATTTTTTGGGATTGAGAAATTATTGTTTAGTATTACGCTTTTTAAAGTTGGAATACATTCACTATTGGGTGATGGACTTGAAATATGGTATTTTTTAAGATTTTTTTATATTTATCTTGGCCTCGTAGGACAAGGAGAAGATTTCAAATGCAATATTATAGGCACTTATAATTTACATTCCATTCCATATGGGTGTATTTTAATGCTTTAATTTCTTGTGTTGTATGTGACTATTGAGTGGTTTATGGTTTTGATACAAGACTTTACAACCAATATATAATATAGGGTAAGGTAATTGGTTATTTAATGTGTCAACATCAATCTAAATGGAACTTTCTTATATAGTTCAATGGAGTCATATTAAATAAGTTTTTTCTACCCATGTCTCCTATGGTTACATGAGCTTAGATTTGTCTATGATCGAGTGGCTAAGAGTTTCAATTTATGAGTTATATAGGCCCTTTGTAATTGGAATGGATAATTAATGGATTTGATCAATCATATATTAACTTTTACATTCTAAGACCAAATTATAGGGGGATTAATATACATTAAATGGGCGTTTCTTTTTTATAAAGTGTATGAGACATTATTACCTTGGAATGAAGATCCATTTAGTTGAACCTTTTTTATGTATATTAAAAGATGCATACCTTAAATATAAATCATGACTTATAAATGGAAATGGTTTCTAGTAAAATAAGAAGCAAGGTTTAATTGACCTTTTACCTATTAGAACACTTATAAATCAAATTTGAACACTTATAAATACCCTGTCCAATGAAGTGGGTAGTTGGGGTAGTATACATTAGGTAGTGATCCCTTTTCATTATGATTGGTATCTGCTAGTGTCTCTATCTACTTTCAATATGTTCTAAAGTGTCAGTATGGAATATTTAGAGTTACGCCGCCATGATGTCATTTAGTCATGTGCTAGTAGGGTGGTGATGATCAAAATTTGGAGGTTTTGGGCCCTATAAAACTTGTGATCCCTATAGTAGTATCACTTGAAGATCAACCAATATTATCGAACTAGGTACTGATGCTAATATTTGAGAGAGATTCATACATCTAATGTAGTATATGTAGGGTGCTCGACGACCTGCATGTACTATGCATTATCATACTCATGAGTTATAGCAGTATAATCCTACCATATATTTAGGGGATGGTAGTCCAAATATTTATGAGTCATGGATAAATGTTATTCTTTCTATCTTCGATCATCTATAGACGCATCCTGAGTTGAGGGTCAAGATGTGCACTTATGTGCTGTGTGATTCGGCCAAATACTAGGCGGTGCGATTAATTAGTACGGTCATCATTAGGGAATGGTTTGGGAAGTCCTCTAGACTACCTTCTATGGTAACTTCATCCATTATACACAAGAGCTGATTAAGCTAGAGAGTTCATGCAACAGGAGTAGGGTGTTGTGTCCATCATGGAATATTCAGCATGTTTTACTGAGTTCAAATTATATTCATCACTTTGGGACAAATATGAGTCATCATAAGTGAGACATTTTGAGGATGGGATCAAGTATTTCATCTTCTGACAAGTGAATGTATTTCACCAATCTACTTTATTGATATTGTAAATCAGTATATTATCACTGAGAGAAACCTGAGAGAATTTGATGGTACTAGGAACAAAGGTATAGTACCAAGGAAGGGCAGTAGTTCCTCTGGAATCCAGAAGTGTATCCATGTAATTTCATGATAGTGTAGTGGTTTCTAGAGTTTCTAAACATGAAGTTATGTTATATTCCATTATTGAAGAAAATTGGGGCATCTAAAGCCTCAGAGTGATAGAGACCCCATTGAGGGTTGTGCTTCCAGTTGTATGGGGAATCATTAGAGGGGTTTTTCATAATTTTCCATCCAGGTTGATTTGTAGAGGATCCACACCAGATCCAACTTCGGGAGCAATATTAGATACACCACGTTAAGATGGGTGTTGATGTAGAACAAAAAAAACAGGTTGATGAGTTGGTGATGGTCATGGTAGCCAAAATTCAGATTATTATCTCTAGAAGAGCGGACCTTCTCAGGGTATTCTAGATGTAGAACAAGGATATGGATCAAGCCATAGTCATTCTTTACAGTCGATACATGTGTATATGAGTGAATTTCAGTCTACTATATGATTTTATATTATGGCAGACTCCACTATTTAATATTCTTTATTCGATATAGGTGCTTCTCACCCCTTTATATATTTTTTGACTATGGAATGCCTTTGGTTGGAAACTCAATACTACTGTGGTGTGATGACTCTAGACACACCATTGGGTGTATGGTTATACGGTATACGCCAATGGAATTAATTTCTTCTTGAGGTTGGAAGTTATCAATTCTTATGGGACCTCTTCATCCTCGAGATGACAATATTAGATTTCATTCTAAGAATGTATTGGATGGTTCCCTAACAAGCCTTAGTGTACTTATATCATTCTATGGTATCCTTTATATCACCATAGGGTTGTAGTTATATTTATGGGGGTGATTTCAAATTCCAATCTAGTTGATCTAGACTAGAGCATCGTGGGATGGGTGGGATAACAACACAAATTTCTAGTATTTATCTAGAGGAGTAGTGTTTACTTATAACAAATTTTCCAATTATTATATATTGTTTATGGGATTTTTTTCTTGATATTTTTTATAACTTATATCTTGAGAGATAGGTAGTGGTTACAGTTGATCATGTCCCCTAAGTGGATATAGTATCTATTCCTCCATACAGGAAGACATCCACTGTGATCTAGTAGATCAAGATACAATATGAGGATTTAGAATCTAAGGGTTTACATAACCCATCACTTCGACTTGGGGTTCCCCTCTGATTTTTTCCAATAATAAGGATGGGGATTTTAGGCTATGTGTGGAATACTGATGTTTGATCCAAGTTTTGGTTAAGAAATTACATCCTTTTCCTTATATAAATGATCTATTTCAGTAGCTCTAAGGATGTAGGGTCTTCTCGAATATCTACATAAGCTAAACCTATCATCAGTTGTGATTCAAGATTTCAGATATACTAAATATGACTTTCCAAAGTCAGTACAGTATATATAAGTATCTTATCCTACCATAATGTATAAAGAATTCACCTGTTGTCTTTATGGGTTTTATGAACATGGTTTTCCACCCCTAACAAGATTAATTTTTCATAGTTTACAAGGATGACATCTTGATGTATTATTATACTCTAAGATGACATGTTAAACACCTTGAGATAATTTTTAACATAATTAGAGAGAATTAGTTATACACTAATATTGCTAAGTGAAACTTCTTGATTGACAAAGCTTAATTCTTGGGTCATATTATCTAGAAATGAAGAGTATCAGTTGACCTGGAGAATGTGAGTGATGTGGTTTCCTCAAATCATCCCAATAAAGTATTTGATATATAGATTTTCTTGTGGGTGGATGAATATTACATGTGTTTCATATAGGACTAATCAAAACTTTATGAACATATTACTGGTCTTACTACAAATTGTGTGAAGTTCATATGGTGTAAAGTGTGTGAAAATCATTTCAGGAGCTGAAAGGAATACTTGATTCAGCATCGATTCTGATTCTTCTAGTGCATTAAAGAGGATATATAGTATTTTTTGATTCATCGGGAATTATGCTTGGTGTATTACTAATTTAGTAGGCCGAATTCATTACATATGGATCTTTTTAGCTGGGATATCACAAATGTGACAACCCAATTCATAACCTTGAGATAGCATCCACTATTCAGGTCGTATGATGTTGGAGACACTATCTGGTGGGTGAGCACATTGTGGGGAATATAGAACACAAGATACTCTAATATATATATTTAAAAAACATTACTTGAATGTATGACATCAATGATGGGTCAAATAACTTCATTTTTTTGACTTTTTTCTTTCTTATATTATAATAAAGGGAAATTCAGTGGTCTATGTGAAGAGATGTAATGCATAGGAAAAGACCATATATGAATCCAATTATGAATAGAGATTGATGGTCCTATTTTTTTCAATTTCAACTAGATTTTTAAGAGAGTCACTATAAACCATATCTTATAGAATTATCAGTAAACTCTTCACTACTTAATAGGGAAAATAGAATGAAATTTTCTGATTTTTAGGGGTTGGTTCTATAAAAGAGTATTTTTGGTGAGGACCCATCTTTAAATTAGTCTACTGATGTATATGACATACTACATATAAATATAAATGTCTGGGTTCCAACATATATGAGATAGGAACTGATTTTAGAGTGACAAACTTTTTATTGGGATGTTAATATAAGAATCTTCAATATGTATCGAGATATGCATTTCCAATATTTGTGATCTAGGTTGAAATGTCATATATCAGGTTTTATCACTAGGTTCTCTACTAATCAGTAGGTGATGGAAGATAACTGGTAACCTACTGTCTTGTTACAACAATTACCAGTAACAAAATGGAAAAGGGAAGATATATGAATAGGTTCATTAACTATCTTACTAAGGATTCCTCGAGTCAGTGACATGGTTGGGTTGTCATGGATCAACTGATGAATTTATCCCACTTCCTTCCTATACAGGATACTTTTTCAGTTGATGATATGGGAAGATTGTATGTATGTGATATCATATGACCAAACATGGTCCATCATACAATCATTTTTGATAGGTAAACTCATTTCTCATTCAATTTCAAGGAGTGGTTATAGAGTGTTGTTGGTTCATAGGTGATTCTAAGCACAAATTTTCAACCTCATATTGATGGCCAATCCAAACTGATAATACACATGTTGGGGGACATGCTCCAAGCATGCATCCTCAATTTATGAAGTTCTTGGGAGAAGAATATCCCTCTCATCAAGTTATCCTAAAAAAATAGTTTTTGGGAGATGATTTAGATATATTTGTATGAGGCCTTATATGGTAGGTTGTATCATTCACCCATGTACTAGTAAGGGGTAGGAGATACAACACTACTAGGCCCATGTATTATATAGAAGACTTTAGAGCATGTGAATTTGATCAAAAACTATATGTCTACTATTTAGTATAGACAAAAATATTATTCTGATCTCCAAAAATAAGGTTAAGGATTGTGTTTTCTTACTGGTATCACCCAGTCTAGGGAATAGATGGATACATTGGCAAGGGAAGACATCATAACTCATTAACAAGCCTTTTGAGATATTTTATAGAGTTGGGATGATAGCCTATCGGTTTCTTCTACCTCTTAGGTATTGTTCCATGAAATAATTCTTCTAAATTTAACATATTTTCCAATATCATGTCGACCCAGATCATACTTTTGATTCTCATGATGTTGAGCTAGATGTTGATTCTTCATTTGGGGAGTATCCTATACGCACTATTGATCTGAGTATGAAGGATTTTCAAGTATATCTTATAACTTATTACAAGTTTTATGTAACCATGACCATATATAGGATATGAGTTGGTAGTGTATGGATAACATACATGCTCATTGTGCATAGTTTTTCTCAGATGACAATTTTCCACCCTTTGATCGGTATCTCGGGGTTGAGTTCTTTTAAGGGGGGAGGACTGTAAGTTCTCAGTTTTTCAATGTGGTACAAACATTTTAAATTTTGTTATAATATTTTATCATGGACCTAATATGAATTATTAGTAATTTTACGGAGGAAACATGGGTTTCTAGGGATTCTTCAGAATTCACAACCCAGATTGGTGGAATAAAGAACTGGGCATCATGGTTAGTAGAAACCATACCTCCCACTCCAAATAGTTTCTAATAACTGTGTAGGGTGTTTCAGAGGGACAATCAGGGCACACAAATTTCCCTAAGTGTGCCCAAGGCCACATTCCTATGGAAAAAACTTTATTTTTTATCAAAGATGAATAAAACGGTTTCCATACAGTTTCTCAAACAGTTTGGGTTCCCTTTTAAGTAAGTGAGGTGTGCATAGTAGGTTGATGGTTTGGAAAACCAGGTGACCCTATAATTTTTTGGTAAAGAATCATTTTCCCCTTAAATTCCTTAAAATTTAAACCTATTTTTTCATTTCACATTTCTAGTTGAAATAGGCTCCATTTTTCCTCCTAGATGAGCTCCCTAGCCTTTCTTCAAAGGTTTTGATCTTGTTTCATTGTCCGAACTCTAATTCAAAATAAAATTTCATCATTATATAACCATCAAGAATTGATATATTCTTAATTTGTCTTCTAATATATTTCAATCTAAGAGATAATACTTGAATAGGATAGTGCTATTGGATATATGTAAGTGGTATATGACTTTTCCCTAAAAGAATCATCATATATTAATTACTGTTGAGGTGCGCACAATGGTTTCACCAGGATTTTCCTATTAATTTTTTATGGATTTATTATAATCATTTAAACTCATATTATAAAGCCCTTTGCATAATTTCTTTTGGGTTATTTGAGGTAGGAACCTCATCTTAATTCAACCCTTGTAGGATATTCTCTCTTTTATGCCATTAGTGGATTTGTTATGACTATCTGTACTGCCATTTCAGTGTGATGTGACTTGACCTCGAGAGGGTAAGTGTTTTAATTAATTACTGAATATTTTAATTGTTTAATTGAATGTATATTTTTAATAATCACTTGGCCCAGTTAAATTACAAATTGTATTGTAATTGGTTTCATGAACTTAATTCACCTTATCATGATTAATGAAAGGAAAGGGTATAAGCCTAATATATCACTATGTAATTGAATTTCAAATTGGTTTTATATATTTAAATTGACTTTTCATTTATAAATAATGGAAAATGAATGTCCCAAATAAAATATTAAGTAATTAATGTTATAAATGGTATCATGTCCTTGATTAACCTTATAATGTTATTGAAAGGTAAATAAATAAACCAAATGATAAATTTAATGACATGAGTATTACATTACCTAAATTAAATAATGATATAAGTATAAGGTTCACATTTCATATGAACCTTTTTATTATTATTAGAGTGATCATACTTGATCCATCCTTGGGTTCCCAATGGAATTCCAGGAGGACTCAAAGGATTCCTTCCTAATTCAAGGATTCAACATACAGGGGATATACCCACCAAAGAATATGGTACATCTCTACTAGAGGATTCCTGAAATGAATAAATTGGATCCCTTCACTATCTTTCAAAAAATCTAGATTCCTCAGATATCCTGCATAAATCCTTCTTGATATCTTCAGAAATCAGGTTCGTTGATTCACCCCATTTGGCTGATTCTTTCTTGGCTTGTGATTAATTTGGAAGAGATCGTTGGACTCATTTTGAATCATTTACAGTGAAATTACTTGGGTGTTTCTCCTTAGAATACACTAAGGCCCCTTTTATTTCTAGTCTACATGAGTTATTATTATCATTAGTCGAACCCCTGAGGTCAAGGATGCCTTGGTTTCACTTTGGATCCTCCTTTACGATTATTATGGCCTCTTTCAGTGTTGATGAAACCTTCTCATGTTTTTCTATAAAAACTTAAATTAAATGAATGAATTAAATTAATTAATTAAATGAATAAACATTTAGAGATATTACCATCAATGGATGAAGTAGGAATGAGTTATTATTTTGGAATTTCTTTACCTTTATATATATCTACACACTAATCCGTTTATATTCATAGACTGGATTGTATAGTAACTACTGGAGGTGGCCTATAGAGAATTATGTGACACCCTATTTGGCCTGCCCCGAGTACCCAGAAAGATTTTATTATCACGGGTGTTGATATATTGAAGTGTACCTCTTGGACACCTGACTTTCTTACCTGATTAGGCTAGAGCATGGTAGAAGATGACCTGACCAATGCTCTAGATTCATGGATAGTTTTTTTCATTATATTTTATATCATGTGTTGTACTGCCTGAATGTTTCCTTGTATACATATTTTCATACTTTTTAAAGACATGAAAAGACATCATCATATTTTGAATACCATGTAGTTTTTATTTTATGATTATTATTTTTTATGGATATTTACCCTTATTTTAATCTACCTATTTTATTCATTATTATGCTTCTTTAATTGTTATCCAGCTATTTGATATATTTTTATTCACCATGATCCACTCTAACATGAGGTAATATAATCCCCATGCACACACCCTAGGCCATCAGATCTATTCGTTGGCCTCTAGAATATGGGGAGGAATTCATGAAGACATAAGGCCCACTAACTCAGGTTACCTTTGAGTGACACTTGAGTCACGACTTCACATCACACACTATCATTCATCCATAAAAAATTCATTTTAGAATATCATCACAACACTTTAGAGTCTTCACCATTGAGGAGAACTTCTATAACCTTTTGATGTGATAGATATTCTATGACCATTATAAAATTAATTTAATGATTAAAAACACTCATCATGTGATATCATATTTATTAAAATTCGATTCCATGAATATAGAATTAATCAACATTATAAAGTAATTAGCTCTAGGGAACCAACTCCATCATTACCTTACCCTAACTGTGATCTGATATCAAAGTGAAATAAAAGAATATTTTCTTTTTATCCCTTTGATAACTTGTATTCTAATTTCTCCAATCATTGTGAAGTCATTCAGTTTCACTTTCTCATGTATTGGTAGACAACTTTGATTGTTATACATTGTAGTTCTCATGGTTTTTTGATATTGTTATTTTATGAATTATACATATGCAAGATAAAATCATAGTATATATCATGGAATATTAGATAGATTCCATAATAATATTAGAAACATGTAGTCTATTTATCAGAAAAATATCCTCCTATATTTTCAAACATAAACAGGAAGAGATTTCATGCCAAGTGAAACTCAAAATAATTATTTTTTAAATTGGTCCATCTAGTATTTTTTTAATACCATGCCATCATATGTACAATCACTTAATATAAGACACCCAACAAATCTACCTCTATAGATCTCAATCCCCTAGAATGGGGTTTCTACTAATTCAACCTTAGAGAAATCATTTTATTTAGTCTTAATTAACTATAATAGTAATCATAAATTTTATATATGTTATTAGACATATCTAAATAGTAAAATAATAGTGCTATTATCAACTACTTATAGACATCTAGAAGATATAAATTCCAGCAAAATATTCTTTGATCATGGTTCTTGAGTTAATATATGAATTTATTTATTAATCATTCACAGTTTCTTTGAATTTTTTGTGACACTAACCCTTTGGGTCACGTCATATAGATATCTTCTATAAGGTTTCCCCCAAGAAATATCATCTTGACATCCAATCACCCAATAATGATCTTATAATTTTTCCATGAAAAGTTAAATTCTAATGTATTTTATTATGAAATGTTGGTATAATGTTTTATCATAGAATATATCTGGATATAACTAGAACCTTGAATAATATCTATGATTTATTTCTATAAAATTCTTTTTTTTTTGAAATGGAATCCCAGGGAGTGTCCCATTAGAACCCTCCACTCAAAGGAAACCCCTCCTCACAAAGAGGACTTAATTCCCAAGACAGGAAGTAGTCATTGCCAGCTAAGATGATAGAACATCCCACAGGGTAACACCTCAATCAATGATGGTTCGACACAACAATCTGTAAGCTAGGTGAAGTGCGCCCATTCTTCCCACCCGGTGAGACACTGGGTCACTCGACAAGACGAGTGGTACATAGGATGAGAAAATCCCCCCACGAGAGGGATCCCATGAATCAAAATCTAGAACTCACAAAAAACTGTTTCTTCATTCCCTCTACCCTACACCACTACTCAACCACCGAAGCGACAAAAGTTCAATTGGGTTTCAGGCCCAAGGTGTTACATGGTATAGGTGGGCCGTCACCCACCACCGAGAAGCTTTATGTACTCCCCTATCCACATGACTTTGTGTAACAACACCTCGGATTTCAGGCTAGTTTCACACTGGGTGCCTTTATTCCATCCATGTGTAGTTTCTCCTAAATACCCACCAATGACTTTAAATCAATAAGAGATACCTAAAAAATATGGAACTATATTTTCCTATATAGAATCCATATTTATTTCATTTTCACATCACAATCATATCAATTTTCCATTTATTTACTCCTTATCGGATTTGTAATTATTATTGAAGAATATATCACCTATTTTTGGTTAATATAAAACCAACTATATGGTTCAAAATTTCATACATTGTACGTGTCTCAAGAATAATTACTCATAGTAAAACATTTGTAGTTTAGTGTTCCAATGGTAATATATGTGTATCGTAACCCTAAACATTACTAAATTATTAACTTCTCACATTATCACAAAATATATGTGATTCCATCATAAAATATAGTTTGTTTTGACAAATATTTCCAATTTTTGGGAAATTAATATCCTATCTTTCTATAGGATAAATAAATGAGATTCACTTTTTGTTTCTCCTTGATGTACATTTAAATATTTAACCAGATTTAAAAAATAGTTCCCATTAAAAACATCATATTGTGACATAGTGGAATTCAATGACTTCATAACTTAAATGATATCATTTATTCAATCTAGTTCACATATATTTAATTGTTATTTTGTAATTTTTCATAATTTCCAATCATGAAATCATGGAATGTTTTCAATAAAAAAGACTCCCCATCACTCTTATAATAATACAATCACATCATTTCTTATTACAAGGTACTTTGAGTTTAATAAAAATTTTACTATGAATTTAAAAGTTCTATTAATACTTGATTATGATATACTCTATGAATACCACTCAATGGATCATGTATGTTCTTAAAAAGTAAATTCATTTTTCCACCAATCATTACTAGAATTTATTAAATGAATCTCATAGAACATATGAATTCACCACAAGGTTCTGCCTCTAATAGTTTACATTGGTCAATATAAACATACTCAATAAGTTTTCTGGTTTGCATTTATTTCTAAATATTTATATTTCAAAACATAATAAGTGATTATATTCATAATATCAATGGATTTTATATCCAATGTGTCTAAAAATATTCTATATTTAACCTTTATATACAGAAATAATTATATCGCTACAACTAGGTATGATTCCAATATTTTATATTATTCATTCATTATAGATATTAGATATATATTATTCAAGTATTACTAGACTATTAGTTTAGTATGAAATAATGTAACACCATTTATTATAAAAATGAATGTATCATTGCGTAAAATTGGAAAACAAGATAAATGTTTTGGTAATAAAAAATAATAGTCTCTCTAAAATCAATCAACCAAAAAAACAGAATGTTTGTTCTCCTCTTTGATGACTTAGGAATCACCCTTTCTTTTCTTTTAGAGAGTTCAAATTACTTTCTATAATGATTTTGAACATCCTTTGTTCATGTATTTTAATAAAAGTATATTTTGATATAATATTATATTAAATAAATAATAATTCAAACATAAATATTACATTTAGTGATTAATATACATGAAGTAGATGTTTTCCCTCAATTTATCTTTAATATATTGCATTTCTTGTTCTAGTGAACGTTTTGTCCACATGATAAGAAAATAAATTCTTGTTAATTGTACTAAAATATATTATGTATTTGGAAAGACATTATAATGGTTCCATTGACCATACAAATATTCATGGGATTTACTAAACAGCCTTTCACTTTGTTTGTCATAAGTAATGAGGTACCATGATACCTCTAATATTTATCTTTATATATAAGCATAGTCTAAATATTATTGAGTATCTTCTCCATATTTTTCATCTTTTAATTATGAATGAATATGGAATATTTTGGTGAATAGAACATAATATGAGATTAATGAATAATTAATTTTTTAAATAGAATCCCAAATTTTTTTAATTGATTAAATAACATTAAAATTTTGATGAATGATGACTAACTAGGTTCCCATCATCCTATTTACATCGGTATAGTGTAGTGGAAATATCTTTTTTTAAAGACTCTATTTGTATTTTTAAAGAGATATGAGATGAGATATCATGGTATTTGCATCCATATATTTATGTTGTATCTTTATCTCTTTAGACATAGACAGTAGAATGATGTAACATACATTCAAATAATTCTCCATATTGCTCTAGTAGAAATCTTTCTCACCTACCCTCATTTATAGAGGTGTAAAAATTAGTTTTGGGGACTCCAACACATATGATAAATTTTCTATTTGTAGTGAATTGTATAAATTATTATACCACTATTAGAAATATTTTATTCTATAGACTTGTTTTTATCTATAAATGACAGAATTTTTCATATTTTTTCACTTTCAATTATCAATATTAGGAAAATATTATTTTAGTAATTTATTTTTATTACGAAATGTGATGTAAAAATAAGATTTATTAGTCACCCACTATTTTATCATATACAATTATCCCCTACCTTTGGAATAATAGTATCTCATTGAATGGATATTCTAGTAGAAAGGATCTATATGTACTTTCCCATAACCTTAAAAATGGTTTGGTTAATTACTATAAAGAATTTAACTAGAAAATATTTTGTGTTATATTAACTCAATGGTCATTGATTTGCTATCTAGACTCCCCAATATTAAAATCCTGAGCATGGATTTACTCAAAACATGTCTCAAATATAAACTAAGTCTTACAAGAGAAACCAATCTTCCTTCTAACATGGTTAAGTCAAACAAAAAATTTCATTACAACTCTTCGATTAAATGAAGTTTCCTAAAAAGGTTCATAGAAACACTTCAATATATGTTTTCATCCTAAATCAAGTAACCAAAGAGAATGTCTAACTAAATATTTTATTTGAGTTATTTTTATCTTCTGCGTAAATTATTCCTTATTTTATCGTTTTACATACTTGTTAATATTTTGTTGACTATATATAAATTAATAAACCATGTCTGATAAAATAATTTATGAATAATTATTTTATCTTATTTTATCTTGAATTCATGTTTATTTATTATTTTTATATGATGAAATGTAAATATTAATCCATCACATAAATAAAAAAATATACATTTAATAAAACAAAATAAATATATGTTCTAATCATGATATTTTACACCTACTTTTTTGTTTAAGATATTGTTAAACCAACCCAAGAACTTAGGGAACAAATCCAGGAAAATAGATTGGTCTGAGTTGAATCCCTCCACCAATGTCCAATGCATTACCTTGGTAGGCTTCACCTCGAATTGGGTTGTAAATCATATTCTCTTCTTAAAAATCATATTTTAAAATTATTTACTCACACATAGGTGAGGGGAACTATAGGTATGGTGTTATATAAAAGAAACCATAGAATTGCAAGACCATATATAATAATGAGGTGATGAATAACTCAAAAACCATTATATTTAATTTAATAAAACTTTTATCACATAATAAGCTATGTAATAAATTTTAAACTAAACAGAAACCTAGAACATACATTGGTCAGTCTAGATTATAATACATCCCACATAGAATGCCTATGCATTTAAAAAGATTATAGCAATCATGATTATTTTTCATATTAAGATAAATTTCATGAATTACTTATCATAATAATGAATTCCTTAATTTGTCCTGATTATCCATATGAAAATTCTTGTAGAAAAATTTCCATTGTAATTATAAATATATTTACTAAATTAATTTATTTAAAATTAATTCATACATGGTGTGAAAGAAAAGGTTACATTGAGTATACACATCTTCTTAGTTTTGAATTACTTTGGGAAATAAAAATGATATATATTGAAGGAAACACAATGTATACCCTTCTATACTACATGGTGTGTATTTTCACTCACAGAGAATGTGATTTCACTTTGTATGGTCCTTCTCATTTACTATGTACTTACAGAACATATATCATACATGATGTGTCATGATATAAATAGTTTTTTGTTATATGAATGAAGCCCCATAGTTATCACGATTTATATAACTTCATGAAACACCATTAAATACAGATCTTGTAAAACTAGAAATTTTTGTGATGTGAAAGCTGTATATGACAACCATAAATATAGTGTATTTGAAGAAAATGTAAAAAATAATTATTTCTATAATATATTCCACATAAAATGCTGAAAATCAATTATTTCTTAATATTTGGGAGAAACCCTATCACATGGCATGGACACCAACTAAACGACGTGTAGTTAGATTTATCTTAATTAATTTTTATTGCTTCATGAATTTAATCACGTGAAATGATCATTAAATCATGTTCCTAATATGATATAACATGAATTAGAAGGAGGGTAATCCAAATACATTGTGTGTAAAAAAGAGTTATATGGTTTGTACAAGTATCTACACATTGTGTAATCTCTTCTAACCCATGTTTCTTGGTTTTTGGTCAATAAGTGGTCCATGTATTAATTTATTTTACATCCATTAACCACATGACCACAAAATCATGTAGTGTTACGTGATATTTCCACTAGATCCACACCATGTACCCCTATAAACCATGTTTCATGTTACTATCTGTACATTGTGATTAATTATACACGACATTTAATAGAATCCAGAAGATATTAATTGATTAACATGGAATATCCTAGTGTGGTTGACAAAACAAAATAATGCATGAGTTTTAGTTACCCACCATATAATTATATCATCCAACTAGAATCCCTAATATATTCTGTTGATCTCATTTTCATCTTTTATTTTCCATATGAATGTAAAAAATAAGTTATATTGGCTTTTTAATTTAGATAAAATAAAATAAGAATAAAAAAATAACATCATATCCATAAATAAATAAACAAATGATAAATAATTATACATTGATATATTACCACTCTAATACCACTTGAAGGTTCTGAGGAACAATATTAGTGGTTTATCTAGTGACCAATAATATTTTTCATTAGTTTCTTTGGATGGAATCCTAAGAACCGGAGGAATGGAACCCTTAAATATTCATTGATACTATCTTTTCACACATATTTTATAATTAATTTATATAATAAGAATTATTTCTACTCACAATTATTTCGTTACTGTAAAATTAGTGAAAATTTCTTATCACACTGTTATTGAGATGAAGGATCCAATAGTAGAATATATATATTGGTATCTACACAAACTTCACAAATCTATGAATGGTGTCAATACAATTTCATGTTCTAGTATGGAGGATACAAACCATTGGCATCATTCTCAGTTAATCACCCAATGAATCCTTCTACTCTTTAAGGACTCTTTCTTATTCTATCAATTTATTGAGAGTGAGGAGGAGGATCACCAGTCTCAATTATTTTGATGGTTCTTAAAAGGGTTAGATGAAATTATGTAGGGAATCTATTGAGTGAACAATTATCTATATACACTAAAATGATATATATAGATTTATATTCTTAGTCTAGAGAACTTATTATTAAACAATTACCATTAACCAATATCTTATTCTATGTAATCCTCATGTAGAATAATAATAATGTTATTATTAGGATTTTTTATTTGTGAAAAACTCATGGATACTTAAATATCATTTCTAATTGACCAATAACTCTGCCAACCAATCTTCCCAAGGATTTATTAAACCTTAAATAATAACAATGTAATTAAATAAATAAATTTTACATATTTATATGATCAATAAATATATATATATATATATATTTATATTTATTTTACCAATAGAAAAATAAATATTTATTTAATTTTCACATAACCAGATAAATAATTAAATAAGTATTTTTTACCATTTTAATAAACAAAATATAAGTTAATTATATATATTCTAGTAATTATCTATTACCTGGAAAATAAATAGTTATTTAAAATTCAACACATATTAATACTCTTTTGAATATTTTTGGACTAAATTAATTCATTTTTACACATCCTTCATTATTATTTAACCTCAATATTTGAATAATTTTTATTCAAACAATTAAATTCAAATAAAATTTAACTGAGACTCTGGACATACTAAGTGTGTGACCCTCTAGGATCCTTTATTAGTAGAATTAGGTAAACTAGTCTAAAGCAAAATATCAGTTTCTAGAAATACATCAAGGCTTGTAAAGAGAAATAAGTTAACATCCCAATGAAAATGACCTTTCATAGATTCTCATTGTGTAATATAATCCATTTATCTCAATATCTCATCACATAGGTTGAATACATCATTTCATTATACTATATATTTTTTTGTTATCTTTTTTTGAATTCTTAAAATGAATATGTTCACATATACACGATGTACATGGATTTATTTTATAGTTAAATTTCAATCAAAGTTATAGAGATATCTACTTCCATTAATTTGATGTGGAAAATTATTTCGTGACTTATTCAATAAGGTCATATCACTCGTGACATGCCTAACATATCGAACCTTTTTGTGAGCATGTTTTCTCATAAATTTCAACAATAAATCAAATTACATGAATAATGATATTCATTAATAATAATCTGAAGCTATGGACCAGTACACATGTCCATAAATAGGAATATCCAATGAAACATATCAAATGTTGAATTCCTACCAGTGAGTCTATTCTTATAACCCCTATCTTGTAGATTACCAAGTGAAAACATTATAAAAAGAAGTCTCAATGTCTTATGAACATCCAAAAATTGATAGACTACATAACTTCTATCCCATAATGTAGATTTAATGTATCCATAGAACATATATTTAATAATATAATCATAACACCTCAAGGTTATCACCGTTTCAGGGAACTTCGGTGACTTTTCAAAACAAAGGATTCTCTAATGAAATTATCACTTATGTTACATAGAATAAAACAATAGTTTAATAATATATTTTTAAATATTAAAGTATTTGAATATAATTTTAATCAAAACATCAATGTAGTTGGTTATAAGACCCCAAATCTGTCAAAAAACATTCAAAATAATAATAAAAAAGTACAAATACAAAGGATATCCATGAAAAATCATCCTTGATGGAACAATGGTACCAGTGAACACAACATTAACCTTAACCATATAAGAAACTGTATAAATTCACATCATATTATTTCATTCCCACACATCATGGAACCCAAACCATGTTAATGTATATTCATGAAATGTACTATATACTTTATCCAAAAATATTTATCCTCACATGCTTCAAAACCATGGATCCCATATTTAAAATTGAATATGTTTTCAGGGAGTTAAATATTTCTTACTCAATAATTTTTTGTCAATGCTCAACGTATTAGGAATTAGGGAAATTTTCAATTATGTAATAGTTGTTAGTAAAACCTAACAAAATATTTTTGACAAAACCATTGAATAGATTTTATATTTCTTATTGGGTATAAATTCTAAAACTGAATATGGATTCATGAGAAGTAATGAAAAAAATAAAATTAGTGATTTAACCCTAAAATATTATTCATCTTTATTGAATTAATGAGGTTAATAGACTTAGAGATTTAATTACAAAAATAGATTTATTACAATTTAAAAAACTTATAACAAAACTATGAAATAAGAATATTGAACCCTCACTTCATATAAAATCAACCAACACCACTCATATGTAGTGAACCATGTTTTTATTGATTGATACATTGCTCAATTTTGGTTTTAGAGCTTTTGAACCACCCTTAGGTAAAATTGTAAATATACCCTACCATACAAACTAAAAAAAATTATGGTTCCATTGATCTCAGTAGTGGTGATTACCCCCAATCCTGGATTTCATGAATTTTAAATCTTGTTGAGTTTGGATGGTTTTTTAATATTTATTATTAAAATAAATATTATTAATGGAGAACAAATGTTAATGTTACAACCCTAGTTTTTTTTGGAGATTTATAATATTTTTACATTATTTTTTGGATGGAAAGCTGATTCGACATGGAATTATATATGCATGGGGGGCTTGAAAACAACATTTTGAGTATAAAATGATTATTCTTCACATGAATATTCATAACAAATATGATGTTCCCTAAAAATGATTCATCATAAGTGAAATAAGATGAGTAATTTTAATTGTGAATAATGGGTTTACCTAAGGAATTATGTAATTTGATTTCATTGGACATTCTCAAATGGTATTTTTGGGTGGAGTTTTCTTCTAAGAGTATAGGTGAACACCTGTCATTGGAAAATAAGAATGTGAGTAGAGAAGGTGACATAAATTGAATATTGATTCCTGAAAATTTTTCACTATATAAAATTGTTAGATCCACCCCCACTTGTTAGTGTAGGGTTATTGATTGAAATTTCCCTTGAAGATTTAACCCAGATTTCAGGAATGTCATACACCAAATTCTGATCACCCCATAACATCTATGATGGGAGAATATATCTGGATTATTTTAGATTGAGGATATTTATTCAATGATATTGAAATCCCACATATTTATAGATTAAAAACATTTTGATTCATATTGATTCGATCTCACAATTTGGATAAAACATTTGATTTGATCAAAATGAGGCAACCTTTGGATAGAGGAAACTGATTACATTTTGAATTTTGAAATCCCATAATCCTGAATAATCCCATAATTATTTGGTTTTATAAAATATAGTATTTATTATTATTTTTCTTATTGTATATATATACACAATAAACAATGTCACTAAAAAATATATTAAAAATATATTAAACATTATTTATGATATATATTATTAATGAAAATTTACTAATATCAATGCCTTATTTATAGAGGAAATACCTTGTTAATAAATAACTCCAAACAAATGTGGGATTACCAAGACCAAAAATTAATTACCTCCATTGATTTAAAAAAAAATTCATTCTCCTTTTCAATTGGGACTAATAATTTTTTAAATAAATAAGAATCATAACAATACACCACTTTTATTTATTAAATATTTACTCTCTATATCACATGCAGTTAATTATATATAATAAAGGTATATTTCACATTAATCAATTACATACTACTAATATCCCAAAGTATTATCAGATATTCATTTTGTTAAAAAATTAAAATTATTAATATTTAAGATAAACTAAATGTATCATACATAAGATGATATCTCCATCCAACATCTCATTTCATATAACTTTTATTTCTATGTTATTATATCATTTTCATCAAATCTCTGAGGAGTAAACCTATGAAATCTTTTAAGAAGTGCCACCATATCTAATTTCACATAAGAAAAATTTTATAATATATTTAAATTATTAGAACACAAAACTCAATATATCATAATATTTTGTTAAAGATGTTATAACTCAAATTCTTATCCTAATCGAAAATATTGACACCAATTAGTTGGATTTATAATTTTCAATATCAATAATCATCTTCGAAAATTTTTTGACCCATTAAACTCTTTTATTAAGATGTACCTAAGAAAATTATGGGATTAAATTACAAAAATGGTATAATTTATTGTTTTTAACCACATTTATTTATTAGTTGTAAGAATGATCTATCATGGTAGAGATTTTTTAAATGAGTATGTATGGTTTTTAAATAATCTAAAATAGAAATTTTTTATGCTACAATCTCATATGACATATCTCACAAAATCATGTCTCAAAATTATATTTCTAGAATTTCTTTTGTACATGAAACTATATTCTTATGATAATGTTTCTTTACTATCATGATTCATAGAGATATGAGGCATAAGACTAATATATAATCTAGTATCTAATAAAAAATTCTTAATCTATTCAGATACCTTTTTAAATGTTGTTATGAGGATAAAATATAACTCTATGTTCGAATGTGAAATACATGTTTGTTTCTTTCTCCCCAAGAAACAACCCAACCTCTAAGATTAAACAACCTTTAAGATGTGGATTTATCATCACTATTACTTGTAATTCAACTCACATAGGTTTATCGTTATAATTTATCTAGATAATCATCGTAGTATAATATTAATTCTATGATCTTTATCAAGTGTCCAAAATTTTTGTTATACTTTTCCAATGATCCATACAAGTATTACTATTATATCTACCCATTTCAAATTACTAAAAAATAAATATCAGGTACAAACAAATTCAATTAACACATTAAAGAACCAATTTCACTAGAATACACAATTTGTTTTATGCATCTTCTTGTATTCATAAAAAGTTTTACAATTGATTAAAAATGAGTATTAACATCGTTGAAACAAATATGATAAAATTTATTTATAATTTATAATTTTTAATGAGATTTATGGAAATAATAACCCCATTATGTTTTCAAACCTTAATGCATATAATATTATCAACCATTAAAGCATACATTATTTTAAATATAGAGGATAAATAATTATTTTTATCATTTAAAAAAATCATATTGGTTCCAAAAACTAACTTGTAATCTACATATAGACACTGAATAGCTCAATAGTCTTTTGTAAAATTTTAATAAACACATTTATCTGCATTTTTTCTGAATAAATAAGTTAGATAATTGAATAAAATAAAATGTTTCATGCCATTTCATTGGATATTGTTTGAGTACATAATGATATTTTACTAGTTTACTTAATTTATTTTGACATCGTTTAAAAAAATTTCCTCTATTTGTTCCATTAAAATCTCTTAATTTAATTCTTAATTCAAAAAAAATTATTTTTTACATCTATTTGGTGTATATAAAAATGATGAATTAGATCTAATGAAAAAAAATCCCTGTTGAATTAATACAAGATATAAAAGAATAAGTATAAAAATAATAAATCCCTTTTTTAAACTATTGTAAATTAATATTTCATTAAAATATTTAATTTTACCACGACAATAATATTTCTTACTGAAACCCCATTTTCAACCAATAGGTTTTGAACCTCATAGTTAATCCATAACGATTCATGAATTTTTACCCACGATGGAATACATCTCATTATTAATTTCTTTTTTCTAGAAATAAAAATATCTAGATGTCCTAACTTCTTTATATGTATTTGGGTTATCTCATACAGTCAATACCATAGGAAACTAATTCAGAAGATTATTATTTTCAATATCCCTCAATAAGAAAAGGAATGGGATAATAAGATATAAAATATTGACATATATGTTTTTTCTTCCAAATTATTATGATCCGTTTAGGTTCAACTCAAGAATAATAATACTCTATAATATTATATATGAAGTAGAAAGAGTACAATAGATATGGGTGTGATGAATACCTTCCTCAAAATCATATTTATAAAATTTATTTTAAAAAAATATACTTCCATTTATTCAACAGTGACATTATCTTATAAATACATAACTCTGTGATTTTCTGTTTTTTATATATATATAAAACACCATTAATTTCTCCAGGAAAATATTTATTTATTTTATGATCATAAACTCTATTGTCATCTAAACAACCCCATAATTTAAAATATATAATATTAGGTCTTTTACCTTTCCATGTTCCTAAAGGGAAAACATAGTTTTCCTAGAAGTAGTCCAATTATCAATATGACATGCATCCAATAAATTTAACTATTTCAGTTTAATGGTAGATTTTATTTATTAATTATACAACTAATCATTTCCACCCAAGTACAATTTTTCATTTTAGTTAAGACATTTTTAAGGTGTGAAAGGTGAAGTACATTGATGAACTATTCCATTATCTTCACAAAACTCAATAATTTCATTCATAAATAAATAACAACTCTATTTGAGTGTAATAATTTAATCTTTATTGTTTAATTGGTTTTAAAATTCATATTTATACTTCCTAAACATATTAAGTGATTCATATATTGTTCTACGTAGATATATATGTAAATATCTACTGTATCCATAACTAAAAGAATAAAATACCTTTTCTCCATATTTTAAAAAAATAATTCAAAAAAATTATATTATACTAATTCTAATATATTGGAATTTATCTTATCACATTGATATGATTTTTTAACTATTTGAGATTCTATAAATGTTTCATATTTATTAAATTCATTTGCAATGTTAATTAAGTTTAACTTATTCATTACTTTTAGTCAATTATGATTAACATATTATAAACAATCATTCTATAAATTAGAGGACCCAATCATGTAATAAAATTACTCAATAACATTATTATTATTATACACATGATATATGCTATCATTTGAGTACCCCATTACAATAAACTTTCCTCCCTTAAACAAGATAATCTATCTAGATTAAAATGAAACCTAAAATTCCACTTTTATATTGGATATTAAAAAAGATTAAATTATTTCGAATCTCAGTTACATACAACACATTTAGAAGAGTAACCTTCTTCCTAAAAGTAAAATCTAGTTAAAACCTTCTTTGACTAGTGAAATTTATGCATGAATTATTTATGAAGAGTAATTGCTTCACGATAGATATCTTATCAAATGTTACGAACATTGAATTTTCCTTGAATACATGCATTGTCTCTCTAGAATCAATCCACCAACCACACTTCATCAATGTCATATTCACATCAGATATAATCAATAATAGATTTTATTTAGTAATCATATTTTTAATGGGGTTGTAAAATTTATTTAAATAGTTAAATTACTTTAAAAAATTCCCTCGTTTTCCATAGAAAAATCAGTACTTTATTCATAGAATCATTTATGTTCTACTTCAACTGCTGAACATTCTTCTTGACATGTAAGGAAATGTTTGGTGGTGCATTTCCCTCAATTATATTTAGCTTTGTATAAAATTTCAAATCCATACCCACATATTACAACATAGATTATTCTTTATCGTGACTAATATTTTTTAATTATTACAAGGAAACATCCATTTAATCAGTGATTTATGAAATTATTTTCAAATAGGTAAAAATTCATGAATAATTTCAATAACATGTGTAGTTTATATTTTATTGATTTTCAGAGAAAGAATATTTTTTTCTATAAATTGGAGTTCAAAAAGCTTCTCCAACATTGCTTTATTATCAACCATCTTGAAGTTAAGATTTTTTTCAATAGAAAATTCATTGGTACCTTCTCCCTATATTTTTTACAAGAAATTAAGTGCATCCCAAATCTCTCATTTGGACTTCATTGGGTGAAATTAATCACAAAGGAAATTTGATAATGTGTTAAGTATATTTCCACGACACAAAACCTCATCATATTCTTGTTTTTTCCTTATTTTGTGAATGTGTTCGACTTGAGTCTCATAAATGGGTGTTCCATTGAGATTTCATGTAGAATCATCGGGAATTCAAGGAAGTATTAGTTCCATATTGTATAAATCTTTATCACTATAACAAGGATCATCATATTGTCTCACCACTGGGATATGTTGTTTCCATTGAAATTTTAAAGAATAATCATTTCCTGATTCTTGACATTATGGGATTCCAAATCAATCTTCTATAGTTTTCATTTTCATAAAATCCTTCTGGTTATTGGAAAATAATTAGGCAAGTAGAGAAGATGATGTAAATTAAATCTTTATGTGTGACCAAATCTCATTTTCCATGGGGGTTTGATATACCCCAAAAATTTTTTGTTTGGTTATTGGAGTAAATTTCCCTTGATAATTTCACCAATATTTTTATAATTCTGTAAACCATATTCTGAAAAACATATAGAATCAATATTAAGAAGAATATTACAAGATAAATTAATATTAAGGATATTGATTATGTGATCTCAACACCCCCACTTATTTGTATATTAAAAATGATGTGATTCACACTGATTCAAACTCACTATTTAGATCAAAAGACACTTTGATTCGATTGAAATAAGGGAACATTTGGAGGCAAGAAACAAATCAAATTTCAAAATCCCATCATCATGACTAGTCCCATTATTTTATAGTTTTATAAAATATTTTATTATATATTTTTTCTTGTATTGTTATATATATAATATATATAATAATTCATTTCAACAGAAATATATATTTGTAAAATAATTTCATTTTATTTTGTCATATATATATTTTATTAATATTTACTCTTCTCAAAGACTATTTATAAGGTAATGGACTTGGGAATAAAAACCACACAACAAATGCGGGATTCCCAAAACCAAAAAAAAATTACAGAAATAATTTTAAATAATTTATCCCACCATTTAAAATGGGAAAAATATTTTTTTAATAATTAAAATTCATAATACCGGGTTCATTAGAACTTCTAGTGGAGCTCCGAAGAGGATTTTTAGTGATTATAATCCGAGAGAGGTTTTCTAGAGGTGGTCTCCTAACACTAAGTCACATCAATGTAACTAGATTCGGAACATTTGGATGGTGTTGGGTGATTGGGTGACCATGGTCATCTTGTGGGAGGATGGTGTGATAGTTTAATAATTGGAAAATAGGAAATGTAGATGAGGCATGGTAGCCAAACACAATGTCACAAATCCCGGTTTGACCATTGAGATGGATGGAGGACATAAGGGAGGTGGTCGCAGGGGAAGCCCATGACCCCTAAGAGTAATTTAGAAACAAGATAAAAATAATAATTTAATTAATTTATCAATGGAATGGGGATTTCACATGTGGGTGATTGGAGTGGGTCGAGGGGGGTCTACAAGAATCCTCACCCCATGTTTTATATATATATTAATATTAGTAATTAAATTATTATTAATATTATCATCATTATGAAATCATGTCTTAGGAATATCTTCATATTATGATGTCCGATTAAGGATGCATCTTCATTAATATAATTATGAATTTAGATGGAAAATTCAATAACAATTTTTTTATATTATTTTTTATAATCCCGTGTCTTTGGACTAGATAGAATTCCATGGGAGTTTATATTTTCTGATTTGGTGGACAATTCTTTTTTTAAATCAAGAATCATAATGAAATTCCATGATTTAGAACACTTAAATGAGTTTTTTAGATTTGTTTGAAGTATGAGAGTTTTAATCGGTGGTTCATAGAGTTTCGGAGCACTGGGTCTTGAAAATTCATGTTTTGTGTGGACTAGTAAGGGCACATGGTTTTTCTGAAACCATGCAGCCCACCAGTAAAAACTGTTTGCTTACTACTGGAGAGAATTAGTGAACCACATGGGCTAAAAATTGTATCGAGAACTGTGTACCTTACCTAGATGCATTGTTCTATTTAGGCATTGTTCATGCACTATTCATCACATGGTTGGAACATGGTTGGTCAAACCGTGTGGGATGACCATGTTGGTGTGGGGTTCATTAGTAACAAGAGACCCATGATTAGAACATGGTTTGTCAAATAATGTGGACAAAATATGTACCTCATTATTGGGGTGAAATTTCCATTTACCCATTTGGGCTTATTTCTTTCCCTCCCTTATTTCTTTTTCCTCATCCACGAATAATAGATTCTTATTTGGGTTGCTTTTCTCTTCCTCTAGGTATGGAGTGATCTCACTCGTATGGCCTTTGATTTGATCATCTTCAGGTTCATTGTAATAATCTCAATAAGTATAAAATTCTTCTTTCTAACTTTATTTGTTAATATTACCTATCATTGTGCAATTTTGGTGTGTCCCAATTTTCCCTATTTTCAGGGTATTCATCAGTTTCTTTGATTTAACTCAAACAAAACCAAATCAATGCTTGATACCAAATATGTGATTTTTCCTAGGAATAAGGTAGGTGGTCTATAGATTTTACCTTAAGATTCATCACTTTTATAAGATGTATTTGTGGGCCGCACACCGGACCTACCCGGTGTTGGTCCTAAATTAAGTTTTAGCTTAATTAAAGTTTCTTAGAACACCTTATATTGTGTTAAAACCATTTGTTTTATGGTTTTATGTTAAGAAATCAACCAACCAAAAATTTTGTGGTGGGTCCATATAGAAGTCCATTTTAAATATTTTTCTTCCTCTGTTTGAGCCACACCATTGGGTGTGAGTTTTATTTATGTGATGAATTCTGCTTCTTGTTTATTAAATATTACCATTATAATGGATTGTTTTGTGCCCATTGATGAAATGTATTTTTTTAAACTAAAAATAATTAATTATTTTTCAATAGTGTCATTCTTTCTAATAAAACTCTTATATTGTGGTGACTGTTTTCTAAACCAAAAAAATGCAATGATTATTAGTTGATTTATTTGGAATGTTTACATGTTTAGTTTATGGTACTTATTGTTTTGTAATTTAAATGGTTAATAGTATTGGACCTTTTTATTAGTATGCATGACTTGTGATGTTTCTTGAATACATACATAACCTCTTACTTTACCCATATCTATTTTAATACATGGTTTTATATCATGCCTCTTTAGTGCTTAATTTTAAAAAAGAAGAAACTTTTATTGACACCTAGAGTGATACTTGAATTTCATTTTAAAAAATTTTGATGATGGTATCATGAGTCGATGATGCTTAATATGCAGGGGAAAATACCTTCTATATCTTATAAGAGATCAATATACATGTTTTTACCTCCATATGAGTGATCCCAATTCCCAGGGGAGCACCCCTGGATGGGTTTGGTGGAAATTGTGGTTACATTGTGCCATGAGTGATACTCATACCCACTTTACGGGATACTAGGGAAAGACATATAGAAGAGTTGTTTTACCTACATCGGCAGTGACACTTTGGATTCCTTTTATGGATTCCCATGGATGAACTCCTTTCATAATTTATAAAGTGTGAATATCCAAATGTTATACTTATATTCCTTTATAGGTCTCACCATGGATAATAACATGATTACTTATAAATAAATACTAGATATGCCTCTTCTGATTAAGTGGAAGATGTTAATTAATTAAATAAATGTGTGAATCCTTGGGGATAAATCAGATTTCTGGGTTCGATACTTTCTATCTATATAATTTATGATGAATTTTTATTACATTTTATTCCATTCGCATAGGTCACCTTTGGTACATAAATTCTAGCCCAGGACAAAGCAAGTATGGTCGGGTCAGGTGTCCTAAGGGGACCCAAGCTTGATATAGTTATTTTCTTATTTTTTTCTTTTTGGATTCGCTTTTATTATACATGCAAATTACTTGTTTTATATGAATGGATTGGATTATTATTTAGACATCATTGGTGGTGGAATACTATGTATATATCACACCCTACTCAGGACTCCATTGCACAGTGGTACCCAAGCCGACCATCTTTTTTTAGTCCCCTGAACCTTTTCTTTTGATGTTTATTTCACCTAGGAGTGGAGAGAACATGAATAAGGTAGTTATTATGATTTTCTGAGAGACCACCCTCTAGGAATTTTTATTATTATTTTTGTTCATGTATTTTATCGTATCACCTTCTTTATGTTCATAAATCATTAGGTAGCATCACGTGGACATGAATTCATGGTAATTTGTATATTATCATTTTCAATCATTATGTAGTTGTTATATTTATCATTTTTTGGTTGCCATTCATTATTATTTCTTATGATATTGTTTGTTGTTTTCCTTATATTATTCTATTGTACCACTAAAATCATGAGGTTATAATCTTACCTCCATACAACCATCATGCCCTCACTAATAGTCAGCAACCTCTAGCATATGGGGAGACATTCTTGAGGCCATGTGGAAATTGGTCCGGCTATGGGTTTAGTGATCATTCGGGACCAGACATTACAAAGTGGTATCATTGATTATTTTTTTACTTTTTTCTAATTGTTTGGGTATTTTAGAATCAATACTAGGAATGTGTTAGTGCTTGGTAAATAGTCCTTCCTATGAGTGATCAACCCAAGTACGTGGAAAGGTCCATGTTTCTAGTCCTTGGATTGATGTTATTCTTGTTTTCTATTACGTTTTATTTTTATTTAACCTTCAGTTATTGGAGTACCTTTTGTTTCATATTGATTTATTAAATTTTGGTATTTACCCATGGCCTAGTGTTGAACAGTGGAAGTATTTTGTGCATCATTATATGCACAAATTAATTCACTTTCCATGCTGTGCAGGATGCATTGATATATTATCTGAAATTTTTTATGTGCCTTGTGTGTTATAGTCTGCCTCTAATATACCATGATATGTGTTATAGTATCATTCATAGTGTTTACCTATTTAGTTATTCCATTACATGACTATTTTTAATATGTATATGTTTATAATTTATATTCTTTCCTCGATTTTTGTTGTATGCTTCCATTTTTTGAGTGTTGTGATTAGCATGTTGTACGTGCTTCATTGGTTATGTAATAGTCTTCCATGGTTAACTTTAATTCATTAACGTTTCCTTAACTTGTTAGACCATATAAAATTTTTATGTTTATAATTCCAATTAAAATTTTAAAATGTTCAATTGGTTATATATGGAGACACCTCACTAATCAATTATGACATGTTGAGCCCTATACCATTGGTTTCATGGGATGAAACAAAATGGTTGATGTTAAATTGGATCCAATTTCTAATTTTCAATGTGTGTTACTTATTTTTGAATTGGAATAATTTAAACCAAATAATTGACACATTACAAATTCACCTTATATATTATATTATTTTTTACAAATGATAGAACTGTTAAATTTTTAGTTTCTTCTAGAAAAAATGGTTGTCGTTAGATCGGAACTGCCTGCAACCTATAAAGTGTATGGGTTCTTTATAATTTGAGAGGTGTTAATCAATAAAACCAAACCATCTAGTTATTAGACTTATATTTTTAAAAACTTATATATATATAAATGTTGTTATATTTGGACATAAAATGTCTGGAGGCCTTATAAGGCCTTTTACGGCTATTACATGGGAATTATGCTCCATAGGAAAAAAAATTAAAATAAATAAAATAACCCAAGTAGGTTAGTTGGAGAATGTTATATTGGAAGAGAACCAATATGGGTGATTAAATTATTAGTGATTTAAATTTTCATGTTTCTTTTAGTGAAACACAAAATTTCATGGAAGGACCCTTGTAGGTTGCCTTTTCTTTTGTGTGCCTAAGAGCTCAGGCCTAATGGGGGTGTACCTATTATAGATGTTGAGGAACTTTTAATGTTCCTATACATACATATAAGGTTTTTCATTTAAACATAATGTAGAATCCTTCCGATGAGAACCCCCTTTCTATTAATTAATAGATGTCATATTAATCATCCTTGAGATGCAATTTTAGGACGAATTGGTTAAATAAAATGCTGATTACAACCTAAAGGGAGTTTACATCTATATGTTGCAACTGTTATTTTTTACAAATCCAATTGTGAATTCTTATAGATAAATAAATGATTTCTAATTGGGGTTCAATAAATGAAGATCCTAATTATGATGGGATTTCAGTGAATGTGTAATGATTTAAAAATGAATTTCAATATCACTTTCTTGTCTTCCTTATGCTATTTTTAAAAAAGTGTTTTGTTAAACCCTACATAAGTGGTGTTTAGTTATCCTAACATATAAACCATTAATGTTTTAAATAACTAAATGACTTTTGGATTAAATAATTAAAATGGAACCCTTACTATGTGTTCATATCCTTAACCCTCATGTAAGGGTGGTTAAAAATATTTCTTGAATTCTGTCTTGATATGGAACTAAATTTTTTTTAAATAGGCTTCTTCATTCCAATTTCTGAATGTAAATGATAGGCCCATTAGCCTAGTGAACTCTCATAGTCATGACCTTGTTTTGGGTTCATGCTTTAAGCTTCGGTATAGGGCTTGACAAATGTAGGTAGCTCCCTCATATATTTATATTCCTTCTTAATTGATTACAATTAGTTTCTCTTGAGTGGTACAATTTTGGTTTCAATACCCCCCATAGGAATATTAAATATGTAAAGTGATAAAATTTTATTGAAAGGTTTTTGTTCATGATGTTTAACCCTTCTTATGGGTGTGAGAACCATGTAATTCTCATTTTCACATATTAGGCATGCCTAGGGAATTTATGTCTGATTATCTGGTTGTGCATCCCTTTTTCTTTCACACCAGTGATGGAAAAGTCGATACGTCATCAGTCAGGTTAGTAGTCATATGGTGTATTGTGACTTTGGATTAAATATTTTATAGGCCATCAAATACTGGAATGAATATAGCCATTTTTTCCTATGGTGTCTGAGATGTGTCGTTCTATTTCTAAAACCTCATGTAGTACGCGTCGATACATGTGATTCCCATTGCCTTATAAAAATTTTCAATGAAGTGTTTATATTTATTGGTACTCAAATAATCCTTGATCTATTGTGATTTGACATTGACTGGGTCCGATGTAGAGTGACATGGGCGCTATTGAATACCCATACTCATCACAATCTTTGGGATGATGTTCAAAGAAGGATCAGTTGTTTTGACATGCTAATAAGTTCATTTGGACTTTACTCCCAATTTCTTTTTCCTTAGAATGTGTGGGAATAATTCAAGATAATTTTCATGTGTACATACATAGTAAATATTTACTATAATGCTTGTAAGAATCTAGTCTATCTAGTTTTGTGGGTTAACATCCTCTAACGCGTGTTCTGATTTTTTTTTTCTCAGTGAACAATGACAAGGTCACTCTACGTGGGGCAATTCACGTTGAATTTGTAACACAACCTCTTTTATGTATAATGGAAAACCAAGGACCATTTTTAAATTGTCAGTTATCATTTGATATTCCCTTGTAACTTGAATATATTTTCTTATGTGGGTGCTTGTGTAATACCACAATGATGAATGGTTGGTTGTGTACGACACCTTTTTAAAAAAATTTATATATTGAGGGACTTTTGTGTTTTGCTTAAGTGGTCATAGGATGCCGTGGGTGATCATAGATTTCTGATAGATTAATGGTGATGCATCAATAGGTGAATATGTGCTTTCTCTTAAAGAATTAACCTGATAAAGTTTTGACTATTTTTCATTCTTGAGGTTGGAAGGGTTGGTTTAAAATCATACTAATAACTTTTTCCTTTTTGTAGTGGGAGTATCTCAGATCCTTTTGTCTACCATTTAGATCCTCTTTGTGAACTCTATCCTAAATGATGATCATGCTTTCTATCTTGACATCATTTGGGTACACTAAGAGAGAATCGTATTTATGCAACACTATGTTTTAAAATCCATTGGGCTTGATTAGTGGTCTCTATCAGTGTGTACCAAAAAAGTGTGGTTGGGAATAGAGGCATGGTTAGTTTTGAGTGAAACCAAGGTTCCCTTGCATAACACCATGGAAAAATTCATGGAAACTATATATTTTCCTTTTAATTGATCACTATGTGGATACCACTTTGGGATCGGTAAGTATTCGTGGTATGTGGACATTTGGCTTAGTACCGATAGGAAAACTGAATATTTGTGACGAGCTATTTGCGACGGGATCCCGTCGCAACAGGTCTTTTGCGACGGAGCCCCGTCGCAAATAAGTGTTTTTGCGGCGGTCTCGTCGCAAAAAGTTTATTTGCGACGGTATTTTTCCCCCGTCGCAAATGAGTTTTCGTTTATATATAAAAAAAGTATTTGTGACGGGCCGTCGTAGATATATTAGTTTCGACGGGTCAGAGTCCCATCGCAAATGCGAAATTTTAAAAAATACTTGCGACCAAGGTATTTGCGACGAACCGTCGCAGAACGGTTTTCCCGATGGGTATTCGTCCCGTCGCAAATGGTACAGTAAAAAAACATTTACGATTAGAATTCCCATCGTAAATGTTCCCGTCGCAAATATTTAAAAAATAAAATAAACTAATTATTAAAAATTGTATAATATTATATAAAAATAACAATAATATTAATAATATAAAAAAATATATTATTATAATATAAATAAAAATATATATAAAATATAATTATGAAATATTAATATAAAATAATAACAATATGAATATAAATAATATACTATAATATAATAATACTAATATTAATAATATAAATAAATTATATTATTATAATATTAATAATAAAATATATATATAATATAATTATGAAATCTTAATATCAAAAAATAATAATAATAGTACTAATATTATTAATTTAAAAAATTAATATAATAATATTATTATTAAAATAAAGATACATATTTATGAAAAAATAATATTAATATTATTAATATTAATAAAATTATAAAATTATAAACTTCTCAATATTAACAATAAATATAAAATATTAAAAGTAATATTACTAAAATAAGCAGACATTAAAAATAATACTAATAAGTAATAATATATTAAAAAAATAAAAACAAATTAAATCACGTACTATTCTTTCTGATATGAAAGAAGAATTATAAATAGTTAATATGACAATAAACTACTAACTCAAATGTTTATTACATCTAAAAAATCACTAGGGGTGGATAATCTGGAGGACCTGGAGGACCTGGAGGAGGTGGTGGAGGAAACTCCATCCCTAAACTATGAGTCAGACGATGCATATACTCCATATAATCCTGATATTTCTCCTCATATTGACATCTCTCCTCATCCTGCTGCTGACGCATCTACTCCTGCCATCGATGCATCTCTTCATCGTGCTGCTGACGCATCTGCTCCTGCCCCTGACACAAATCCTCTATAAGCTGACTCTGAGCACGCAGTTGCTCCTGATACTATGAGGCAGAAGATGATGTCTCTCCATGATCTCCTCTCAAGCTAGACGCCGACATTGCAGCAGTACCATAATAAGCTGCAGGAGTCAAATGAGAGTCGATACCAACTACTCGGCCCTTTTCGAAGCCATATTGGGTCTCCTGCATCCATGTCATCTCATCAAAATGGTGGGCACTAGTCTGATCACCCGTCTCGTCTTGACTCTCAGCCTGTGTCTGAGAGGTCGTGGCCTCATATGACTCCTTAAGTTTCAATTAGAGATTAAAATAATGAAAATATTATATGCATTTAATTTTAAAACTGAAAAGAAAATAATACTGACCACAATCTGACGCTAGCGGTCACCTCTAATCTCTCCAGTAGCCGGGTCAGTGTACATCCTTCGATAAACGATGTACGCCCAAATACCGGGCTACTCGGCTTCCTATATGAATATAAAATAAACTATTTATATTTAAAGTTATATAAAATATTAAAAAAAAGTACTTACCAGACGCTCTCTATGTGCACTGAATGTACGACTACCGGCTCGATGCGTCACCTCTTGTCTCCCCCGATTCTATCGACCCAATGCAGATCTCCTCTGAAACCCACCACCCAACCAGTGTGTACAAAATCCATCCCAAACGTGAGATGAAATGTACTCTGGTCAGTGGGCTCTACAGGACTCATCAAATTCTGTCACACTGACTTTCTTCACAGTCGTCTTTCTCAAATTATGCAAAAATTGACGGAAACGGTCACGCATAGACACCACCCATGCTACGTGGGTAGTGGCATGCATGCTCTCGTCGATGGGATACCATAAACCCTAATATAAATTTATTAATGAATTAAATTTTAAAAATAAATAATATTTAATTACATACCAGCCAATGATCGAACATGGCGGCCTACACATCAGCGGGAATCTGATCCCATGTGAGCCAGGGCTGAGAAAAATAATTCCACAAGATAGCACTCCCCTGTCCAATAGATATATTCGTAAAACTGTGGAAAAAGAACAAATAATCAAACAATTAGAATAATACTAAATTATAATGAAAGATAACTAAATTACACAGGTTACCAAACCACCGTGTTTGTGCATCGAATCCAAGAGGTGGACGTCGATCTGGGATAGGATCTAGAATTAGCAGTCTGGCAAGACCACGCCCCCTATGAGTGCTCCCAGTAGTGCCAACTGCCTAAGGGTCAGATGACTCAAGAACCTCATCATCCGCAGGTAGATCAGCCTCCAGCAACTGACGAAACGTTTCTGAGTCCATCTGAAACATGAAATGATTGTTATTAGAAAACAGTTCAAAATAACTATTATGTATAGATATATATTTGTTGTGATTCAAACCAGAATTTTATTGTGTCAATGTTCATCTTCATCATCATCTTCATAGTTGTCAATGTCAATGTCTTCATATTCCTCATAAACATCATCAATTTCCATATTAGTTTCACTTTCATAATCTCTTGTCATTTCAAATTCAGTTGTAACATCATTGAAAACATCGTCATCATCGACCCTTAACTGTGGGGTGTCATCCTCAATATTCATGTCTCCTTGTGAAAAAGATGTGTTTTGAGGAGTGTCCTAAAAAATCTCATTTCCCTGCACTTGAGTGGAACCACATTCAGTTTGAGTAAACTGATTTTCTTGAGATTTAACTTTTATTATACTCCACCAATCATCTAGCTCTTTTGCAGTAGCACAGTATTTTTCATAATAAATTTGATGTGCCTGATGAGCCAATAAAAACGGTTCATTTACTGTAAGAAGACTTATATGTTTAATATCAAAAATTCCATGAGTCGGATGAATACACAACCCTCTCTCAGTATCCAACCATCGACATTTAAACATTGTTACATAATTATGTCCCAAATAACATAGTTCAATAATTTCTTCAAGAATGCCATAAAAGTCAACTTCAATATCCTTATGATGTGATCCCTTCAAACAAACACCACTATTAATTGTTTTCTTTGAATCCCCATATGCACATGTATAAAATCGATAACCATTCACCCCATATGCATTATAAGATTTAACCATTTTAGATGGTGGGCTACTCAAAATACGCAATAGACTATCAATCTTATCAGCATGTACAGATACCTGAAAATTTCTAAAACATTTATCACTATTACAAGTAATAAATTGATTTTATATGTAAAATCAAAAAATAATGTATGTTACCAGTTTTTTAAACGAGTAGGAAAATTTTTTTTGCCAACGTTCTTCTAAGACAGCTGCTGTAATTTGTGGAAATTGTTTCATGATATGATCATCATATAACCTACAAATACAATATGTTTAATTTACTGTAATAGAATCTATAGAATAAGGGATAAGAGCCCTCACTGTACAATTGGTGACATTTCTTCATAGTTGAGTAGAACATATGTATGAGCTCTATGATGTTCATCATCTGAAAGCCATCTATCATGAACTCCACCAAATCCATGTTCGGGCTGATTGAAAACTGATAATTGATTATTCATATTATCATCAACATTCCCCTCATTCTAGCCCATGTGATTAAATTTTGAGGGATATTCAGATTCAAAATAATGAGAGAAGAATAAAGTAATTTCTTCTTTCAAATAAGCTTCAGCAATTGAGCCTTCAACTGATGCTTTGTTACGGACTTTTTTCTTCCGTTTCTGCATGCATCTCTCAAATGGGTACATCCATCCAAACTGAACCGGACCTCCACATTTTGCTTCATGTGGAAAATGTAATATCAAATGTTCCATCGAGTCAAAGAAAGTCGGCGGAAATATTTTTTCCAATTTGCATATAATTACAACAACAGCTTCTTCCAGTTTACTTAGTGTATTGTAATCTGTTGTCGCCGCACACATGTCTCAGAAAAAATATGATATATCTGTTATCAAATCCCAAATCTTAGAATTCAACAAACCTCTTAATCCAATAGGAATAATTATTTCCATTATAACATGATAGTCATGACTTTTTAATCCTGTAATATGACATTTTTAACACAACTTCCCAAGTTGGAAACATAGCCATCTGGAAGTCTCAAATCTGCAATCCACTGAAAAAATAATAAGCGACTCTCTTTGGTCAGTATATATGCTGCTTTTGGCTTCAATAATCTCTGTGATCTGACATTTTCATACAATTCAAGTTCTGGTCGCCTACAAATTTGGGCAAGATCTAATCGTGCCTTTACATTATCTTTGGTTTTACCCGGTGTATCCAAAACTGTATGAAATAATTTATCAAAATATTTCTTCTCAATATGCATGACATCCAACATGTGTCAAACCATCAAATCAGACCAATACGGCAGATTCCAAAAAATGCTCTGTTTTGTCCAATTGTGTTCTTTCCCAAAACCATGAATTTTCTGTTGGTTTATTGCCAGTCCAAAAGTGATAGAAGGTAATGAAAATAAAACTGATCGTAACTCTGTACCGGAGATCATTTTTGGAGCTTCATCTCTTTCAATTATGACTTTTCTAAACTGATATTTATTCCTCCGAAAAGGATGATCTATTGGAAGAAATCTGTGATGACAGTCAAAATAGAAAGGTTTTTTCCATTCACAAGCATAAATTCTTTGATGTCTTCCATACAGTAAGGACATGATTTTGGACCATGTGTACTCCAGCCAGATAACATACCATATGTTGGGAAGTCACTAATTTTCCACATCAAAGCATCTTTCATTACAAAATTCTGTTTCACAGCAGCATCATATGTACCAACACCATGACTCCACAATAAATTTAACTCATCAATCAGGGGTTTCAAATAAACATCAATATTATTTTTTGGATGTCCTGGGATTAATAATGTCAAAAATATATAAGGAAATTTCATCAAAATCCATGGAGGAAAATTGTACGGAGATATAAAGACAGGTCAACAGGAATATTGACTACCAAAAGATCCAAATGGACAAAAATCGTCAGTAGAAAGACCCAATCGCTCATTCCGGGATTCTAAAGAAAAAGACGAATGCACTTGATCAAAATGTTTCCATGAATCTCCATCAGATGGATGAATCAAGCTTTTACCATTTGAAAAATTGGTTTTGTTCCATGACATCTTTCTCGCTGTGTTCTGAGACATAAATAAACGCTGTAACCTGGGTGTAAGTGGGAAATATCTCAACTGTTTTACAGGAATCAATCTAGACGTCCCTGATTGAGCTTCTTTATATCTCGTTTGTCCACAAGTGGGAAAACTATCCAACGACTCATTTTCACCAGAATATAAGATGCAATCGTTTGAACATGCATGAATCTTCTGATAACTAAGGCCTAGATTATGAACAAGTCTTTTGATCTCATAATAATTAGCAGGCATCACATTTCCTTCTGGTGACAGTTCTTTAACCAAAGAAAATATCTGATCAAAAACGTTATTTGACATTCCATTATCTGATTTAATAGCCATAAATTTGGTAACTGCTTCTAATTTTCTTATCTTGCAACCAGGATATAATGCATCCTCAGCAGACCTGAACAACTCAGCAAATTCAAGTGGTGCCAACTCGAGAGGTAAATCAACATCATTCTCAATTTCTGTTTGTTGAACAGATGACCCTACAGCATCATGTACTAAATTCTAGAACCATGATGGATCCGAAATCAAATTATTAGTATCTTCTCTGGATCTATGTTCACCGTGTTGACACCAAAAAATATAATCTGATTGAAAACCATAACGCAGGAGATGTTGCCCAAAAATGTCAAATGTCTCAAACGTTCTCAGAGCACATTTTATACAAGGACACTTAATTGTCCCTTCTGAAACAAATTCCGGGTTTGATGATGCAAATGATAAGAGAGCTTCAACACCATCAACATATAAAGGATTTGAACTAGAACTGTTTGGATTTCTGCGCTGATTTATCCAAGCACGATCATCTAATAATGATTGATGTCGATTTCATTGTTCCATATTCATATATATGTTTCTAAAAAATTTAAAATAATTTCTATTGTTATATAATTTTATATAAGAAACAATATCCTAAAAAAAGAAGATACATAATTACAGTTATTTATTAGTAATTACCAATAATTATAAGCGACATAGTTAGTTTGTAATCAACCCCACTAATTATTATAAATTTAGAAATACTTAGCAATACTTGGAAAAAAGAAATATGCTTGAATAGTGAAATTAAATTTTGTAATCATCGTTGTGAAGATTATATTACTAATTATTCTGATTTGTCTGATGGCTCATCTCTTTTTAACTTTCTCTCGACTAAAATCAGTATGAAAAACATTCTCTGACATACGTTAGAGCACATTTTTCATACTAATTTCAGTGGGATAAAGTAGCAATGATATGAGATGTTGAACAAAAGGTGGTCGTAAATCCGCTGGAAATAGTGACAATTTATAACCATGTACTTGAATTTATTTTATTTTTGATTAATTTTATTAGTAATTATTACTAATTATTTCAAATCTCAGTATTTCTAACAGATTTTTCTTTATTCTTAACATGTTCAAATCTTAAAGGGACTTCAATTTTCAGGTCATGCCCAATAAAAAGTTTGGGTCAACCTTGACCAATTTAAACTCTATAATTGTCCTTACATGGTTGATCATCTCGCAAGTAGTGTTGCAATAGGACGACACAAGTAATGAGAAAGAAATGACTTGGGTTTCCCTATTGCAACACTACTTGTGAGGTGATCAACCAAGCAAGAACAATTATAGAGTTTACATTGGACACGGTTGACGCAAACTTTTTATTGGGCATGACTTGAAAATTGGTGACCCTTTAAGATTTGAACTATTAAGAATAAAGCAAAACTTGTTGAAAATATTGATAATTGTAATATTTTATAAATTTTTTATAATTTTATAATATTAATATTTATTTATAAATATTAAACATATAATAATAAAATAATTATATTATAAGTATTATTTAACTATTAATATTAGAGTAATATAATATTTTATATTATGTTACTATTTATGTTACTAATTATGTTACTAATTATGTTACTAATTATGTTACTAATTAAGTTACTAATTATGTTACTAATTATGTTATTAATTAGAAATGCGAAGATATGCGTATACGTCGGGTGGTTAATCAATCAATTAATAGAAAAACAAACGTAATTGACTGCTCATCTACCTCAATTTTATTTTCATTTGTGTGTTGAGGTTGATAGGAAACTTCTGCCTCCACATATAATATGTTCTTTTACTGTCAAAATTATAAACCTCCTCACCTCTATATTGGCGAGGAGGTTGATAATTTTGACAGTAAAAGCAGATATTACATGTGGAGGCAGAAGTTTCCTATCAAGCCTCAACACATAAATGAAAAGAAAATTAAGGTAGATGAGCGGTCAATCACATTTCCTAATTATACTAATTTTTTCCTAATTATACTAATTTTTTCCTAATTATACAAATTATTTCCTAATTATACTAATTGTTTCCTAATTATACTAATTGCTTCCTAATTATAATAATTGTTTCCTAATTATACTAATTGTTTCCTAATTATACTAATGGTTTCCTAATTATACTAATTGTTTCCTAATTATAGCAATTGTTTCCTAATTATACTAATAGTATCCTAATTATACTAATTGTTTCATAATTATACTAATTGTTTACTAATTAAATCTAATTGTTTCCTAATTAAATCTAATTGTTTCCAAATTATACTAATTTTTTCCTAATTATACTAATTTTTTCCTAATTAAATCTAATTGTTTCCTAATTAAATCTAATTGTTTCTTAATTAAATCTAATTATTCTATAATTATTTTAACTGTTTCCTAATTATTTTAATTGTTTTCTAATTATTTATAATCAATTAAATCTAATTATTTCCTAATTATTTGATAATTATTTTAATTAAATATAATTATTTCTTCTTAATTGTTTCCTAATTATTTTAATTGTTTCTTAATTATTTCTAATCAATTAAATTTAATTATTTCCTAATTATTTGATAATTATTTTAATTAAATATAATTATTTCTTAATTATTTGATAATTATATATTTATTTCTAATTATTACCAAAACATCCCCCGGAATTGTCGAGCCAAGAGTACAGCAAGGCCCGTTTTTGTATACCCGGTTACCCCGAGTAAATCTCGAAACACCTTGTCAGAGTTTTCACTCCTAGGTACATATGTGCCAGAGCCGCCTCTACTTGTTCGTACCCAGACAGGGATTATTTGGTACAAGCACATAAACTAATTATACAATATAGCTAAACATTCTATTAAGAAAATAAAATTAACAATTAAAAATAAAATTAAAAATTAACAATTAAAAATAATTTAACAATTTTAAAAAATATAAATACCTTTATTGATCTGCTCTTTCTAACTTCTTCCTTCCTCTTCTTGAATGAAAAAATTAAAATAAAAAAAATTTCTACTCAGAACTGAAAATTAGAGAGGGGGAAGAATAGGGATCTGATTGTAATGAAAAAAACGGATGGGATGTATATATAGGTTAGATTATTTGCAACGGGCGTATTTGCGAGGGGAGACCATCACAAATACGAGGTATTGTGACGGGATACCGTCGCAAATGCCTTCACTCGCATTAAATACAGGCGGGGGGTAAAAGGACTTTTGCGACGGGCCCGTTGCAAATAGCCACCATTAGCGACGGGTGGCTCTCCCCATCGCATATTTCTATTTCCCGCCACCAGTATTGGTGACGGGGCTCGTCACCAATACCTTCGCCCACATTAATTACGGGCGGCGGGTAAAAGGTTTGTTGTGACAGGCCCGTCGCAAATGCCACACCATTAGCGACGGGCGGATATCCCCGTCGCAAATTCCTATTTCCCGCCGCCGGTATTTGCGATGGGTGGATATCCCCATCGCAACTTCCTATATACCACCGCGGGTATTTGGGACGGGTAAATAGTCCCGTCGTAAAAACGTATTTACGACCGCGGGGTATTTTGCGATGGGTTGTAGGTAACCATCGCAAATATGCTTTACAGCGGCCGGTATTGGCGATGGGGCCCGTCACAAATAATATCGGGTGAATATTTGTTTGCGATGGGGAAATTTCCCCATCGCAAATACCATTTACCACTGCCGGGTACTTGCGACGGGTAGCCTTCTACCCGTCGCAAATATCTTTCCCACGTTTTGGCGCGCAAACCACACCATTGCAATTGCGATGGGCCCTGTATTTCCGTTACAAATAACTGACCATTTGCGACAGGAATATATTCCCGTCGCAAAAACCCTTTTAATCGGAGTTGTTGCGACGGGAATAAGACCGGTCGCAAATACCCCATCGCAATAATCGTTTTTTTCTCGTAGTGGACGTATCTCCTTGGAAATATGATTAAGTATCTACTTATATGTGCTTCTTGAGTTCCTATTGAGGATTCTGATGTTACTCCAAATTAAAATTGGGCACAAATGAGTCCTTTTAAAAGGGGTATTGATCCAGGTGTTCTAGATTAGGTATATTCCATTGGTCATGTCAAGGTATGAAAACATAAATGGAATTTCTACATAGAAACTTCATCGTAAGAAGGTTACATGCTTCATTGAGTGTTCTCAGTGTATCCTGGAGGTTCCATTATCTATAGGAACCATAATTAGATTTTAAAATGTGATGACCATCTAAGATGGGAATTTTGAAAATAGTCTTCTAGTAGCAACAAAATCTATTTTCCTCTTTTTTGTTAAAAGTGGCCAGTGAGGAACTATTTCAGGCATGGAATCAGGTTAAGAAATGTGTGATGTAACTGTTAGCCACAACTGTTCTTTGAAATGTCCACTCGATCAAATCAGATGGAGTCAGTATTGAATCAAACCTTTGATCTAATCATTATTATTTTCTCATGTAGTGAGTGTCGTTTGAATGCTATGGGTGCATCTGAAAAGATAACTCCAATAAAAGAGATCATGGATTTATAATTTTTCCTTAAATTACAAAGACTATGGTGGAACCACCATAGGATGTAAGGTTTAATAGAAAATAGTGTGGTTATGTCTTTGGTAATATGGTCTCAGTTAGGCTTTGTCTTAGTGTTTCAGTTCAAAAACTAAGTGTTAGGTCGATATTCTATGTCTTATGTACCATAGGTTAAGGTGATTCATGGTGGTTTCTTGGGCATTGGGAAATGAAACATGACCATTAAGATGGAATTCATGGCCTAAGTAGGTATAGTTTTACTTCTTTTTCCCTCAAGGATTCTTGTGGATGAGAATTTCTAAGTTGTTGATATTATGGGGTCCCGTGTTTTTGGACCGAATGAAATTGCATGGGAATTTTTATTTTTTCATTAGGGGGTGGCCTATTTTGTAAAGTGAGCCTCAGAATAAAATTATGTGAGTTTGAACGCTTAATGTCATATATTTTAAATATTATTGGAGTATGAGAGGTGTCTTAGGTAGTTTGGGAAGTTTAGGGAGCACTGAGCTCTGAAAATCAGTTTTGGGTAGACTGGTAAAGGAGTAAGATTTGTCTAAAACCGTGTAGCCACCAATACAGACCATGTAAGTGATTTTGGTGATAAGAAGTAAACTGAACAGAATGTTTATAGTTTCTCAAATGGTGCACAATTAATGCAACATTTTTCCATTTAGGTAGTGTTCATTAACCGTTCGTCACGCAGTAGGTACGCATTTGGTAGAATTGCGTGGGACAACCATGTGGTGGTGTGGTTATTGAGTAGTAAGAGCCTCATGGTTGGTGCATCATTTTTCAAATGGTGTGTTGAAACCATAGATCTCTATAAAAGGGATAATTTCACATTTTACCCATACTACTTTAATTTCATTTTCTCACTTCTTTCTTCATCCTCTTCCATGAACAACAACATTCTCTTGGGGTCATTTTTCACCTCCTATAGGAATGGGGAGATATCCCTCATATGGACTCTCATTCGAGAACCATCAACTGAGTTGGAAGTGACTTATTATGTGTATAACTTCTCTTTATTCGTTTATTTTTTCATCTTCCCTCTCTTTGCGCTATTTCGGTGTGACATAATTCAACCTATTTTCAGGGAGTTCATCAATTTTTTTAATTTATCTCAAAATCGACCAAAGAAAATCTTGATATCATATGTGTGATTCATCCTTGGTATAAGGTTGTTGGTTTGTATTTTTTCCTTTATATTATTTTCTTTCATTAAATTTCACCATGAGCCGCATGTCGGACCTTCCTAGTGTTGCTCCCAATTTAATTTTTAGATTAATTAAAGTTGTTTAGTCCACATTATGATTTTTTTGAACCCTCCTCATTACGGTTGAAGATTATTAACTCAACTGAAGAACCCAATTATAATGGGTCTCTATATTCATCCATTCAAAATATTTGTTTTCCTTTGTTTGAGCCACCCCTTTGACTGTGATTTTTATTTATGTGATCAATTGTGATTCTTTTTTATTAAAGATAACTCTTATAATGGGGTTTTTATAACCTGTGATGAAATGTATCTATCTAAACTAAACAAAATGAATTTTATTTTAACAGTTTCATGTTTTCTAACAAAATCCATATGTTGAGGTGCATTAGCTTCAAAACCAAAAAATTCTATACTTATTGGTTTATTTCATTAGATTGGAGACATGTTTAGTATATAGAGCTTTTTATTTTGTAATTTAAATGTTTTATGGGATTTCCCTTTCTTTTGGTATGCATGACTTGTGATGTGGCTTAATTTTTAAGGTATCCCCTAACATGTACCTTATATAGTATAATTCATGGTTTTATACATGGAATTTTTAGTGGATTAATTTTTAAATGGAAGAATTTAATTTTTACAACTCAAGAGGTACTCATATTCATTTTTATATAATGATATGGATGGGATTATGAGTCCATGAGTCTTTATACACCAAGGGTGATACCTGTTATATACTAGATAGGCTCACAGAGCATGTTTCTTACCTCCATATCTGGGATCTCAGCTCCACGGGGAGCACATGTGGATGAGCATAGTGGAAAAAATGGTTACACCATACCATGAGTGATATTTTGAGCCATTTTGAGATACCGAGGACATACTCATAGAAGAAATTTTTACTTACATGAAGAGTGGTACTTGGGGTTACTTATTTGCATTCGCATGCAAAGACTCCTTTCAGATTTACTAAATTTTGATGCACCTAGTATGATACTCATGTTCTTTTATAATTTCCAACATGTATGGGAACAATATGTCATATAAATATATAATGGAGATGAATCTTTTAATTAAGTTAAATATGTTTAGAAATTAAATTAAAGGGTACATCCAACATGCTAAAACAAATGTCTGGCTTCTCTCTATTCTAGTTATTTAAATTATTATAAATATTTATATCTTTACATTTTATTTTTTATGTTACCTGTACTATATAAATTATAGTTTAGGACAAAGAATGTATGATCGGGTCGAGTTTCATGGATGGACCAGATCTTATATTGGTTATTTTTTTATTTCAGATTGTTGCTTCACTTTTTTTACAAATGCACTACTCATTTTATATGCATGAATTAGATTATTCTTTAGACAACATTGGTGATGGACTACTAAGTATATATCACACCCTACTTGGGAAACAATTACACTAGGGTACTAGAGAGTATCATCTTGTTTGCAGGTCCTTAATCCATTTCATTTGTTGTGCATTGTACCTGGGAGCAAGGAGAACATAACGGAGCTAGTACTCAAGATTCTCAAGGAAACCACCATATGGGATAGTTTATTATTTTCTTTGTTCATACATTATATCATATCTTCTCTTCCATGTTCTTACTTTATTAGGTATCATCACATGAATATGCATGCATAGTAAGTTGTATATTATCATTATCCATCATTATCCAGTTGATATATTTATCTTTCTCTAGTTGTCATTCATTTTTAATCCTTCTGCTGTTGTCTAGTGTTTTATTGATATTATATCATTGTTACACTCTAATCATGATTGAATAGTCTTCCCACCATACCACCATCACCTCATTACTGCTAGTTCGTAGCCTCTGGCGTATGGGGAGGCGTGCCTAAGACCATGTGCAGACCTGTCTAGCTACCGATTTAGTGGTAAGTTAGGATCAGACCTAAAAAAATTATTCTTATAGAAACTTCCCTAGGTCCTATCATGTAGTATATATATTAAATAACATGATAAAATTTATAGTTTTTATGTAATTCATATTCTCAAAATAATACAAAAGACTATGTATTTTTTCATGTGTATTATAATAGGGCCATTCATGGCCATTTGCGAGATGAGATATGTAATTCAATGATTTTATGTCTATAAAACCAGTGACTAGGTTCTGGCATTTTTTTTACAGTGTTCTTGTGGCTAGAAACCCACCTTAGTAATGTTTTTGTGTTAGGGTGTGGGTTTCCCCACTATAGATAAGCAAGGTTGCTCATTCACCACAACAGAGATGTCTTACTGTGAGGCTGATATCCTATACCTTGAAATCAGATATGGTTAGTATTCCCCCACTTACTCAAAGATAGGACCCATTATATATAGACTCATTATTCCCCCATATAAGATATCTCCTGGTCTATAAATCCTTCCTTAGAGGCACTATCTACCCAATTACTCAGGGTCAGGATCCTCCAACGTAGTTCTAGAGGATACATGGGTTGTTCATCTTATGGTATATTAGATTCTTAGAGATTCATACAAATTTCACAAGTATCTTGGTTTTATAGAGAGAGACTCTCCCTTTTGTTAGGTTATTTTTTCTTATAAATAATATTCTATGTGATTACAATGATAGTGGTCAATACTCCCTTGAATGGTATCAATTTCGAGTCAAGGTGTGGGATCCCAAATAGGATTCTATATGGTGACACAAAAATGTTTGAAATTATGGTGAGGTACTTTTTTGACTGACATAATCACCTCATTGATGGGTGGGTTTCCCTTGATGTAATCTTGTGCTGATATTGGAGATTGAATGAGAAGATCAATTTATCCAAGGTTTGTGACTCCTCTAGGAACGATTCAGTTTCCTTTTATATGTGTTTTATTCCTAGCTTTCAACATTAGACTTGTGGGATTGATGGTTCTCTGAGAATTATTAATTTATCATTTGGTACAATCCTTTGTGGGTTAGAATTGAGATGATCAAGTTTTATCTACATCCATGAGGATTCTGGTGGTTTATCAAATCTTGATCCTTTCCTAGCTTCCTCCTGGTTGATTTCCTATACCAAGGTATTTTAGTTGATGTTTTTCTGTGTTTTTTATTTTATTGATTTAGGGAATTATACAAAGTATATTTATATCCCCCATATATGGTTCATAGGACCACACATGTTGAGTTTATATAGATGGTTCATAGGTATGTGATGGTCTTAGTTTATGTAGAGATTGAATGTATTGTTTGATTTAATTGGTTGTGATGTGTGACGATGTATAGAGGAGCTTAGTGGTACTAGGAGGTGATTACAATAGTCCATGTTCATGTTCGGAGTCATATTACTATGAGTACTCCATCATCTTAACCACTTATGTCAGTTACCTTTTTTGAAAATAGTCATATATCTTTCCCTTTTTCATTATGCATTATATAATATCTTTTCATTGTAGATCTTAGTATTATCTCATACATTTTATACATTAAAATAAGTTTTATGTGTATTTCTACATTATTATATCCAATTTAGAGGTGTCGATTGTTTATAGGATCCCTAGGTTAAGGCCTCATATACTATGAGATATTCATACTCGATGCTAGTCATCATCCCCTGACCTATAAGGGGTGATCATGGGGTTCCACACTAAACATACTATTTCCTAGGATAGATTCTGGTGGGTCTGGTCATGTGATTTTCTTTTAGTCGTTAATATATTTTCTAGTCATCTAGCACAAGATTTCACACTTTTAAAAATTTGGTGAAATAAATAACAAGATTTTTTAGGTGCTTTAAGTAATCACTAATAAAGGTTCACTTTATATGCACTAAAAACAAGGACAGATAAAATTTTTATTTATCAACTCTTTACTTATCAACAATACAACTCTACCTTTATTAGTAGTTGTTTTAGCACAAGTAAAAGTTAACATTTATCAGTGTTAATCATTGATAAAATATTTAACGTATAAAATAGTAAATTAAGGAGTATATATGATATATAAATGTATATCACACACATGCAGACACACATTTTGTTTTCAATTTCACATCTCATTGGTTGTATAGATATATATATTCATATACATACACACAATCTAACACATTTGGGTCTTGATAATAATTTATATGTGTATATATATTAGTTAGAATTTATATAATTATCAATATAAAATTATATTGTAATGATAATAATATCATTAATTTAATTAAATTATTTTTAAAAGTGGACATTAATTCTAAAAAATTATTTTCTAGAACTTTTTTATAATTAAATAATATTATTATTAGAATGATATATATTTCATCATTTATAATACCTATAATTAATGTAATTAAAATTTAATTAATAAAATATTATATAGATATATATATATATGCATTAATATATATATATATACATATATGTGTGTGTACGTATGTACGTACATAGTTATGTATTTGTGTACATATGTGTGTATGTATGTATATATATTTACGTATAATTTATAATTTTTTAAACATTTAATTTAAATATAAAAAATAATTAATATAATTTTTTAAATGCAATTGATCAGTATATTTTATATTTATTTTAATAAGTAAAATGAATTGAAAAATGTTTTTTTTAATACGATATATTTATAATATTTTTAAATATAATTATATGTTTTTATTTAGTATAATATTAATAATTTTAATAATTAATAATATTTTTTAGAATATAAATATTAATATCTAAATGTAATTTTTAATTTTTAGTATTTTTTTATCTTTAATACAACCACTATTATATAAATTTATATATATTAAGTTTAAATTAATATTTATATAAAAATATTAATTAATATAATAATTTTTATATATTGAAAATTAATTTTAGTTTATTTTGAATAGAAATTATAATAAAATTAACATTATATGTATTGTATATTAATACACGCATGTGTTGAGTTTACTAACTACACTCACACACTATAAATATATATAATTATATAAATAAATTATATATTTTTGGCGCCAAAATATTAGAAGAAAGGAGAGAAGAAAAAGAGGCCTAGTGCTCTGCCTCGCGGAGCCCAGAAGCGGAACCCCCCCTCCCCCCTGCCTCCCATAAGCAACGCGGCCGCCGCAAAGCACTGGAGGCGATACCTCTCTGTGAATGCCCCTAACATTCGCGAACCCACCATGAAGCACTAGAGGTGGTACCTCTTCGTTAATGCCCCTGACGTTCGCGAACCCGCCGTGAAGCAAATGAGGCGGTACCTCTCCGCGAACCAGGTTAACGTTCGCAACCCGCCGCGAAGCAACCGAAGCCCCCTTCACACTGCGTGAGCTCTGTATCGTGGCGCCACTTGCCTATAAATACCAAGCTCCCCCTGAGCTCTAAAGACGGACAATCTGACCTTTCAACATCTCAGCTCCCAAATCACGAAGCACCCTTCTCTCTGGGAATCATGAGCTCTGTGAGGTATTTTTGCTATGCGAGAGGCCTCCCCCATGTCTCGTTTTGAGCCCCTCTTCCGAGAGGGATGCCCTTCGCAAAGCCTAAGGGCATTTGTGAAGGAAGTGGATCCCCAAGGGGACCTAGGCAGCTATAGAGTGTTTATGCTTCACGAAACACCGACCCTGTACAATTGATCCACATGCCAAGGTAGGGTCATTGTACTTCGCGAAGCACAGTACTTCACGGCACCATGCTTCGTGAGGCACCTATGCTTCGTGAGGTAGTTCTCTGCGAACACCCTTCCACTTCATGAAGCACCTCCTGCTTGCATCTCCACCCCATGCTAAGGCTATGATAACCCACTTCGCGAAGCACAACCCTTCTCAAGTGCCCTCTACTACGCAAAGCAACCGAGCTCCACAAGGCCCCTGCCTGCGGACCCCTATTCTTGGAAATTCCTTCTCTCGTGCGACCTCCAGGTTTGCACGATGTGATATCAAAGTCACCTGGATGATATTACCCATGGAATTGGTTTGCCTAATTCTTCTTCGTATAGGCACACTAACGGCTATTGCTTCTTCACATAGCCATGCTAATGTGGAACCCTCGATGGTTCCCTCTGCGACCCACCTTCTACACGGCATTGCCGATGCATTCCCTTCCCCAAGGGGCAGAGGGTACCGGTCATGTATGTCCTAAGGGTGCGTAGTAAACCCACCTCATCCGAGCTACAGGATGCTAAACTGCCAAGCACCTAGTCCTCAACACATGATGTTAATCTGTGATCCGGCCTCAGGCCTTGCACGTAGGGTCCCCCCGGATCGGACATTCATTACGCCCCCTGGTCTCCATGGAGATGGTATTACCCCTCATAAGAGATAATATCCTCCTTATCGGAGTGGCGTTTGTCTATGGGGAGGTCATCCACCTTGGTGTAAGCCCCTAGTCCTTCTTACGGAAGGTAGAACCCATCCACCTCCGTACTTCCCCACTGCCAGGGCCAGCGCAGGGCATGATAGGGAACGAGGAACCTCCTTCCTTCAGTCCCAAATCCCTCTCCTGCTGCGATTTGTCTCCCTCGGGCCTCCATCCTCGAGTAAGTCTTGACACCATGGGCCACTCAATGCATAAGACCCTCTTCACTTCTCATGGACACACCCTTCACGATATGATCATAAGGTCTATGCTACCTCTTGTTTTTTACACCGAGCATGACTCACGTGGTCTTAGAGTAAGCATTGACCATGACAATTCCCTCGTCCAACATGACGTTAAACTAGATGCCTCATCCAGCATGACGTTAAACTGCATGCCACATCTAGCATGACATTAAACTGTATGCCTCATCCAGCATGACGTTAAACTGGATTCCCCTTCTAGCATGACGATAAATTGTATGCCCTCGTCCAGTATGACGTCAAACTACATGCCCCTTCCAGCATGATGTTAAACTGTATGCCCTCATCCAGCATTACGTTAAACTGCATGCCCCGTCCAGCATGACATTAAACTAGATGCCTTGTCCAGCATGATGTTAAACTATATGTCCTCATCCAGCATGACGTTAAACTACATGCCTCATCCAACATGAGGTTAAACTGTATGCCCCCGTCCATCATGACATCGAACTGCACACCTGAACTATGAGGACATCGATCCATGTCAAGGAAAGGTATGTAGGAAACCTCACGAGTTTAAATCCCACCACCGTTGGACCCCCGGGTTCACCTTCACGCCGTTTCACTGAAGAAACAACCCAAACTATGAGGACTTTGATCCATATCAAGGTATGGTACGTAGGAAACCTCACGAGGATCAAGCCCGTCACCCATCGGACCAAGGTCCTTTTTCACGTCGGTTCACCGACACCCACACCATCCAGAACTACGGGGAATTTGATTCGTGTCAATGCATGGAACGTAGGAAGCCTCATGAGGTTAAATCCCACCACTCATTGGTCATCCCGGCCTTCTTCATGTTGGTTCACCAAACTCCACCATGGGACGCCTCAGAGCATAATCCCCAAATGCCTCGTCTCGCATGATGTTAAATTGCACAACTGAACTACAAAGACTTTGATCCCTGTCAAGGCATGGTACGTAGGAAACCTCATGAGGTTCAATCCCACCATACACCTGGGCCAAGGTCCTTCTTCACATCGGTTCTCCGACACACCCTTGTCCCGCATGATGTTAAACTGCATCCCAATCTAGCGGTAAGCCGTTGTGACCCAACCATCCAGTTTTTATGACACCCCTTTGTGTCAATTCAACACTACATTTTTTCCCAAACTACGTGGACTTTGATCCATGTCAAGGCATGTTGTGTATAAAGACTCACAAGGTTCAAACCACCACCCATTAGACCAAGGTCCTTTTTCCCGTCGGTTCGCCAACGTCCAACCTGAACTACGTGGACTTTGATCCATGCCAAGGCATGGTACGCAGGAAGCCTCATGAGGTTCAAGACCACCACTCGGTCAATCCGACCGCATTCACATCGGTTCTTCCACCACCTTGGGAACCCTAGAGTGCATGCCCCACACATCCATTTTGAACTACACAAACTTTGATTCCCAGTCACGAGGATACGTAGAAAGTCCCTTTGAGACTCAAGCCCATCACCACTGTCATATCCATGATGGATCCATTTCATTCCCCCTCCATGTCATTCATCCATCCATCATCCATCCTGATTCTCACATGGGCCACCACATCCCGGTGAGATCATGCCACCCCGTTCCCCTCCACAGCATTCGGGAATCTACCCACAGGCTGGCTCCAATATTGGCGTTCCCTCAAGGGGGTTCCTCAATCTGATCCACTCTAACTAGTGTTCTGTCAGCCCGATCCATCTCCGTTGGATGTTAAACTTACGGCATACCCCGTGTCAAACATAGGAATCTGAGGAAAACCTCAGATACATGCCAATGAAATATGATTCACCGCACTCGATGTGGGATGCCTCGGGCTTTCGCGCCCTTGAGAAGCCCTATAATAAGGCACCAAAGACAGACACGCCAATTCCCTAGTGTCCAGATATGCCAATGATGTATCAATGTGACTACTCACCCAACTGAAGGTTTCTTCCTTGACCGGACCCCTTGGAATGTCCTGACAGAAGCAGTGTAATTAACCGGCGTCCATGGAAACATGGATCTAGGAAGATTTTCACGAAAAACATATTAAATCTTTGAGGGAGACTCGGACTATGTGACGAGTTCCAAGGAGGAATTCACGGAAGGAAGAACTGACATCCCATCATCCCGGTTTAGATCAACGAGAAGATTTCCCTGAAAAAGGAACGAATGTCGCCCGCATTTGGAAAGGGGGAACACTGGGAAACAAAAGTCGCGTCTATCGTGCCCCGAGCAGACTGACGCGCATTCCCCAAAAAAAGCGTCGAAAACAGAAATGGTGAACTTGACGTGATGTTATTCTCCCCAATATGGAGATTAGTAGCGCTTGAGACATCAGTAGATTGAAGTGTCTCCAGATCCAGATATCTGGTGTCAGGTCCTGCCAAGCAAATAGCGGGCCTAGCGTGATACTCACCAGATGTAGGGGAAGTAGAACATGGGGAATTCCATTCTACAACGTTGTCGGCATGGATTCCTCTTACCAGCCATAGAAGATGGAATGGCGGTGGGGCATTGTTGGATGATTTATTTTCCTCGCAGTGCTGATGAGTTAATCTCCCTGCTTCTCATGAATCAGGTTGCTGTTACAGGGACACGATCACCAGCCACCCACCTACGCAGGGGCCAGGGAAACACCAGTACAGCAACTCCGCGTGGCTCCACTACTGCAACAACGGCATCTGCATCCACGAACATGGGGCACCCAAACCCCATCTCCCCGTCAGAAGTCATCCAATGAAGGGTGATTAACGACCTCGTACGCAGTTACGAGGAGGAGGGCATAATCCCAATCCGGGATATGGCCCGCCTGAACCTGGAGGCATTCGGACCCCGCCGTCAATGCCGCCTGCAAGGGCCGCGTAGGGATCCCATACTCCCCACCCCAACATTCAATCGTTTCAGGAGCCTGTCCCCGAAACGCCTTGACGACTCCATGCCTGATGCTGATGAGGTGGGTGACGTCCGGCCCAGCCCGGTCAGAGTCCTGATCCAAGGACTCCAAGAAAGCACCCCCAGCCAGTCGCGTCAGCACCGCAGTCCGACCTCGCAAGAGGAGCAGGTAGGCTATGCCCCTACACCACCCACACTGGCTCGCCTGACCCGATGCCAGCGTTGGGCCTAGGCCGAGGATGCCTATCAAGGGGAGTTAAAGTCTATAGTTGTCGTGGCCCAAGCCACCTCCAACGCGCATCATAAAGTCCCTGCACACGCTGAGCAGTGTCACTCTTATTCGCAATTGGGATCGAGTCCCCAACCGCCCCACGGGCGGGCTGGGATGACTCTCCAGGTCGCAGGCATGAGTGGTGATCGTCGTGGACCAACCCGTAGTGATGTCACCCCGTACGAAGGTCTTCCCCGTGCTACTACACCACAAGGTGTGGGCCTTCCCCGCTCTGAAGGTCATTATGGAGGTATGCCCCATTCTACCCCCAACCCAAATTATGGTCTGCCCTGCGGTAGTGACACTCGGTGGGGAATCCTCTCCCGGGCTCACCACACCAGGTATGGAATTCCTCCTCCTGCCCCCGGCCGTCGATGTGAAGGCATTGCCCATCCGATCTTTCTTCAACGTGGGGACCCTCCCTACATTCTCTCCATAACTGGAGAAGGTCCTCCTCGCCCTGGTAACCAAAGGGGAGAAGGTCAGCCTCTCTCAACCTGCAACAATCATGGAGGTCCCCCCATGCTCCCTCCGGTTTCAACGGATGTTTCGCCCACTCAGGTGTTGTTCATGGAGGTCCTCCCCATGTTTCCTTCGACATTTTCCCTGGTTCCCCTCGCACCCCGGCTGTCTCAAGTGGATGTCCTCTCCACCCTGGAACCTGCGCGACACCAAGACTACATGTTGAGAATCATCCTTATCCCGAGGAGACATCAAGGGGAAGGAGGGCGGGTCGCCGCCACCACAAAAAGAATCCTAGTAAGGCCTGGATGGAAATCAAACCGTCCCACTTCTCGGATTCTGAAGAAGAATACGACTCGACAGGGGAAACCTCCCCTCGGTCCTCTCTATCAAGGACCGGGGCAGGAACAAATCATGTTAGCCTCATCCTTCCAGAATGTGAAGTCCACCGGATTCCCACCTCTCTTTGCAGGTACATCCAGGAGGAAAAAATTTGGGAGTCTCATAGGTTCTGACCGTGCTGTCACCACCGTTGTCACCAGAAGTGCCCTCTACCTATACCATAGATCACGAAGAACTATTTTGGGGACCGATGGTGGTTGAGCAACAACCTGAGCCATTGCTGGTAACCGTGGTCCCTGCACCGGAAGCTGTGGCTATCAGCCCATTGTATCGTAACATTGTGGCCAGATCACCGCACTCTTCGGAGGATGGCCCGGAATTCGGCGGTCAGTCGGCTCGTTGGAAATATTCTCTACTATCCAGTTTATTGTCTTGGAGGTCCACCTCAGTTACACTACCAGTTCCACATCCACCTCTGGTTGAAGAGTGGGGAAATACAGGGCCAGACCCTGAATCCGAGCCCAGGAGCTTCTGGAACATGCTCGCAGTGGATCACTTCTAGGAGAAGTTCCTACTGGCGGCAACATCTATATTTTTGCATCAGAATCCCTCACCCCAGAGGAGGTCGAGTGCTTCCGCCAAACCCTACGGGCGATGCACTTTAGTCTTCGTTATCATCGGGTGGTGTACCCCAGGAGCCAAGTGCACTTTGAGGAAATCATAGAGCATTGTCGTCTGGTCAATTTGGCCGCACTCCCCGTGTCCCAGTGCCCTGATTCACCAGGTCGCTAGAACACCCTCCAAAAAAATGCATTCAGAGTTTCAAGGTACTCTGCAAAGTCATCAGGGAAGCTACCCCCCATGTGCAAGTCTGTGGCTGGGGACAATATTTCTCCCTCCTCTTCATTCCTATCTGACAGCAGCCCGATATGTTATGCGACATTGAGGAAATGCCCCCATGTAGGGTTGCGGTCCACATGGCTGACATAGTGGGAAAGGAGGACGTGCTAGAGTTTCTCGATGGAGACTTACCCCCTGAAGCTGTACCACCATTATTGGACCTATCAGGGAGGATTACTCGTCAGCAGAGAAACCTCTTAGGTCTTCTTGCGCCCACTGAGTCGATGGTACTAAGTCAGAATGCCGGTAAGGGTAAAGAGAATGTCGGAACTGTCAAGCACTCTGACCCATCCACCTCAGTACAGAAGGCGGACAAAGACCCCAAGAAGCCTGCGATGCGCCAGCAACTTGTTGAGCAGAAGAGGCACGTTGGCGAACTTTTAGTCGAACATGCTATAGAGCGAAGACCCGACTATGGTGATCCTAAGAAGGGGCAGTAGGGGAAGGAACAACTTCCCCCTGATGAGATGCCTCCGAGAATCCCTAATAATGATACTCCCGTAGACAGGGCTAAAGCCGGAACTCACGGAAAGTGGGCGCGATACATCTTTCCAAACCCTCCTGAACGGCGAGGCAATCTGAGGAATCCAGCCCAGGATTCCCCGGCTGTCCCGTGGGCTGTTCCGCCAGTCACTCCACTATCCGCTGAATCCGTCTACCATGTTGAAGAGCCAGACAACACACTAGTGGTTAGGGATCCCCGTCAAGACAGGGACCCCCACCCGGATGATCCAATGGTAGCACTCATCAACTGCCATGAGGTGTTGGAAATGCGGCAGGTGGCAGTCCCACCAGATGGAAAGCCATATCCTGCATGGGTGGATGATATGCATGTACCTCTGAGTTTTTTAAATCCCATTTTCTCTCCGTTTAACGGGACATGGGACCTGCCGTAGCACCTGGCCCACTTTTTCTCCAGTTTTGGTGCCATGTTGGAGACCCCAACACAGTAGGAAGCCGCCAAGCTCTGATGCTTTGTGCAGACGATGGAGGGTCATGCATTTGTCTGGTAAAGCCAGCTCCATATTGGATCTGTGACCGGCTGGGAGGATCTCCGCCGACAATTCATATACCAGTTTAGTTCCACCGCACAAAAGACCGGCATCACAGACCTCTTCAAGTGAAAACAAAGGCCTGATAAGAGAGTCGCGGACTTCATCGCCCAGTGGAAGGGGCTTATATACTCCCTCTACATGCCACTGACTCAGGAGAAATTACTAACGATGTGCGTAGAGAATGTCAAAACAGAACTGGTTCATTCCCTGATCACCCAGAACTACCCCAGAGGGTTCCGGGACTTCTTAGATAAGGCCCAATTCCTTGAGGATGCTATGCAACAGACTAGTCAGGCGCATTTGTTGCACCCTGTGATCCTAGCCAGGAGGGCTGCCAGAACCGAGCCCACTACGGTGGCCCAAATAGAAGCCCCCAGGCAGCTAAAATTGGTGCCCATAGAACCAGCTCCACAACCTCGTAGAGGCCCACCACCTCAGGCACAGCCCCCTACCCAGCAGCGAATGCCTCAGAATCGGCAGGTTCCCCCACGCAATGCACCACCACCACCAAGGCGGGACAATTAGGCTCTACCTCCATGGTAGGCCTCTCCGACCCCTCATCAAGGACTAGATCCCATAGTCCCCTATCTGTAAATAAGGCACTAGACTTACTCATTCAATGAGAATCATGTCCCCGGATACTTCCGTAGTGCCCTAGAGCAGGGGA